>CM060415.1:111984602-112612682 GCA_030545235.1 Helianthus tuberosus | reverse complement strand
TCGCTACCTTGGAGTGCCGTTAATCTCTTCAAGGCTTGCTTACAGTGATTGCAAAGTCCTGGTTGAACGGGTTGAGCGAAGGATTGATAATTGGGTTGAGGAAGACTCCAGTTAATCAATTCGGTCATTTCGGCTATTATATGCTTGCCAAAAACGGAGGGTGGTTTGGGTATTCGTAGTGTCATGGACGTTAATAAAGCGTTGATTTCTAACCATATATGGAGTATTATTAATCATCGTCGTTCTCTTTGGGTTCTATGGATTCATTCTTACAAACTAAGGGGTACTAGTTTTTGGGAGGTGAAATGTTGTGCCAATCCTAGCTGGGGATGGAGAAAGATTCTAGCTCTTCGTAATCAGATTCGGCCGTTTGTTTGGAGGACGATTCAAAGTGGTCGCCAAACAAATGCATGGAGTGATAATTGGTGTTCTTGTAGCCCTCTTCGTAGCTTCATTTCTCCTAGAATCATTGCCAATGCAGGCTTCAATCTAACCACGATGGTGGCGGATCTTCTTGACGTTAATGGTCAGTGGAAATGGCCTATCGCTTGGTATGATTTATTTCCGGTTCTAATTAATATTACTCCACCCATTCTATTGGAGGATATGGTTGATCGTCTTCGTTGGAAGGATAGTGAAGGTAATTTACTATTATTTCACTCATCGGAAGCTTGGAACTCTTTTCGGCTGAGAAACAACAAAGTTGCTTGGGTGGATTCGGTTTGGTTTAGCCAGTGCATTCCTAGCCACTCGTTTCACTTGTGGCTAGTTATCAATAACAAGCTAAAGACTCGGGATAGGATGGCTATTTGGGAAGCGGGTAGTGCCACTAACCTTAACCTCATGTGTTGTCCGCTATGTTATTATGACCGGGACTCTAGGGATCATCTTTTCTTCCAGTGTTCTTATGCGTCTGAGGTGTGGGAAACAGTGAGGGAAAGGGTTGATATGGGTAGCGTTAATAACACATGGAGCTCAATCATGGCTTGGTTGGAACAAAGCGCTAACTCAAGGCAACTTGAAAGGATCGTATGCAAGATTCTAGTAGGGGCAGCTACATATTTAATATGGCAAGAAAGAAACAACCGGTTATTCTCGAAGCTTCAACGTAACCCGTCTATGCTTTCTCAAGTTATTATTACTACGGTTCGGCTGAAGTTAATGGGATTCAAGTTTGGTAGAGACCCGAATCACATGAAGATTCTTGAGAAGTGGCAGATCTCGAAGATGGATATGATTTCGGATCCAGGCTAAGGAGGCTTGGATTGTTGTTTGTTTGACTTTTATTTTGGGGTAGTGTTTTGTCTAGTTGATAACTTGGCTGTGTTTTTTGGTTTCTTTTGGTTGTTTGGTTCCCTAGTCGAGGTATGCCTTGACTAGGAGTGTGTGTCGGGTCCTTGACACACCCTGTTCTTTTTATTGGTTATTTATAAAATTCACCGGGGTAACCCTTTACCCAAAAAAAAAAAGAAGCAGCTATGCTAGAGCACTTATTGAAGTTCAGGCAGGGGTTGATTTAAAGAAGAGTGTAACTGTTGCAATCCCATCTTTGGATGGTAATGGTCATTCAATGGTGGAGGTTAAAATTGAGTATGATTGGGAGCCTTTAAGGAGTTCATCTTGTTGTGTTTTCGGTCATGAAGACAGCTCGTGTCCTAAGAACCCTCAGGTAAGTTCGATTGGGGATGCTGAGAAGAAGAATAATGATGATTTTCTGGTTGTGGGTGCCAAAAAGAAGAAAGCTAAGTTAGTCTATAGACCAGTTGTCAAACCTAAACCGAAATCGTCTTTGAGGAATCCGGTGATTAATCAGGTCTCAACGTCGAACCCATTTGATATCCTTAAAGACGATGACGGTAATCAAGGAGGTATCAATGTGGGTCGAGTGGAGAAGAAAGAATATCAGTCGAGAGACATGCAGGAATCGGATGAGGAAGAGGTCATTGAAGTCTACAATGAAACTAGTGACTTTATGACATCGGGTACTCATTCTTTTTCATCGAAAGCAGGGGCAAGCACATCTTCCACAAAATTCTCAAATGGATAGGTTGTTGTTGGTTCGTTTGAAGGGGTTGTTGGTTTGCGGCTGCTTTATCTTTGATGATGGCAGTTGACGATCATGTTTTTATTTTGCATTGTTTTGTCTACTAGAAATCTACTCATGATATTTAGTAGGCTAGGTTATGGGGTGTCATAGGTCTTTTTGTTTTGTTTTGTCTTACATATATGGGGCATGTCCTGTATATGAACTAGTGTGGAACTCATCCTCACTACTTGTACTTATTTGCGGTTGCATTTTAATAGAATCACCGAGGGTAACCCTTTACCCAAAAAAAAGGTGGTTTGGGCATCCGAAGTATTTCTAATGTCAATAAGTCACTTATAGCAAACCATATTTGGAGTATTATTACTAAAAGGGAGTCTATATGGGTGAAACGGATCCATGACTACAAGCTTAAAGGGAGAAGTATATGGGAGATCCCGTGTCTAGGTAGCATAAGCTGGAGATGGAGAAAGATCTTGTCAATTTGAAGCATTATTCGTACTCATATATGGTCTACTATCAAGAGTGGTTTCTAAACGAATGCTTGGAGTGATAATTGGTGCTCATTGAGCCCTCTCAGCTCCACGATCACTCCAAGAACAATTGCAAATGTTGGTTTCAATATCCAAACAACAGTGGCAGAGGTGATTGATGAGAATGGTCAATGGGGATGGCCGCAAGCTTGGAATGATTTGTTCCCGGTTCTAATCAACATACAGACGCCTAATCTCGTTCCTAACATGATTGATCGGCATAGTTGGTGTCACACCCCCAAAATCCACACGCGGAGTATCACCGCTTGGAGGCGTGACATGACCAGGATCAAGCCACCAATCATATTGAACAATGTATGTAGTAAATATAATTCAACCAAACAATATGAATGGTGTTCAAAACCAAAGCATAGTTAAGTGTTTAGCGGAAGCATAATTGTAAAAACCCAATGTAAGTATTAAGTACGAAATAAAGTAATGTTTTAACATGGCACACACTACCATGTCCCACAACGACTGCGCCTCCCTGTGCAAGCTCCAAGAGTACCTAACGACCTGCAAGGCATGTAGCAATGAATCAACAACAAAGTTGAGCGAGTTCACAGTTGGTTGTTTAGTTATAGCATTCGTTTCGTAAATCGTATGTTCGCTTGTAACCCATGTATCGTGTTAATTAGTATCGTGGTCTCCCAAACATGTTTGCGAAGATTAGTGGGGGCTTCCCATTTATTACTAGACCACGCGTATCGACTGCTAGGAAAACGTAAGAGGTGCCCTAAGTCAATGTCTATCAGCATTGACCCTTTGCCCATAGTCCATTAGTACACGCCCGTCCGACTGGCACGGTGTGAGGTTTGTTAAACCTAATAGCGCTATTAACTAATGACCCGCTCGCCATAGGCCTCGGCGATTAAGTCGATAAATGAGGGACTTCAAATGATAGAGTTGATGGTCTTATGGTAGTACGTATCCTGTTGTATGGGGAATACGCAAGTTTGTAGTTATCGTTCAGTTCTTTAACCCATTCCCAACCCTTGGGAATCCCATGCCTTGGCTAGAGTGTGAACTCACCTTGGTTTGCTCGGTATGCTAAAGAAAATACACGCTCACAAATAATCAGTCACGACCTATAATACGCACGTATATACAATCAGTTTAAGTTCATAAAGTTTCACATGCAATCTATGTCACAGAGTGTGCTTAAACAATCAGCACGTATCAAATAAGCAACTAATCAAAGTCGTGCAGTTCATGTTTCATATAAATGCCCTTCACAACTAACATGGCTATTTATTAACATACTTGACAAGTTAACAGACTAAACGAACTTAGCGTACTTAACAGGAACAATACACTAACAGAGTTATATTGTTTAACAGAGTTGTTAAGATTAACAACGTTAATAAACTCAACCAAGTTAATAAACCCACAGAGTAAATAAACTAACAGATTTAAGTTGCCAGAATATACACGAAAACACATGACGAAATCACCTATCCTGGCAAAAACCCATTTGATCGAAAACCCTTAAGTGGCGAAATCTCTTTTTCAATCAGTTTCATCATCATATTCGTTCAATATCTAACTTTCATGTGTCTAACCCAATTAGGTTCTCACATAATTCACAACAATTGATAAGATTTAATGCATTGACTATACTGACAACATGTCTAGGAGGTGCACAAAGTTTAATGAGATCAAGATTACCAACCAACACATGGGTCGCCACTTTACTGATTCATGGTTATCCACTCAAACCATTTATCTACAATTCTATTGGACCTATATATCAAACAACATATTTGTTCATGTATACAATATTGATTTACCACATTCACATACTCACATAACTACTACATCTAATCGGCCCATCATGCAGACCTGGTATTTATCGTCGAACCCTTAACCACAACTTGTTAATATCCGACAACTATCATGAGTCCACGTGAAGACATCACTAAATCATCAGAAGTCAACATCACATAATTATTAATCATCGCATCACTTATGATCATGCAACTAAACGAAAACCTAGACATAAACCCTAGACTGCCAAATCATGCGAGACCAAGATTATAATCCATCAGCAGATCATTCATTTACCGGCACACAGGGTCAATATTAACAAACTGTTATGATCATTCAGTAGTAATCATCCGCATACATTAGAACCCTAGACTGCTACTATCTAACATCCTACCATCATAACAAGATCAACAACATTAACGAGATTTTAAGAACCCTTAACATACAAATCGATTCAATCACACCAATTCATAAAATCATTATACGATTATCAGATCATTCATGACGAGGCATACATAATCACCTAACAACAGTATTCAATCAAACATATACATATAGACATGTAAACATGTATAACTCGAGCGACCAAGCAACTAACGTAGATGAAAGATTACTAAATTGATCGAAAAGAAAAGCTTGAAGTCTTGCAGTTGCCGTCGCACAGTGAGTAGGGCTCTAGGGTTTGGTGATTAAACTTTTACGTTGCAGTGGGGAAAATAAGATATTAAAATAACTTGCTACTGGGGCCAAAGCCCATTCCTGATTTCGTTGGCCACAAGGTGGACGAAAACACATGAAGTGTTTTCGTGGGTGGTAGTGGTGTAAAGGATCCATGTTTATTAATTACACAACTCATATTATCAATACAAAATATATACATCACTTACACACAAATATAATGCACATCAATTATTCTTATAAGAACCACACTTTGCAAATAGGTACAAGATTAAATCAAATAGAGACCTTGAAAACTCGGGTTGTCACAGTTGGAAAGATCTGGATGGTAAAAATGTCGAGTTTGGTTCGGCTAAAGTGTGGAATACTATTTGGAACAGGGACCATCGTGTGTACTGGGCTAATATGGTGTGGTTCTCACAATGAGTACCGAGACACTCCTTCCACATGTGGCTGGTTATTCGGAACAAGCTAAAGACGCAGGATAGACTTGCGGTTTGGGAAGCTGGCAGCGAAACAAACATTAGACTTATGTGCTTCCCGTTGTGTCAGTATGATCGAGACAGCCGAGACCATCTGTTTTTCCAATGCGCGTTTTCTACTCATGTCTGGAACAATGTCAAAGACATGGTCGACTTGAAAAGTGTGGATAATTCCTGGCAATCGGTTATGATTTGGGTGGAGCAACACTCATCTAGCAAGAAAGCTGGTGATATTGTTTGCAGGTTGTTGATAGCTGCGACCTCATACTTTTGTATGGCAGGAGAGAAATAATCGTCTTTTCGGTACAAAGCATATGTCTACGTCCCAAGTTGCTGAGAAGATCAAAAGTTCGGTGCGTTTAAGACTGATGGGTTTCAAATGTCGTGCGGAATCTGCTAAGAATAGGATTTTTAGAAACTGGAAGATATCAAGCAAGGATTTGACACGTGAAAAACGTTGTGAACTGCACTGAGTTCTGCGGGCAGGTTCAGTTTGTAGGCCACTTTGCCTATTTTCTCTATGATTTCAAATGGTCCGACGTAACGTGGATTGAGTTTGCCCCTTTTGCCAAAACGAACCACACCCTTCTAGGGTGAGACTTTGAGTAGAACCCGGTCCCCGACCTGGAATTCTAGAGGTTTCCGGCGCTTGTTTGCGTAGGCTTTCTGACGATCGCGAGCTGCCGCCATGCATTGTCGTATCTGAGCAATTCTTTCCGTTGCGTCTACTACAAGTTCTGGACCCATGATCTGACTATCACCCACCTCTGCCCAACAAAGAGGTGACTGGCATTTACGCCCGTACAATGCCTCAAACGGAGCGGCTTGAATGCTGGTGTGGTAACTGTTGTTATACGAAAACTCCACTAACGGGAGATGTTTTTCCCAGTCGTTGCCGAAATCGATAACACATGCCCGCAGCATGTCTTCTAGGGTTTGGATGGTGCGTTCAGACTGCCCATCTGTTTGCGGATGGTAAGCGGTGCTCATGTCTAATCGAGAGCCAAAAGATTTGTGCATTGCCTGCCACAGTTCTGAAGTAAATCGTGCATCGCGATCGGAAATAATAGAGGTTGGCACCCCGTGCCTCGAGACAACTTCCTTAAGGTAGACGTCTGCTAGAGTAGAGAACTTATCTGTTTCTTTGATAGCCAAGAAGTGTGCAGACTTAGTGAGTCGATCCACGATCACCCAAATAGTATCATTTCCACGTTGAGATCTTGGCAGACCAGTAACAAAATCCATGGAAATTTACTCCCATTTCCATTGTGGTATCTCTGGTTGTTGAAGTAGGCCCGATGGTTTCTGATATTCAGTCTTGACTCTCGCACAAGTCAAGCACTTGCTAACGTAAGTTGCTATGTGAGCTTTCATGCTAGGCCACCAATACGTAGTTTTGAGATCGTGGTACATCTTATCCGAACCAGGGTGTATCGAGTAACGAGACTTATGCGCTTCATCCATCACAAGCTCGTGTAAGTTTCCATAGTGTGGGACTCAAATGCGCCCTGTAACGTAGTAGGCGCCGTCTTACTTTTTTTCTAACAGTTTCCTTGAGCCGCGTAGGGCTTCAGCCCTGACGTTTTCTGGGTTCAATGCTTCTAACTGAGCATCTCGTATCTGTGAAGGAAGACTAGATTGGATGGTGAGTTGTAGTGCTCGCACACGCCTAGGTGTGGTATCTTTTCGACTGAGGGCGTCAGCCACAACATTTGCCTTGCCCGGATGGTACCTGATGGCACATTCGAAATCATTCAGTAGTTCGACCCATCGACGTTGTCGCATGTTCAACTCCTTTTGCTTGAAGATATGCTCGAGACTCCTGTGATAGGTGTAGATGGTGCACTTGGTACCGTACAGGTAATGTCTCCATATCTTGAGTGCAAAAATAACAGCTCCCAGCTCCAGATCGTGTGTAGTATAATTCTTTTCGTGAATCTTAAGTTGGCGCGAGGCGTAAGCAATGACTTTATCCCGTTGCATCAATACACAACCAAGACCCTGAATTGATGCGTCACAATAAACCACGAAATCGTCTGTGCCCTCTGGCAATGAAAGAATAGGTGCGCTACAAAGCCTATCCTTTAGGTGCTGAAATGCTGATTCCTGTGCATTTCCCCAACGATAAATAACGCCTTTCTGAGTTAGTGAGGTGAGGGGTTGTGCAATCTTGGAGAAGTCTTTGATGAACCTTCTGTAGTAACCTGCTAAACCCAAGAATTGGCGGATTTCTGTTGATGTACGGGGTGCAGGCCAGTTCTTAATCGAGTCTACCTTAGATGGATCAACATGAATCCCATCCTTGTTTACCACGTGGCCTAGAAAGTGGACTTCACGAAGCTAGAAGTCGCATTTTGAAAACTTGGCGTACAGCTGTTCTGTTCGAAGGAGTTCCAAAATGAGTCGTAAATGCTGCTCGTGTTCTTCCTGACTCTTAGAATAGATCAGGATGTCGTCGATGAAGACAATAACAAATTTGTCTAAGTAGGGCTTGCATACTCTGTTCATAAGATCCATGAAGACTGCAGGCGCGTTTGTTAGCCCGAATGGCATGACCAGAAACTCGTAATGGCCGTAGCGTGTTCTGAATGCTGTTTTGGAGACGTCCTCATCCCGGACTCTCAGTTGATGGTAGCCTGACCTCAGATCAATCTTTGAATAGTAGCTCGACCCTTGCAGCTGGTCGAACAAGTCGTCAATGCGTGGGAGAGGATAGCGATTCTTTACGGTCACCTTGTTTAGTTCACGGTAATTTATGCACATACGGAAGGTACCGTCTTTCTTCTTCACAAACAATACAGAGGCTCCCCATGGCGAAGAGCTAGGACGAATGAAACCCTTATCCAAGAGTTCTTGCAACTGCTTGGATAGTTTTCCAGTTCGGTTGGAGCTAAGCGATAAGGTGCTCGAGCTATGGGTGCTGCTCCAGGAGCTAGCTCGATTTGGAATTCGACTTGGCGATGAGGCGGTAGTCCAGGTAAATCTTCAGGAAACACCTGAGGGAAGTCGCGTACAACTGGAATATCCTCTATCTTCTTCTCTTTCGTTGATGTGTCAGTAACGAGTGCTAAAATAGCAGTGTGGCCCTTTCGCAAACACTTCTGGGCCTTAAGGAAGGAGATGATGCCCACTACAGCACCACTCTTGTCGCCCTGAATTTCGAGAGGTTCTTTGCCAGAACGGGGAATACGAACAATCTTCTCTTTGCATAGGATCTCTGCTTGCTGTTGGGATAACCAATCCATCTCAATGACGATGTCGAAACTACCCAAAACTATTGGAATGAGATCGATAGAGAAAGTCTGACCAGCGAGGATAAGATTACAACCCTTAACTATGTGTGTGGCCTCTAGACTTTTACCATTTGCTAACTCTACAACATGCTTGGTGTTCAAAAGTGTTGGTGTGCGCTTTAACATTTGACTAACTTTTAGAGACACGTAACTGGTATCGGCACTCGAATCAAATAAGACAGTAACATAAAAGTCGTCGAGAAGAAACTTACCCATCACCACGTTAGGATCATTCCTTGCGTCACCTGACCAATCACGAACGCTTGACCTTGGGTGCCATTGTTTCCATTGTTTCCCCCGTTGTTGTTCCCATTGCCCTGATTATTGTTGTTGTTCAGATTTTGATTTAACTGGGGGCAGTCCCGCTTGAAGTGGCCTTCAGCACCACACTGAAAGCATCCCCTATTACCTCGCTGTCGCTGCTGGTTCTGTGGAGCTGGTGGTTGTTGTTGTTGGTTCTGATTCGCAGGTCGTGAGCTCCTGCAATCCTTAGCTTCATGACCCATCTTGAGACACCTCTGGCAACGACCCCTGTTGCACTGACCATTGTGGTATCTGTTGCATCTATTGCACTTTGGGTGATTTCCCCGATATCCACCCTGCCCTTGACTACCAGAAGATTGCTGACCAGGGCTCTGATAGTCATCAATCTTTCGCTGCTGTGCCTGGGACTGAACTGAAGTCGAACCCTTGCTGGAGGTTCCATCCCATTTTCGCTTGTTGTCACTGGGAGTAGCAGAAGTAGTAGTAGTAGTAGCACCGATACGTTTAGGCAGCCTGTTCTACTCCACTGCCTGGTCTGTGAGACGATGAGCAAGACGAGTAACATCCGGGATAGTAGCAAGGTTGGCAGAAGTCACATGACTTTGAATCTCTGGTACTAAGCCTTTGAGGTACAGCTCAATGCGTTTGATGGGTGGATCCACCATAGTTGGACATAACACTGCCAATTCGTTGGATCGTTTCGTATACGCTTCTATCTCTGACCCCGTCATCTTCAGATTAAAGAACTCCACTTCCAACTTGTGGATGTCATCACGACTACAGTATTCACGTTTGATCAGTTCCTTAAAATCATTCCATGGGGTGGCATTAGCAGCCGCCAGCCCCAGCATCTGAACTTGCGCGTTCCACCAAGTTAGCGCAGTGCCTTCGAGAGTACCAGTGGCGTACTTCACCCTACGAGCCTCAGTGCATTCACACATCTCGAAGACCGATTCGAGCTTCTCAAACCAGTGGAGGAGTCCAACGGCTCCTTCAGTGCCACTGAAAGTAGTACGACGACAGTCCATAAAAGTCTTGAAGGTGCACACAGGTGGCTGAGCGTGTTGACCTGTCGTGTGCGTAAGAGTAAACAAAATTAAGCACAAGTGTTGAGTTACGAGAGTAGGATCTAAAGATCCTAGAGTGAGTTGTGATGGCAGGCTATACCTCCTGCCTGGGTAGCTGCGAGTGCTGTAGTAACTTGTTCAGTGATCAAAGCCGCCAACTGGGCTTGAGTCATGTTGACACGTCCACTCATGATCTTCATACCAAAGGAAACATGAGTGAGAGAGGTTCGCGAAAGTGAGATGACAGAAGAGAGTAAGCACATAAGTGTTTCAATCAACAGTTGTTACGTTTATCTAAGCATACCATGAGCAAAGTTCTATGTAATCTAGCAAGTAGGCAATGTAAACATAAATCATATCACCTAGAATGTCGAGTCTTGCACGTGGAGCGAAGCGTCGTTGTGGATCGTTGAGCACTGTTCAGGTTATAGTCTGGTATTAACAAAACTTTTCCCCTTATTAAAACCAAGTTCACTATAACCTGGCTCTGATACCAATCTGTCACACCCCCAAAATCCACACGCGAAGTATCACCGCTTGGAGGCATGACATGACCAGGATCAAGTCACCAATCATATTGAACAATGTATGTAGTAAATATAATTCAACCAAACAATATGAATGGTGTTCAAAACCAAAGCAAAGTTAAGTGTTTAGCGGAAGCATAATTGTAAAAACCAAATGTAAGTATTAAGTACGAAATAAAGTAATGTTTTAACATGGCACACACTACCATGTCCCACAACGACTGCGCCTCCCTGTGCAAGCTCCAAGAGTACCTAACGACCTGCAAGGCATGTAGCAACGAATCAACAACAAAGTTGAGCGAGTTCACAGTTGGTTGTTTAGTTATAGCATTCGTTTCGTAAATCGTATGTTCGCTTGTAACCCATGTATCGTGTTAATTAGTATCGCGGTCTCTCAGACATGTTTGCGAAGATTATTGGGGGCTTCCCATGTATTACTAGACCACGCGTATCGACTGCTACGAAAACGTAAGAGGTGCCCTAAGTCAATGTCTATCAGCATTGACCCTTTGCCCATAGTCCATTAGTACACGCCCGTCCGACTGGCACGGTGTGAGGTTTGTTAAACCTAATAGCGCTATTAACTAATGACCCGCTCGCCATAGGCCTCGGCGATTAAGTCGATAAATGAGGGACTTCAAATGATAGAGTTGATGGTCTTATGGTAGTACGTATCCTGTTGTATGGGGAATACGCAAGTTTGTAGTTATCGTTCAGTTCTTTAACCCATTCCCAACCCTTGGGAATCCCATGCCTTGGCTAGAGTGTGAACTCACCTTGGTTTGCTCGGTATGCTAAAGAAAATACACGCTCACAAATAATCAGTCACGACCTATAATACGCACCTATATACAATCAGTTTAAGTTCATAAAGTTTCACATGCAATCTATGTCACAGAGTGTGCTTAAACAATCAGCACGTATCACATAAGCAATTAATCAAAGTCGTGCAGTTCATGTTTCATATAAATGTCCTTCACAACTAACATGGCTATTTATTAACATACTTGACAAGTTAACAGACTAAACGAACTTAGCGTACTTAACAGGAACAATACACTAACAGAGTTATATTGTTTAACAGAGTTATTAAGATTAACAACGTTAATAAACTCAACCAAGTTAATAAACCCACAGAGTAAATAAACTAACAGATTTAAGGTGCCAGAATATACACGAAAACACATGACGAAATCACCTATCCTGGCGAAAACCCATTTGATCGAAAACCCTTACGTGGCGAAATCTCTTTTTCAATCAGTTTCATCATCATATTCGTTCAATATCTAACTTTCATGTGTCTAACCCAATTAGGTTCTCACATAATTCACAACAATTGATAAGATTTAATGCATTGACTATACTGACAACATGTCTAGGAGGTGCACAAAGTTTGATGAGATCAAGATTACCAACCAACACATGGGTCGCCACTTTACTGATTCATGGTTATCCGCTCAAACCATTTATCTACAATTCTATTGGACCTATATATCAAACAACATATTTGTTCATGTATACAATATTGATTTACCACATTCACATACTCACATAACTACTACATCTGATCGGCCCACCATGCAGACCTAGTATTTATCGTCGAACCCTTAACCACAACTTGTTAATATCCGACAACTATCATGAGTCCACGTGAAGACATCACTAAATCATCAGAAGTCAACATCACATAATTATTAATCATCGCATCACTTATGATCATGCAACTAAACGAAAACCTAGACATAAACCCTAGACTGCCAAATCATGCGAGACCAAGATTATAATCCATCAGCAGATCATTCATTTACTGGCACACAGGGTCAATATTAACAAACTGTTATGATCATTCAGTAGTAATCATCCGCATACATTAGAACCCTAGACTCCTACTATCTAACATCCTACCATCATAACAAGATCAACAACATTAACGAGATTTTAAGAACCCTTAACATACAAATCGATTCAATCACACCAATTCATAAAATCATTTAAATTACCAAACCCTTGTGGAATAAAAATCATTATACGATCATCAGATCATTCATGAAGAGGCATACATAATCACCTAACAACAGTATTCAATCAAACATATACATATAGACGTGTAAACATGTATAACTCGAGCGACCAAGCAACTAACCGAGTTGAAAGATTACTAAATTGATCGAAAAGAAAAGCTTGAAGTCTTGCAGTTGCCGTTGCACAGTGAGTAGGGCTCTAGGGTTTGGAGATTAAACTTTTACGTTGCAGTGGGGAAAATAAGATATTAAAATAACTTGCTACTGGGCCAAAGCCCATTCCTGATTTCGTTGGCCACAAGGTGGACGAAAACACATGAAGTGTTTTCGTGGGTGGTAGGGGTGTAAAGGATCCATTTGTTTATTAATTACACAACTCATATTATCAAAACAAAATATATACATCACTTACACACAAATATAATGCACATCAATTATTCTTATAAGAACCACACTTTGCAAATAGGTACAAGATTAAATCAAATAGAGACCTTGAAAACTCGGGTTGTCACAGTTGGAAAGATCTGGATGGTAAAAATGTCGAGTTTGGTTCGGCTAAAGTGTGGAATACTATTTGGAACAGGGACCATCGTGTATACTGGGCTAATATGGTGTGGTTCTCAAAATGTGTACCGAGACACTCCTTCCACATGTGGCTGGTTATTCGGAACAAGCTAAAGACGCAGGATAGACTTGCGGTTTGGGAAGCTGGCAGCGAAACAAACATTAGACTTATGTGCTGCCCGTTGTGTTAGTATGATCGAGACAGCCGAGACCATCTGTTTTTCCAATGCGCGTTTTCTACTCAAGTCTAGAACAATGTCAAAGACATGGTCGACTTGAAGAGTGTGGATAATTCCTGGCAATCGGTTATGATTTGGGTGGAGCAACACTCATCTAGCAAGAAAGCTAGTGATATTGTTTGCAAGTTGTTGATAGCTGCGACCTCATACTTTTGTATGGCAGGAGAGAAATAATCGTCTTTTCAGTACAAAGCATATGTCTACGTCCCAAGTTGTTGAGAAGATCAAAAGTTCGGTGCGTTTAAGACTGATGGGTTTCAAATTTCGTGTGGAATCTGCTAAGAATAGGATTTTTAGAAACTGGAAGATATCAAGCATGGAGATTGAATCTGATCCGGGCTAGAAGTCTTATGTATTTTTTATTAAGTTTCAGTTTTTTTGGTTGTTTTGTTTGGTTGTCGCTACTGTTTAGTGTTGGGTTTGGGCTTTGTTTTTTGGTTTCCTAGGCTTGTTATGCCAAGTCTAGTTGGTGTGTTCACTTTGACACACCCTTGTATTATTTGAATCATTTATAAAATTCATCGGGGGTAACCCTTTACCCAAAAAAAAGTTAGGGCTCTTCCACCAGCTTATAGAATTGGAAGAGATAAGGTCACCCTCCCGCTATGTGAAAGAAGAGCTTTCCTCTCATATTCACTTCAATAGGTAGTTCACTTAGCAGAAGCCATACAACACTTCCCGCAAGGTTCAACGTTGTCTCTATCAAATCACTTGTTTCCTGTTGCTGATCCAAATCTTGTACTTGTGAATTGCTGTTGAGTTTGATTTAGGTATAAAAACTCATGAAAGTTGCTAAACAGTTTTTTAAGGGCCTACAGTTACCATAGAATTCGTTTTATAGACTGTGTTCATGGATGCTTTGTATGTAAAGAAGAAGAAGGTTTGGATGCTTTGAACGACCTCTGGGAATAGAACGCCCAGGAAAGCCACACCAATGGTTGAGAGAGGGGTAAGCGGGAAGGTCACAGATCTTCCCGCTTAGCTGCACTGCTCTCTGGGCTCTTTTGTCCGCTATTGCTTCCTCTAGTACTAGCTCTGATCTCTCTTCAGCAGTTGCAGTATGATTCTTTCATTCATCTCCTGCCCTTTATAGTCATAATCGCTAGAAACTCTATATCATTGGCAATTGGCATTGACATAATCTTTTTTCTAGTGTCAGAAGGGGGTCCGGTCGAAAGCAAGAAAAGGCATTGCAAATGGCGTGCCCTTTCTCTAATTATAAATAAAGCTCTTTTGTGCTCTTGGTCAGGCCTTTAACAAGTATCTAAAAAATGTTTTCCTTTCAGCCTATGGTTCGGTCAAAGCAATGACTTGAGTGAGTTAGGAAGTAGGACCTTTCTACCCCGATTGTGAGTTATTACTGGCCCCTCTCTATCTCTCCTTCGCGCTGTGAATGAAGTGAGTAATTCGTTGGTGCTTGCCCTTCAGTAAGTAGTTCGGAAGGCTAGATACATGCTATGCTCTGCCATGCTTGCCTGACCGCGAGAAGCCTTAGGGTAAAATAATCTGTAACAGCAATTTGAGAACATCTTTGGAATTGAAAGAAGGGGCTAACCTGACTTTCACTTTCAAAAAAAGATAAAACTGGACTTACACTTTAAGAAATGGAATTGCGATGAGCCAGAAGTTAGAATATCGCCTAACCAACTGTCTCCGTCTCCCGTAGTTCCCCCCCAGAAATATCCGTCTGCCTACTTCTACTTTGGCCGGGGGTAACAGTCTTTTTGAGAACCAAGTGGCCCTTCAGGAAGACCTTCAGAAAACCCCTCTAACTCGGGGAAAGGAATTCAAACCCATAAAATGAGTCAAGTCTATGATAGGTACCAATAGTCTTTATGGTGCGCTTACCCCTTATGCAAAGCACCAATGACTTCGGTCTTCTGAAAGGGGCTTAGGGCATATCATCAAAGAAAGATTTCTGAGGAAGGGGGTGAAGCTGAGGTTAGAAAAGGTTTCTCTCGTTGTTGCTAGTTCTACCGTTGTTGGTAGTTCCTCAGGTCGGGTTGTTTCTTTTTCAGAGCTTTTTCAATTCTTTCAGAACCTTTCGTATGCGCCTATTGGAAGATTTGGGCTACCTCCTCTCTTTCTGATCTCATTCAGATAATAAGCTAGTCCGGTTTATTATTATTAGATAGTGAGTGGGGAAGAGAGGTGCTTGGTCTGTCTCCAAATGTGGGCCTAGAAGCATTAGCCGAGTCTCTGAATATTCCCGAGGGTTCTTAGGATAAAGACAGCCTTAAGGTGCTAACGGAGCTTCCACGGTCTCAGTCCATGAAGGTGCTTTCTTTATTGGTTGGCAGCTTGGTTATAGTCGTTATGAAGAATGAAGGAGCACTGCTGCACTTCCACGACATGGGAAAGGATCATGGGATGAGGAAAAGAAAGAAAAGGTGTAAGGTGAGGAGATATCGAGAGGTAGAATAGCTGAAATGAGTTCAAAGGAATTAGTTAAGACACGCTTCTTTAGCACAGACCACGGAGTGAAGTTGGAAGGTTCGATGAACTACTCAAAGGGTAAATCTTGGGCGCTATTGTTGTCTATATACAAGTGGCGTAGGCGAAGCTATGGAGACACTCTTAGGGAAGGAAGCCCGTAACCTTATTTGATTCGTAGCTCGTTAAGGGAAATTGTTTCAAGCCCGTAACCATAGAGTCAGGCCTTTTACCGATCCTATCTCATCAAAGCCGGGTAACAAAAAGAAGGAACTTTATAATGAAATGAAAGAAAGGCGAAGGAAAAGAAATGGACTCCTTCGGTTACCGTTCTATCCGTTCTAATCCTGGCGGTTTTGAATGCTATTGAGTTTCCCGCTCCTGAATGAGAAGCGGATTTTTTATTCCTACGGTCTTGGCCTAAGAAAAGTGATCTTTGAAACTGAAATCGGCTAAAAACTAACAGAATAGGCTTTAGAGTAGCTCTTTCCAAATAGGTCGAGTAGCCGCCCTTTATAGTATAGAAATCGAATGAAAAGGAGCTCTCTAGTTGGGATTTACATGCACAACCTTCTCCTATGAGTCTGCCTATGTTACGCGCCTGCCTTTGATAACCTTTCAGCTGGTTCCCTTCGTCGGCATCATTGAACCTCGTTAGCATTTCTAAAAGAATTGGAAGCTCAAAACGAATGGTCAAAGGAATTGATGGTTCGTGTTTAGTCTCCGATCTTCGCCTAGTCTTCGAACCTGCACTGTATAGAGAGGAACAAGCTCAGACATATAGCAAGACTAGAACTCCTATTGCATGCATCGATACCAGACCAGGCAAACTAAACCTAGCCCACTGCACTTTAGCATAGTGAAAGTCTCTCTTAATTACCCATTAGCTTGAAGTGAAACTTCCGTCTATCTAAGAAAAGTCTTAACCTCCCTTACTTTGTGGGCGCACTGACCAAAGACCTACTCCTGCTTAGCACACGAGACTCACTTTAGCCTTGCTTATTTCACCTTCGGGTACTAGAAGCGTATAGTCTATTAGCTCTCTATAGATTCACTCTTTTTCTTAAAAGAAAGATAGAAGGGCAACTACAGACTCCGTTCCTTATCGCTTCGTTTGCTATCCTACCCTACTTCGCTAGCTAGACTATCGCAAGTCATTTATACCAAAAGACCTGGCCATCGCCAACCAAGAGGGGGATGAACCTACTTCCAAAGACTACTCGCCTTGAACTTCGTCCCCTGAACTTGACTGCTTATGCAACTACAGTGCTATAAAAAAGAAAAATGGAAGGAGACCACATACCAAGAAAGGAAAAGCTAGGGATGAGCTACTTACTAGCTTAGACCTTTGCGTTTCAATATCAATGATTAGAAGAGGTACGAAGTGAGCCACAAACCATATTTCTGATTATGCTTATTCCATTTGACTGCTAATCACAAATGACATTCAATCTTTCTGCGATAAGAAGATAAATGATTTCATTACCATAGATCCAGATAGCATATGGGAGGGGGAATTCTTTCTTTTTTTATTTTCTATAATCTATAATAAGGTAAAGTGCTCCACCGGTACAGCTTTTTGGTCTTCCTTCTGAGCCAGGATCAATACCCAAAAAAAAAGAAAAATGAAAAGCGCTAAACCAGATCGATCTTTCGGCATAGGAAATCGAACTGTCTTTCTTACTTACACTAAGTTAAAGGAAAAAAAAAGAGCTTTCTCCGGGATTCATTGCTTACTTAGTCTTCTCAGTTTAGCATTCTACCAAAAAATCTTCTTTCTCAGGGTCAATCTAGTCCTCTTTGAATTGATCTCATACTCTAGCAGAGAAATGGAAGCCTTTTTCTAGAAAAGATGAAGACAGGGAATCGGAACTAAATCATTCTTTCTTTGTCGACTATGGACTTTGACGACTCTAGCTTCATCTTAGGGAAAGTCAAAAGAAAAGCATCATTTTTTTTGGGTAATGGGTTACCCCGGTTAAATTTCATTCATCAACCAAATAATAAAAGTGAGGAATTATGTATTCCTCAGTTCTCTAGAATGACATGCCATTACTAGAGTACACTCGCATATACAAGAAACTAACACGCAAACAAACAAGAAACAACTCTAACGACAAACAAGTAACAAAACAGGCATTGAGAAGGGTAGTTCGGGCATCATTCACATCTTACAGTAATTTCTTAGGGACTATAGATCATAGACTGGGATCACTCGAGATCGATGGCTATGCACTCGCGAGAATGCAAACATTGGCTTGTTAGATTTTCCTTTGAGCAAGCCGTTGACTACTATTTACAACAGAAATGAAAGTAAGAAAACAGGAATTGAGAAGGGTAGTTCGGGCAACGATCTGGTTTTCTGCTTTTGGCACAAGCAGGTACCTACTATCTAAGAACACTAGCATGAGATCTCATATCTCTGACTTAGGTTCCGAAGCTTTTCACAAAGAAGAGAGGGAAAGAGCGGAAAAGCGGGTTTTACGTCAACAGTTCTTCCTCGTTCCGACAAAGAGTGTGTTTCCTTATTATTTTTTAGCTTTTAGCTTGGTTCAGATTGGACACGTCCTCACTCGTTCTTTTTTCAAGATCTTTGAGCCTCTTAAGGATGCCGTAGGGATTCTTCTAACAGGTCTGTCCCTGTGCTAATAGACCCACTCCAATCCCGGGAACCTTACCTGAGCTACTAAAATCTTGGAAATCGACTAGCCTTACTTCTTTCGAGGCTCCACCCTTCTTGACTATATAGGTAGGGGCTTAGCTGCTCCTAGTCAGATAAAAGTTCTATGCTGGGGCTCTCGGCAACCCTGAACTACTAAAAACCTGGCCCTTTGATGTGCTTGCCCAGCCTCTTCCACTAGAAAGAGCTTCTTCTCTTAAGGCTTCTTGCTAGTAGTGAGAAAAACCTTGCTTATCTATCTTTAGAAAGAGGATAGATAAAAAGATAACTAGATCAAGGTCTTCCGTCTTCGTCTGCTATAACCTTCAAGGAAGATGCAAAAGGCAGAAAAGATGATAAGTCGATGCATCTTTTCGTCTTCTCGTCAGGATCTATATAGGGGATCGAATGCATTATAACTCCTTCTATCTAGCGCTCTTAAGCTGAGGTAACTCGAAGCTTTGAATGGCTCCTGCCTAGCTTCCTTCCAGTGATTGAGCCCTCTCAGCTCCATGATCACTCCAAGAACAATTGCAAATGCTGGTTTTAATATCCAAACAACAGTGGCAGAGGTGATTGATGAGAATGGTCAATGGGGATGGCCGCAAGCTTGGAATGATCTGTTCCCGGTTCTAATCAACATACAGACGCCTAATCTCTTTCCTAACATGATTGATCGGCATAGTTGGAAAGATCTGGATGGTAAAAATGTCGAGTTTGGTTCGGCTAAAGTGTGGAATACTATTCGGAATAGGGACCATCGTGTGTACTGGGCTAATATGGTGTGGTTCTCACAATGTGTACCGAGACACTCCTTCCACATGTGGCTGGTTATTCGGAACAAGCTAAAGACGCAGGATAGACTTGCGGTTTGGGAAGCTGGCAGCGAAACAAACATTAGACTTATGTGATGCCCGTTGTGTCAGTATGATCGAGACAGCCGAGACCATCTGTTTTTCCAATGCGCGTTTTCTACTCAAGTCTGGAACAATGTCAAAGACATGGTCGACTTGAAGAGTGTGGATAATTCCTGGCAATCGGTTATGATTTGGGTGGAGCAACACTCATCTAGCAAGAAAGCTGGTGATATTGTTTGCAAGTTGTTGATAGCTGCGACCTCATACTTTTGTATGGCTGGAGAGAAATAATCGTCTTTTCAGTACAAAGAATATGTCTACGTCCCAAGTTGCTGAGAAGATCAAAAGTTCGGTGCGTTTAAGACTGATGGGTTTCAAATTTCGTGTGGAATCTGCTAAGAACAGGATTTTTAGAAACTGGAAGATATCAAGCAAGGAGATTGAAGCTGATCCGGGCTAGAAGTCTTATGTATTTTTGATTAAGTTTCGGTTTTTTTGGTTGTTTTGTTTGGTTGTCGCTACTGTTTAGTGTTGGGTTTGGGCTTTGTTTTTTGGTTTCCTAGGCTTGGTATGCCAAGTCTAGTTGGTGTGTTCACTTTGACACACCCTTGTATTATTTGAATCATTTATAAAATTCATCGGGGTAACCCTTTACCCAAAAAAAAGTTTGGGCTCTTCCACCAGCTTATAGAATTGGAAGAGATAAGGTCACCCTCCCGCTATGTGAAAGAAGATCTTTTCTCTCATATTCACTTCAATAGGTAGTTCACTTAGCAGAAGCCATAGATCTTAACAGGGATGCGCCCAACGCTTCAACAACTAACATCGCCGTTCTTAAGCCTAGACTTGTTTTGGGTTCCAAACCTCCAACCTTTACACCGTTGTAAGATGCTTAGTTTTTATCGGAAAGGAATGCTTATTCCCATCTACAGTGCTGGTTTCTAAAACCTACAAGTCATGTGCAGAAAATTTACTAAAAGGTCCTGAATATTTTCCTAAGTGTTAGGAATTAATTATGTTACAAAAATATATATATAAGACACCTTACGGAACAATTAAACAAATTAACGGAACAGTATACGACCGAACAACCGGACATTACCCGGGACACCAAATATTTGTCAAATACATTGTTTTATTATTTTTTACTAGTCATGATCCCCGTATACCATAACACCCCCTAAATATCAACATACTAATATATGTAAGTGTATACTTGACAACCTAACTAACCTTTACCAATTAGTTACAAAATTTGCAACCAACCCCCCTCCCCTAACCGATTCGGTCACAAGGACCTTCACCATCATAACATAATCTTGTGCAAGATCTTATTGCCTTATTTTATTAGATTGTTACTTGTAAAGGTTGTCAAAATATTGAGAGATGTCTATTTAAGCATGGCACCAAATCATAATATATCTTCACTAAGATTTCACTCCACCCTCACACCTCTCTCTCTCTCCCTCTCTCGGCTCTCTAGCACCGCCCACACCACCACCATTGCACCACCATCCTCCTCCATTTTCAAGTCTCTTTCAAGCTTAAAGGTTAATACAAGAAGGCTTGCTACTTGTGGAGCATCAAGGGAGCTTTGTTCTTGCTTGTTCATCATCATCTCTCATCATCTTCTTCACTAGATTTTCCCTAGCCTTGTGCTAGTAGTAAGTCACTTGTACACCCTTGTTCATCTGTTTCTTGGTTACAAGTTGTAGTATGTTTAGTATGTTCATATCACTAAAGAAACAAGAACATTAAAAAGATGAACATGAAACTTTACAAGAAGTTCTACATAAAAGATTACTTGAAGATGAAAGTAAAAAGTTACTAGTAGGATGTTTTAGTGAACATGTTGTTGATTACTTGATGATTTACTTGTTAATATTGATGTTAAAGGTCGTTGTTGATCACTAAACATGTTAACGGAATCAATCGAACACGCTTTAGAATGTTAAAAGCTGAAAACAGTTGGCTGTTTGGTGATTACAGCCAACTTCAGTTGGCTGTAACCAGACCTTAATAAAGCATAAAATGCATTTTCTGAAGTCTAGATTTATGTATTATGAAATATGGTTCTAATGGCACTGGAATCATAATTTTTGGACTTCGTTTACTATTTTTAAAGACCCTTTTTGTAACAGCAACTAAAGCTGAGTTTTTACTGTAGTAAATGGGCGAAATGTTTTTAGTCATAACTTGAGTTCTGTGTAGAATTAGCTCATGAAATTTGTACTGTAGATGACCACTGATGTATTTGTTATTCTCCCACTAGAATTTTGTAAATCGGACTTTCGAGGTATTTTAAATAAATTATTCCGTGGACTGCAGTCAGAAGAAGATGAATCTGACTTCAGTCTAGAAAATGATTTCTTATAAAATATCGGTGATGAATTGGACCCCGAGATTTTTACACAATAATATTTGGATCGTTTAAGACCTTCTGTAAAAAGTTGGGAATTTTTGGAGCAAGTTAACTATTTTATTAAAATCCCCGAAATCAGCCCAGTTTTGAATATAAAAGCTGAAACGACATAAGTAGTAATTTGCGTGTTTAAATGTCGGGTAGGTTATCTGAGAACGATCTAACATGTTATATGTCAATAAAAGTGTTATGTGCAATGTCGTATGTTTGCTTATGAACGGGAATAGATGGGAAGTTGATATGGGCATGAACCGTTAAAGTGATGCATGTTATGTGGTAGATGCGTGTAGGGACTTTGTGCTTATTTGAAGTCACTAATAAACTAAGTGGTAATCATACTAGGACGTGATTGACCGACCTTGACTGTTAGCTATTTTTTAGAGTCAAACCGAGCAACCGAGGTGAGTTCACACACTTTCTAAGGCATGGGATTCCCGGTGGTTTGGGAATGGGTTAAAGAATTAAAAGGAATCTACATATCCTCCTTGGGTAGGATATGTACGGCCATCCTCCTTGGGTAGGATGCCAATATTTAATCCGGCGTATTCTCCTTGGGTAGAATACGTACGTTCATCCTCCTTGGGTAGGACAACAACCTTAAAACTTACTAGACAAAACTCTATCATGAAGTCCCTCAATTTATATCGACTTAATCGCCGAGGCCAATGGCGAGCGGGTCATTAGTTAATTGCGCTATTAGGTCCTGAATATTTACTAAAAGGTCCTGAATATTTTCCTAAGTGTTAGGAATTAATTATGTTACAAATATATATATATAAGACACCTTACGGAACAAGTTCAATGCTAACAAGTTCGTTATAGGGTTTTGAAGGAACAAAACTCTAATCACAGACTGTTATGCATAAGATCACGAAGAAAAACCGATGGATTCTTGAGGAATGTGCTGCTTGGTTTTGGCTTTGATTCTAAAATGGTGGAATGGATTATGATCTGCGTCTCAACGGCTTCGTATTCTATCTGTGTCAATGGTAACATTTACGGGTATTTCAAAGGGAAACGGGGCCTTCGACAAGGAGATCCTTTATCCCCTTATTTATTCACTCTTGTTATGGAGATGTTGACGTGTATCCTTCAGCATACTACGCGGATTGATGCTTCTTTCAGGTTCCACAATAAATGTGAAAGACAACGGATTATTAACCTTTGTTTTGCAGATGATTTATTTTTGTTTGCGAGAGGAGATATTAATTCAGTCAAATGCATTATGTCTTCTCTTACAAACTTCACAAAAATGTCTGGATTGGTGCCTAGTATTCAGAAAAGTACGGGTTTCTTCTGTAATATGCCTTCTAATGTTAAATCCCAGATTCTGGATATTATGCCTTTTGAGGAGGGATCGTTGCCAGTTCGATATCTGGGTGTTTCACTTATTACATCTAGGCTTTTATATAAAGATTGCAGCATCTTAGTTGAACGAATGGACCAACGTATTATGAGTTGTAGAAATAAATTCCTTTCATTTGCTGGCAGGTTGCAACTGATTAACTCGGTTCTATCGGCTATGCATGTGTGTTGGTCTTCTGCGTTTATTCTTCCTACTCGGGTTATTTTAGACCTAGAAGCGAAAATGAGGAATTTTTTATGGTCTTCAGCTGGTTCGTTTCAAAAGGGGAAGGCAAAGGTTTCATGGAAGTCGGTTTGTGTCCCTAAGTTTGAAGGAGGTTTGGGGGTTCGTCGCATTGGCGAAGTTAATAAAGCTCTTATGACCTCTCATATCTGGAGTATTTTGGTTAAACGTCAGTCCTTATGGGTTGATTGGATTCATTCGTACAGATTAAGAGGTAAGAGTTTTTGGGTTTGTAAATCTGTTTCTAATTGTTGCTGGAGTTGGCGCAAGATCCTTCAGCTTAGACCTTTCATTAGAGATTTTGTTTGGTCCAAGCTAGGGGATGGCAGTAGTACTTCGGCTTGGTATGACTCTTGGTGTCAATTGGGGCCGTTAGGTAATTTTCTCTCGCCGAGAGTTATCACTTCAGCAGGTTTCAGGCTCAGTGCTACGGTTCAAGATGTTCAACTTAATGGTGTTTGGAAATGGCCGATTGCTTGGAGAGATCTTTTTCCAGTACTTAATCAGATCGATCACATTCATTTGGCCCCTAACCAGCGAGATAAGCTTCTATGGAAAGATGGTAATGATTTGTTTGAGCACTCATCTTCTCAGGTTTGGCATTCAGTTCGGCAACGAGATCAAGAGGTGGATTGGATGAATTTTATTTGGTTTCCCCAGTGTATCCCGAAGCATGCGTTTTTTATGTGGTTGGTTATTCGTCATAAGCTCTTGACGCAAGACAAAATCCTACAGTGGGATATTTCGAGAAGAAAAAATATGAACATGATGTGTTGTCTCCTGTGTTATGCTAATACGGACTCTCATGCTCATCTTTTCTTTGATTGTAATTATTCGAAGCTAGTTTGGAATTCGGTTCGCAGCAAAGGTGGTATGTCTAATGTTGGTTCTGATTGGAGCTCTATTGTCGACTGGATGCTGGCTAGGTCTCGGTCTAAATCGGCTTCCAACTATGTTAGTAGGTTGGTCCTTGCAGCTACTACTTATTTTATCTGGCAAGATAGAAATGCAAGACTTTTCAAGAACCAGACCAGACCTCCAGATGTTTTATGTGATACAATTCTTCATACGGTTCGCTATAAACTTATGGGAGTGAAGTTTAAGGACACTATGAAGGTAAGGGAGCTGCTTCGTGCATGGGAGATCTGCGATAATCGATTGTTTGATGGCGGCTGATTTTTTATAGTGCTTTTGTTGGATCCTATCTAGATCAGTAGTCTAGTTGTTTTTTATTTGGGTGTCGTGTGTTTGTTTGGTTTACTTTCATGGGGTATGCCCCATGTTTGAACTAGTATGGACTCTCCATACTACTTGTTTTGTATTGGTTTTGTTGATATATAGAATCACCGGGGTAACCCTTTACCAAAAAAAAAAAACAATTACACAAATTAACGGAACAGTATCCGACCGAACAACCGGACATTACCCGGGACACCAAATATTTGTCAAATACATTGTTTTATTATTTTTGACTAGTCATGATCCCCGTACACCATAACACCCCCTAAATATCAACATACTAATATATGTAAGTGTATACTTGACAACCTAACCAACCTTTACCAATTAGTTACAAAATTTGCAACCAACCCGCCCCCCTAACCGATTCGGTCACAAGGACCTTCACCATCATAACATAATCTTGTGCAAGATCTTATTGCCTTATTTTATTAGATTGTTACTTGTAAAGGTTGTCAAAATATTGAGAGATGTCTATTTAAGCATGGCACCAAATCATAATATATCTTCACTAAGATTTCACTCCACCCTCACACCTCTCTCTCTCCCTCTCTCGGCTCTCTACCACCGCCCACACCACCACCATTGCACCACCATCCTCCTCCATTTTCAAGTCTCTTTCAAGCTTAAAGGTTAATACAAGAAGGCTTGCTACTTGTGGAGCATCAAGGGAGCTTTGTTCTTGCTTGTTCATCATCATCTCTCATCATCTTCTTCACTAGATTTTCCCTAGCCTTGTGCTAGTAGTAAGTCACTTGTACACCCTTGTTCATCTTGTTTCTTGGTTACAAGTTGTAGTATGTTTAGTATGTTCATATCACTAAAGAATCAAGAACATTAAAAAGATGAACATGAAACTTTACAAGAAGTTCTACATAAAAGATAACTTGAAGATGAAAATAAAAAGTTACTAGTAGGATGTTTTAGTGAACATGTTGTTGATTACTTGATGATTTACTTATTAATATTGATGTTAAAGGTCGTTGTTGATCACTAAACATGTTAACGGAATCAATCGAACACGCTTTAGAATGTTAAAAGCTGAAAACAGTAGGCTGTTTGGTGATTACAGCCAACTTCAGTTGGCTGTAACCGGACCTTAATAAAGCAGAAAATATATTTTCTGAAGTCTAGATTTATGTATTATGAAATACGGTTTTAATGGCACTGGAATCATAATTTTTGGACTTCGTTTACTATTTTTAAAGACCCTTTTTGTAACAGCAACTAAAGCTGAGTTTTTACTGCAGTAAATGGGCGAAATGTTTTTAGTCATAACTTGAGTTCTGTGTAGAATTAGCTCATGAAATTTGTACTGTAGATGACCACTGATGTATTTGTAATTCTCCCACTAGAATTTTGTAAATCGGACTTACGAGGAATTTTAAATAAATTATTCCGTGAACTGCAGTCAGAAGAAAATGAATCTGACTTCAGTCCAGAAAATGATTTCTTATAAAATATCATTGATGAATTGGACCCGAGATTTTTACACAATAATATTTGGATTGTTTAAGACCTTCTGTAAAAAGTTGGGAATTTTTGGAGCAAGTTAACTATTTTATTAAAATCCCCGAAATCAGCCCAGTTTTGAATATAAAAGCAGAAGCGACATAAGTAGTAATTTGCATGTTTAAATGTCGGGTAGGTTATCTGAGAACGATCTAACATGTTTTGATTATATAAAAGCTTCATTATCCTTGCTTTTTTCAATCTTTGATCAGATTGAAAATAGCAGGATCTTGATCAGTTTGTTTTGAATATAAAAGCTTCATTATCCTTGCTATTTTCAATCTTCCAGATCCTGAAAATCCTCTCCCTAGCCGAATCCATACGAAATTTGAAACCCATGAGTCTTAATCGAACCGAACTCTTGATCTTCTCAGCCACTTGGGAAACGGTCATTTGATTAGGACTGAATAGCCGATTATTCCTCTCTTGCCATATATAGTACGAAGTCGCAGCAACCAACAATTTGCATACAATATCATCAACTTTCTTAGTATTAGAATGTCGCTCGACCCATACCATTAGCGATTGCCATGTGTTATCCACAATCTCCAAGTTCATCATCCCCTTCACGTTACTCCAAACTTGAGCCGCAAACGTACATTGGAAGAACAGGTGATCTCGGCTATCACGATCATACTTGCACAACGGGCAACACATAAGGTTTAGATTTGTCTCACTACCTGCTTCCCAAACCGCCAATCTATCCTGAGTCTTTAATTTATTCCTGAGAGCCAGCCACATATGAAAAGAGTGGCGCGGAACACATTGAGAGAACCAAACCATGTTTGCCCAGCTCACATGATGATCCCTATTCCGAATAGTGTTCCATACTTGAGCCGAATCAAAGTCGCCCAGCTTAGAACATGAGATGGCTCTGGGCGATTTTGGCGAAATAGTGAACCCTAGCCGAGTCAATCAATCCCTCGTCTCGATTGATCGTTCTAATCAGTTCAAGTCAGAGTGGGTTGCCGTATTCTAGGGTTCCGTTGTCTTCTTTGTTTTCTGATAGTTTTCCGGGTAAGCGGCTGTCCGTTACTCATTCTCATTAGTGTTACGGCAGTCCAGTTCCGTTTGTTGCTGATTGATTGGTCTCCAATTACTACTTTTCTCTGATTCAATCGTGGTTTGGGGTAATATTCAGTGTTACGTCAGATTAGGGTTCTCACCTATCTGCGTATAGCTTTACGGCGGCTGTTTTGACGTTCAAACTCTGTTCAGATTAGGGTTTTCGACGAATGGATGTACGTAAAATTGATGGGGCCTCTACTCAAGATGATTGTGGAAAACCTACACTCTCTTTTGAGAGTTTAGCCAGCCGTGTGATTGATGTTGAGGGTAATACATGGCTGCCTCGTCGGGGAGTAGTTCAGACGGCTCATACTGAACCAAGGAAACTTAACATTATAGATGAATTGTTGAAGTCTACTGTTCAAGTGCCCGTGGAGACTGAGCGGCCAGATGATAAGGTTTCGGGAACATTGGATGATAGTGTAATTCATGGTAATCGATGCGATGAAGGTATCACGTCAAAACCTTTGTCCTATGCTGATTCGGTTTTGGCAGCCAAGTCCGTCAAGGTAAATTTCAGAACTCTTGCAAGTACTGTTTCGTATGAGGGCTGTGATGTGGTTCTTCCTCGTGATTCGGTTAGAGCGGTACAAGATAAGTTAGCGAACACCCTGTATGGTTACTTTTTAGGGGACAGAGTTGCATACCCAGTTGTGGATTATTTTGTGAGGACTCGTTGGAAGAGGTTTGGTCTACAAAAATCCATGATGAATGCTAATGGGTTCTTCTTTTTTAAATTTGCTGATGAAGTGGGAATGATAAATGTTCTTAAGGAAGGTCCTTGGATTATCCGATCTCAGCCTATGTTTTTGAATATCTGGACTCCTACTTCAAAGCTAGAAAAGAAGGAGGTAAAGAAGTTGCAAGTGTGGGTCAAAATCCATGATGTTCCGATTGCTGCATACACGGAGGATGGATTGAGTATGATTGCTATGGCTATTGGTGAGCCTAAGATGTTGGACTCGTACACCTCATCCATGTGCATGGATACTTGGGGAAGGAGTAGCTATGCGAGAGCGTTAGTAGAAATTTCAGCTGAAAATGAATTTAAGGAGGAGATAGTTATAGCGGTTCCTGAGCTTGAGGGTGAAGGTTTCATTAAGGAGAAATTGCGGGTGGAATATGAATGGAGTCCTCTTAGGTGTGCTCATTGTAAAGTTTTTGGTCATTCAGATGATACATGCGCGAGACAAACTAGGAGGGCTCCTAAGGGGCCGGTCATCATCCAGAAACAGCAGGATGGAAACAATACTCGGAAGCAAGTGAAACCGCCGGGTGTTGACAAAGATGGTTTTATGGATGTGGATCGCAAGAAAGTGGCTAGGAAAGTGGGTTTTCCTGTAAATAAGCAGAAGCAGAAGTTTGAATATAGGCCGGTTGGACCTAAACCTCAGGGGAGGACTAATACATCGGCTCCCTCAGCTAGTGTCATCTCTTTTTGGGTAAAGGGTTACCCCGGTGAATATTATATATCAACCAAAATAAAACAGGGTGTATCAAGACAACGATACACACTACTAGACTTGGCATACCAAGACTAGAAAACCAAAAAACAAAACAAACTAGACCCGACAAAAAATCACAACCAAATAAAACCAGACCAAATTACAGCCCAAACACAAAACCAAACTAGACTAGACAACTATATCCACGCTAGCCAGGATCAATAACCAGGTTTTCCTTCGAGATCAGCCACTTATCCAACATCTTCTTTTGCTTCGGGTCTCTACGAATTCTGAATCCCATAATCTTGAGCCGAACCGTATCTAAGATGACCTTCGATAGCACACTAGCACTCCTCGTTACTTGAGAGAATAACCGATTGTTCCGTTCTTGCCAGATGAAATATGTGGAAGCAGCCACTAGAATATTAGACACTATGACTTCAAGAGATCTAGAATTAGCATTTAGCTCCATCCACTGCATTATCGAGGACCATGTATCATTAACACTCTCCATATCAACCATATTCCTAACCAAACCCCAAACTTCAGAAGCATAGGGACGTTGAAAAAATAGGTGATCCCTAGTATCACGATCATGACTACATAAGGGACAACACATGAGCCGTAAATTTGTAGCACTACCCGCCTCCCAAACCGCCATCCTATCTTGCGTTTTCAGCTTATTCTTGATAACCAACCACAAATGGAACGAATGTCTGGGAATACATTGAGTAAACCAAACTGAATTAACCCAAGGAACTTTAAAAGCTCTATTCCGCAAACTATTCCAAACCTCCCAGGAACCAAAGACTTGCAAATTACCTTCCAGATCTTTCCAACGAACTCTATCCTCCAAATCAGGCATAAGATGTAAATTATCAATATTTATAAGAACCGGGAAAAGATCATACCACGCCTGAGGCCATTGCCAATGACCAGTTTCATCAATAAGATCCGCCACCGAAGAATTTAAAGAAAAACCAGCATTAGCTATGATTCTCGGAGTAATAAAAGAACGAAGAGGGCTGAAAGAGCACCAATTGTCACTCCAAGCATTGGTTTGTCGACCACTTTGAATAGACAGCCAAATAAAAGGACGAACCATAGGACGGATATACAAAAGCTTTCGCCATCCCCAAGTAATGTTGCCTCGACACTGCACCTCCCAAAAGTTGCTACCTTTTAACCTGTACGTGTGAATCCACTGAACCCAAAGAGAAGGACGTTTAGTAATTATACTCCAGATATGAGACGTCAATAGAGCTCTATTAACATCCATGATACTACGAATACCCAAACCACCCTCCTCTTTCGGCATACACACCTCCTTCCATGCAACTTTAGCACGAACCGATCCCTGTTTTCCTCCATTCCATAAGAATCTTCGTAATCTTTTCTCCAGATCCTTTATAACACTCATAGGGAGCATAAAAACAGAAGTCCAGTAAGAATACATGGCTGCAAGAACCGAATTAATTAACTGGAGTCTCCCTGCAAACGACAAAGATTTAGTCATCCAATTATCTATTCTCCTCTCCATACGTTCGAGCAGAATTTTACAATCTCTAGCAGCTAATCTCATTGAAATCAACGGAACGCCAAGGTAACGAACAGGCAACGAACCCTCTTGAAACGGCATTATATGCAATATCTGATCTTTCAACGAACGAGGAACGTTACTGAAGAAAACTGTGCTCTTAGGCAAGCTGGGAAGCAGACCCGACATCTCCGAAAATTTATCTAGAGCCTCTTTTAACCGCTTCACCGAAACGCAATCACCATGAGAGAACAAAAACAAATCATCAGCAAACAAAACGTTTATTATCTTCTGCTTAGAGCAGTGAGCATGAAATTTAAACGAAGTAGTCGAAGCAGCTTGTCGAAGAATAAGGGTCAGAACCTCCATAACGAGCGTGAAAAGATAAGGTGACATAGGATCACCTTGTCTAAGACCACGCTTCCCTGGAAAATACCCATGAAGCTCCCCATTGATGCTTAATGAATAGGACACCGTAGAAACACATGCCATAATCCAACTAATCATTTTTTGATGAAACACGAACCGAAGCAAGATAGTTTCAAGAAAAGACCAGCTAACCGTATCATACGCCTTCTGGATATCAATCTTAAAAGCACATCTTGGCTGACCTCTATTAAGGTGATAATTGTGCATCAACTCCTGAGTAAGAAGAATATTATCTGAGATTTTTCTACCTGGAACAAACGCCGACTGGTTAACGCTAACCAATTTATCCAGGCAACCCTTAATTCTGTCTGTGATTATCTTACTAATGCACTTATATAGTACATTACAACACGATATAGGGCGGTAGTCAAGAACCGAATTCAGAGTTTCCATCTTAGGAACCAGAGCTAGAATAGTGTGGTTAATTTGCCTTAAAAGTTTACCATTCTCAAAGAAATCAAGCATAGCAATCGTAACCTCATCACCCACTATATCCCACGCCTGCTTAAAGAACGCCGAAGTGAACCCATCAGGACCAGGGGCTTTATTTTCACCAATACTAAACATAGCTTGTTTAATCTCTTCCCGAGTCACTTGTCTAATCATATGATCAGCTGAATGTTGACTAAGCGTGTTAGTAAACAAATCAGCATCCACAACTCCTGAACACATATGAGTCATGCCCAAGAAATTCGAGTAATGAGTAACAAGAGCTTGCTGAACATCCTCCCCTTCAAACCGGTTTCCATGCACATCATTAATACAACTTATCTTGTGTGACAACCCGCACTAAACCAGGTATCCGTACAACTTAATTAATGAATAATTACTGCTTAATTACTGTGCTTGATTGAAACTAGCTGATAAACTGCTACCTGCATACTGATACATGCACATACTTGCATCATACTTTAATTGCTGTCACTACATTATCTGCATGTTGAACCCTAGTGACAAACATGATGCACAAAAAGCACAGTAGCACTAAACGGATACACAATAAACATGCTGATATAACCAGCATCAGGCAGACACTGCCTCTCAGGCCTGTTAAGAGCCTCATATATTTTGGCTACACTGGTAGTGAGTGTAGGATATAAGGGTTGTGTTACCGCGTCTCTAGGAATAAGATACACTGATTCGGATGTGCCTAAAACGTACTTTAAAGTACCAAACACAGCACTTTAATAATTAAACCAGCTTCCAGCTGACTAGCAAAGTGCCAGAACATGAGAAAATATTACTAGACACTTTCTAAAGTGTCGGGAAAACAAATTGTGTCACTAATAATGTAATAACGACACTTTAAAGCCTTTTGTAACACTTTAACGGATTACTATCCAACCGGACACCCGAACTTTACCCGGAACATGAAAATATTAGTATTTTCACTAATTATATTTTTCTAAGCCAGTTAGGGTCCCTGATTACCCTAACACCCGTCATAACGCATAACATACCACTAACTAAGTTAGATACTTAGTTAACCTACTTAACTAAACAAAGTCTCCTAACCACCTACTTAAAATCGAACCAAGGATCCCCCCCCCCCCAAACCGAATCGGTTACCTAGGGGGCACCCCTTGTACTTGGTGATCTTGGCTAATCTTTGATTGTCTAGTATCTTGAAGACACTTTAACCATTGGACAATAACACTTAACCTTTCCTATAAATACACACTAATCTAGAGAGTTATCATAACACACTTAACACCAACTCACTCATCTCTCTCCCTCCCTATCCACTCTCGGCCGAACCCCCTCCACTACACCACCATATTTTCGGTTCTTGTCTTCATCATTCCAAGATCATACAAACATCCAAGGTCGCGTATTAGGAGCTTTGGTGCAAGCGGAACACGAAGGACCTCTCCCGTTAGCTTTTATCCACCTCTTTTTCGCCAAAGATCTTCCCTAGCCCCGAGCTAGAGGTATAACACTTAACACTTGTTTTTACACTTATCTAAAGTGGGTAAAAGGATTATTGTCGGTTGAATCTTGTTAAAATGAAAGATGATGTTTAAAAGTCTAGTAAAAATACTTAAAATGGTGGTTAATAGCATATAACTTGTGTAAAAGTCGTAGGACTTGAAATATGTGTTTATCTAGACCCGATCTATGATGTGGTAGCTCGGATCTCCGTTTAACCCGACTTTGTAAGATCATGTATCTTCACATAAGCTTGTTTTTGACTAAATACAAGGGTTAAAGGTGAAACTCTACCACACAAGATACATGAACTTGTGTAGAAATATTTTACTTGTGTAAAAGTGATTTAACCGGTAAAATGGTGTTTAAAACTAGCGGATCTACGTATCCGCAAGTGGTATCTTCAAAGAACCACACATTTGAGAAATCATGTTTTTCTAAAGATGGATCTTACACTAGTAAATATGGTTTTATAAACCACAAGTGTTTAAACACTTGTGAAACAAAAAGACCCGACAAAGAAGTAGTTTTGTCACTTGTTACTAGAAGTTGTAAAGACGGATTTTTCCAAACACGAGGTTTTTACAAGATTAAAGCTACTTTATATAAAGATCTAAATATATAAAGGGGATTTACATTATAGATGCGGAAAAACTACAAGTTCATGCGATTATGCAAATTTACATACTTGTTGACTAGTTTGATGTGTCGGAAATTGTTGATTGAATAAAGAAGCTGTTGATTGATTTGTTTAAAAGAAAATGATACGCTTGAAAGCGTGGCCACCTCCAGTTACAGAGGAAACTCTGGCGAAATTTTCTAAAAACCTAACACTTAAAATTTTTACAAGTGTTAGAACTATCTTTGGACATATTTTCGAAACATAAATTTCGCCAACACTATATTTTACTAAATATTCGGAGGTGGGATTTTCACAAAAATTAACGTGATAAGTATATTTGTCACAACACTGTTTATGATTATTTTGTGAAAATACATAAACATTATTTTAGAGTAAAATAATATTTACAAGCGTTAATGATTCCAAAACTTTGCGAACGCTTCCACATTAACATATAAGTTACACCGGTAATTACATTACCACAAGATTGATAAAACGTAACTTACGCACATGTATTGTATCCCCCATCCTTGGGAAGAAATATAACTACCAAGTGTATACGGAACATAAACACGAAATAGTTGTCTAACTATTTCCCAAAGACTTAAACTATAAAGCTAAGGCACGGCCGTCCGTCTAATAGAATTAGCACTTGTAGGTCGTTGCACAGCTTACTGTATTGGAGACACTTGGTAGAGACGCGCATTCACTGTGAGTTCATGTCCCCCTTTTCTCTAACTGTTTTCAGTTTACTTAACTGCGGGGGTGAAATACATGTTACTTTGTTTACAAGTACTTTATACACGGTATGAATAACGTAAGGAGGTTTAGATCATGTGAATGGGTAGTTAGAACACCGAGGGACTCGAGCGGTAGATCTATTTGGGTGTAGCGAGCCCAGCTCCCGGTCCAACAGAACAGGCCTCACAGAGGACTAACAGAACGGACCCGGAGTGACTTGGTACCCAACGCAAAATCGGCTAGGGTTGTGTCTTCCTACTTACATTTCACGACATGCTAATGGCCTTGCAAACCATTGGTGATCACAAGTCCTCTTACACTGCTACATACCAGGAAACTTTTATACTTACAAGTGTTTTTACTTACTCACTTGCACATGAACTCGCTCAACATTATTGTTGATTTTTCAACTCACATGTATTTCAGGAAATTAAACGGATCTGGCACGGTATGGAACGTTTTCCGCTGCACTTGTCATGGAGTCATCAGGGTTTAGGGGATGTGTCTCTTTCCTGGACAAGACACAGTCCTTAAACCACGTTTATGTTATGTTTTAGTTTGTAATGTTGTTAAACAAGGTTATGGTTGTTGGTTAAAACAATGGTACTGTATTTTGTTTTCAAAACTTAATGGATGACTTGCATGGTTTTTAACTCATATAGCTTGTTATGGTTAAGCTATGGTATTAAGAAGTCACACCAAAATTAACCACGCTTCCGCAAAGCCAGGGTGTGACAGCTTGGTATCAGAGCTCTGATCATAGCGAACTAGGATTCTTTCTCGAGTCTAGACTATGATCACTAGGGCTCTCACGAAAACATTTTTACTGCATACCACTTAAGTCCAGATCCACAACTTTTTACAAACAAATGTTGAGCACATTTTATTTATTATTCTAGGCTCAGTCTGGGAGGCTGAGGTAGGAGGCTAGTGGGACTAGAAGTGTTGGCTAGTGGGACTAGAAGTGTTGGCTAGTGGGACTAGAAGTGTTGGCTAGTGGGACTAGAAGTGTTGGCTAGTGGGACTAGAAGTGTTGGCTAGTGGGACTAGAAGGATAATTTGAATGTTTACGTGGTAACTACATGTTTAAATGACTATATGATTGATTATTATACGTATATGTGTTCGTGTTACAAACGTCATGCTTTCATCAAGTACTAGAAAGACGGGCACTACGAACCCCGTGACCATAGTATCAGACGACATAGTTCAACGAAGCACGAGGTGTACATTTCTGATACTACCGGCACAGACAACGACGACTCTCAGCCCTCTGTGCGCTGCCTGAAGTCGTAGCAGAGCCTACTAATGGCTACCTTGTTGGGAATTTGCCCCCCCTGCCGCGTATCTCGTTGTTGATATGCCCCCGACGTTGTCTCTGAAGACGATGTCGAACTACTAAGAGGAGGACCCACTTGAGGGCGAGGCCCTATTGCTGCTGGTATTAGACTACTGCATGCGGACGCTCCTGTAGGGGGAAACTCATGTCCATTCCCCTATCCCAGACTCATTTGAGTCTCTGACATCCGCATCTTCGCACATACAGGGAATGCAGCACTACTTACACGACGCCGACCTTGATATGGCATCATCAGCTGCACCGGATCCCGCGCACAGTTTTGAGTTTGATCGCGATATTGAGGACAATCCTGTTTTTCCGCCTGGTGATGATCCAGACCATGACATTGAGTTCATGCACTTAGACCGGCCCTTGGGGGATCCTGCAGCCCTGTCGACCCCTGTGTTTGCTGATCCAGCTGATTTTGAGATGGAGTTTTTGATTCGAAGCTAGCCATGGCCCCTGAGCCAGGCGTTGCTCCTGACCCCGCATTGGAGTATGACCCTGTTCATACCAATGCACCGGCTGTTGCTCCTTGATTGATCATCTGCTTGGATAAGAGAAAATTTGGGGTAACTGTGCAAGACAATTTATTATTACGGGGGCCCACGTAATAACGATTTGTAGTGCACAGGAATCCCGGTGGACTCTGCAGGCCAAGCTAATGATAACCAATGCAGCAGGAAATAACCTAAACACAAATGACCTAGGCGATGTAGCCTCGAGTTCATTCTATTGCAAGCAACAAGCCAAATTGACAAGCCTATGTGAAGGCTCAGGAATTTATTTCCCCACTTATACAGTGAGTATATTTGCGTGTGAAATGGGGTGATTACATGATGGCTTACGTTGCTATATATATACCCCATAGACAATTGAAATGTTGTCCAACCCGCTTCACGCTATTTCGACAAAAAGGGAATGTCACCCAGGCGTGACACAAACACCAGTACATTGCCAAGGACAGAAGCCGAGCTGCAAGAACGCATCTCACAGATAAATGCACGACATGAAGCCCTCCACTCTAAGTACAACGATGGCATTACTGGAGATAACCCTCCAACTGGCTGCACCTATAAACAGTTCCTGAACTGCAAGCCTTTGAACTTTGTCAGAACCGGAGGCACCGTTGCATTTGTTCGTTGGTCCAAAAGATCGACTCCACTCTAAGAATGAGTAACTGTTCGCCCCAACAGAGTGTTACCTACATCTCAGGGATATTTCTAGATGGCACACTCTCTTAATGGAACCTCCAGGTTCAGACCCTTGGCACAGACGCTGCTTATACACTGAGCTGGGACGAGCTCAAGGAAACGATTGAGAAGAAATGTTGTTTTAGGACAGAAATTCAGAAACTTGACATGGAGTCCTGAAATTTGAGAAAGGACGAACCAGAGACTCCTGAACATGACCAGCGATCGCACGACTTGTCTAGGGTCGTCCCCTACTAAGTCATTGATGTAGTATGATATAGTGGTGTACTTGTGAGCTTTACATTGTGGTCTCAAATTGTGGCAATACAATCGCAGTATTCTCATCACATGCGACGTTCAAACAATTGTTTATGTCCTATAACATAAGAGGTTATGTGATTGACTTGTTGATAACATGAGATGTTATGTGTTGGTATTGTTGAATGCATACGTACGTTTCACTTGCTATAACCTAACCTATGCGAAACATCTTTTAGAAGATGCCGCCAAGACGCGAAATGCGCATGCCCACCTCTGAGGCAGAACTGAAAGAAATAATTGCTGCAGCTTTAGCACAGCACGAGGCCCCACGCTCCGAACCTATCAGAGGTACCTCAGAAAATAACGGTTGTTCCTACTGGCACTTTCTCAACTACAAGCCTCCGAAGTTCGACGGCACTGGGGGTGCCATAACTTTTGTAAAATGGATTGAAGGTATGGAATCCATCTTTCGAATGAGTGGCTGTACGCCAGAACAACAGGTCCCATACGTTTCTGAGTTGTTTCAAGATGGAGCTCGATTATGGTGGAATCTTCAGGTTCGAATAATGGGCCTAACTACAGCATACGCGTTAACTTGGGATGAGTTGAAAGGAATGATGCATAAGAAGTATTGCCCCCACACGGAAACCCAGAAGTGGGAAGATGAATTTCGGAGCCTAATGATGGAAGGTCCGAAGGTGTTGGAGTACGTGCAACGACTTCATGATCTGTCACAAATTGTTCCATACCTGGTAAAACCAGAACTGAAGAAATTGGAACAATTCATTTGGGAACTGGCGCCTCAAGTCTTGAGCTTGATGACAACATCAACGCCACCAACAACTGATGCTGCAAGTAAGATGGGTTTGGCACTCGCTACGGAGGCAATTAGACTAGAAAAACTTGCAGACCCGGACAACGAGACTCAGGTAGAGTCATCCGGAAAGAACAAAAGGAAGCTCACTGAAGGTACCCGAACGAATAATGAGAACAAAGGAAAGGGTTATATAGGCACACTGCCCAAGTGTAACACATGCCAGCGTCATCATTCTGGCCAATGTGGACTGAAAACATGCGAAGTATGTGGGAAACGTGGTCACTTGAAGGACACTTGTTGGGCCCCTGCCGGTCGGGGAGGCCAAGGAGGATTTGGGAATAAAGATAATAACCGTGGTGGTTTTGGAAGTCGCCCACAGGGAAAAGATTACAAGGGTATCCTACCTAAGTGCGACAATTGTTTACGTTATCATGTCGGGCGATGCAAATATGGAAATTGTGGTAACTGTGGCAAGGTGGGACATGTCAAGGAAACTTGTTGGCAAAATACTAAACTTAGTAATGGGGGCCAGGATGGTAGTGAGAATCACGAAGGGGACAACGACAACATTAATTGTCAAGGCAGAATGAGTGATGAACAGAAGCGTGCTCGAGGATGTTTAAATTGTGGAAGCAAAAAGCATTTCAGAAGATATTGCCCGAAGACAATCAGGCGCAAGGATGAAAGCTCCCCGTCGGAGCTAGGGAGGCACGCCAGAGACTCAATATTATGCATCCGTATTGCCAACTACTGTTGCAAATTTTACGATTCACAACTCTAGTATTCAAGGACATAATTGGTTTACGTAGCGAGTGAGTAATTATTCCAGTACCCATTAGAACTAGCTTGGGGGAAGCTAGTGGAAGTCAACGCAGTAACTGGAATCGGCACGATAGAACCCGGAGAGCGTAAGTTTACGCAAGATCTATTGCCAGTTGAGTTTGGAAGCTTCGACGTGATGATTGGGATGGACTGGTTGACGAACAACCATGCGGAGATTGTCATCCGCGCCCCGAAAACGAACGGAGAAATTATCGTGACTCATGGAGCAGGATACGCTCCTACGGATTATCAGACTAAGAAGACCCGAAAAGTCTCGCACAGAGGATGTGTTGCATTCTTGGCTCATGTTGTAAAGGAAGTCAAAGAACCAAAACTCGAAGATATCCTTGTGATTGGAGAATACCCCGAAGTCTTCCTCGAAGACTTGCCGGAATCATCTCCTCACGATTTGTCAAATCCCGCGTCGACTTAATTCCGGGCACTGCACCCGTAGTCGATGCATCATAGCAACTTACATTTTCGGAGATGCAAGGACTGACAGAGAAATGTTAGCAATGGTTAGAGAAGGAAGATAACAGACCAAGATTTCCTTTTGGGGTAATCCCATCTTTTACCCATCAAAAAGAAGGACGATGATTTTCAATAAACATCAACTACAGAGAACTGAAAAAGCTGACGATCAAGAACAGATATCCTCTGCCGAGAATTGATGATCTGTTCGACCAACTTCAAGGTTCAAGCTGTTACTCTAAGATCGATCTTCGATCTGGATACCATCAACTAAGGATACAGGAGGAAAGTATCCCGAAAACAGCCTTTCGAACTCGTTATGGACACTACGAGTTCCTCGTTATGCCATTTGGTTTGACGAACGCACCTGCAGTCTTCATGGATCTAATGAATAGAGTTTGCAAGCCATACTTAGACAAGTTCGTGATTGTATTCATCGACGACATCCTGATTTACTCAAAGACGAAGGCTGAACACGAACAACATCTTAGAACCATACTGGAGCTGCTAAAGAAGGAACAGCTGTACGCCAAACTCTCCAAGTGCGAGTTTTGGCTACGCGAAGTCCAGTTTCTTGGACATGTGGTTAATGGGGATGGAATTCATGTTGATCCCACAAAGATCGAGGCAATCAAGAATTGGGAAACGCCTACAACGCCAACCGAGATTCGACAATTCTTGGGCTTGGCTGGCTACTATCGAAGGTTCATCGAGGATTTTTCAAAAATCGCTCAACCGTTGACGCTCCTGACCCAGAAGGATAAGACGTTTGATTGGGGAATCAAACAGGAGGAAGCATTCCAGGTATTGAAGGATAAGCTTTGTAACGCGCCAATCTTAGCTCTACCAGAAGGTACTGATGACTTTGTGGTATACTGCGACGCATCGCGTCAGGGATTGGGTTGTGTGTTGATGCAACACCAAAAGGTCATTGCTTACGCATCACGCCAACTGAAAGTGCACGAAAAGAACTATACCACACACGATTTAGAGCTTGGCGCAGTGGTTTTCGCTTTAAAGATCTGGAGACACTACCTGTATGGTACGAAGTGCACAATATTCACAGATCACAAGAGCCTACAACATATATTTAACCAGAAAGAGTTAAATATGAGGCAAAGACGATGGGTTGAATTATTGAACGATTACGACTGCGAGATAAAGTATCACCCAGGGAAGGCGAATGTAGTCGCCGATGCCCTAAGTCGTAAAGAAAGAATCAAGCCCATAAGGGTTAGGGCTTTGGAAATGATCATACGAACCGATCTTTCCTCGCGCATTCGTGCTGCACAAAAGGAAGCTCTCAAGGAGGGAAACCTTGAGGAAGAATATCTCCGTGGAATGGAGAAGCTTTTAGTACCAAACGAGGAAGGAACGTTATGTTTTGAGAAAAGGATTTGGGTTCCTCTGTTTGGTGGATTAAGGGAAGTTATTTTCGACGAAGCGCACAAGTCACGGTACTCTATCCACCCTGGATCGGATAAGATGTATCAGGATCTCAAAAATTACTATTGGTGGCCTAGGATGAAAGGCGACGTTGCTGTTTACGTGAGCAAATGTTTAACGTGCGCTAAGGTCAAGGCGGAATACCAGAAGCCTTCGGGACTTCTGCAACAACCTGAGATTCCCAAGTGGAAGTGGGAACAAATCTCAATGGATTTTGTTACGAAACTGCCAAGAACGCCAAGAGGCCATGATATGATTTGGGTGATTGTTGACCGCCTAACAAAGTCCGCACACTTTCTGCCAATCAAGGAGAAAGACAGTACTAGTAAACTTGCGGAAATTTACTTGAGAGAGATCGTAGCACGTCATGGAGTACCACTCTCGATCATCTCTGATAGAGACGGAAGGTTTGTATCAAGAATATGGCAATCTTTCCAAGAATCTTTTGGCTCACAATTGAATCTGAGCACTGCGTTCCATCCGCAAACTGACGGCCAGAGCGAGCGAACGATACAAACTTTGGAAGACATGCTGAGGGCATGTGTTATGGATTTAGGCGGTAGCTGGGATAAACATTTACCGTTGGTCGAATTTTCATACAACAACAGCTACCACACCAGTATTGGTGTCGCGCCCTTTGAGGCCCTATACGGACGCAAGTGCCGATCACCACTATGCTGGTCTGACGCCGGTGATAGGCAGCTTGCTGGTCCCGAGATCGTCCAAGAGACGACAGACAAGATTGCGCAAATACTTAAACGCATCGAAGCCGCTCGCCACAGGCAAAAGGCCTACGCGGATCCAAACCGGAAGCATGTGGACTTCCAAGTTGGAGAAATGGTTTTACTGAAGGTATCACCCTGGAAAGGGGTGGCGCGCTTTGGAAAGCGTGGGAAGTTAAATCCACGCTACATTGGTCCCTTTAGAATTCTAGAAAGAATTGGGACGGTAGCATACAAGTTGGACCTACCCGCTGAACTAAATGGCGTTCACGATACATTTCATGTATCCAATCTAAAGAAAAGTCCAACTCAAGTTGACGTTGCCATTCCCATCGACGAGATTCATATTGACGACACGCTCCACTTCGTTGAAGAACCTGTTGAGGTCACGGACTGGAAAGTTAACAAGACCCGCCGGAGCAGTGTCAAGCTCGTCAAGGTTCGTTGGAATGCCAGACATGGTCCTGAATACACCTGGGAGCGTGAGGACCGGATGAAAGAGAAATACCCCCACTTATTTCCTAAGAACGCTGCATCTACAAGCAGGACTTAAATTTCGGGACGAAATTTATTTAACGGGGGGAGAATGTGACAACCCGCACTAAACCAGGTATCCGTACAACTTAATTAATGAATAATTACTGCTTAATTACTGTGCTTGATTGAAACTAGCTGATAAACTGCTACCTGCATACTGATACATGCACATACTTGCATCATACTTTAATTGCTGTCACTACATTATCTGCATGTTGAACCCTAGTGACAAACATGATGCACAAAAAGCACAGTAGCACTAAACGGATACACAATAAACATGCTGATATAACCAGCATCAGGCAGACACTGCCTCTCAGGCCTGTTAAGAGCCTCATATATTTTGGCTACACTGGTAGTGAGTGTAGGATATAAGGGTTGTGTTACCGCGTCTCTAGGAATAAGATACACTGATTCGGATGTGCCTAAAACGTACTTTAAAGTACCAAACACAGCACTTTAATAATTAAACCAGCTTCCAGCTGACTAGCAAAGTGCCAGAACATGAGAAAATATTACTAGACACTTTCTAAAGTGTCGGGAAAACAAATTGTGTCACTAATAATGTAATAACGACACTTTAAAGCCTTTTGTAACACTTTAACGGATTACTATCCAACCGGACACCCGGACTTTACCCGGAACATGAAAATATTAGTATTTTCACTAATTATATTTTTCTAAGCCAGTTAGGGTCCCTGATTACCCTAACACCCGTCATAACGCATAACATACCACTAACTAAGTTAGATACTTAGTTAACCTACTTAACTAAACAAAGTCTCCTAACCACCTACTTAAAATCGAACCAAGGATCCCCCCCCCCCCAAACCGAATCGGTTACCTAGGGGGCACCCCTTGTACTTGGTGATCTTGGCTAATCTTTGATTGTCTAGTATCTTGAAGACACTTTAACCATTGGACAATAACACTTAACCTTTCCTATAAATACACACTAATCTAGAGAGTTATCATAACACACTTAACACCAACTCACTCATCTCTCTCCCTCCCTATCCACTCTCGGCCGAACCCCCTCCACTACACCACCATATTTTCGGTTCTTGTCTTCATCATTCCAAGATCATACAAACATCCAAGGTCGCGTATTAGGAGCTTTGGTGCAAGCGGAACACGAAGGACCTCTCCCGTTAGCTTTTATCCACCTCTTTTTCGCCAAAGATCTTCCCTAGCCCCGAGCTAGAGGTATAACACTTAACACTTGTTTTTACACTTATCTAAAGTGGGTAAAAGGATTATTGTCGGTTGAATCTTGTTAAAATGAAAGATGATGTTTAAAAGTCTAGTAAAAATACTTAAAATGGTGGTTAATAGCATATAACTTGTGTAAAAGTCGTAGGACTTGAAATATGTGTTTATCTAGACCCGATCTATGATGTGGTAGCTCGGATCTCCGTTTAACCCGACTTTGTAAGATCATGTATCTTCACATAAGCTTGTTTTTGACTAAATACAAGGGTTAAAGGTGAAACTCTACCACACAAGATACATGAACTTGTGTAGAAATATTTTACTTGTGTAAAAGTGATTTAACCGGTAAAATGGTGTTTAAAACTAGCGGATCTACGTATCCGCAAGTGGTATCTTCAAAGAACCACACATTTGAGAAATCATGTTTTTCTAAAGATGGATCTTACACTAGTAAATATGGTTTTATAAACCACAAGTGTTTAAACACTTGTGAAACAAAAAGACCCGACAAAGAAGTAGTTTTGTCACTTGTTACTAGAAGTTGTAAAGACGGATTTTTCCAAACACGAGGTTTTTACAAGATTAAAGCTACTTTATATAAAGATCTAAATATATAAAGGGGATTTACATTATAGATGCGGAAAAACTACAAGTTCATGCGATTATGCAAATTTACATACTTGTTGACTAGTTTGATGTGTCGGAAATTGTTGATTGAATAAAGAAGCTGTTGATTGATTTGTTTAAAAGAAAATGATACGCTTGAAAGCGTGGCCACCTCCAGTTACAGAGGAAACTCTGGCGAAATTTTCTAAAAACCTAACACTTAAAATTTTTACAAGTGTTAGAACTATCTTTGGACATATTTTCGAAACATAAATTTCGCCAACACTATATTTTACTAAATATTCGGAGGTGGGATTTTCACAAAAATTAACGTGATAAGTATATTTGTCACAACACTGTTTATGATTATTTTGTGAAAATACATAAACATTATTTTAGAGTAAAATAATATTTACAAGCGTTAATGATTCCAAAACTTTGCGAACGCTTCCACATTAACATATAAGTTACACCGGTAATTACATTACCACAAGATTGATAAAACGTAACTTACGCACATGTATTGTATCCCCCATCCTTGGGAAGAAATATAACTACCAAGTGTATACGGAACATAAACACGAAATAGTTGTCTAACTATTTCCCAAAGACTTAAACTATAAAGCTAAGGCACGGCCGTCCGTCTAATAGAATTAGCACTTGTAGGTCGTTGCACAGCTTACTGTATTGGAGACACTTGGTAGAGACGCGCATTCACTGTGAGTTCATGTCCCCCTTTTCTCTAACTGTTTTCAGTTTACTTAACTGCGGGGGTGAAATACATGTTACTTTGTTTACAAGTACTTTATACACGGTATGAATAACGTAAGGAGGTTTAGATCATGTGAATGGGTAGTTAGAACACCGAGGGACTCGAGCGGTAGATCTATTTGGGTGTAGCGAGCCCAGCTCCCGGTCCAACAGAACAGGCCTCACAGAGGACTAACAGAACGGACCCGGAGTGACTTGGTACCCAACGCAAAATCGGCTAGGGTTGTGTCTTCCTACTTACATTTCACGACATGCTAATGGCCTTGCAAACCATTGGTGATCACAAGTCCTCTTACACTGCTACATACCAGGAAACTTTTATACTTACAAGTGTTTTTACTTACTCACTTGCACATGAACTCGCTCAACATTATTGTTGATTTTTCAACTCACATGTATTTCAGGAAATTAAACGGATCTGGCACGGTATGGAACGTTTTCCGCTGCACTTGTCATGGAGTCATCAGGGTTTAGGGGATGTGTCTCTTTCCTGGACAAGACACAGTCCTTAAACCACGTTTATGTTATGTTTTAGTTTGTAATGTTGTTAAACAAGGTTATGGTTGTTGGTTAAAACAATGGTACTGTATTTTGTTTTCAAAACTTAATGGATGACTTGCATGGTTTTTAACTCATATAGCTTGTTATGGTTAAGCTATGGTATTAAGAAGTCACACCAAAATTAACCACGCTTCCGCAAAGCCAGGGTGTGACATCTTGTTTCTAGCATTCCTACTTTTCACACATTTATGAAAATAGGAAGAATTCGAATCACCCGCACAGAGCCACTCTACTTTGGATTTCTGCTTTAAAAAACACTCCTCATCATATGCCACCTCCTGAAACTCACGAAGACATTTAGCAGCCTTATCGCGGATATCCACATCTAACGGATCAGCATCAATAAGCTTCTGGATATCATCTAGCTCCCTACGCAACCGGCAAACTTTATCATGAAGGTTCCCTTGCTGATGCAACAATTTACGAAAACCAAGTTTCAGATTTCTCAACTTTTTAACAACCGAAAACATGGTATAACCTTGGATTCTTTTAGTCCATTCAGAAGAAACAAGTTGCCTGAACTCCACTTTGGATGTCAAAAAATTTGGGAATTTAAACGGCTTCTGCTTTGAACGGGTAATAGAGGAAATTTTCAGAACACAAGGTGTGTGATCTGACACACGGGCTGGCTGAAAAACAGCATACGCATCCGGAAACACGTCCATAAACATCACATTGCCCATAATACGATCAATCTTCTTAACGACTCCTATCCCCTCACGTGGTTTCTGATTCCACGTGTAATGAAGACCATAGCTTTTAATATCCAAAAGCTCCGACGTTTGAACACAATCAAAAAACTCTCTCATGCCTATGGTATGACTTGACGTTCCAGAACAACAATCCTCCATATTTAGAGCCGAGTTAAAATCCCCCAACACTACCCAAGGTTTATCATGAGCTAAACAATTATGTTTATTAAGATCCTCCCATAGAGTTCTACGCTCCTGATACTTATTCTCAGCATAAACAAAAGAACAAAGAAAAACTTTAGAATCAGCTTTAAGATGAATCTGAGTATGTATCACCTGATCCGATTGTGATAACACCATAAGTTGAACCTCATCCGCATCCCAACCCAATATAATTCTGGTTCCACGCTGACAAACACCCCCATTCGATGTCCAATTCCAGCTCCTGAAAACACCCTTACACACTTTCTCTAAATTACCAATACTTACATGCGTCTCTAGAATGGCACAGACTTTAAGATGATTTTCACCAATAAAAAAACGGACTTCGTTTTGTTTCAGGGGACGATTTAAACCCCTTATATTCCAAGCCGCCACACTAACCATTGAGACTTCCAGAACCGGGAGTGCTTGCCCCCTCAAGCCGACTATCAGTCGGGATATAACCCATGAATTTGGACATCTCCGATGGGTTAGATTCAAAAACTTCATCCACATGAGTATAATCCTTTTTAGGCATATTGCCAGTTTTTGACCCCTCACCATAATCATCCAGCTTCACTTGCTTCCCATTTGTATTATGAATATTTCCCATCAAATCATTATCATCCAATAACTCCTGTCCATCAATCTTAGAAAGAGCCTCAAAAGAATTACGAGTTTTAACCTTATCGACTGTCTTCACGTTGACATTATTCTCCTTTGTACCAGAGTGCTTGGGTCCAACTTATTGATTTTTGGCTTGTATATAAATTTCGGCTTTGGTTTCTTAGGCATGACACCCACACGAGCCATCTTCCTCTTATCCATAGTAAAACCTTCATCATCAACCACTACTTGTTTAGCTTTTTTTGATTCATTCTTGCCACACATTTGGTCATTGTGACCAAACACGCAACATAAGGAACACCGATGTGGCTTCCACTCATACTCAACAGTCACAATTTCGTTAATATATCCCTCCTCGTCTAGTTTTGGAATAGCAACAACAATCTGCTCCTTAAGTTCTTGATCCGCATTTATTTCAATCAACGCTCGAGCAAAACTACTCCTTCCCCAGTTCTCCGAACACATCTCAGCTGTATAGCCATCCAAACGTTTTGGCTCACCTATTTTCGAAGCTAATAAACTTAATCCGTCATCAGTATATACCGCAATTGGAACATTATGAAGCTTTACCCATACCGGCACTAGTTTAATACCTTCCTTCTTAAGGCTAACAGATGGAGACCAGACATTAAGAATCAACGGCACTTTCCTGATCAACCACGGCCCCCCTTCCAACACCTTTGCCATACCCGCTTTAGAGTCAAATTTAAAGAAAAAGAATCCGTCAGAATTCATCATGAGTTTAGCGAATCCATATTTTGCCCATACATTCTTAGCATAGTATTCAACAACAGGGAATGGTAGCCGATTACCCAAAAAATATCCATATAAAACATTGACAAATCTCTCCTGAACCTTACGAATTACCTCCCTAGGAATGACCACATCCGCATCAGGTTTTGACTCTCCCGACTCCATTTTCCTGAAGTTAACTTCTCTTTTTCCTGAAGGAATATTTTTAACCCTATCTGCATAAGATACTTTGGCCGCACCATCCTCCATTTTCGAATCAGAACTACTGCTTACATCTTGCACTGGAACTGGAACCGTAACTTTTTCCAATTCATCAATAATATTTATCTTTATCGGCTCTGATTGAACGACTCCTCTTCTAGGCAGCATCGGATTTCCATCAATTTTTAACGTTCTAGCATCAAGAGTATTCCCAAACGAAGACAAGTTACCCCGTACATCCTGTGAGTTCGAAAGTTTATCATTTTTTGAAGTAATAAAGATATCCCCATGCAGTTTTTCAGTAAAGGAATGGAACCCTAGATCCTCCAAACTTTGATCCCTATTTCTCTCCATGCATATGAAACAACGATCAAAGCAAACGAAAACACCAAAAACATGCAGCTACCAAGAACCCTAAAACCTTTAAAACCCTAGTGATAATCTTCAACCCTTAATAGATTAATCTAGAGTTTTCGATCTAGCTAAATTAATCTCAGTTAACCGCAATAAAAAACAATAAGATTAATAAATCAGAGAATCAAACTAAACACTAAGGAGGCGATTGGAAAGAAAGAAAAGAAATAAAACCCTAATTCGAAATTGGTCACAGTTGCTAACTAGTTCGTTATAGAGTTTTGAAGGAATCAAATCTCCAATCACAGACTGTTATGCAAGAGATCACAAAGAAGAATCAAGGTTGAATCAAGGTTTACGAGAAGCTTCAAAATCGCCAAGGTTTAGAGAGAAAACAGCCATAACAGCACAGCACATGAGGTTTCAAACCGACCCATCTACAAAAATGCATTCGATGTATTAAGGAATGAGGGACTGTTTTCAGGTCAAACTAATGAGGGTCACAATGACCATCAGGGCTCAGATGATGAGGAGGTTCTTGAAGTATATAATGAAACAAATGAATTTATGACTTCTTCGTCAGCAAGAGGAGGGGCAAGCACATCTTCCACAAAGTTCTCAAATGGATAGATTGTTTCTGACTCGTGTGAAGGGGCTTCCGATAGATGGCAATTTCGTGTTTGACGATGGAGGATGATTTTTATTGGTTATGGTTTGTCTTGTCTTGTCTACTAGATCGTGATGTATAGTAGGCTAGGTTAAGGGATGTTATAGGTTTTTTTGTTTGTTTGGCTTACATATATGGGGCATGTCCTGTATATGAACTAGTGTGGAACTCATCCTCACTACTTGTTATTATCTGCGGGTTTTATAATAGAATCACCGGGGTAACCCTTTACCCAAAAAAAAAAAAAAAAATTGCCCAGCTTCCCATCCAAAGCTTTCCACATCAGACGATCAGGAACATTAGTAACCAGACTTGGCGTTTGAATATTGATTAAAACCGGAAACAAATCATGCCAAGCTTGAGGCCATCTCCATTGCCCACTCTCATCGAGAACATCCGCAACCGAAGACTGTAGATTGAACCCAGCATTAGCAATAGATCTTGGAGTGATAATCGATCTTAGAGGACTCAATGAGCACCAATTATCACTCCAAACATTAGTTTGCAAACCACTTTTTAAAGAAGACCATATGTGAGGCCGAATAATATTTCGAATGGACAAAATTTTCCTCCATCCCCAGCTCATGCTCCCTCTACACGGAACCTCCCAAAAACTTCTCCCTTTTAGCTTGTAATCGTGGATCCATTTCACCCAAATAGACTCCCGTTTAGTAATAATACTCCAAACATGCTTAGCCATTAGCGATTTATTAACATCAGTTATGCTTCGAATACCCAATCCACCCTCATCTTTAGGCAGACACACATCTTTCTAAGCAACTTTAGCACGGATCCTACCCTCCGAACCCGCATTCCACAAGAATCTATGAATTCTTTTCAGAGCTCACTGATAACCCAAGCTGGAATAATGAACACTGAAGCCCAATAGATATGCATAGACGAGAGGACCGAATTTATAAGTTGCAAACGACCAGCAAACGATAACGACTTTGTCATCTAGTTAACAATCTTCCTATCCATTCGATCAATGAGGACCTTACAATCTTTAAATAAAAGCCTTGAAGAGATGAGGGGAACCCCAAGATAACGGACAAGGAGAACACCTTCCTGGAATGGCATAATAGCAAGAATTTCCTGTCTAATCGACTGAGGAACATTGCAGAAAAATACAGTGCTTTTCGATGGACTTGGAGCTAATCCAGAAATATTAGTAAAAGTCTCAAGAGCCTCCTTGACCTTCTTTACTGAAACAGTATCTCCATGAACAAAGATAAATAAATCATCAGCAAACTACACATTAATAATTTTTTGCTTGGCACAATGGGCATGATATTTATAAGTTGTACTGGCTGCCTGTTGGAGTAAAAGCGAGAGAACCTCCATAATTAAAGTGAATAAAAGTAGGGAGGCATTGGATCACCCTGCCGTAACCAACGTTTGCCCCTAAAATAACCATGAAGGTTACCATTGACACTTAACGAATAAGAAACTGTTGAAACAAAGGTCAATCCACCTACCCATTTTATGATGAAACCCAAACCGAATCAGGATTTCTTCCAAGAACGACCAATTAACAGTATCATAGGCTTTCTGAATGTCAATTTTGAATGCACATCTAGACGGGCCCCTGTTAAGATGATAATTATGCATCAATTCCTGTGTGAAAAGGATATTATCAGATATCTTCCGACCCGGCACAAATGCTGATTGGTTGATACTAATAAGAGATCCCAAACTTCCTTTTAATCGATCCGTGATAATCTTGCTTATGCATTTATACAGCACATTGCAACAAGAAATCGGCCTGTAGTCTAAAACAGAATCCGGGGTATCTTTTTTCAGAATCAAAACAAGAATAGTATGGTTTACCTGATTTAGAAGCTTACCGTTATCAAAAAACTGTAATACCGCATCAGTCACTTCATTGCCGACAATATCCCAAGCATGCTTGAAAAAAGCTGACGTGTACCCATCAGGCCCCGGGGCTTTGTCTTCACCAATACTGAACATAGCCGTCTTGATTTCCTCACGAGTAACCTGACGAACCATTTGAGCCGCAACATCATTACTAAGCACATTAATGAAGAGGTTGTCTAAGTTAGCCATATCAACCGGGACGTCCATACCCAGAAATTCCGAATAGTGCGAGACCATAGCATCAACTACACCATCACCTTCATGTCGAGATCCGAAAGATCCATAACACTATAAATTTTGGTTCTAGCATTTCTAGCTTTCACAATATTGTGAAAGAACTTTGTATTTGAGTCCCCCGAATGAAGCCACTCTACCTTAGATTTCTGTTTTAAAAAACATTCTTCATCATAGGCAGCCGATTGATAATCATTAAGGCACTGAGTCTCTATTTGGCGTAAGTTAACATCCAACGGATTCTGATCCACCTGAATATGAAACTCATCCAATTTTTTCCTCAATTCCACCACCTTATCATGCAAATTGCCTTGGTTAAATAATATCTTCCTCAACCGAGGCTTCAAGTTCCTCATTTTCTTCACGGCCGAAAGCATAGTAACACCTTCAACTGTTTTCATCCATTCATGTTTAACGCATTCCTTAATTTCAGGTTTTCTCACTATGAAATTCGGAAATTTAAAAGGTCTTGGCCGATTACCAATAGAATTCTTCATTCTAAGAATACACGGCGTATGGTCCGAAACACGAAACGGGTGAAATATTGCAAAAGCATCAGGAAAATGTTCAATAAAAGTCACATTACCCATAATCCTATCAATCTTTTTCAGGAGACCCACTCCACTCTTAGCTTTTGGCTCCAAGTATAATGCAAACCATGAGCATTAATATCAATCAATTCAGCTTGTTGGACACAATCATCAAATTCACGCATGCCAATAGAATGGTTGGAAGCCCCATACAATGAGTCTTCGAGGTTGAGGGCCGAGTTGAAATCTCCCATAACCACCACGGCTTATCATGACAAAAAATCTTATGTTTGCATAAATCATCCCAAAGAGGTCTACGATCTTGATACTTATTTTCAGAATACATGAAAGAACAAAATAGAACCTTTTTGCTAGCTTTGAAAATAACCTGGGTATGAATAAGTTGATCAGATTGAAACAGAACCATAACATCAAACATGTCAGCATTCCACCCCAGAATAATTCTCGTGCCACGATTGCAAAGGCCACCATTAGAAGTCCAGCTCCAATTACGGAAAACATACTTGCAAATTTTAGCCAGTTTTGTAACATCCACATGCGATTCAAGGATTGCACACATATTTAATTTAACTTCAGAAACTAGAGTACGAACCTCACTTTGTTTCAGGGGACGGTTCAAGCCCCTAACATAGGTCATTATGCTACCCATTTAAACCAGTATATACGGGAGTGCTTGCCCCCTCAGAAGCATCAATATGCTGGTCATTAGTCATAAATTGAGCCATTTCCGTCGGTGTAACCTCCAAAACCTCATCTTCAACCCATGAAGATTGTTGAGCCTTCACATTCGGACCATCCTTTTTGACAGCTATGTTCTCCTCCCCATCACCGTCCCCAGAAGCTAAAACATTAAACGAATTTGTAGTTTTTATATCAACTGTATTCGAGCTGGTATCCTTCTTCGTTCCTGATGTACACGCACCCGACCTGTTTGATTTTGGCTTGTAAACAAACTTTTGTTTCTGTTTCTTATGCATGGCTCCAAACTTAACAACCTTTCTTTTATCCGTAATAAACCCTTCATCATCTACTGTTTTTTTTTTTTGGGTAAAGGGTTACCCCGGTTAAATTTTATACCAACCAAAAACCAAAATAAAACAAGTGAAGGCACTCAACCTCCAGTTCTCAAGTATGACATGCCATACTAGAGTAAACACGCGACACAAACACACTAATCGCTAACCAATACATCACGAGACTATCTATCTCTAACAAAAGAAACTACAATCAATCAGTCGTCAGCCACAATCATCATCTGCCACCAGCAACCCACGGGGTAAGCTCCAATCCTGAAGAACTCTAGCCGAATGAATAGAATTTTGGAACTTCATAGTATGGAGTTTCGTTCGAATGGTAGAAAACACCACCTCTATAAGCTGCTCCTTAGTTCTCCGTTTCGAAGTGAAAAGTCTTCTATTTTGTTCCTCCCAAACAAAGTAGACTGATGCACCAACAACCAGCTTCGCAATGATATCTATAGCCTTCTTAGATTTAGCTATACTGATCAAATATTCAAAGATATCGCACCAAGAATTCCGAATAGTACCCATACCAGCTCGATCACGAACACCAAACCAAACATACTTCGCGACGTCGCACTCAAAAAATAGGTGCTCATGAGAGTCAGGACCCCTTAAACATAGCGAGCAACATAACAGGTTAAAGTTCATATTACCCGTATTCCAACTACCCATAACATCTTGAGTTTTCAGTTTTTTTAGCACAAGCAGCCATACTAGAAAAGAATGCCGAGGAATAGCTTGAGGGAACCAGACTATACTTGACCATTGCACAATATTTTGCGAATGCCGCAAATCATCCCAAGCCATGGACGTAGAAAAATCCAGTTTACGACCGCCATTCGAATACCAAACCAGCTTATCCTTTCGAATAGAATGTAAGTGTAGAGTTTGCATAGTAAGCAAAATCGGAAACCTTGAAGCCCAAGTCTCCGGCCACAACCATTCCCCATTAGCGCACACATCAGCTACACGAGTATTCAAGCTAAAACCTGCGTTTGCAATGCTTCTAGGAGAAATAAAACTACCAAGCGGACACAATGCATCCCATTTATCAAACCAAACACATGTGTCCGAACCATCCCCAAGGGTCACCCATATATGATTTCGGATACTAGGCCGTAAGCTTAACATCTTCCGCCAACTCCAAGTTATGTTATTTTTTACTGGAACATCCCAAAAGTTTCTCTCTTGCAAGCGATACGAATGTATCCACTTGACCCATAAAGATTCCCGGTTCGTGAGCAAACTCCACACGTGCGCAACCATCAAAGCTTTATTCATGTCACCGGTCCTACGAATGCCCAACCCACCTTCTGTTCTCGGCAGACACACCATTTTCCAGTTTACTTTCGCCTTTCCTCTAATTCCATTTCCTTGAGTCCAAAGAAACCTCCGCATACGCTCCTCCAGGTCATGGATAATACGTTTAGGAAGGATGAAGACCGAAGCCCAATAAACATGCAACGAAGATAGGACCGATTTAATGAGCTGTAACCTGCCAGCAAACGATAAACTCTTGTTCTTCCAATCAGTAATTCTAGATTCCATTCTTTCAACCAGTTTTTTACAATATTTGTAATAAAGCCTAGACGAAATAAGAGGAACACCTAAATATTTCACCGGGAGCACCCCCTCCTCAAACGGCATAATGGCAAGAATACGAGCTTTAACCGAATCTGCGACATTACCAAAGAAAACCATACTCTTCAGCATACTAGGAACAAGCCCAGACATGTTTTTAAAATTATCAAGAGAATCCATAATCACCCTAGCCGATTTCGGGTCACCTCTCGCAAATAGAAACAGATCGTCAGCGAAGCATAAATTAATGATTCGTTGTTTTTCACATTTAGTATGAAACCTAAAATCCAGACTCCGACACCTACTTTTGAAGAATCCGGGTCAAAACCTAAACCAAAGTAAAAAGATAAGGAGACATAGGATCTCCCTGTCGTAACCCTCGCCTTCCTCTAAAGTACCCATACATGTTTCCATTAATCGCCATGGAAAATGATGTAGACGAGACACACGCCATAACCCACTTAACCATTTTCGGGTGAAACCCAAACCCCACCAAAGCATTCTCAAGGAATTTCCATTCAACTGTGTCATAGGCCTTCTGAATATCCACCTTAAACGCACATCTCGGAGGACCCATATTACGATGATAGTTGTGCATAAGTTCCTGAGTTAACAGGATGTTATCGGATATTCTTCTAGTCGGCACAAATGCAGACTGATTTATACTCACAATATCCCCCAAGCCTTCTTTAATACGGTTAGAAATAATCTTACTTATGCACTTGTATGACGTATTGCAACACGAAATCGGTCTATAATCAGTAATGACAGAAGGTGTTGAAACCTTAGGGATTAAAGATATAACCGTAGGTTTAATTGCTGTAGAAGTTTCCCATTTAAAAAGAACTCCTTAATCGCTTTGCACACCTCCTCTCCCACAATATTCCACGACTTTTTGAAAAAAACAGACGTGTATCCATCCGGGCCTGGCGCTTTATTTCCCGCAATAGAGAACATCACAGTCTTGATCTCCTCATCCGTCACATTACGAACCATTTGGTTCGCTTTCTCCACCGACAGCTTCTGATTAAATAATTCAGGAGACGGCTGAGTAGACTAATTCATCCGTCATCATCTACTGTTACTTGTTTGGGATTGGCAATAGTATTTTTAGGGCAATTCTGATCATTGTGACCAAAGATGCAACACGCAGAACAGCGCTGCGGCTTCCATTCATACTCAACCATAACTTTTTCCATGATAAAACCATCATCCTCAAGTTTCGGAAGTGCCACAACTATATGGTCCTTAAGAGCATCATCCGCATTTACTTCAATCAAAGCTCTTGCAAAGCTGCTCCTACCCCAGCTATCAGCACACATATCTGCTGTGTAGCTATCCAACCTTTTTGGCACCCCAATCTTCGATGCTAACAAACTTAAGCCATCATCAGTATAGATAGAGATAGGAACATTATGAAGCTTAACCCATACAGGAACCGATTTAATTCCCTCTTTTTTGAGACTAACCGATGGAGACCAGATGTTAAGAAACAAAGGGACTTTATTTTTTTTTTGGTAAAGGGTTACCCCGGTGATTCTATATATCCACAACGAAATAAAACAAGTAGTGAGGATAAGCCCCCACTAGTTCAGACATGGGACATGCCCCATGAAAGTATGCAAAACAAAACAAGCAAACGCTAAACAAGGAGAACCAAATAAAATCACAACTAGACTATCAATCTAGAAAAAACATAAAACAAATCAATCAGCCACCATCGTCAATAAGCTCATCCCCGTGAATCTCCCAGTCTTCCAACAACCTCCTCACTTTGGCTGTATTCTTGAATCTAGCTCCCATTAGCTTATAGCGGACTATATTGATAATAGTAGCAGCAATCGTATCTGGAGGTCTCGCATGATTCCTGAATAAACGAGTGTTAAGTTCCTGCCAAACAATATAAGCTGAAGCAGCAACGACTAGCCAAGAAACATAATTAGCAGCGGATTTGGACCGAGCACGAGTCACTAACCAATCGACAATACTGCTCCATCTCGCATCTACATTCGACATCCCCACTTTGCTCCTGACCAAATTCCAAACCTGCGTAGAATAATGACATTCAAAGAACAGATGATTGTGCGAGTCATAGTCGGCATAACACAGCAAGAAACACATCATATTCATGTTTCCTCTCCTCTCGGCTCCCCATTGCAAGATTTTATCTCGTGTCAACAGTTTACACCTCATAATCAACCACATGAGAAAGGCGTGCCTTGGGATACACTGAGAAAAACCACACAATATTCACCCATGAGACCTATGGCTCCCTTATCCGAATACAATCCCAAACCGTAGCCGATGAGTGAGCCCAAAAATCATTACCATCCTTCCAGACAATCCAATCATTCACACCCTGATGAAGATGTACATTAATCTGATTTAGAACGGGGAACAAATCTCTCCAAGCATCAGGCCACAACCAATTCCCATTACTCAAAAGATCCGAAACACAAGAATGAAGCGAGAAACCCGCATTAGTAATGGTTCTGGGAGATAAAAAACTACCTAAGGGCCTAGTTTCACACCAGTAATCATACCAGGCTAAAGTAGTTTTACCATCACCAACTTTGGACCAAATAAAACTTCTAAGGAGCGGCCTAAGTTGCAAGATCTTTCTCTAGCTCCAACAGCAGTTCGAAGGGACTCTACAAACCCAAAAATTGGTATTTTTTAACCGGTAGGAATATATCCAATCAACCCATAAAGACTCACGTCTAGTCAAAATGCTCCAAACATGCAACGCAATTAAAGATTTATTGACCTCACCAATACGTCGAATACCCAGGCCACCTTCATACTTAGGGACACAAACAGATTTCCAAGACACCTTGGCCTTTCCCTGTTGGTTCGGCCCTTGATCCCGGAGAAAACGTCTCATCTTAATTTCTAATTCCAAAATCACCCGAGCAGGTAATATGAAAACAGAAGACCAGTATATGTGCATAGGGGACAAAACAGAAATAGTTAACTGGAGCCTACCAGCAAATGAGAGAAGCTTGTTTTTCAGTTTGAAATGCGTTTCTCCAGTCTTTCAACAAGAATACTACAATCCTTATAAAGAAGACGTGACGTAATAAGGGGCACACCCAGATATCTCACTGGTAACTCTCCTTCGACAAAAGGCATAATGCTCAAAATAGCACTCTTAACAGGATTAGGCACATTACAAAAGAAGCCCGTAATTTAAGATTGATGTGTTGTCCTCTATGTCAGCATGACTGTGATTCAAGAGACCATCTTTTTTTCTCGTGTAAGTTTGCATCACAGGTCTGGATGAACATTAAGTCAATGGTAGACATGGCTTATGTTACCGACTCATGGAATTCAGTTGTGGAATGGATGGAGCGATACTCAAACTCAAAGAGATTGGAGCAGATTGTGTACAAATTGGTTTTAGCGGCTTCGGTTTATTTTATTTGGCAAGAACGAAATAACCAGTTATTCTCTCAAGTAGCATGTTCGGCCATTCAGGTGACTGAAAAGATTAAACATACTGTTCGGTTACGATTGATGGGCTTCAAGTACCAAGGCCATGTGGATCATAACAAAGTGCTGAAGAAGTGGCAGATCCCGTCAAGGGTGCTGGAAGAGGACCCGGGCTGAGGCAGTTCGATTGGAGGGTCCTTAGTTAGTGTTTATTTGTAGTGGCCGTTTTTGGGTTGTGTTTGTTGCTTAAACTAGTTGTGATGTGTCTGGTTTTGTTAGTTTCTGGTTTTCCTAGTCTTGGTATGCCAAGGCTAGCTGTGTGTGCTATGTCAGGCACACCTGTGTACTTATTGATTATTTTATAAAATTTTACCGGGGTAACCCTTTACCCAAAAAAAAAACCTGACATGTTTGAAAATTTTGAGAGGGAATCCATTATGCATCCAGCTGAAGCAACGTCACCACTAGAGAACAGGAACAGATCATCTGCAAAACAAAGGTTAATGATTTTCTGCTTTTCACATCTGTTATGAAATCTGAATGACGAATCAATCCTGGTAGCATGTTGAAGGATACAGGTCAAAATCTCCATCACAAGAGTAAACAAATACGGGGACATCGGATCTCCTTATCTTAAACCCCTTTCCTCTTTAAAATACCCATGAGTGTTCCCATTCACACAAACCGAATAAGACGTGGACGAGACACATAACATAATCCAATCCACCATCCGCTCCACAAAGCCAAAACCAACCAACTCATTTTTCAGAAAACTCCACTCAACAGTGTCATACGCTTTCTGAATGTCCACCTTGAATGCACATCTAGGAGGCCCGAAACTCCTATGGTAATTATGCATAAGTTCCTGTGTAAGGAGAATATTATCCGAGATCTTCCTACCTGACACAAAGGCCGATTGGTTTATACTCACAATACTATCCAGAGCTCCTTTCATACGGTCAGTGACGATCTTACTAATACATTTAAAAAGACATTACAACACGAGATCGGCAGGTAGTCCGTAATAAATGAAGGCGTGGAGACTTTAGGGATAAGAACAATGAGTGTATGGTTCAGCTCCTGAAGTAAATTCCCTGTGTTAAAAAAAATCAAGGACCGCATTGGAGACATCCATCCCAATTATAGGCCAAGCACTTTTAAAAAATGCTGCAGTGTACCCATCAGGCCCAGGAGCTTTATCATTGCCAATATCAAACATAGCCTCTTTGATTTCTTCCAAAGTAACCTGACGAACCATATTGGCCCCAACTTCTGTACTCCGAGTTTTAGTGAAAAGGTCCGGCGCTGGTTGGAGGGACACATACCCTTTACACCCTAAAAAATTCTCATAATGTTTGACAAACGCTTTAGAGACATTATCACCCTCATGGCTAACCCAACTAGAATCAATAATCGTATCAATCCGACTGATATGGTTCCTACACTTTAAAGACATATGAAAAAACTTAGTGTTACAGTCACCCGCCATCAGCCAATCCACCTTAGATTTCTGCTTTAGGAACCGTTCCTCATCCAAACAAGCTTCTTGAAAGTCTCGTTGAGTAACAGTTTCAGCAACACGGAGATCCTCGTTCATAGGATCACGGTCTATATCGCGTTGAATGTCTTCCAACTTTGCCCGAAGATCATCAACCTTTTTGTGAAGATTTCCTTGTTTAAACAGAAGAGCCCGCAAAGGAGATTTCAGATGCCGAAGCTTCTTAACAACACAAAACTGATGGACGCCATTTATGCGAGTATCCCACTTTGATTTCACAATATCAACAAATTCAGGCTTGTGGATCAAAAAATTAGCAAACTTAAATGATCTAGGCTTAGATTTCTCAGCTACCGGAAGATTAAGAATACATGGACAATGATCCGAAACCCCATAGGGTTTAAATAAAACGTACGCACCAGGGAACGCATCTATAAAAGAAGAATTACCCAACACTCTATCAATTTTCTTGAGCAAGCCGACACCCTTCTTGGGTTTTTGGTTCCACGTGAAATGCATGCCCGAACTATTTATATCAAACACCTCTATCTTATCCACACAATGTTGAAATTCTTTCATACCAGCCGTGATATAGGAGACGCCCATGGATTTATCCTCAAGATAAAGAGCCGGGTTAAAATCTCCCATGATAACCCAAGGACTATTATTAACTAACACTTTATGCATAGATAATTGGTACCACAACTCTCTACGAGTAACATAATAATTAGTCGCATACACCACCGAACAAAAAAATACCTTTCTGTTAAGTCTATCAATAAGCTGAAGGTGCATAATCTGATCCGTTTGCTCTAGAACCATAACATCGAACACCCCCGGGTTCCAGCCAATGATGATGCGAGCACCCTTCACACACCTAGCCCCATTCGACATCCAATTCCAGTTATGGAACACTGCCCTACAAATTCTACCCAAGTTACTAACATCAACATGAGTCTTCAGATTCGGCTAGGGAGAGGATTTTCAGGATCTGGAAGAACAGGTGATCTCGGCTATCACGATCATACTTGCACAACGGGCAACACATAAGGTTTAGATTTGTCTCACTACCTGCTTCCCAAACCGCCAATCTATCCTGAGTCTTTAATTTATTCCTGAGAGCCAGCCACATATGAAAAAAGTGGCGAGGAACACATTGAGAGAACCAAACCATGTTTGCCCAGCTCACATGATGATCCCTATTCCGAATAGTGTTCCATACTTGAGCCGAATCAAAGTCGCCCAGCTTAGAACATGAGGAAGCTCTGGGCGATTTTGGCGAAATAGTGAAACCCTAGCCGATTCAATCAATCCCTCGTCTCAATTGATCGTTCTAATCAGTTCAAGTCAGAGTGGGTTGCCGTATTCTAGGGTTCCGTTGTCTTCTTTGTTTTCTGATAGTTTTCCGGGTAAGCGGCTGTCCGTTACTCATTCTCATTAGGGTTACGGCAGTCCAGTTCCGTTTGTTGCTAATTGATTGGTCTCCAATTACTACTTTTCTCTGATTCAATCGTGGTTTGGGGTAATATTCAGTGTTACGTCAGATTAGGGTTCTCACCTATCTGCGTATAGCTTTGCGGCGGCTGTTTTGACGTTCAAACTCTGTTCAGATTAGGGTGTTCGACGAATGGAAGTACGTAAAATTGATGGGGCCTCTACTCAAGATGATTGTGGAAAACCTACACTCTCTTTTGAGAGTTTAGCCAGCCGTGTGATTGATGTTGAGGGTAATACATGGCTGCCTCGTCGGGGAGTAGTTCAGACGGCTCATACTGAACCAAGGAAACTTAACATTATAGATGAATTGTTGAAGTCTACTGTTCAAGTGCCCGTGGAGACTGAGCGGCCAGATGATAAGGTTTCGGGAACATTGGATGATAGTGTAATTCAGGGCAATCGATGCGATGAAGGTGTCACATCAAAACCTTTGTCCTATGCTGATTCGGTTTTGGCAGCCAAGTCCGTCAAGGTAATTTTCAGAACTCTTGCAAGTACTGTTTCGTATGAGGGCTGTGATGTGGTTCTTCCTCGTGATTCGGTTAGAGCAGTACAAGATAAGTTAGCAAACACTCTGTATGGTTACTTTTTAGGGGACAGAGTTGCATACCCAGTTGTGGATTATTTTGTGAGGACTCGTTGGAAGAGGTTTGGTCTACAAAAATCCATGATGAATGCTAATGGGTTCTTCTTTTTTAAATTTGCTGATGAAGTGGGAATGATAAATGTTCTTAAGGAAGGTCCTTGGATTATCCGATCTCAGCCTATGTTTTTGAATATCTGGACTCCTACTTCAAAGCTAGAAAAGAAGGAGGTAAAGAAGTTGCAAGTGTGGGTCAAAATCCATGATGTTCCGATTGCTGCATACACGGAGGATGGATTGAGTATGATTGCTACGGCTATTGGTGAGCCTAAGATGTTGGACTCGTACACCTCATCCATGTGCATGGATACTTGGGGAAGGAGTAGCTATGCGAGAGCGTTAGTAGAAATTTCAGTTGAAAATGAATTTAAGGAGGAGATAGTTATAGCGGTTCCTGAGCTTGAGGGTGAAGGTTTCATTAAGGAGAAATTGCGGGTGGAATATGAATGGAGTCCTCTTAGGTGTGCTCATTGTAAAGTTTTTGGTCATTCAGATGATACATGCGCGAGACAAACTAGGAGGGCTCCTAAGGGGCCGATCATCATCCAGAAACAGCAGGATGGAAACAATACTCGGAAGCAAGTGAAACCGCCGGGTGTTGACAAAGATGGTTTTATGGATGTGGATCGCAAGAAAGTGGCTAGGAAAGTGGGTTTTCCTGTAAATAAGCAGAAGCAGAAGTTTGAATATAGGCCAGTTGGACCTAAACCTCAGGGGAGGACTAATACATCGGCTCCCTCAGCTAGTGTCATCTCCAAAAATGCATTCGATGTATTAAGGAATGAGGGACTGTTTTCAGGTCAAACTAATGAGGGTCACAATGACCATCAGGACTCAGATGATGAGGAGGTTCTTGAAGTATATAATGAAACAAATGAATTTATGACTTCTTCGTCAGCAAGAGGAGGGGCAAGCACATCTTCCACAAAGTTCTCAAATGGATAGATTGTTTCTGACTCGTGTGAAGGGGCTTCCGGTAGATGGCAATTTCGTGTTTGACAATGGAGGATGATTTTTATTGGTTATGGTTTGTCTTGTCTTGTCTACTAGATCGTGATTTTTATTGAGATCTGATTCTAGGGTTTAAAGGATTAGGGTTTCTGTTTCTCGGCTTTTGGTTTTCTGGTTATCGTTTGGTTTATTTGCATGGTGGTTTGCTTTTATTGCTGATGGAGGGAGTTGATAATAACAATCAGAATACTCGTAAAAAACCTGGGGAAAGTCTGTTTTTTGATCGTGGAAAGCCGTCAAGATTGTACCAGGGGATTGCGTCTAGGGTTGTTGATATTGAAGGTTCCACGTTAATGCCACGTAGGGGTGTGATGACTTCTACACAAGCTGAAGGTAAATTAAATGTCATTGATGAGCTGGAAAAGATTACTGTTCCTGTGTTTTTGGATAATATCAGTTCTGATCTGAAGTGTGATCCTGTAAGCCGTTATCCTGATATTGTTCAAGATGAGCCGATTAGGGCTGATGTCAGCAAACCTTGAGAAGACAATCAGAGTAAGCCGTTATCCTATGCAGATTCTTTGAAAAATCAGAATAGGCATAAGGTTAACTTCAGGTCTCTAGCGAGTTCTTTGCATCATGATGATTGTGACATTGTTCTTCCGGTAGAATCGGTCAGGGTAGTTCAGGATAAGTTAGCAAACACATTGTATGGCTACTTCTTGGGTGATCGCATTGCGTATCCTGTGGTTGAATTCTTTGCAAAAAACAACTGGAAAAAGCATGGCTTGCAAAAATCTATGATGAATGCTAACGGTTTCTTCTTTTTTAAGTTCGAAGATCAAAAGGGTATGCTGGATGTTCTTTCTTCTGGTCCATGGATCATACGGTCACAACCATTCTTTCTTCAGGAATGGACGCCAACTACCAAACTAGAGAAGAAGGAAGTTAATAAAATTCAGGTGTGGGTAAAAGTCCATGAAGTTCCGATTGTTGCTTATACGGGAGATGGACTTAGTATGATAGCGACTGCCATTGGTGAACCAAAGCTGCTTGACTCATATACAATGTCGATGTGTGTGGACAACTGGGGTCGCAGTAGTTTTGCTCGGGCTCTGGTTGAAGTTTCAGCTGATAAAGAACTTAAAGAGAAAATTACTATGGCTATCCCTAAACCGAATGGCGATGGGTTTATTAAAGAGACGATGTACGTAGAATATGAATGGAATCCTCTCAGGTGCTCAACATGTTGTGTTTTCGGTCATTCTAATGACTCGTGCCCAAAGAATCCAAGGAAAGCTGGTCCTTCGGCTAATCACAAGTATGTTAGACAACCTGGTAATCAAGGTAAGTCGCAAACTAAGATAGCTCCTCGGGTTGATGAAGATGGATATACGGAAGTAACTAATAAAAAGATGGCTAGGAAACCGGGGATTCAAATTACTAAAACAAATCCGAAATTTGAATATAGGCCGATTAGTAATAAGCATAAAAATGATTTGAACATTAAGTCGGCTAGTCCGAACATCCAGTTGGCAAATCAGTTTCAGATTTTAAATAAGGTTGATGTGGATGGAGGACAATGTAGTAAAGGTCAAACTGGAGACGTTGATGAATCGGATGATGAGGAGGTCGTAGAAGTTTATAACGAAACGAATGAATTTCTGGTGGGTGATTCTAGTAAACCGAATGACAAAAAAGGGGCAAGCACTCCTTCTCCAATTGTTTCCAATGGTTAGTCTAGCCACTTGGAATATTAGGGGGTTGAACCGCCCTCTGAAACAAACGGAGGTTCGTCAGGTAGTCAAGGAAAATGGTGTGAGTTTCTGTGCGGTGCTTGAATCTCATGTTGATGTTAGTAAACTGGATAACATATGTCGATCAGTATTTAGAAATTGGGAGTGGACGTCTAATGGGGGCCAATGTGATAAAGGTACTCGGATTATTATTGGATGGAACCCGGATGTTTTGATATCATGGTCTTAGCTCAAACTTCTCAGGTTATTCTTGTTCAAATGATATTCAAGAGTGATAAAAAAGTTATGTTTTGTTCGATTGTGTATGCTTCTAATTATTACAATACGCGGAGAGAGTTGTGGAGACATTTGGCTAGATACAAGATTCTGGTGGCTAATAACCCTTGGGTTATCAAGGGGGATTTCCACTCTGCTTTGAATCTGGAGGATAAATCTATGGGAAATTCAGGTATATCAACTAGTATGCGTGATTTCCAAGAATGTGTTAATGAAATTGAAGTTGCGGACATTAAAAGCATAGGTTTCCATTTCACATGGAACCAAAAGCCGAAAAAAGGTGTTGGGCTGCTGAAGAAGATCGATAGGGCTATGGGTAACATTCCGTTTGTTAGTGAATTTCCTGAAGCTGTTGCTCTGTTTCAACCCTATAGAGTCTCTGATCATTGTCCTTGCATTCTTAAAATTAATAAGTTGGAGAAGAAAAAGGGCAATTCGTTTAAGTTTGCTAATTTCTTAATTCACAAACCGGGTTTTATGGATATTGTGAAGAGTAACTGGGACCGTAGCTTCATGGGGGTTCATCAATTTCGTTTGGTTAAGAAGTTGCGTGAATTAAAGTCTCCCCTTAGATCTCTCTTATACAAGCAGGGTAACTTGCATAAAAAAGTGGATGTGTTACGTGGGAAGCTAGATGCGATTCAACGGGAGGTTGAGAAAAACCCATTTGATGAAAGCATTAGAACTGAGGAAGCTAATATTACTCGTCAATTCCAAGAAGCAACCCTGGATGAGGAGCGATTTCTAAAGCAGAAATCTAAAGTGGCCTGGTTAAGAGCGGGTGATGCTAATTCTAAATTTTTCCATATGTCGCTCAAGGCTAGAAATCATAGATGTCGGATTGATGGTATTATGGACGCGAACGGGAATTTTTGTGAAGGTGAGCATGTACCGAAAGCATTTGTTAATCATTATGAAAATTTCCTAGGATGTGAGGGAGAAGTTTCGTTAACCCTATCTCCGGAGATCTTTACAAATCGGCTTAATCAAAATGTTGCTGACAACATGATTCGGCCTATCACAGTTGAGGAGATCAAAACAGCTATGTTTGCCATAGGTAATGATAAAGCTCCAGGTCCTGACGGATTCTCAGCGGCTTTTTTCAAGAGTACTTGGTCGATTTTCGGAACCGATGTCTCGAATGCTATTATGGATTTCTTTAATTCAGGTAAGCTTCTCCAGGAACTCAACCATACACTTATTGTTCTTCTGCCTAAGATGACTACTCCGGCTTCGGTTAGGGATTTCGGCCGATTGCCTGCTGTAATGTTATTTACAAGTGTATAAGCAAGATTGTGTCTGATCGCATGAAAGCGGCCTTAAATGAGATTGTCAGCATTAATCAATCAGCCTTTGTTCCGGGTAGAAAAATTTCGGATAATATTCTTCTTACACGGGAATTAATGCATAATTATCACAGAGATTACGGTCCTCCAAGATGTGCGTTTAAAGTTGATATTCAGAAGGCTTATGATACTGTTGATTGGAATTTCCTTGAAAATGTGTTACTAGGCTTTGGTTTCAACCAGAAGATGATAGAGTGGATTATGCTCTGTGTTTCTACCCCGTCTTACTCTATTTGTGTGAATGGTAGTGTGCATGGCTATTTCAAAGGAAAACGTGGCCTACGGCAAGGAGATCCAATTTCTCCTTATCTATTTACTTTGGTTATGGAAGTATTGACGTGTATTTTGCAACAGGCTTCTTCTATTGACTCATCGTTCAGGTTTCATAACAAGTGTGAGCGACAACGTATTATTAGCCTTTGTTTCGCAGACGACCTGTTCCTGTTTGCTAGAGGAGATATCGGTTCAGCCAAGTGTATTATGAATGCTCTTTCTCAGTTCACTCGTATGTCTGGCTTAATTCCAAGTGCTCAAAAGAGTTCCAGCTTCTTTTGTAATGTTGCTCAGCAAGTTAAATCAGCAATTCTTGGTATTATTCCGTTTAGTGAAGGTGAATTACCTGTCCGTTATCTGGGTGTGCCCTTAATATCGTCAAGACTACTTTACAAAGATTGTAGTATTCTTGTTGAAAGGTTGGAGAAACGCATTATGAATTGGAAAAATAGGCTTCTTTCTTTTGCAGGTAGATTACAGCTTATCTTATCTGTTTTGGCTTCAATGCACATATTCTGGGCTTCAATGTTAGTTCTTTCAACTCAAGTGATCAAGGAGCTAGAAAGCAGAATGAGGAATTTTTTGTGGTCTCAAGATGTTTCCTTTCAAAGAGGTAAGACAAAGGCATCATGGAAATCTTTATGTCAGCCGAAATATGAAGGAGGTCTTGGGTTGCGTCGGATTCAGGAGGTTAATAAAGCTCTTATGGTGTCTCACGTATGGAGCATTATTACCAGGCGTCAGTCTCTCTGGGTTCAATGGATTTATTCAAACAGATTAAGGAATTCTAACTTTTGGGAATGTAGAGTTCCTTCGTCTTGTTGCTGGAGCTGGAGGAAAATCCTTCAGTTACGCCCATTAATCAAACAGTATGTTTGGTCCAAAATAGGAGATGGTAAGATGACTTCAGCATGGTATGATAAATGGTGTGAATGTGGTCCGCTGGCGAGCTTTATAACTCCAAGGGTTATTTCTTCAGCAGGGTTCGGTCTTCATGCGTCAGTCCATGACATTTCGTTTAATGGAGTTTGGCTTTGGCCATCGGCTTGGCGTGATCTTTATCCGGTTCCAATTCAGGTTGAGAATTTGCATTTAATTCTGAATAGAAGTGACCGTTTTTTCTGGAAGGATGGTAACAATTTGTATGAGTATTCGACTGCTTCTGTGTGGCAATCGATCAGGTCCAGGGACACGGAAGTGGACTGGGCAAAAGTGGTGTGGTTCTCTCAATGTATTCCTCATCATGCCTTTCTTATGTGGCTTATAGCGCGTCGGAAACTTTTGACACAGGATAAAATATTACAGTGGGATATTTCTAGAAGAAAGAACATGAATATGATGTGCTGTTTACTTTGCTATGCAAATATAGACTCTCATGCTCACCTGTTTTTTGAATGTAAGTTCTCCTCTCATGTTTGGTGTTCGATTAGGGATAAGGTAAACATGGAAAGGGTTGAGCCCAAGTGGATCGAGATCATGGATTGGCTTCAAGCTAGGAGTTCGTCTAAATCAACATTGAATTATTCAAGACGGCTTATAGTGTCAGCGGCTGCTTACTTTGTTTGGCAAGAGCGAAATGCTAGATTGTTTCGAAATCAAACGAGACCCCCGGATGAGATTATTGCAACGATTTTACAGACGATTCGATACAAGCTTATGGGAGTTAAGTTTAAGAACACGGATAGAGTCAGACGATTTCTAGAAGTGTGGGATATTCATGGAGATGCTATGCTAGATGATGGAGGCTAATAGTTTATTCCTATTTGAGTTTCTTATTTTCTAGATTATAGTCTAGTTGTTCTTGATTGTTTTATCAGGATGTTTTTGTTTGCTGTGATTCGGCTTGTTTACTATCATGGGGGTATGTCCCATGTTAGAACTGGTATGGGTTTTCCATATTACTTGTTCTTTTGAGTTTGTGAATATATAGAATCACCTGGGTAACCCTTTACCCAAAAAAAATAGATCGTGATGTATAGTTGGCTAGGTTAAGGGATGTTATAGGTTTTTTTGTTTGTTTGGCTTACATATATGGGGCATGTCCTGTATATGAACTAGTGTGGAACTCATCCTCACTACTTGTTATTATCTGCGGGTTTTATAATAGAATCACCGGGGTAACCCTTTACCCAAAAAAAAAAGTTGCCCAACTTCCCATCCAAAGCTTTCCACATCAGACGATCAGGAACATTAGTAACCAGACTTGGCGTTTAAATATTGAATAAAACCGAAAACAAATCATGCCAAGCTTGAGGCCATCTCCATTGCCCACTCTCATCAAGAACATCCGCAACCGAATATTGTAGATTGAACCCAGCATTAGCAATAGATCTTGGAGTGATAATCGATCTTAGAGGACTCAATGAGCACCAATTATCACTCCAAACATTAGTTTGCAAACCACTTTTTAAAGAAGACCATATGTGAGGCCGAATAATATTTCGAATGGACAAAATTTTCCTCCATCCCCAGCTCATGCTCCCTCTACATGGAACCTCCCAAAAACTTCTCCCTTTTAGCTTGTAATCGTGGATCCATTTCACCCAAATAGACTCCCGTTTAGTAATAATACTCCAAACATGCTTAGCCATTTGCGATTTATTAACATCAGTTATGCTTCGAATACCCAATCCACCCTCATCTTTAGGCAGACGCACATCTTTCTAAGCAACTTTAGCACGGATCCTACCCTCCGAACCCGCATTCCACAAGAATCTATGAATTCTTTTCAGAGCTCACTGATAACCCGAGCTGGAATAATGAACACTGAAGCCCAATAGATATGCATAGACGAGAGGACCGAATTTATAAGTTGCAAACGACCAGCAAACGATAACGACTTTGTCATCTAGTTAACAATCTTCCTATCCATTCGATCAATGAGGACCTTACAATCTTTAAATAAAAGCCTTGAAGAGATGAGGGGAACCCCAAGATAACGGACAAGGAGAACACCTTCCTGGAATGGCATAATAGCAAGAATTTCCTGTCTAATCGACTGAGGAACATTGCAGAAAAATACAGTGCTTTTCGCTCGACTTGGAGCTAATCCAGAAATATTAGTAAAAGTCTCAAGAGCCTCCTTGACCTTCTTTACTGAAACAGTATCTCCATGAACAAAGATAAATAAATCATCAGCAAACGACACATTAATAATTTTTTGCTTGGCACAATGGGCATGATATTTATAAGCTGTACTGGCTGCCTGTTGGAGTAAAAGTGAGAGAACCTCCATAATTAAAGTGAATAAGTAGGGAGACATTGGATCACCCTGCCGTAACCAACGTTTGCCCCTAAAATAACCATGAAGGTTACCATTGACACTTAACGAATAAGAAACTGTTGAAACAAAGGTCAATCCACCTAACCATTTTATGATGAAACCCAAACCGAATCAGGATTTCTTCCAAGAACGACCAATTAACAGTATCATAGGCTTTCTGAATGTCAATTTTGAATGCACATCTAGACGGCCCCCTATTAAGATGATAATTATGCATCAATTCCTGTGTGAGAAGGATATTATCAGATATCTTCCGACCCGGCACAAATGCTGATTGGTTGATACTAATAAGAGATCCCAAACTTCCTTTTAATCGATCCGTGATAATCTTGCTTATGCATTTATACAGCACATTGCAACAAGAAATCGGCCTGTAGTCTAAAACAGAATCCGGGGTATCTTTTTTCGGAATCAAAACAAGAATAGTATGGTTTACCTGATTTAGAAGCTTACCGTTATCAAAAAACTGTAATACCGCATCAGTCACTTCATTGCCGACAATATCCAAAGCATGCTTGAAAAAAGCTGACGTGTACCCATCAGGCCCCAGGGCTTTGTCTTCACCAATACTGAACATAGCCGTCTTGATTTCCTCACGAGTAACCTGACGAACCATTTGAGCCGCAACATCATTACTAAGCACATTAATGAAGAGGTTGTCTAAGTTAGCCATATCAACCGGGACGTCCATACCCAGAAATTCTGAATAGTGCGAGACCATAGCATCAACTACACCATCACATTCATGTCGAGATCCGAAAAGATCCATAACACTATAAATTTTTTTTTTGGGTAAAGGGTTACCCCGGTGATTCTATATATTCACGACCAAATAAAACAAGTAGTGTAGAAAGTCTACACTAGTTCAATCATGAGACATGCCTCATGAAAGTAGCAACAACGTACAACCACTCTACCTTAGATTTCTGTTTTAAAAAACATTCTTCATCATAGGCAGCCGATTGATAATCATTAAGGCACTGAGTCTCCATTTGGCGTAAGTTAACATCCAACGGATTCTGATCCACCTGAATATGAAACTCATCCAATTTTTTCCTCAATTCCACCACCTTGTCATGCAAATTGCCTTGGTTAAATAATATCTTCCTCAACCGAGGCTTCAAGTTCCTCATTTTCTTCACGGCCGAAAGCATAGTAACACCTTCAACTGTTTTCATCCATTCATGTTTAACGCATTCCTTAATTTCAGGTTTTCTCACTATGAAATTCGGAAATTTAAAAGGTCAGCCGATTACCAATAGAACTCTTCATTCTAAGAATACACGGCGTATGGTCCGAAACACGAAACGGGTGAAATATTGCAAAAGCATCAGGAAAATGTTCAATAAAAGTCACATTACCCATAATCCTATCAATCTTTTTCAGGAGACCCACTCCACTCTTAGCTTTTGGCTCCAAGTATAATGCAAACCATGAGCATTAATATCAATCAATTCAGCTTGTTGGACACAACCATCAAATTCACGCATGCCAATAGAATGGTTGGAAGCCCCATACAATGAGTCTTCGAGGTTGAGGGCCGAGTTGAAATCTCCCATAACCACCCACGGCTTATCATGACAAAAAATCTTATGTTTGCATAAATCATCCAAAGAGGTCTACGATCTTGATACTTATTTTCAGAATACATGAAAGAACAAAATAGAACCTTTTTGCTAGCTTTGAAAATAACCTGAGTATGAATAAGTTGATCAGATTGAAACAGAACCATAACATCAAACATGTCAGCATTCCATCCCAGAATAATTCTCGTGCCACGATTGCAAAGGCTACCATTAGAAGTCCAGCTCCAATTACGGAAAACATACTTGCAAATTTTAGCCAGTTTTGTAACATCCACATGCGATTCAAGGATTGCACACATATTTAATTTAACTTCAGAAACTAGAGTACGAACCTCACTTTGTTTCAGGGGACGGTTCAAGCCCCTAACATTCCAGGTCATTATGCTACCCATTTAAACCAGTATATACGGGAGTGCTTGCCCCCTCAGAAGCATCAATATGCTGGTCATTAGTCATAAATTGAGCCATTTCCGTCGGTGTAACCTCCAAAACCTCATCTTCAACCCATGAAGATTGTTGAGCCTTCACATTCGGACCATCCTTTTTGACAGCTATGTTCTCCTCCCCATCACCGTCCCCAGAAGCTAAAACATTAAACGAATTTGTAGTTTTTATATCAACTGTATTCGAGCTGGTATCCTTCTTCGTTCCTGATGTACTCGCACCCGACCTGTTTGATTTTGGCTTGTAAAGAAACTTTTGTTTCTGTTTCTTATGCATGGCTCCAAACTTAGCAACCTTTCTTTTATCCATAATAAACCCTTCATCATCTACTGTTTTTTTTTGGGTAAAGGGTTACCCCGGCTAAATTTTATACCAACCAAAAACCAAAATAAAACAAGTGAAGGCACTCAACCTCCAGTTCTCAAGTATGACATGCCATACTCAAAAAACAGGTGCTCATGAGAGTCAGGACCCCTTAAACATAGCGAGCAACATAACAGGTTAAAGTTCATATTACCCGTATTCCAACTACCCATAACATCTTGAGTTTTCAGTTTTTTTAGCACAAGCAGCCATACTAGAAAAGAATGCCGAGGAATAGCTTGAGGGAACCAGACTATACTTGACCATTGCACAATATTTTCCGAATGCCGCAAATCATCCCAAGCCATGGACGTAGAAAAATCCAGTTTACGACCGCCATTCGAATACTAAACCACCTTATCCTTTCGAATAGAATGTAAGTGTAGAGTTTGCATAGTAAGCAAAATCGGAAACCTTGAAGCCCAAGTCTCCGGCCACAACCATTCCCCATTAGCGCACACATCAGCTACACGAGTATTCAAGCTAAAACCCGCGTTTGCAATGCTTCTAGGAGAAATAAAACTACCAAGCGGACACAATGCATCCCATTTATCAAACCAAACACGTGTCCGAACCATCCCCAAGGGTCACCCATATATGATTTCGGATACTAGGCCGTAAGCTTAACATCTTCCGCCAACTCCAAGTTATGTTATCTTTTACTGGAACATCCCAAAAGTTTCTCTCTCGCAAGCGATACGAATGTATCCACTTGACCCATAAAGATTCCCGGTCCGTGAGGAAACTCCACACGTGCGCAACCATCAAAGCTTTATTCATGTCACCGATCCTACGAATGCCCAACCCACCTTCTGTTCTCGGCAGACACACCATTTTCCAGTTTACTTTCACCTTTCCTCTAATTCCATTTCCTTGAGTCCAAAGAAACCTCCGCATACGCTCCTCCAGGTCATGGATAATACGTTTAGGAAGGATGAAGACCGAAGCCCAATAAACATGCAACGAAGATAGTACCGATTTAATGAGCTGTAACCTGCCAGCAAACGATAAACTCTTGTTCTTCCAATCTGTAATTCTAGATTCCATTCTTTCAACCAGTTTTTTACAATCTTTGTAATAAAGCCTAGACGAAATAAGAGGAACACCTAAATATTTCACCGGGAGCACCCCCTCCTCAAACGGCAAATGGCAAGAATACGAGCTTTAACCGAATCTGTCACACCCTGGCTTTGCGGAAGCGTGGTTAATTTGGTGTGACTTCTTAATACCATAGCTTAATCATAACAAGCTATATGAAATAAAAACCATGCAAGATCATCCATAGATTTAAGTTTTAGAACCGAAATAACATAACATTGTCTTAAGGACTACAACACCATAACATAAAACAATGTTTTGAAAGACATAAACATTAACATGAATAAAACGCAGTTTAAGATTTGTGACTCGTCCAGGAAAAAGTCACATTTCCTAAACCGGGATGACCTCGGAACCCACATGCAGCGGGAAAACATAACATACCGCGCCAGATCTTTAATTCCCTGAAATACATGTAAGTTGGAAAAATCAACAATAATGTTGAGCGAGTTCATGTGTAAGTGAGTAAATAAACCTTTGTAAGTATAAAAATCCTGGTATGTAGCAAATAAGGAAAAAGAGATCACCAATGGCTTGCAAGACCATTGATATGTGTGAAGTGCAAGTAGGAAGACTCAAACCTAGCAGATTTAGCGTTGGGTACAAAGTCACCCCGAGGTCCGTTCTGGTTGGGCCTGGGGTTGGGCTCGCTACACCCAGATAGATCTACCGCTTACGTCCCTCGGTCCTACAATGAGGATTAATGGCCTCCAGTTTCTACCTACCCACTCACATGATCTAAGTAGTAAACCTCCTTACGCTAACCATACCATGTATAAAGTACTTGTAATCAAAGTAACATGTATTTCACCCCCGTAGTTTAGAAAACTGAAAACAGTTAAGAGAAAAGGGGGACATGAACTCACAGTGGTGCGTCTCTACCAAGTATGTCTCCTGATCAAGCAACTGTGTGACGACCTACACATACTAATTTTATTAGACGGACGGCCGTGCCTTAGCTTTAAGGTTTAAGTTTTTGGGAAATAGTTAGGCAACTATTTCGTGTTTACATTCTGTATACTTGGTAATTATTTTCCTTCCCAAGGATGGGGGATTTAATACATGTGTGTTCGTAATATTCGAATTACACTATTAAGTCTCACTTAATATATATTTCATTTCTAACTCCAAAATATAAATATTCTTCTCAAAAATATTATATTTTCTATTACATAACTTTTCCAAAATAATACCTTGACAAAAATATGCGTTAAGTCATATTTTCTTAAAATGCGTAAGTTACGTTTTAATGATCGAGTGGTAATAATAATTACTGGTGTAACTTATATATTTATCGTAGAGGCGTTCGTATTATTTTGGATCCATTATCATTTGTTAGTATTATTTTTACCCTAAAAATAATACTAGTATTTTCACAAAATAATCATAAACACATATCAAGTGACTTTATGAAAAAAAAATATATACTAAATATATATTTACCAAGTTTTATTTTGTGAAATCCCACCTCCGGTATTTTGTAAATAAGTCGTGGCGAAATCTATAATTTGAAAACAAGTCAAAATGTATTTCTAACACTTGTGGTAGAAATATTTCTAAGTGTTAGGTTTTTGGAAAAATTTCGCCAGAGTTTCCTCTGTAACTGGAGGTGGCCACGCTTTCAAGCGTATCATTTTCTTTTACAAATCAAACCAACAATTTTCTCAATCAACAATAAGCATTATTCAAACCATCAAACTAGTCAAAATAGATGTAAATCGCAAAAATACATGAACTTGTGGTTTTTCCAATACTATGACGTAAATCCCCATACTTTTAGCGGATCTTTATATAAAGCAATCTGATTTCGTAAAAACCTCCTTTTTAAAGAAATTCCATCTTTACAACTTCTCGTCATCTTTTTCAAAAATAGTTATTTAGTCGAAAGTGTGTGCTACACAAGTGTTTACACACTTGTGTGTTCTAAAAATCATTCGTGTTAGTGTAAGATCCGTCTTTAGAAAACATAATTTCTTTGATACTTGGTTCTTTGAAAATACCGCTTGTAGATACGTAGATCTACTAGTTTTAAACACTATTTCACAAGCAAAATCGCTTTTACACAAGTTCATGATTCGTGTGTGGTAGAGTTTCATCCTTTAACCCTTGTTACTTCCAAAACAACCTTATGTCATAATCCATGATCATGACCAACCCGGGTTAAATGATGATCCGAGCTACCACAACATAGATCGGGTCCAAATAATCACACAAATCAATTACTACAAGTTTTACACAACATATGAGCTTTTAACCATCACTTTTAGTGTTTTTAGTAGACTTTTATGCTTCATCTTGCATGTTTACGAGTTTTAACCGTTACAAATCATATTAACCACTTTGAAATAGTTCGAGAAGGTGATTTAAGCAATTTACTACTAGCTCGAGGCTAGGAAAGAATCTAAGCGCAAAATAAGAGGATAAAAGCAATGTAGTGAGGTCCTTCGCCTTCCGATTGCACCAAGGTTCCTTATACGCGATCCTTATCACTTGTATGCACTTGGAATGAGAAGATCAAAACTCGATGATGGATGGATGGTTGTTGTTGTTCTCGGCCGAGAGCCAAAGAGAGAGGGAGAGAGTGTGTGTTGTTGAGTTTGTGATGAAAGTTATGTTGTGCTAATCTTGCAACTTATAGGCAATACTTAAGATAATTATCCAATGGATCATATGTCTTCTAGATATTAAGCAAGGAAGATTAAAATAATCATCAAAGGACATGAGGTGTCCCCATTGGGGACCGAATTCGGTTGGGGGGGGGGGGGGTACTAGTTCGATTTCAACCAAAGGTTAAGTATATAGTTAGGTTAATCTAGGTTAGTTAAGTGATTAACCCGGTTACTAGTGTGTTGTGCCTTATTGCGGGTGTTAGGGTATTCAGGGACCATAACTGGCTCAGAAAAAGACAAATAATGTTATTGACAATATTTTTATGTTCCGGGTATAGTCCGGTTGTTCGGTTGGATAGAGATCCGTTAAAGTGCTTAACAAAGCCTTAAAGTGTCGTTATTATTATTTTTAGTGACACAACTCATTCCTCCAAAGTGTCAGGAATATTTTCCTCATGTTTTGGCACTTTATTAGGTAGCTAAATGCTGAATTATTATGTAAAGTGCTGAATTTTTGTGCTTAGAGTACGTTTTAGGCACATCCAGTCATTGTAACTTATTCCTAGAGACGCAGTTCTAAAACCCTTGTATCCCTACACTCACCACTAGTGTAGTAAAATATTTCTGGCTCATACAGGCCTTAGAGGCAGTGTCTGCCTGATGCTGGCTTTATCAGCATGTTCAATAGGTTATCCGTTTATAGTGCTACTGTGCTTTTTGTGCATCATGTTTGTCACTAAGGTTCAGCATGTAAATAATGTAGTGACGGTAAGTAAAGTATGATGCAGGTATATGCATGTATCAGAAATCAAGTAGCAGTTCATCAGTAATTTCAAACAAGCACAGTAATTAAGCAGTAATTAATTATTAATTAAGTCGTACGGATACCTGGTTTAGTGAGGGTTGTCACATTCTCCCCCCGTTAGAAAAATTTCGTCCCGAAATTTTAAGTTCTGCTTGTAGATGCAGGGTTCTTAGGAAATAGGAGGGGGTATTTCTCTTTCATCCGGTCCTCACGCTCCCAGGTGTATTCAAGACCATGTCTGGCATTCCAACGAACTTTGACGAGCTTGACACTGCTCCGGCAGGTCTTGTTTACTTTCCAATCCGTAACCTCAACCGGTTCTTCAACGAAATGGAGCGTGTCGTCAACATGAATCTCGTCGATGGGAATGGCAATGGTATCTTGAGTTGGACTTTTCTTCAGGTTGGATACATGAAATGTATCGTGGACTGAATGGAGTTCAGCAGGTAAGTCCAGCTTGTATGCTACTAATCCTATTCTTTCCAAAACTCTGAAAGGACCAATGTAGCGCGGATTTAACTTCCCACGCTTTCCGAAGCGTGCCACACCCTTCCAGGGTGAAACTTTCAATAAAACCATTTCTCCAACTTGGAATTCCAAGTGTTTCCGGTTTGGATCTGCATAGGCTTTCTGTCTGTGGCGAGCTGCTTCGATGCGTTTTAGAATCTGCGCAATCTTGTCTGTCATCTCTTGGACAATTTCGGGACCAGCAAGTTGCCTATCACCTGCGTCAGCCCAGCATAGGAGTGATCGGCACTTGCGTCCGTAAAGGGCTTCGAATGGCGCGACACCAATACTGGTGTGGTAGCTGTTGTTGTATGAAAATTCGACCAAAGGCAAATGCTTATCCCAGCTACCGCCCAAATCCATAACACACGCTCTCAGCATGTCTTCCAAAGTCTGTATCGTCTGCTCGCTTTGCCCGTCGGTCTGCGGGTGAAATGCGGTTCTCAGATTTAATTGTGAGCCAAAAGCTTCTTGGAAGCATTGCCATATCCTTGATACAAACCTTCCGTCTCTATCGGAGATGATTGAGAGAGGTACTCCATGGCGCGTAACGATCTCTCTCATGTAAATTTCGGCCAACTTGCTCGTATTATCCTTCTCTCTGATAGGTAAGAAGTGTGCTGACTTTGTTAATCGATCCACTATTACCCAAATAGTGTCATGGCCTCTCGGCGTTCTTGGCAACTTCGTAATAAAATCCAATGAGATTTGTTCCCATTTCCACATTTAGTATGAAACAGATCGTCAGCGAAGCATAAATTAATGATTCGTCGTTTTTCACATTTAGTATGAAACCTAAAATCCATAGACTCCGACACCTGCTTTTGAAGAATCCGGGTCAAAACCTCCATAACCAAAGTAAAAAGATAAGGAGACATAGGATCTCCCTGTCGTAACCCTCGCCTTCCTCTAAAGTACCCATACATGTTTCCATTAATCGCCATAGAAAACGATGTAGACGAGACACACGCCATAACCCACTTAACCATTTTCGGGTGAAACCCAAACCCCACCAAAGCATTCTCATGGAATTTCCATTCAACTGTGTCATAGGCCTTCTGAATATCCACCTTAAACGCACATCTCGGAGGACCCATATTACGATGATAGTTGTGCATAAGTTCCTGAGTTAACAAGATGTTATCGGATATTCTTCTAGTCGGCACAAACGCAGACTGATTTATACTCACAATATCCCCCAAGCCTTCTTTAATACGGTTAGAAATAATCTTACTTATGCACTTGTATAACGTATTGCAACATGAAATCGGTCTATAATCAGTAATGACAGAAGGTGTTGAAACCTTAGGGATTAAAGATATGACCGTAGGTTTAATTGCTGTAGAAGTTTCCCATTTAAAAAGAACTCCTTAATCGCTTTGCACACCTCCTCGCCCACAATATTCCAAGACTTTTTGAAAAAACAGACGTGTATCCATCCGGGCCTGGCGCTTTGTTTCCCGCAATAGAGAACATCACAGTCTTGATCTCCTCATCCGTCACATTACGAACCATTTGGTTCGCTTTCTCCACCGACAGCTTCTGATTAAATAATTCTGGAGACGGCTGAGTAGACTAATTCATCCGTCATCATCTACTGTTACTTGTTTGGGATTGGCATTAGTATTTTTAGGGCAATTCTGATCATTGTGACCAAAGATGCAACACGCAGAACAGCGCTGCGGCTTCCATTCATACTCAACCATAACTTTTTCCATGATAAAACCATCATCCTCAAGTTTCGGAAGTGCCACAACTATATGGTCCTTAAGAGCATCATCCGCATTTACTTCAATCAAAGCTCTTGCAAAGCTGCTCCTACCCCAGCTATCAGCACACATATCTGCTGTGTAGCTATCCAACCTTTTTGGCACCCCAATCTTCGATGCTAACAAACTTAAGCCATCATCAGTATAGATAGAGATAGGAACATTATGAAGCTTAACCCATACAGGAACCGATTTAATTCCCTCTTTTTTGAGACTAACCGATGGAGACCAGATGTTAAGAAACAAAGGGACTTTATTTTTTTTGGGTAAAGGGTTACCCCGGTGATTCTATATATCCACAACGAAATAAAACAAGTAGTGAGGATAAGCCCCCACTAGTTCAGACATGGGACATGCCCCATGAAAGTATGCAAAACAAAACAAGCAAACGCTAAACAAGGAGAACCAAATAAAATCACAACTAGACTATCAATCTAGAAAAAACATAAAACAAATCAATCAGCCACCATCGTCAATAAGCTCATCCCCGTGAATCTCCCAGTCTTCCAACAACCTCCTCACTTTGGCTGTATTCTTGAATCCAGCTCCCATCAGCTTATGGCAGACTATATTGATAATAGTAGCAGCAATCGTATCTGGAGGTCTCGCATGATTCCTGAATAAACAAGTGTTAAGTTCCTGCCAAACAATATAAGCTGAAGCAGCAACGACCAGCCAAGAAACATAATTAGCAGTGGATTTGGACCGAGCATGAGTCACTAACCAATCGACAATACTGCTCCATCTCGCATCTACATTCGACATCCCCACTTTGCTCCTGACCAAATTCCAAACCTGAGTAGAATAATGACATTCAAAGAACAGAAGATTGTGCGAGTCATAGTCGGCATAGCACAGCAAGAAACACATCATATTCATGTTTCCTCTCCTCTCGGCTCCCCATTGCAAGATTTTATCTTGCGTCAACAGTTTACGCCTCATAATCAACCACATGAGAAAGGCGTGCCTTGGGATACACTGAGAAAAACCACACAATATTCACCCACGAGAACTATGGCTCCCTTATCCGAATACAATCCCAAACCGTAGCCGATGAGTGAGCCCAAAAATCATTACCATCCATCCAGACAATCCGATCATTCACACCCTGATGAAGATGTACATTAATCTGATTTAGAACGGGGAACAAATCTCTCCAAGCATCAGGCCACAACCAATTCCCATTACTCAAAAGATCCGAAACACAAGAGTGAAACGAGAAACCCGCATTAGTAATGGTTCTGGGAGATAAAAAACTACCTAAGGGCCTAGTTTCACACCAGTAATCATACCAGGCTAAAGTAGTTTAACCATCACCAACTTTGGACCAAATAAAACTTCTAAGGAGCGGCCTAAGTTGCAAGATCTTTCTCTAGCTCCAACAGCAGTTCGAAGGGACTCTACAAACCCAAAAATTGGTATTTTTTAACCGGTAGGAATATATCCAATCAACCCATAAAGACTCACGTCTAGTCAAAATGCTCCAAACATGCGACGCAATTAAAGATTTATTGACCTCACCAATACGTCGAATACCCAGGCCACCTTCATACTTAGGGACACAAGCTGATTTCCAAGACACCTTGGCCTTTCCCTGTTGGTTCGGCCCTTGATCCCAGAGAAAATGTCTCATCTTAATTTCCAATTCCAAAATCACCCGAGCAGGTAATATGAAAACAGAAGACCAGTATATGTGCATAGGGGACAAAACAGAAATAGTTAACTGGAGCCTACCAGCAAATGAGAGAAGCTTGTTTTTCCAGTTTGAAATGCGTTTCTCCAGTCTTTCAACAAGAATACTACAATCCTTATAAAGAAGACGTGACGTAATAAGGGGCACACCCAGATATCTCACTGGTAACTCTCCTTCGACAAAAGGCATAATGCTCAAAATAGCACTCTTAACCGGATTAGGCACATTACAAAAGAAACCCGTACTTTTCTGAATGCTAGGAACCAAACCTGACATGTTTGAAAATTTTGTGAGGGAATCCATTATGCATCTAGCTGAAGCAACGTCACCACTAGAGAACAGGAACAGATCATCTGCAAAACAAAGGTTAATGATTTTCTGCTTTTCACATCTGTTATGAAATCTGAATGACGAATCAATCCTGGTAGCATGTTGAAGGATACAGGTCAAAATCTCCATCACAAGAGTAAACAAATACGGGGACATCGGATCTCCTTATCTTAAACCCCTTTCCCCTTTAAAATACCCATGAGTGTTCCCATTCACACAAACCGAATAAGACGTGGACGAGACACATAACATAATCCAATCCACAATCCGCTCCACAAAGCCAAAACCAACCAACACATTTTTCAGAAAACTCCACTCAACAGTGCCATACGCTTTCTGAATGTCCACCTTGAATGCACATCTAGGAGGCCCGAAACTCCTATGGTAATTATGCATAAGTTCCTGCGTAAGGAGAATATTATCCGAGATCTTCCTACCTGACACAAAGGCTTATTGGTTTATACTCACAATACTATCCAGAGCTCCTTTCATACGGTCAGTGACGATCTTACTAATACATTTAAAAAGACATTACAACACGAGATCGGCAGGTAGTCCGTAATAAATGAAGGCGTGGAGACTTTAGGGATAAGAACAATGAGTGTATGGTTCAGCTCCTGAAGTAAATTCCCTGTGTTAAAAAAATCAAGGACCGCATTGGAGACATCCATCCCAATTATAGGCCAAGCACTTTTAAAAAATGCTGCAGTGTACCCATCAGGCCCAGGCGCTTTATCATTGCCAATATCAAACATAGCCTCTTTGATTTCTTCCAAAGTAACCTGACGAACCGTGGTTTTTTGTTAGGTTATCTATGCTGCAAACTATTATATATCTCGCAGAGAGCTCTGGGATCACCTCTCATTGCATAAAAATTTCGTCCGTAACGAACCGTGGGTCATCTTAGGCGACTTTAACTCTGCCTTGAATCTTGAAGATAAATCTATGGGGTGTTCTTCGATTTCTACTAGTATGAAGGAATTTCAAACCTGTGTTAATGATATTGAGATGGTTGATTTAAATCGTTCAGGTATCCAGTTTACGTGGAACCAGAAGCCAAAGAAGGGGATTGGTTTGATGAAAAAGATTGATAGAATAATGGGTAATACTCAATTCATAGCCCAATTTCCGAGCGCAGTAGCGGTGTTCTACCCGCATCGGTTATCGGACCACTGTCCGTGTGTGCTTAAAATTCCGGAAGCTAGAAAAACTAAACATCGTCCTTTCAAGTTTGCTAATTTTCTAGTCCATAAGCCGGATTTCTTGGTGATTGTCAAGCGGAATTGGGATGTGACTGTTAGTGTAGTGCATCAGTTTGTAGTCGTTAAGAAACTTAAGCTGCTTAAATCGCCTTTACGAGCTTTACTTTTTCAGCAAGGCAATTTGCACAAGAAAGTTCAACACCTACGAGATAGACTGGATGAGGTTCAGCGCGAACTTGATAATGAACCAGCTAGTGAGACGCTTCGGGTAGAGGAAATTAGTATCCGTTGTGATTATCAGGAGGCTTTATTAGATGAAGAGCGGTTTCTGAAGCAAAAGTCCAAAGTGGACTGGTTAGCGGCTGGTGATATGAATTCGGCGTTCTTTCATTCATCGCTTAAAAATAAAGTTCATTATAGTCGAATTGATGTCATTCGGGATGCGAGTGGAAATGTGTTTGAGGATGATTTGGTTCAGCAAGCGTTTGTTGATCATTATGAAAAATTTTTGGGATTCCAGGGAGATACGTCGCTTAGTCCAACTCCTGACTTGTTTTCTAAAACATTGGATTTGGATGTTGCGAATCATATGATTCGTCCAGTCACAACTGAAGAGGTTAGGAAGGCTATGTTTTCGATTGGTTCGGATAAGGCGCCAGGTCCAGATGGTTTTACTGCTGGATTTTTCAAAAGCGCCTGGCCTATCGTTGGTAATGATGTTTCGAATGCTGTTATTGATTTTTTTGCCACATGAAAGCTTCTTCGGGAGTTAAATCATACTCTTATTGTTCTTCTTCCCAAGGTTCCGTCTCCGTCTGTCGTCACGGACTATCGTCCGATTGCTTGTTGCAATGTCTTGTACAAATGCATTAGTAAGATCGTTGCTGAGAGAATTAAGGTGGCATTGAATGATATTGTTAGTGTCAACCAATCAGCCTTTGTACCGGGTAGAAAAATTTCTGATAATATTTTGTTAACGCAAGAGTTGATGCATAACTATCACCGAAATATCGGTCCCCCTAAATGTGCGTTCAAAGTTGACATTCAAAAGGCTTATGATACTGTTGATTGGAGTTTTCTCAAGAGTATTTTGATTGGTTTCGGGTTTCATGCAAACATGGTTCAATGGATTATGGTTTGTGTCTCTTCCACCACGTTCTCAGTGTGTATTAATGGTGATGTTCACGGTTTCTTCAAGGGTAACCGGGGGTTAAGACAGGGAGATCCTATTTCTCCGTACTTATTTACGCTTGTTATGGAGATTCTTACGGCCATCTTACAGCATGCGGTAAGGATTGATAATTCGTTCAAATTTCATAATAAGTGTGAACGTCAACAGATTATCAACCTTTGTTTTGCGGACGATTTGTTTATCTTCTCCAGAGGTGAGATTGCGTCAGCCAGGTGTATTATGAATTCCCTGAATTCTTTTACTAAGATGTCGGGTTTATTACCAAGTGTTCAGAAAAGTACAGTTTTTTTCTCGAACGTGCTATCTTATGTTAAAACTGCTATTTTGAACATTATGCCTTTTAAGGAGGGTAGTTTGCCTGTGAGATATTTGGGTGTGCCGCTTATATCTTCACGGTTACTTTATAAAGACTGTTATGTGATGGTGGAGAAGCTTGAAAAACGTATCATGCATTGGAGGAACAAGTTGCTTTCTTTTGCGGGCAGGTTACAGCTTATTGTTTCGGTCTTGTCTGCGATGCATATTTACTGGTCTTCTGTGTTTATTTTGCCTTCACGGGTGATTCTTAATCTGGAGACCTTGATGCGGAATTTTTTATGGTCTCATGATAGTGCATTTCAAAAAGGTCGCGCAAAGGTTTCTTGGAAAGCGGTGTGTGTGCTATCCAAAGGAGAATCAGCTAAAAGAAGAGAGAGCCCCCTTCCCGTTGTTGTCTCTAACTAAACCACCACCAGTACTGTCACACCCCCAAAATCCACACGCGGAGTATCACCGCTTGGAGGCATGACTGACCAGGATCAAACCACTAATCATATTGAACAGGCCAGTAATTAAATGTAAAAGTCCAACCAACACAATTAGTGTCCAAAACAACCATAGTTCAAGTTATGAGCGGAAGCATAATGTGTAAAACCAAATCATAAGTTTAATTATCCAAATATTTAACATGGCACACAGCTGTCCATGTCCCACAACGACTCTTCCTTGTGCAGGCTCCAGCTAAGTACCTATAGACCTGCAAAGCATGTAGTAACGAGTCAACAACAAGTTGAGTGAGTTCACGTTTGGTTGTCCAGTTTATAGTTGTTCCGAAAACACAGTTTGCTCTTTACCAGCTATCCAGCCGTGGGGGTTACCCCATAGTTCGAAAAACGTTTATTAGTTACGCGTTCTTACGTTGGCTATTCCAGCCCGGCTCTATGGCCGTGGGGGCTACCCCATGTTTAATTCACCAGACTCGTTACCATATCGACTACTAACGTTCGTCATGTTTAAGTGCCCTAACGTCTGTGTCTATCATCACTGACGTGCCATAGTCCATTAGTCCACGCCCGTCCTCTGCGGCACGGTGTGAGGTTTGTTAAACCTAATAGCGCTATTTAACTAATGACCCGTTCGCCATTGGCCTCGGCGATTAAGTCGATATAAAAGGAGGGACTTCGTTGATAGAGTTCTAGTCTAGTATAGTTAAATCCGTCTCATACTGGACAAGGAATCTATGTTCCTGATTACGTCTCAACAGGACGAGGAATCTATGTTCCTGATTACGTCTCAACAGGACGAGGAATCTATGTTCCTGATTACGTCTCAACAGGACGAGGAATCCCTATTCCTTACCCCATTCCCAACCCCTGGGAATCCCATGCTTTGTAACGAAGTGTGAACTCACCTTTGTTTGCTCGGCAGATTACACAGAAAGGTCAAGTCTAGCAGCTAGTGGTCAACCACGTCCTAACATGGTTATCATACAAGTCAGGTTCACGTTCGAGTTAAGCACATAAGTATCACATAGATAGCAAATAAGAAACACATACGGATCATGGCAACCACACAATGCACGTTAACACATTAGCAGTCAATTACATAACACCTGGTACTTATACGATCCAACGGTAAAGCCCAATAACAGTCGGCCCAACATGTTGTGCGTTCAGCACAGCCTTGTGCGATCCACAACATGTTGTGCGTTTCCGTTAATCACCCGGCCCAAAATATCAAGAAGCCCAAATAACATAAACATGGATCCCTTGTGCGATCCGAGAACCCTTGAGCGATTTGAGCTAATCCGGCCCAAACATATACCCGGCCCAATAATCAAATAACTTTACAACTTGTGCGACTAGACATGACTTGTGCGACTGGACCTCTTGTGCGACCAAGAGGTCTTGTACGATTAGTTTAAATGTCCGGATTTTATGCAATCAGTTTTATGGTTTCCTTTAATGTAGCTACCTCTCAACAATCAACAATTTCCAATTCAAACAATATTCGATCAAAACAGGTAATCATTATCACTAACAGTTATGAGTTTCCTAAAAACCCCAAAATAATTCTAACAGTTACATCGATACATCATATTATCATTCGATAGTCAACAGTCATAAATGAGTTATTGGAATCATCAAGTAATCATCAAGTAACATTATCATTATCCTGACATCATCATGGATCAGTCCACAGTCATTGTCTGCTACTCCATTAAACTAAAGCAACATTTGTGGTTAGTAGTTTTTGTTTGAGGTTCAATAAGATTTGAATTACATCTGACCTTACATGTGATATATGGGGAGTCTAAATCAATTACAAATTGAAAGAAAATTTTGTTATCGACATTACATCATCAACAGTAGTTACATATGCAACCCTAATCATTCTAACAATTACTTTATCACTCATCACGAGATCATTAAATCAAATCACCATGCGATCATACGAATTACTGAATCATTATATAATCATGATCATCATTCAGCCATCGTTCAACATCAGCTAGTAGTTACAGATCATCAAATATTCGACATATGTTTTAACACAAAAATCATAATCCACCAGTTATCTATCATCGTACCATCAATATGTCAAGACTATCACATAAATCAAACATAGATAATCTTCACAACATCACCCAACTGATCTTACATCGGATTATAAGGATTTCTATTACACTTATCTATCCAAACCACAAACAAGAATCACATACATCAACTCATGACCCCATCATATTTAACCCACATATATATACATGCATCAGCATTAATAATTCGCACACATATCGAGCTATTAACCATCACATGTCAACTAAAAATTTTCATGAAAACTAGAAACATAATGGCCGACCATATGTAGTGATCCTTATCAAATTGGTTGTACTTTCAATGCATATCACATGTACTCATGTTACAAGATATTGAGCCCACAAAACAATGCAACTAATGATATAATAATATGACTAACCAAATCATTTGATCCACCAGAAGAATGCCTCGAGGGGGAGGGGGGGTCTGCCGTCGGGTTCACAGGGTAGCGAGAGAGAGAAAGTGTGATTAGGGTTTTTGTCAGTTATCCATAACACGCACAGATTAAAATAAATCTTATATTCATTCGATACCAGGCCAAAGCCCACTTTTGTTTTCGATGAACACCATGGTGGACGAAAACACTCTCTAGTGTTTTCGTGGGAAGAGTGTTTTCGACTAGGAGGGAATAATCATAAAATTCCAATATGTATAACATATATACGCATAATACACATATCACAAATAACACTTATTTAGCACCTCAAATGGTTATTAAACACACTAAGCAAGTACATACGAAGTTAGATCGGATAGAGACCTTGAAAACTCGAGTTGTCACATTATCCCCAAGTTGAAAGAAATTTCGTCCCGAAATTTAGCACGTACTCACTGAGGGAGCTAGTTAAGTTGCATGGTTTTCCTGGGGTGTCACATCCTCCCCCCGTTGATCTGGAATTTCGTCCCGAAATTCCGTAGCTTCAGCCTCAGTAGTAGTTGTACCGGTTGCAAACAGTTGGGGATACTTTTGTTTCATCTGATCTTCGCGTTCCCAGGTGAACTCTGGGCCGCGATGTGAGTTCCAACGAACTCGAACGAGAGGTATCCTAGTACGCTTGAGGACCTTAATATCCCGGTCCGTGATTTCAACAGGTTCCTCGACGAATCGTAACTGCTCGTCGATCGTGAGCTCCTTCAAAGGAACTACGTGGGTCTCATCTGACAGACACTTCTTCAGATTTGACACATGGAAAACGTCGTGAACTGCACTGAGTTCTGCTGGTAAGTTCAGTCTGTAGGCCACCTTGCCTATTTTCTCAATGACTTCGAAAGGTCCAACGTATCGTGGGTTAAGTTTGCCCCGTTTGCCAAAACGAACCACACCCTTCCAGGGTGAAACTTTGAGTAGTATACGCTCCCCAACCTGGAGCTCTAGTGGTTTTCTGCCCTTATCGGCGTAGACTTTCTGACGGTCACGATCTGCCGCCATTCGTTGTCGTATCTGAGCAATTTTCTCTGTTGTGTCCACCACATGTTCTGGACCAGTAATCTGACTATCCCCCACCTCTGCCCAACAAAGAGGTGACCGGCATTTACGCCCGTACAATGCCTCAAACGGAGCAGCTTTAATGCTGGTGTGGTAGCTGTTATTGTATGAGAATTCCACGAGTGGCAGATGCTTTTCCCAGCCGTTGCCAAAGTCAATTACACATGCCCTAAGCATGTCTTCGAGGGTCTGGATGGTGCGTTCAGATTGCCCATCCATTTGCGGGTGATAAGCTGTGCTCATATCTAATCGTGAGCCAAAAGACTTGTGCATTGCTTGCCACAGTTCTGATGTAAAACGCGCATCTCGATCCGAGATAATAGAGGTGGGCACTCTGTGCCTCGAGACAACTTCCTTAAGATATACGTCTGCTAGTGTGGAGAACTTATCCGTTTCCTTGATAGCCAAAAAGTGAGCAGACTTTGTGAGTCGATCCACGATCACCCAAATAGTATCGTTACCACGTTGAGATCTAGGCAGGCCAGTAACAAAATCCATGGAAATTTGCTCCCATTTCCATTGTGGTATCTCTGGTTGTCGGAGTCGGCCTGAAGGTTTCTGGTATTCCGTCTTGACTCTCGCACAAGTCAAGCACTTGCTAACGTATGTTGCTATGTGGGCCTTCACGCTAGGCCACCCGTAGGGTAGTTCTGAGGTCGTGGTACATCTTATCCGAACCAGGATGTACTGAGTAGCGAGACTTGTGTGCCTCATCCGTCACAAACTCTCGTGGGTTGCCATAAAGTGGGACCCAAATACGTCCTGTTACGTAGTAAGCACCGTCTTCCTTTTGTTCTAAGCGTTGCCTTGAGCCGCGTAGGGCTTCATCCCTGACGTTTTCTGGTTTCAATGCTTCTACCTGAGCATCTCGTATTTGAGAAGGAAGGCTAGACTATATAGTAAGTTGTAATGCTCGTACGCGCTTAGGCGCAGTGTCCTTTCGACTGAGGGCGTCAGCCACAACATTGGCTTTGCCCGGGTGGTATCTGATCAAGCATTCGTAGTCATTCAGCAGTTCGACCCATCGTCGCTGTCGCATATTGAGTTCCTTCTGTTTGAAAATATGCTCAAGGCTCCTGTGATCAGTGTAGATAGCGCATTTGGTACCATACAGGTAGTGTCTCCATATCTTAAGTGCAAAAACAACCGCTCCCAGCTCCAGATCGTGTGTAGTGTAGTTCTTTTCATGCACTTTGAGTTGACGTGAGGCGTAGGCTATAACTTTATCCCGCTGCATCAATACGCAACCAAGACCCTGAATGGGTGCGTCGCAATAAACCACGAAGTCGTCTGTGCCCTCTGGCAATGAAAGGATAGGTGCACTGCAGAGTCTATCCTTTAAGTGCTGAAACGCTAACTCCTGTGCGTTTCCCCATCGATAAACAACGCCCTTCTGCGTTAGTGAAGTAAGAGGCTGAGCAATCTTAGAAAAAAAAAATCCTTGATAAATCTCCTGTAGTAACCTGCCAATCCCAAGAATTGGCGAATTTCCGTTGGCGTACGAGTTGCAGGCCAGCTCTTGATTGACTCTACCTTGGATGGATCAACGTGAATCCCATCCTTGTTCACTACATGGCCTAAGAAGTGGACTTCACGAAGCCAAAAGTCACATTTTGAAAACTTGGCGTACAGCTGTTCTTTTCGAAGGAGTTCCAAAATAAGTCGTAAGTGTTGCTCGTGTTCCTCCTGATTCTTCGAATAGATCAGGATGTCGTCGTTGAATACGATAACGAACTTGTCTAGGTACGGCTTGGACACTCGATTCATTAAGTCCATAAAGACTGCAGGTGCGTTTGTCATCCCAAAAGGCATGACCAAAAACTCATAGTGTCCATAACGGGTTCTAAAGGCTGTTTTAGAGACGTCCTCTTCTCGGACTCTCAGCTGGTGATATCCTGATCTCAAATCGATCTTTGAATAGTAGCTCGACCCTTGTAACTGGTCGAATAGGTCGTCAATGCGTGGAAGAGGATAGCGATTCTTCACAGTTACCTTGTTGAGTTCTCGTTAGTCAATTACACATTCGGAAGGTAACATCCTTCTTTTTCACAAATAACACTGGAGCTCCCCGGGGCAAAGAGCTAGGACGAATAAAACCCTTATTCACAAGCTCTTGTAGTTGCATAGAGAGTTCTTCCAACTCTGATGGAGCTAAACGATAAGGTGCTCGAGCTATGGGCGCTGCTCCAGAAGCTTGTCACCATGAATTACCAAAGGTTCTTAACCAGCACGAGGAATGCGGATGATCTTTTCTTTGCAAAAGATCTCTGCTCGATTGTTGAGGTAGCCAATCCATACCAATAACGATGTCGAAATCATCACAATGTTGGGGTCATTTCTAGCATCATTCTGACCAATCACGAACACTCGACCCCTGGCACCATTGTCGTCGTTATTACCCCCATTGTTGCCTCTATTAATGTTCCCGTTTCCTTGGTTGTGGTTCTGATTCTGGTTCTGGTTCAACTGTGGACAGTGTCTCTTGAAGTAACCCTCAACACCATACTGATGGCATCCCTTGATACCCTGATGTTGCTGCTGATTTTGTGGAGCTTGGGGCTGCTGTTGTCGGTTCTTGTTTGCAGGACGTGAGCTTCTACAATCTTTGGCTTCATGACCAAGCTTGTTGCATTTCTGACAACGATCTTTGTTGCACGGCCCGCTGTGGTGCAAATTACATTGATTCCATCCTGCCCTTGACTACCAGAAGGTTGCTGACCAGGACTCTGGTAGTCATCGATCTTTCGCTGTTGTGCCTAGGAGTGTACCGTAGTCGAACCCTTGCTGGAGGTTTCATCCCACTTTCGTTTGTTGTCACAGGAAGTAGCAGAAGTAGTAGTAGTAGCACCGATACGTTTAGGCAGCTTGTTCTGTTCCACTGCTTGGTCTGTGAGACGATGAGCAAGACGAGTAACATCCTGGATAGTAGCAAAGTTAGCAGAAGTCACATGACTTTGAACCTCTGGTACTAAGCCCTTGAGGTACAGCTCAATGCGCTTGATGGGAGGTTCCACCATAGTTGGACACAGTAATGCAAGCTCATTAGATCTCTTTGTAAACGCCTCAATTTCTGACCCCGTCATCTTGAGGTTGAAGAACTCGACTTCCAGCTTATGATGTCGTCACGACTACCCTATTCACGTTTGATCAGTTCCTTAAAATCATTCCAAGGGGTGGCATTAGCAGCCGCCAGCCCCAGCATTTGAACTTGCGCGTTCCACCAAGTTAGCGTAGTGCCTTCGAGAGTACCAGTGGCGTACTTCACCCTATGAGTCTCAGGGCATTCACACGTCTCTAAGACAGACTCGAGCTTTTCAAACCAATGGAGGAGTCCAACAGCTCTTTTAGTGCCAATGAAAGTGTTAGGACGACAGTCCATGATCGTCTTAAATATGCATGCAGGTGGCTGAGCGTTCTGACCTCGTTGCGCGAGAAAGAAGTGACAAAGTTAAGCGCGATAGTTGGATCATGAGAGTAGGATCTATCATCCTAGGTTAGGTTCGGAATAGCAGGTTATACCTCCCGCCTGGGCGGCTGCGAGTGCTGCCATAACTTGTCCGTTGATAAGAGCCGTCAGCTGGCTTGATTTAGGTTCTCACGTTCCCACATGATCTTCACATCGAAAGAAACACAAGTAGGAAGGGTGTCGCGAATGTGCGTAAGTGTGTAGTGACAGTAGGGAGCAAGCACAAATGTGTTTTCAACTATAGTTGCTATGTTTATCTAAGCATACCATGAGCAAAAGTTCTATGCAATCTAGCAAGTAGGCAATATAAAACGTAAACCATATCACCTAGAATGTCGAGCCTTGCACGTGGAGTGAAGCGTCGTTGTGGATCGTAGAGCACTGTACAGGTTATAGTCTGGTTTTAACAAAAACGTTTTCCTTTATTAAAACCAAGTTCTCTATAACCAATGGCTCTGATACCAATCTGTCACACCCCCAAAATCCACACGCGGAGTATCACCGCTTGGAGGCATGACTGACCAGGATCAAACCACTAATCATATTGAACAGGCCAGTAATTAAATGTAAAAGTCCAACCAACACAATTAGTGTCCAAAACAACCATAGTTCAAGTTATGAGCGGAAGCATAATGTGTAAAACCAAATCATAAGTTTAATTATCCAAATATTTAACATGGCACACAGCTGTCCATGTCCCACAACGACTCTTCCTTGTGCAGGCTCCAGCTAAGTACCTATAGACCTGCAAAGCATGTAGTAACGAGTCAACAACAAGTTGAGTGAGTTCACGTTTGGTTGTCCAGTTTATAGTTGTTCCGAAAACACAGTTTGCTCTTTACCAGCTATCCAGCCGTGGGGGTTACCCCATAGTTCGAAAAACGTTTATTAGTTACCCGTTCTTACGTTGGCTATTCCAGCCCGGCTCTATGGCCGTGGGGGCTACCCCATGTTTAATTCACCAGACTCGTTACCATATCGACTACTAACGTTCGTCATGTTTAAGTGCCCTAACGTCTGTGTCTATCATCACTGACGTGCCATAGTCCATTAGTCCACGCCCGTCCTCTGCGGCACGGTGTGAGGTTTGTTAAACCTAATAGCGCTATTTAACTAATGACCCGTTCGCCATTGGCCTCGGCGATTAAGTCGATATAAAAGGAGGGACTTCGTTGATAGAGTTCTAGTCTAGTATAGTTAAATCCGTCTCATACTGGACGAGGAATCTATGTTCCTGATTACGTCTCAACAGGACGAGGAATCTATGTTCCTGATTACGTCTCAACAGGATGAGGAATCTATGTTCCTGATTACGTCTCAACAGGACGAGGAATCCCTATTCCTTACCCCATTCCCAACCCCTGGGAATCCCATGCTTTGTAACGAAGTGTGAACTCACCTTGGTTTGCTCGGCAGATTACACAGAAAGGTCAAGTCTAGCAGCTAGTGGTCAACCACGTCCTAACATGGTTATCATACAAGTCAGGTTCACGTTCGAGTTAAGCACATAAGTATCACATAGATAGCAAATAAGAAACACATACGGATCATGGCAACCACACAATGCACGTTAACACATTAGCAGTCAATTACATAACACCTGGTACTTATACGATCCAACGGTAAAGCCCAATAACAGTCGGCCCAACATGTTGTGCGTTCAGCACAGCCTTGTGCGATCCACAACATGTTGTGCGTTTCCGTTAATCACCCGGCCCAAAATATCAAGAAGCCCAAATAACATAAACATGGATCCCTTGTGCGATCCGAGAACCCTTGTGCGATTTGAGCTAATCCGGCCCAAACATATACCCGGCCCAATAATCAAATAACTTTACAACTTGTGCGACTAGACATGACTTGTGCGACTGGACCTCTTGTGCGACCAAGAGGTCTTGTACGATTAGTTTAAATGTCCGGATTTTATGCAATCAGTTTTATGGTTTCCTTTAATGTAGCTACCTCTCAACAATCAACAATTTCCAATTCAAACAATATTCGATCAAAACAGGTAATCATTATCACTAACAGTTATGAGTTTCCTAAAAACCCCAAAATAATTCTAACAGTTACATCGATACATCATATTATCATTCGATAGTCAACAGTCATAAATGAGTTATTAGAATCATCAAGTAATCATCAAGTAACATTATCATTATCCTGACATCATCATGGATCAGTCCACAGTCATTGTCTGCTACTCCATTAAACTAAAGCAACATTTGTGGTTAGTAGTTTTTGTTTGAGGTTCAATAAGATTTGAATTACATCTGACCTTACATGTGATATATGGGGAGTCTAAATCAATTACAAATTGAAAGAAAATTTTGTTGTCGACATTACATCATCAACAGTAGTTACATATGCAACCCTAATCATTCTAACAATTACTTTATCACTCATCACGAGATCATTAAATCAAATCACCATGCGATCATACGAATTACTGAATCATTATATAATCATGATCATCATTCAGCCATCGTTCAACATCAGCTAGTAGTTACAGATCATCAAATATTCGACATATGTTTTAACACAAAAATCATAATCCACCAGTTATCTATCATCGTACCATCAATATGTCAAGACTATCACATAAATCAAACATAGATAATCTTCACAACATCACCCAACTGATCTTACATCGGATTATAAGGATTTCTATTACACTTATCTATCCAAACCACAAACAAGAATCACATACATCAACTCATGACCCCATCATATTTAACCCACATATATATACATGCATCAGCATTAATAATTCGCACACATATCGAGCTATTAACCATCACATGTCAACTAAAAATTTTCATGAAAACTAGAAACATAATGGCCGACCATATGTAGTGATCCTTATCAAATTGGTTGTACTTTCAATGCATATCACATGTACTCATGTTACAAGATATTGAGCCCACAAAACAATGCAACTAATGATATAATAATATGACTAACCAAATCATTTGATCCACCAGAAGAATGCCTCGAGGGGGAGGGGGGTCTGCCGTCGGGTTCACAGGGTAGCGAGAGAGAGAAAGTGTGATTAGGGTTTTTGTTAGTTATCCATAACACGCACAGATTAAAATAAATCTTATATTCATTCGATACCGGGCCAAAGCCCACTTTTGCTTTCGATGAACACCATGGTGGATGAAAACACTCTCTAGTGTTTTCGTGGGAAGAGTGTTTTCGACTAGGAGGGAATAATCATAAAATTCCAATATGTATAACATATATATGCATAATACACATATCACAAATAACACTTATTTAGCACCTCAAATGGTTATTAAACACACTAAGCAAGTACATACGAAGTTAGATCGGATAGAGACCTTGAAAACTCGAGTTGTCACAAGTACACTCTTCCACTACAGATGCTGAAAACCCGATTCCTTCTCAGGCTTTTCTCTTATCCCTAACTTGCTAGTACTCAACCTAGAGATGAAAGAAGTAAGAGCCCCCTCTTGTCGCAAAATAGTAAATTAGGTTCAGTTGGAAAAACAGCTATAAATGACCACTACGAACGAAGGATGCAAGTCCTCTCAACAAACTCCATATCTGCAGAAAAAATGCCACTATTCTAAATTAATATAGTAAGGCATTTCTAATCTTCCTCGCAGCAAGACTTCTGAAAGCCAATTGCTAAGAAAAAGATTAGAACAAGAGGGCTCTGGCGATTTTGGAACTAGCTTGACTCATTCCACCGAGCAAGTCTGGGGTGAACGAGAACTAGTTCATCACCAACATGCTTAACTCCTAGGACTTTTGGGATTGAATGCTCTTACTCTATTTGACCAAAAGATGATGAAGAGAGGAGCTAGATAGAAGTAGTTTTGAATGAGGAGAGGGAAATCTGGCCATTGGTTAAGTCATTTTTTGTTTGGTCACAAGTTGATTAGAGAAAAGTAATTAGGGCCTATTCACCTCTTTGGGCTTCTATTGAATCGAGAAATAGGTTTGATTGTCCATCTTTTTGATATATTGGAGTCGCACATACACCCTAGTACATGTTCCTCGACGCTGAGGGCATCCCCGAGTTCAGTTTTAGGCATACACTAACAGTAGATTACGATTCAAAAGAAAGAGAGATTCAAGCAAATCGACCGGCTAAGAGGACTATTCAAATTCGAAGGTAGATGTTCATGCTCATACAGTTGCAAAATGACACTTGTGTCACACCCCGACCACGTAGAATATACAAAACGTGGCGGAAACATCGGGGAGTGTTGTAACAGAATTAATGTTTCACAACCATGGAAATTAAAGTTTCATTTTATTCAATATAAGTGTTACAATGTCTAAACAAACATGGAAATACAACATAATTAACTAGTCTGCATCTTTTATTGTCACTAAGGCCCATGTCCGCCTAAGTGTATCTTGATTATCTTATGCAACAGCTCCTGAAAAACACATGTGAAAATATGGTACGTCAGCATAAAAATGCCGGTGAGATACATAGGTTTTGTGAAAATAGGTTTCATGACTTATGTTTGAGAAAATGTTTAGTCATGAACCTTGTAACTTGCTTTGTCTTGTAAATCATTTGAAAAACGATAAGATCAAATGATATGTATAAGTAAATGTCAGGTTAAATAAATAACCATGTAAAAATGTGTTTGTATAAGATAAGTTGTTTGTAAATCAATGTCTTGTAAAAAGTATGTTATTTGTATAAAATGTTCTATGTCTCAATATTGAAATGATTCAAATAACGTTACGACATGTAATACCATACAAACACTTATATATAGGAAGTACCAGCAGCGTATCCACCATGCTTGTATCATATTACACACGCATCGTTACTTAATCACTTAATCAAACCAAACCAACCAATGTAAGATGTCTATGTCTAAACCAATAGTCAAATGTAATGGATAATATGTCAATGTGTTTATGTCAAGATGTAAATCATGTAGTGTAAAACAAATGTCAATCATGTTATGTGTCAAATGTAAATCATGTCAAAATGTCTATGTCAAATATCCATGTCAAATGTCTTTGTCAAATGTCTTTGTGTAAAATGTCTATGTCAAAATGTCATGTATGGCAAGTGAAATGTCTCAACTAAACCATATGCACAAAAACAAAGTATTGAAGTAAACATGGTTTAAATCAATATTATGTCTTGTGGAAAATGCATGCTAATACTGATAATGAACATTTATGCGGTATTGTGAAAACAATGCACTAAGTATGTAATCAAAATGAACATACATAGCGTGAAATGTCATATGAAACAATATACTAAGTAATGCACACAATGGGCATACATAGCATGAAATGTCATGTAAAACGATGTACTAAGTAATGCACACAATGGGCATACATAGCATGAAATGTCATGTAAAACAATGTACTAAGTAATGCACACAATGGGCACACTTATCATGAAATGTAATGAAATCATGTACTATAATGTACTAACAAACATAACCGGTATATGATGTGAAAACAGGAAAGCATGAAAGTAACAAGTAGGCACATGTGTTCCACCCCAAAACAGTTTGGAAAACAGTAAAAGAGGGGTCTATGTACTCACTTGAGATTGCTTAGTAGTCCTTGGGTAACAACCAAACAATGCTAGAGATCACGGATATCAAACGGCACCTAATATGGGTAACTATGTTAATAAACCGGACCTATATCGGAAGACTGGGTAGCATTAGGGTTTGTAAACCAAATGAGTGTAGGAACTCATGTGATATGGTTTGACAAGGCCTACATGCTAAATGAAACTTAACCTAAGTCTTATCGACCCATTACGACCCGTTTAGGAAGCTTATGCTACTTTAACGCGTCGTGCGCGTGAAACGCGTTCGGACCGCCTAACTAGCCCTATGACAAGTGTTATATGCCTAAACATGTTACATAATCAGTTATGTGACAAAAGTTTAGGTTACATATGCTTAATTACCAATTATACATGAAAAGGGTATTCTGGTAATTTACCTAAGGCACATAAACTACCTATCATACAACTACTCAAACGATGTGACCATAGGGTATAACCTCGGAAGGTTATTCCCTACCTACTATGGTCACCTAATGTATTTGGTCCGATCCTAATGATCGACCAAATGGGTCGAGTTCGAAGGTATAGGCGATTTATTAGATCGCCTACCCTACGACTCTAGACAACGTGGTAATCAGTGGGCATAGTCCCAAGGGACTATGACCAACGTGATTACACTCACGTTGCGAAGTTCAAACGAACTTCGCATTGACCATTACTGGTCAACGCTGAAAGTCAAACAAAGTTTGACTTTCTGACTCGAAAAGCAATAAAATAAGGAAAAGAACGAAAGAATACTTACGAAGGGTCCCCGAATGCTAAACTCGATTCGAAAATCTCAGGTATGAAACTAGTGTTTCAACTTAGAGTTTCTCAAATCAAATTTCTAGTGATTATGAATGAAACATATGGTGGGTATTTATAGTTTTTCCATATAGAATATTCCTAGAATATTCCTAGAATATTCCTAGCATATTCCAAGCATATTCCTAGCATATACCTTAGCATATTCCAAGCATATACCTTAGCATATTCCAAGCATATGCCAAGCATATTCCTAGTATATGGCTAAGACGGGTATTTAACTGGGTACCGGGTATTTTATCTAGCGTTTAAATCCCGGTTTATGGCGTTCTAAATTATTTTTATTACTCTATAAAAATAAACTCGCCAAGTTATTACTGAAATAAATTTCAGTTGCCAGGACTGGCTGCGTTGTCTGCGTTTTGCAGTAGAAGCACTGTGTTGCGCAGAAACACACGGTACGCGCTTAAACTTTGAAAAATAACGTTTTTAGGCGTTTTAATTTATTTTTCAACACGGACCTGATTAAAATAAGATTTTAATCATAACAGAATATTTGTGGGATTTAAATATTATCCGGTCGGTCACCAACGTTCGTTTGTTCGTACGATCGCGATGTTCTTACGACGGAATGCGCATAAGCGCGAAAAACGATCCAAATTGCGCGACGAATGGATTTTTCTTATGCCAAACACTAAAATAAAATATTTTGGTGCTTACATAAATTTTTGGATGTCCGGATGTATTCAGAACGTATGTTATGCGCGAAAATGCAAACTTGTGCACTTTTTGACACTTTTAGTCCCTGAATGACCCAAAAGTTTATTTTAGCACACCGAACCCCTCAAAGCCTATTTCTAAGCTATGTAAAGGATATTTAAGGTGTGTTTAACTTATGGTCATGTTCCGGAATGTTCGTTACAGTTCAAATTGACATACTTTCGCAGTTTGTCATATTTAGTCCCTGTAAGCGAATTAACTTGTTTTTGCAATACCAAAGCCTTCAAAACTTATTTCTAAGTTATGTAAAGGTTATTTAAGGTATGTTAAGTATATGTCACTATTCCGGAGTGTTCGTTGCATTAAACTGGTTATATTTACGCATCAGTGCGCGTATAACCTTCCAGAAAGCGATATAGAGTTTGAAATCGAACAAGAATTGATATGTGTAAATGATACACATCTTTTTTTACAAATCCCAAGTATGAAATACAATATTTCATTGGTTTGGCATTTGTTTGATGGCCGTGGAGACACAGGTGTTACAACTTGACCTATTTCCCTCATAGACAGACATGGAAATTAGAAAGTGTCTATCTTTTTTTTTGGGGTAAAGGGTTACCCCGGTAAATTTTATAATTCAACCAAATAAGTACAAGGGTGTGCCAGAGCGAACACACCAACTAGACTTGGCATACCAAGACTAGGAACCAATAACAAAAAACAACCAGAAAGTTAACACACGAAAGAAACAGCCACAACAAAACAGCCAAGAAGACAAAAAACACACGAGCAACTAGTGAAATAGACTTCTAGCCCGGATCTTCTTCCTCGTCATTAGAGTAAATCTTCCATGCCGTTAATAATCTATTCCGGCTAGCCATCCCATGAAACTTGAGCCCCATAAGCTTTAACCGAACCGTGTTCTTGATCATCTCCATCACCGCTTCAGCCGTGTTGTGCTTGTGAGAGAACAGTCTATTATTTCTTTCTTGCCATATAAAGTACGTCGTAGCCACAATCAGAATCTTGCCCACAATCACATCCATCTTCTTCGAAGAAGCCGTTAATTCCATCCATGCAAAAATGGATACCCAATAATCATCAACACTCTCCAAGCTAACCATAGTTTTGACATTATTCCAAACTTTTGACGCAAAGCTACACTGGAAGAAAAGGTGGTCACGCGAGTCACGATCATGGCAACAAAGCGGACAACACATAAGTCTTAGATTCGTATCGCTTCCTGCTTCCCAACTAGAAAGACGATCCTGAGTTTTGAGTTTATTCCTAATAACCAACAACATATGGAACGAGTGCCTCGGAATACACTGTGAAAACCATATCATATTGGACCATGAAACCGTAACACCTCGGCCCCTAATGTTATTCCAAACTTCCTTTGAACTGAAGTAACTATCTTTACCTTCCAAGTCTTTCCACATAAGCTTATCTGGAACATTATGAACAAGAGTTGGGATTTGCAAATTTATCAACACCGGAAATAAGTCATACCAAGCTTGCGGCCATCTCCACTGGCCTGAATCATCAACTATATCAGCAACCGTGGACTGCATATTGAAACCCGCATTAGAGATAACTCTCGGAGTGATGAATGAAGTAAACGAACTCAACGGGCACCAATTATCACACCATGCATTAGTTTGAGCACCACTTCTGATAGTCATACCAGTGTAAGGACGCACCAAGTTTCGGATAGATAAGATCTTACGCCATCCCCAGCTCATACTACCCCTACTCGGAACCTCCCAAAAGCTTCTACCCTTTAGTTTATAGGAATGAATCCACTGAACCCAAAGAGAGTCCCGCTTGGAGATGATACTCCATATATGGTTTGCCATGAGGGCATTATTAACATCCATAATATTTCGAATACCCAAGCCACCCTCGTTTTTAGGCAAACAAACATCAGACCAAGCAACTTTGGCTCGAACCCTGCCAGAGGAGCCAGCATTCCATAGGAAACGACGCATCCTCTTCTCCAATTCTGAGATGACACGAGCTGGAAGAATGAAAACAGAAGCCCAGTAAATGTGCATAGCAGATAAAACTGAGTTTATAAGCTGAAGGCGACCCGCAAAAGACAAAGACTTAGAGATCCAGCTTGTGATTTTGCTCTCCATACGATCAATCAAGATTTTACAATCTTTAAAAATAAGCTTGGTGGATATAAGGGGCACCCCAAGATACCGAACCGGAATGCTACCTTCTTGAAACAGCATCAAAGAAAGGATCTCTTGCTTAACCAAAGAAGAAACATTCGAAAAATAGGCAGTACTCTTGGACGGGCTCGGCACTAGTCCTGACCAACTCGTGAACGTTTCCAAAGCATCTCTAACCTTCTTAACCGAGCAAGTATCAGCATGGACAAAGATAAACAAGTCATCCGCAAAGGAAACATTGATGATTCTCTGCTTAGCACACTGATGATGAAATTTAAACGACAAGTTTGAGTTGGCCACCTGTTGAAGTAATAAGGATAGAACCTCCATGATAAGAGTAAATAGATAAGGCGGCATCGGGTCTCCCTGTCTCAAACCCCTCTTCCCTTTAAAGAAACCATGAAGATTACCATTAACACTTAACGAGTAGGAAGCTGTGGAAACACATGTCATAATCCACTCAACCATTCGATGATTGAACCCAAAACGAATAAGAATAGCTCTCAAAAAAGACCAACTAACCGTATCATAGACTTTCTAAATATCTATTTTAAAAGCACATCTCGCGGGGCCTCTGTTTAGATGATAATTATGCATCAGCTCCTGAGTTAGGAGAATATTATCTGATATTTTCCTTCCCGGCACAAAAGCAGATTGATTAATACCGACAAGAGTCCCCAAACTTCCTTTAATCCTATCTGTTATGATTTTGCTGATACATTTATAGAGCACATTACAACATGAGATAGGCCGATAATCCAAAACTGAGTCCGGAATATCTTTCTTAGGAATCAAAGCAAGGATCGTGCGATTTAGTTGCTTGAGGAGCTTACCATTCTCAAAGAAGTCAAGAACCGCATCCGTAACTTCATTACCAATAATATCCCAAGCCTTCTTGAAAAAAGCTGAAGTATATCCGTCAGGTCCGGGTGCCTTATTTTCACCAATGTTAAACATTGCCGTTTTGATTTCCTCTCGTGTAACTTGTCGTACCATATTAGAAGCATCTTGTTGACTAAGAACATTAATAAAGATATAATCCAGATTAAACAAAGTAACCTGGTCCTCAACCCCAAGAAAATTCGAGTAGTGATTAACCAAAGCATCCGCGACCCTACTACCTTCATGACGGTTTCCAGCAATATCTTTCACACTATGAATCTTGCTTCTAGCATTACGGCTTTTCACCACATTGTGAAAATATTTCGTATTCGAATCTCCAGCACACAACCATTCGACTTTAGACTTTTGTTTGAGAAAACATTCCTCATCATAAGCAGCAATCTGAAATTCTTGAAGACATGTCGCTTCTAATTGACGGAGATGGCCATCCAAAGGATTCTTGTTAATAAGAACTTGAATATCATCCAACTTTTTTCTAAGTTCCGACACCTTAGCGTGCAAATTTCCTTGGTTGAATAATATCTTCCTTAGATGCGGTTTTAGATTGCTAAGTTTCCTTGTAACCGAAAACATATTAACCCCAGGAATCGTTTTCCTCCATTCCCGCTCCACACACTTCATGAAATCCGGCTTGGATGTAATGAAATTAGGAAACTTGAAAGGTTTAGTTTTCTTCTCAATCACGGCTCCCATATTCAAAATACAAGGCGTATGGTCCGAAACTCGAAAAGGATGGTACATGACAAAAGTATTCGGAAACATGTCCAAGAAATGAACATTACCCATTACACGATCTATCTTCTTTAGAAGCTCCACTCCATCTTTAGGTTTCTGATTCCATGTATAATGAAAACCATGACCTTGAATATCCAGCAACTCCGAAAATTGAATGCACTCTTTAAACTCACACATGCTTATCGTTTCTCTGGATGATCCGTAAAGCGAATCCTCAAGCTGAAGAGTTGAGTTAAAATCCCCCATAACAACCCATGGTTTATCGTGACACAAGCTTTTATGGTTACATAAGCTTTCCCAAAGACTTCTACGATCTTGATACTTATTTTCCGCGTACACAAAGGAACAAAAGAAGACTTTATTATCAGCTTTAACTAACATCTGCGTATGCATGACTTGATCAGTTTGAGAGAGCACCATAAGATCAACCACATCTGGATCCCAACCCAAGATGATTCGGGTTCCCCTACTACACAATCCCCCATTAGAAGTCCAGTTCCAATTTCGAAAAACTTTATGACAAATGGTACCCAGTTTAGCTACATTCACGTGGGACTCTAAGATAGCACAAACCTTTAACTTATTTTCAGCAACAACTTGAAGAACCTCACTTTGTTTCAGGGGGCGGTTCAAACCCCTTATGTTCCATGACATGATACTATCCATTAAGACCTGTTTAAACGGGAGTGCTTGCCCCCTTAGAAACATGACTCTGATCAGATTGCATAAACTCGGACATTTCTGTTTGTAAAGTTACCTCAACCTCATTCTCGGGTTGAGTAGACTTCCCATTACCTTTTTTCAAGTTATGCCTCAACTCCTTATCCACCCCTACATCAGCTAAAGTATCTTCCACATCTTCCTTTGACAAAGCTTCAAACGAGTTACCAGTCTTCACATTAGCATTTCTGATATTATCAGTTATAATCTCCTTAGTACCAGATGTACTTGCTCCTGACTTATTTATTTTCGGCTTATAAACAAACTTTGGCTTTTGCTTCTTATGTATAACTCCCATCCTAGCCGTCTTTCTTTTATCCGTAATAAAACCCTCATCATCAACAACCACCTGCTTCTCCTTATTGATCACATTTTTAGCACATGTATTATCACAGTGGCCAAAAACACAACATAAAGAGCAGCGTTGAGGTTTCCATTCGTATTCCACTTTAATTCTTTCAGTTAAGTACCCATCCTCATCCAATTTCGGAATTGCAACAACGATGTAGTCTTTCAACTCGCTATCCGCATTTATTTCAACTAATGCACGTGTAAAACTACTTCGTCCCCAATTATCCATGCACATATCAGTTGTGTACCCATCTAATCTTTTAGAAATACCGATTTTGGAAGCTAACAAACTCAAACCATCATCCGTGTAAACTGATATAGGAACATTATGCAACTTAACCCACACCGGTACAGATTTGATGCCCTCTTTTTTAAGACTGATAGACGGCGACCTGATATTCAAAAACAAGGGCATTTTACGGATCAACCAGGGCCCCCTCCAGCACTTTAGTCATACCCTCCTTCGAGTCAAACTTAAAGAAGAAGAAGCCATCCGAATTCATCATTAGCTTAGCAAATCCATACTTAGACCACACATTCTTAGCATAATATTCTACTACAGAAAACGGTAGCCGATTACCTAAAAAATATCCATATAGAACATTTTCAAATTTCTCCTGAACTTTACGAATTACCTCACGTGGTATGACAACGTCAGCATCCTTAACAGTTTCCACCGACTCCATTCTCCAAAAGTTAACCTCTCGCTTCTTCAAAATGGAATTTTTACTGTATCCGCATAAGAGAACGTTGTGTTCACAGGCTTATAATGAAGGCTGTCATCAGTATTCAAGCTTTCCAACTGAACCGGAACAGTAACCTTTTCAAGCTCATCAATAACGTTTATCATCCTTGGTTCCTGTTGAACCACCCCACGTCGCGGCATGAGAGGATTACCATCAATATTAATAGGCCGGCCATCAAAACTCTTGCCAAACGATGGGGGTTTCCCTCGCACCTCCTGAGAGTTCAACGGCTTAACATTACTCGAGCTGATAAACACATCCCCACGCACTCTATCAGAAGCTTGAAACCCTAGATCCTCCAAGTTCCGATCCCTGTCACTCTCCATGCAGCAGACGAAACACAAAATCACAACAAAACAGCGAACCAAGAAAAACCATGCAAACCCTAATACTAGCGGCTTAACCTAATGACTCTAGCAAAAAGCGAAATAGAAACTCAGGTAAATCAAGGTTACTGCCCAACCAGTAGGACCGATAAACCCTAATCCCTATACCACCATACTCGAAATCAATAGATAAAACCTTGGCGATTGAACAAAATGAAAGAAGAACCCTTGACTTAGATCGATCAGAAGCTGCTAACGAGTTCGTTACAGAGGTTTGATAATCAAACACTGATCACAGACTGTTATACATCTAAATCATGAAGAAAATCGAGAGTTCATGGAAGGAGAAGAAAATCGCCTGCTAGAGAGAGAATATTAGGGTTTTTGCATCCTAGAAAGTGTCTATCTTATATAGCTGTCAAATGAGACTTTCACTTTTTCCTTCGTAGAGCAGATTACGAATTGAAAAAGTTCTATCTGGGCAAAATCTCATTTTTTTCTAGATTTCCCTTTATTTAGGGCACCAATCCCGACTTCTCCCATTGCTATAGTATAATAAGAGATAGGCGCCTACCTTAAAGTCACCTATTGACACTCAAGCCTGTTCATCCTGCTTTCTTTCCTTTATAAAACCGGAAGAGATAGAAGGCTTTCCTGTCTTTGCCCATTGATAGATATGCCTAAAGTACCGAAACTCTCTCCCTTAGGGCTCTCTTTCCGTTAGCCGGTGAGGAGTGAGGGATCTACTGAGACTGAGCCATCTTCGCTAGCCGATCTGTCAGTTCTATAGGGTATGAAGCTCCAGGAATTCATGCTCGCAAGTAAAGAGACAAAAGAAACAAGAACAGAAACAGTCTCTTGAAAGAAGAGAGCATTTGCCCACTTTGCGTTACATGAGCTCCTCGTCCAACTTACTGTCTTCCGATTTCATATCAGTTAAAAGCTTGTCATTTCAATCACTTGCTACCTTTAAAGGAAAGCAGTTCGCCCATTGAATCGATTAATCTAAGTCCCCTACCTATAGAGTGAACGTGAAAGCCAGTCTATAGTCCATCATGAATATTAGCCTGCTTTCCTTTCTCCTGTTGCAATAGACTACAGTCTTACCATTATAATAGAAATAGAAAATAGGTCCAAAAGTAGGAAGCACAGTCAGGAAGGTAAGTTAGAACTCTTTTCTGAATTCCTATCTATAAAGTCAGGCTTGTCTATACAATACAACAAAGTGAGGTAAAATCATTAGTTAGGCTAGTGGGAAAAAATGACGAGGTTTCAACGTCTAACCCGTTTAAAATCCTCAAGGACGATGATGGAAATCAGGGAGGTATCACTGTGGGTCGAGTGGAAAAGAAGACTATGCAGTCGACTAGTGACAAGCAGGAATGGATGAGGAGGTGGTCGTTGAAGTATATAATGAAACTAGTGAATTTATGACCTCGGGTACCCATTCTTCATCTTCGAGAGCAAAGGCAGGCACCTCTTCCATAAAGTTCTCCAATGGATAGACTCTTTTTTGGTTCGTGTGAAGAGGTTGCCGGTTTGTGGCAACTTCATTTTTGATGATGGCGGATGAGGGCGTATCTTTTTGTTTTGTTTTGTTTTGTCTACTGATGTATAGTAGGCCCGTGTCATAGGTGCTTAGTTTTGTTTGGTTTACATATATGGGGCATGTCCTGTATATGAACTAGTGTGGAACACATCCTCACTACTTGTACTTAATTGCGGTTTGTTTTAATAGAATCACCGGGGTAACCCTTTACCCAAAAAAAAATGACTCTGTTTCCGTCTTTTGAAAGAAGTAAGGTGTTCTTCCTTCATCCTCCATCCACACTATGAGGGCTGGCCGGAATATGTTTGGCTGTTCAATAGCCAATTCCATTTCGGTTCATTTTGGTATGCTGGGAAGATGGAGAGATGAACTTTGGAATTCAGTTACAGAGAAATTCAGCAAGAAGCTTTCGGGTTGGAAAGGTGCCCGCCCTATTAGGTCAAGCTGGTAAGTCCTTGTTTTTAATGAAATCCACCCATCAAAGCTTGCCTTTGTTCCCTCCTTGTCCGGGGTCCCGAAAGGAATGGCTGCTAGGATTGAAGGAATTCGGACAAGATGTCCATGGTCTGGTGTTGGATGGAGAGACAGAATTCATTTCATCGCATGGGAGAAGGCTCTCCGAAGCTTCGATTTAGAGGCCTGGGCTGGAGCTCTAGCTAGTTGGACTAGAAGCTAGTTATTCCGGTCTACTTGTTGGGCAGGCCGGCCCTCCTTCATCCCTTCGTTCCAATCCATCCAGACAACTATGGCAACCCGTACTAATTGCCCTTGCACTGATACCAGTAAGGGGAGCGTCGGCCAGGGGAAAATCGCACAGACTTATATACAGGGGAAGGACCTTAGAATCTTGTATAAGAAAGGAAGATTTTAAAAAGCAGATTAGGCACTTCCAACAGGAGAATAAGAAAGGAAGAAAGAAGAGAGGAGAAAAAGGGAAATGGAATTCTTCACAAAGGAAGGGAACGCAAGGGGGACATCACTAATAAATCGGAAAAGGGGTCAAAGGAAGGGACACATCTTGATAGGGCAACAACTGGGGATAGGATATGGAAAGAGATCAACATGTTTTCTCGAACGAACGGATTTATACTGTCAATGACAGCGCACCAAGGGAACAACGGACAATCATGGCAAAGGCAAGCACGAATGCTGCTGCCTACGAGACTGGAATCTTACACTGTGCGCAGAGAACCCCTCTTACTTTAGACAGAGAGGGAATGACGATGGGTAGCCAAATCGTGAGGCGAAGAACTCAACCGCTATACACGAGGGAGCAAGTGGAAAGAGTAGAGCAGCACCTTGCCGTAGAGAGGGTCTGTGAAAGGTTAAGAGTTCTGCACTGGTTGGAGTGGAATAGGAATCTAAAACAGAATTCGATCAATTGGCTTTCACGAACCTATTTCATTAGAATGATCGAAGAACCCGCTTATCTATAGAAAGAGGGAGAGAGAATGAGAAATCACTCGACTGGTAAGGAGAGGAGGGGAGAGTTCGACCGCCCTAAGCCAACCAGAATGGCAAAGAAGAGTTCTATTCGGCGACCATAAGGGAGAGGAGAGGATGGGAGGAGAGAACGTCGACCATAAGGGAGACATCAGTTACTTCAATGTGAGCAGAGTGCCCATTTCCTTACATAGACTAACCTTCGTTTAGAAAGTCTCTCCCCTCGCTCTGACTCTTCCCATACTGAGACTTTTGTTGATCTACCTTTGACTTACTTCCTATCTCTAATGTCACACCCCGATATTTCCACGTATTACCGGTGGGCCTGGTGGGGAGTATCGTGACGTAGTTGATATCATCATAGTCAATTTATAACAGTTTAATGCACAGCGGAAGTCTAAAAGATAATAACATTACAAACCGATTGAAAGTAATATCAATTATTACAAAACGGTTGTAAATAGATCCACAGGCGGATCAAAGATAAAAGAAACATTGTCCAACAGATTTTTAACAACTAAGCTTGCAAGACTCTTTATTGATGCTAGGAGTACCCAGCCCATTTCGATTAGTACCTGCACTTTACCTTTTTGGAGAAATACGTCAGTTTTCACTAGTAAATACAGTTAACCGACTCATTTTGAAAAATGTTTAAGAAAAATGATTTAAATGCACAAGGCACAAATAATCTTTTATAACTTGGGATAATTATTTAAAAATAATCTTGTAAAAGAATTATATGTTTATTATACGTTCAGTAGCCCGGCTTGAAAACCGGGTTACAGATTAATAGACACACCACATAAATAAACCCACGGCGAGTTATTCTCGAACAAGCGGGCATATTATTTTTACATACGCACCGGCAGGTGTATGCCTACACCCCGTGCTTAAGTCATGGCCATTTCAATGAATGAGCCGAGGATATCCGGGACATGGTCATTAACCCCCCCCCCCCCCAAGGCTTAAAATAAACAAGACAGATTAAACGGGTTATCTCAATGATTTAATCTTCATATGATTAAAAATTAAATACCCAACCAAGCGGTATTTTATATACCGTACCCCAAGTCCGTATCTTCCTATAGAATAAAGGAAAACTTTCAAATCCCATGTGGCATCTTCACAAGCCCTCCCATTGAACTCATCCTATGTGTCAAATTCTAAGATTTTTGTATTTTTTTATAAACCCTAAATCAGATCTTCCTATATAATAAAGGAAAACTTTCAAATCCCATGTGGCATCTTCACAAGCCCTCCCATTGAACTCATCCTATGTGTCAAATTCTAAGATTTTTGTATTTTTTTATAAACCCTAAATCAGATTTGAAATATAGCCGTCGCTTTCTCTCTGCACACTTTCTCTCTCCAGCTAATAAAAACAACTTTATCACATTCAAAATTCAAATTCATTCCCAGATCTCCAAAACCATAAACCCAATCTGCCATTCAAATTGGGTTACGGCATAACTCATTCCTCCCCACGCTCCTCCTAAATTCTGTCGCCCCTGATATCAAAACCCTAATTCTTAATTCACTATGGAGAATGCCTAATCCTGTAGTTAATTTTGTGTCGCTTTGATGTTTATCGGAAAAAGGTAAATGGTTTGTTCTTCGTCGTCGTCGTCTTCTTCTTCTTCTTCATATCTTATTCTATCTGATTATCACGTTTTTGTTTTATGTTCACAACTAACCCTAACAAAACCGATTTACAGATCCCCCCATACTGAAGGTGGCTAATGTTTCATAGATATAATCGGTAAGTTTCAGAAGATGTTAGAAAATATTGTGGAGACTTACGGTGATTAGAAATTTAATAGAAGTTATGTACATGATGGTAGTTTGTGATTTTGTTACCAATGGTCTCTTATATCGTTAAATATTACACTGCTCGCTTTCCCATTTACTTTGTTCTGTATGTTTCCCTGTTTAGGAAGACTTGCAGAATGTGGTGAAAAGGGTGATGATTTGATACAAGTCTTGAGGGAACTAACCTCTGCATAAAGAAAAAATTACAGATTTGCAGGTTGAACTTTAAGGTCGCAAGGTGAGGTTTCCAGTTATCATATAATTGGCCATGTTATCGTGTTTCTAGAGTGAAGTCTCAAAGTTTTTTGGGGACACTGATTGTATCTGTGGACAGTTGGGACCAAAAAAGGCGTGAAACTAAATACCTATTGATAAAGATAGAGTGTTCAACAGCTCTCTTAAAGCTCCTATGAAAATCTTGGATGAGATCAAGGCGAACCAATTTGTTTGGAGAAAAAATAGAACGAAATTTAATTGGTTAGAAGTGGAAAAGTTGCATTTTAACTGGTTCAGTTGGTTAGGTGAGTTTGGATGCCTTTTTTACTGAAATTTGACATAGGGTTAGAGTTTTGGAAGTTCAGTTTGAGCGCTTTTGTCTAGGTCCACTACAGGTCATGAACACGCGACAGTTAATGTAGTCATTGTTTCTTCTGGTCAAATGTTGCGTGTGTTAGCTGCTTACATCATTACAAACTTCCTTTTTTTCACGCGTGTCTTCTCATCGCGTGTTGTTAGCTTTAAAGTATCTTTTATGGTAGTTATTTGGTGCATGTTTAGTAAGGTTTACGTGCTTCTTGGGGTTGTCGTTTTTAAGGTGTTGTTTTCGTCTTCTTACTAACGATCTGCGTCTGCTCAATGGTTGACTGTCAATCATCCTTACAACTGTAACTAGAGTATTACTCAGTTTTTTTTTTTTTTAATCTTTGTTGCTTAATTCTATCCAGAAGACCAAATTCCTTACATCCTTACAACTGTGAATAGGCGTGTATTTTGCCCGTATTCACCTTCTAATTTGGATAGCCTGAAAAGATCATACGCCACTTCTTCAAATTCCTTTTTTTCTTCATATGTTGGGATTCATATCGTAAAGATTAGGAGATTCATGTGTTGTCTTATGTTTTTAAAATATGTTATGTTTAACGTGTCATTTAAGTGTTTATAAGCGAGGTGTCGGTTATGTCGTCAGTGTACCATCTGATCGAGTGACGTGTCAGCTTCAATCTTTGTTAGTGGGTTGCACACATTAGTGTCTTGCTTAAACCATTCGACGCAACGTCAACGGAAGCAACAAATCTGTTAGTTGGCTGTTAGTTGATCACTTTTCAACACTTTATTTCAACATAACGAAAACATGATCAGTTCTTTTACTAACAATTTTCAGTTTGACACTGTGTCGAGTCAGAACACCGATATATTTATGTTCTTTAAAATCACGTCGAGAAAGATAAAAGTCCTCAAAATGGCCACGTAAAAGGGTGACGAAGCTGCATCTTTTATGCTCTGTGTCCTCTCCTGTGGCGATACTCTTCGGTAAATCAATAATTAACGCCGGAGAGCACGAATTAAGGATGGAACCCGTAGTTGTATCCATATAATTACGTAAATTATGATTGTTTTTACCGTATAATTTTTTAAATTTTTTTCACCGGAATCATGGATTTGGGGGCTGTGCATCTGGCTGGCGTGAGTCTAAAATGGTGTCCATATGACACTCAAATGGTACCAAAAAGAAGCATATACATTTCACGCAGAATATAAACATACTTCTCCAAAGACGTTAAATAAAAGTTCTTTTTGTACTTTTGGGGTAAACCTCTTATATTAGTTTATTTAAAAAGGGTTGATTACATAAATGTTCTTCACCAAACCTTCTAAATGATTTTATTTGAAAAGAATTGATTACATAAAAGTTCTTTTTGTACAGTGGGGTCACTGAAGTTCAAAACTATGTTTTGTTACCAAGGTGGTACTAGAATGAGCATTAAATCTAAAAGGTAAGTTATTATAAAAGAAAAGTAATGGTAGAAAACTCTAACGTAGTGGTTTGGTTATCTAAACTTTGGCATTTCAAACTTACGTACGGTTAACATATTATTATTGCGGTTTGTTTATTTATATTATTATATAATGTCATGTTATAGTCCGTGAAGTTTGCGATGACTTAGTGTGATTTTTTACCTGACCAATTCCGACCGCCTCAAATGACCTGTTCTAAGTTAGGTTTGGGGGTATTTGACGTGGATTCTGAAGGTGGTTATGTGATATGAAATTGTCATAATCAGATAATAAGCTGTAATAAAATGGGTGTAGTTGTAACAGTTAGTAATGTTGACATTCTTATATGAAAGTGACCCCACCTGTTTGTTTTTAATAGGGATGCCATGCATACATTGCAGCTCGAAGACACACTTGGCTTGCAAGAATTCTCTTGAAATTAGCCCAGGAGCCAGAGGTAAGATGGTTAGTATCTCTTGAAATTGTGCTAATAACCAACAAATATCCAAACTAACTGATAATCTAAAAGCACGAAGCTCACGGGTATAGCGTTGGGTGATTAAAAGAGCGAAGCTCACGGGTATAGCGCTGGAGGACCGGAATAACTTTGATAATCTGGGTAGAGTGTAGGGGGTGGTTGTGCCTTTTTTATGGCTTTGTTTTTTTTTTTTTTTTTTTTGTTGGCCTCCATTTAGTGGAAGCTACAATGCCACTATACTTCTAAGTGTGATAAAAATGATGAGAAGTTTTTGTATGTGTCATCCTCCCTTTTTTGAGACAATGGATGAAGCGAGCCTTAATCCAAATACATTTTGGATTAAGGCTTAATCCAAATACATTTTTGAGACAGTGGTGGTACTCGAGCATAGATGGTTTGCTTTGGTGGTGAACAAGCTTTTATCAGTAAAATGATTCAAGGTAGTGCTAAACTTAAACAATCATTCATGTACTAGGGATAGTTTTATCTTTTGTGTTATTACTGTGTAGTATACTTTTGTGTTTGTTATAGGTGGTATACATACATGGTTTTAACGAAATGATTTGAAATGTGATGCATCTAGCTGTCTGCTCTTCTAGATTAGAATATTCTTAAATTGAAAACTATAAGAAAATATATGTAATATTATAAGAAAGTATGTATTAAAAATTTGTGCGTGAACAATGTTTTGTTCTGTCAACATGTGTTTCGCAAGAAGCAAAGAAAGGGACCCAAAATAATTGCAAATGAAGTTGGAGGGAGTTGAGGTATATTTCTATCAGTTTTAGAATCAGAATTAGTGTAATTTGGCATTCAAAGTCAAAAATAGGAGTTGTTCTGTTTTACATTTTTACAAGCAAATGAATTTAACTGATCCCATTTTCATTACATGTGTTTAGGTGGTTCATGACATAGATAGGCAAAAGATACCAATATGTATTGTGATTCCAATTGCTGGTTTGGTAAGGTCTGATGGTCCCACAAAATATGGAGCTTTAGATACAACTTTTATGTCATGTAAATTCACTTTTTGATGGTCAGTAGTTTGTTTAATATGATAGATATTTGTTCAAGTGTAGTTATCCTTTAAAAGAACAATTTCATGTATGCTTTGTTTTGAGTTGATTAACAGTTTGTTTACTTTTGTGGCTTTTTTATTGTTTTCAAATACCAATGTCATGCAAGCTTTCAATTTTGCAACTCTGATAGATATTAATTGAATTTACGTTCACAATTAAGTTTATAGAAAGCTGATGTGTACACTTGCTTCCCTCATCTCAAGAAGTGTTCGAAGACGACTATGTGACATGCGTCTTCTTTAAACAAATGGTTTGTGGAATATGTTCATAATATTTTGCCTTTTCATTTAACTTGTCTGTCTCTTTCCGGCGTATGTTTAAGATCTTTGGTAATGAATGACCTCCTGGTTGCAATAATATATATGATCGTGTCGTATGTGACTGTATGTGCTTTTCTTCTTCTTTCATGTTTTGGAAAAGAAACAAGTTATCATCCATGGTGCCATTATACATATCCTAAAGGCTTTCTTTTTTTTGGGTAAAGGGTTACCCCGGTGATTCTATATATTCACAACCAACAAAACACAAGTAGTGTAGAGAGTCTACACTAGTTCAATCATGAGACATGCCCCATGAAAGTAAGCAAATAAAAAACACAAAAATAAACAACCAGCCAAAGAAACCACCTAGACAAAAATTCTAGACACCCAAAGAAGACTACAAACTAATCAGCCTCCATCATTATCTCTTTCGTTAGTAATCCTCCATTCCCCAAGCATCTTGCGTACCCTATCCGTGTTCTTCAATTTCGCACCCATCAACTTATACCTGACTGTATTTAGAATGACATCACTAACCGTTTCAGGAGGGCGTAATTGATTTTTAAATAACCTTGTATTCTGCTCTTGCCAAATAGTATACGCAGCAGCCGCAACTAGAATCTTAGCAACATAAACTTCAGCTTTCTTTGAGCGAGCTCGAGCCCGAAGCCATTCGACAATATCTACCCACCTCGGACACACATCATTCATCCCCACTTTATTACGAATCAAAAGCCACACTTGAGATGCAAACTTACACTCAAAGAATAAATGAGGATGAGAATCATAATTTTCATAGCATAATAAGCAGCACATCATGTTCATGTTTTTACGCCGAGCAAAATCCCATTGCAAAATTTTGTCTTGAGTAAGAAGCTTACCCTTCATTATCAGCCACATCATAAACGCATGCCTAGGGATACATTGTGCAAACCAAACAAAACTGCACCAGTCTATCTCCGGATCTCTATGCCGAACCGAATTCCAAACAGCTGAAGAAGAGAACTCCTCAGTATGAACACCATCTTTCCATAGCAATCGGTCATGTTTAGACGTATCCAAATGAAATTGATCGAGCTGAATGAGAACAGGAAACAGATCCCTCCAAGCATCCGGCCACTTCCAAGAACCGTTAGAAAGAATATCCGCCACCTTGTCATCGAACCGAAAATCAGCATCTGAGATAGTTCTTGGCGTCAGAAACTCACCAAGAGGCCCCAAATCGCTCCAAAAATCAAACCAAGCTGAAGTATTAAGACCATTCCCTACTTCGGACCAGATGTGTTTACGAATAATCGGCCGCATCTGAATAAGCTTTCGCCATGACCAACAAGAGTTAGAAGGCGATTTACAAACCCAGAAGCTTTTGCCTTTAAGCCGATAAGAATGTATCCACTCAACCCAAAGAGACTCCCGCTTCGAGACAATACTCCAAATGTGAGACGACATTAGGGCTTTATTCATATCCCCAATACGTCTAATACCCAAACCCCCTTCAAACTTAGGAGTACAAACCGACTTCCAAGAAACTTTCGCTTTACCTCTACTAAAAGAAACATCTTGATTCCATAAGAAATTCCGCATTCTAGCTTCAAGCTCATTAATAACCCGAGTTGGCAAGATAAACACCGAGGACCAATAAATATGCATAGAGGAAAGAACTGAAATAATAAGTTGAAGTCTACCCGCGAAAGATAACAATTTATTCTTCCAATGCATTATTCTTTTTTCAAGTTTCTCCACAAGAACACAGCAATCATTGTACCTGAGCTTAGAAGTAATAAGAGGGACCCCCAAATACTTCACAGGTAACTTGCCTTCCACAAAAGGCATAATATCCAGAATCGCCTGTTTGACATTCTCATTTACGTTACAAAAGAAGACCGTACTTTTCTGGTTGCTAGGCACTAACCCCGACATCTTTGTGAACTTTGAAAGAGAAGACATAATACACCTGGCAGAGTTCACCTCCCCTCTCGCAAAAAGAAAAAGATCATCCGCGAAACAGAGATTTATAATCTGCTGTCTCTCGCATCGGTTATGGAACTTAAACGAAGAGTCTATCCGAACCGCATGCTGAAGAATACCCGTCAAAATCTCCATTACAAGAGTAAATAAATATGGAGAGATTGGATCCCCTTGCCTTAAACCTCGGTTACCTTTGAAAAAACCATGCACCGTACCATTGACACAAACCGAAAATGAAGTAGAAGACACACATATCATAATCCACCTCACCATTCTCCTGTTAAAACCAAACCCAAGCAGCACATTTTTTAGGAAACTCCAATCGACCGTATCATATGCTTTTTGAATATCCACTTTAAACGCACATCGGGGAGGGCCAACATTCCGATGATAATTATGCATTAATTCTTGCGTTAAGAGAATATTATCCGAGATCTTCCTTCCTGGAACAAAAGCCGATTGATTGATGCTAACAATATCATTCAAAGCTCCCTTGATCCTGTCTGCAATAATCTTGCTAATACACTTGTACAGAACATTACAACAAGCGATCGGGCGAAAATCAGTAACAACCATAGGAGTTGACACTTTAGGAATAAGAACTATAAAGGTATGATTTAACTCCCGAAGCAAGTTACCAGTCAAGAAAAAATCTTTAATTGCATTAACAATATCATTACCAATAATAGGCCAAGCACTTTTGAAAAACGCCGCCGTATAACCATCCGGGCCAGGAGCTTTATCATTACCAATAGAGAACATCGCCTTCTTGACCTCCTCATCCGTTATATCTCGCACCATATTTGAAGCAACATTAAGAGATAAAACTTTCGGAAATAAATCTGGGGCTGGTTGAAGCGAAATATCACCTTGACTTCCAAAAAACTTCCCATAATGCTGAACAAAAGCTTTATAAACATTTTCTCCTTCATAAGGATTCCCTTCCGCATCATTAACAACTTCAATCGTACTATAATGGTTTCTGATTTTCAAAGAGGAATGAAAAAAAGCGGTATTCATGTCACCCGCTCTCAACCAGTCAACCTTAGCTTTTTGTTTCAGAAACCTCTCCTCATCCAGCATCGCGTCTTGAAGCTCACGGCTAATAGCCGATTCTTCAGTTCTGAAATCAATATTTAACGGATCCTGATCAATATTCTGCTGAATAACATCTAATTTCATCCGAAGTCTTTCAACCTTTTTGTGAAGATTGCCTTGTTTGAAAAGCAATGATCGAAACGGATTTTTAAGCATCCTAAGTTTCTTGACAACTCGAAATTGGTGCACCCCATCCACGTTAGACACCCAATGCTTCTTAACAATCTCTAAAAATTCTGGTTTAAACACCAGAAAATTAGCGAATTTAAAAGACCTCGGTTTCAGCTTCATAGCTTCCGGAATAGATAAAATACAAGGGCAATGGTCCGAAAGCCTGTAAGGCTTGAAAATAGCAACCGAGTTCAGATATTCAGCAACAAAATGAGTGTTTCCCATCACCCGATCAATCTTCTTAAGTAATCCAACACCTTTTTTCGGTTTTTGGTTCCATGTAAAATGGATACCTGTCCGATTAATATCGAACACTTCAATGTCATCAACACACGCTTGGAACTCCCTCATACCAATCGAAATAGCAGAAGTACCCATCGAACTATCTTCTGTGTTAAGCGCTGAATTGAAATCCCCCATAATAAACCAAGGCATATCCGCCACAAAAACTTTATGCATAGAAAGAAGATGCCACAACTCTCTACGGGAGACATAATAGTTATCTGCATACACAATCGAACAGAAGGCCATTCTTTTATCTAGTTTAAAAACAAGTTGGAGGTGCATAACCTGGGAAGATTGATCCACAACCATGACATCAAAAAACGCCGGATTCCATCCAATAATAATTCTAGTACCTTTTTTACAGCAACCTCCATTAGAAGTCCAATCCCAAGATCTAAAAACCGATTTACAAACTTTACCCAGATTGACCACATCAACATGGGACTCTAAAATAGCACACAAGTTCAAATTATAATCCCTGACAGCCTGACGAACCTCCATTTGTTTAAGCGGGCGATTCAACCCCCTTATATTCCAAACTGCAATACTAACCATGAGTAACTGTCGGAGAAGGAGTGCTTGCCCCTTGTTTTTTATTTAAATTCACCGAACCCTGCACCATAAACTCATCCATTTCATTGTATACCTCCTCAACGTCGTCATCATCCTCGTCATTGCTTTTCGATCCCCTCACATTTTTGCTAGTACCCGTTTCCGTATCAAGATCATTCAGAATGTCAAACGGGTTATTCGATTGCTTTGAAGTTGATCCATTATTATCCTTCGGTTTCGGCTTCATCACCTGCCTATATTCAAATTTATTGGTTTGTTTATACCCATCTTTCTAGCAACTTTCTTACCATGCACCTCAGTATACCCATCCTGATCAACTATCGGCATCTTTTTCACTTGTTTGTTCCTTTGGACATTACGGTTGTGATCCTCATGTCGGGCATTACTCATTCTCGCTGGCTTTTTCGGACATGTGTCATTCGAGTGACCAAACACACAACAAGTAGCACAATGAAGTGGGCTCCATTCATATTCTACATACATCGTCTCCTTTATATAACCCTCCCCGTTAGGTTCAGGTATTGCCATTGTAATCTCCTCTCGGAATTCCTTATCCGCCGAAATTTCCACCAAAGCTCGAGCATAACTACTACGACCCCATGAATCCGTGCACATGGACGTTGTGAACGTATCCAGCATTTTTGGCTCCCCAATAGTTGTTGCTATCAAGCTGAGTCCGTCTTCCGTATAGGCTGCTATGGGAACCTCATGAATTTTCACCCACACTTGCACTTGCTTAACCTCTTTCTTTTCTAACTTGGTCGTAGGGGTCCATTTATTCAAAAATAATGGTTGAGATCTAATAATCCACGGACCATCTTTAAGAGCGTTTGACATCCCTACTTCATCATGAAACTTGAAGAAGAAGAATCTGTTGGCATTCATCATCGTCTTTTGCAATCCATATTTTTTCCAGTTACTTTTCACATAGTAATCCACCACCGGGAATGCAACTCGTTCTCCCAAAAAATAACCGTAAATGGTGTTGACCATTTTATCCTGCACAGATCTAACAGATTCCTTTGGAAGAACAACATCACAGCCTTCTTGAACAATCGAGCTAGACAAAGAACGGAAATTAACTTTCTGCACGTTACTGGCTACAACCGTATCAGCGTAAGACTTAGTTTTCAAACTGTTACTTTGATCCACATGTAAACCCTGATCACCATAAACTTCCACATTATCCCCTGCGCTTTGATTCACTGATGATACAACAGGAACAGTAATCTTGCTGAGTTCATCAATAACATTAAACAATTTCGGATCAGACTGAACACTCTGGATTGTACCCCTCCTCGGCAGCATAGGGTTTCCATCGATATTAACCACTTTGGTCGCTAAACCCCTAAACGGTAGAGGCGGCTTGCCCCGATCACACTTAGCAACGTCATCAGATTTTAATCGATCATCCATTGAATAATCAGCACCTCTCTCCATTAATCAACAGCAGAGACAACCATGCACTCAGAATCAACGAAGAACCAGTAAACCGAGCCGAACGAAAGAAAGAACAAAAACCCTAATTTAGCTAGACGAAAAACAGAAAAAAGAATCCAGATTCAACCCAATCCTTTCGCTAACGAGTTCGAATCAGAGAAATTGATAAATCAATGCTCCGATGATCAGACTGTTATACGAAAATCATGAATTAAAATCAAAGGAAAGAAGAGTCACCAAAATCGCCATAGCTAGAGAGAGAACTAGGGTTTTCTCAGAGTGATTTGAATATCATTCATGACTTTTAAAAGGCTTTCTTTGAAATGTGGATGTACATTCAATTGTTTGATAAAATGTTTCTAATTAACAATTTGAAGTTTCTAACGAATTTAATAATCATTACAAATTCAAATTTTAGCTCTTATATTTTTCAATATTATATACGTTGGCAAAACGGGTGGATCATAGATGTGAAACGACCCCATACTTAACAATTTGTATTTTACGTGTACATTGACCCGTATAAACAATTGATGAATAATAAAAACTAAAGGTTATAGTATTGTAGTAGTTAAATTTGTGTTCCTAATTAAAAGTTAGGGGTTTTTCAACCCGTGTAAACCATTTTTGGGTCTTAGCATGAAAAGATATCAGGTTATAAATCATATAAAAAAGTACTTTTATAGATATAGATTTTTTTTTAAACACAACCCATAACCCGTGAAGCTCACGGGTATATAACCTAGTAAGGGAAAATAAGTTAAAAGTTTTTACCTGAGCAAATTATACAAATTTATCCCAGCCGTATACAATCAGCAAGTGCAAATATCTTTTACTGAGCTCCTAAATCTGGAACGAAGGTTTTAATAACCTATTAGATTCCTAACGGGTCTTACATAAGTTTAAACTTAGACCGGTTAGTTTTAAAGGAAGGTATACGGTTCAAAACGCAAGATTAAGCGAAGACCGGATTAGAATGTGGTTTAGACCCGACAAGTATGAAGACTTGTATAACATAAGTAAACTAAACACATTCTGGATTTTGAAGTGAAAATGATAAGGTTTGACCCGTTTCGGTTAATTTATGCGAACTAGTTACATAAACCGTACCGAACGCGATAAATGCATAACGGGAAACCAAATGAGTCATGAGCAGGTTTCCTAAGTTAATATGCCTCAAATATGTTGTGATATCAGTAGGATACCTTCCATCATGCCCAAAACGGATTTAAAATCAATTTAAGCCCCGTAGGGGTATTTTGGTCATTTTAAGGACTATAAAATAGGTTAAATATTAACCTGAGGTTCTGGTCTTAAACGATCAGTAAAAATATTTATTTTTGCAAGTCATATCAGTAAGGTATTGCATATATGTGAAATTTATCATTTATAACCAAACTATGCACCGTAGGGGCATTTTGGTAATTTCACATAAGCTTTAAAGGTCAAAATTGGAAATCTGAGTTCAAAACATTTTCTTACTGTTAAAGTATAAAAATTTACTTAAAACATCAGTAGGTATTAAGTCTTATATGCCAAAAATAGTTTTAACCCATACTATGCTTTTAAAACGCGTAAAAAGTCGGTTTTCGGTGATTTTCGGTTTATATAAGGAAAGCTGAGAGTTTTATCAGCCCAGAAGGCTTAAAATATTTTATTTATCATATAAAATCAGTAGCAACAGATTTGGTATCAATATGTTATGTAAAACTCATTTTATTTTATTGCATCGGTTAGGCTCCCTCTCTCCTTGGGCGATTTTTGGTTCTCCATGAAACCCTAGCTTTTGTTTGTGATCTTTTGCATAACAGTCTGTGATTAGAGTTTTGATTTATCATAATTCTATAACGAACTCGTTAGCAATAGTGACTGATTTGAAATTAGGGTTTTCTTTCTGTTTCTTTTGTCAATCGCCGCCTTATGAATCTGTTCGAAATCCTAATTAATTATATTGGTTGTTATTGATTGCGGTTAACTGAGTTTAATTTAGCTAGATTGATAACGCCTTTCTAATCAGTTAAGGATTGAAGATAGATTCTAGGGTACAAGGAATTAGGGTTTTTCGTTTCTTGGTCTGATCTTGGATTGCTGGTTTTAAAGTTGTTTCTTTGCATGGTTGTTAAGTTTACGTGATTATGGAGAGAGTCGAACAAGATGATGGAGATGGATATCTGAATACGAATTATGAGAAAGGAGGTAGCGACAATTCTGAAGTGGGGAATGAGGATTATGATACAACACCTGGTACGGCTCCTGTGGGTGGAATCGGATTACGAGTCCTTTGCTTCCGAGACGAGGTATGTATTCGACCAACAATGTTTCGGTCATTGATGGGTTAGAAGCTATCTCAAAACCTGTTGATCTGGAATATAAGGGGAGCGGGGGCTTTTTTTCATTCAAAACCTGTTCAGGATTATGACGACCTAGCGTATTCCCATGAAAACCCTGAGTTAGGGAATATAAATCTAAATATGAATGCGAGCAGCTCGAATCATATGGCTGAGCCAGGTAATACTGCTGTGAAACCTTTGTCATTTGCTAAGATTGTTCAAAACCAAAAGGAAGTGACTAAGGTGAACTTTAGACCGATGGAAAATATGGAGAAAATGGAAGGAGTAGATGTGGTAATTCCAATTTCGTCGGTCAAGGAGATTAATGATATATTTTCGAACACTTTATATGGCTACTTCTTAGGGAAAAGGCTTGCTTTCCCGGTGGTGGATTATTTTGTCAAGAATGCCTGGGCGAAATATGGATTAATAAGGATGATGATGAATTCGAAGGGCTTCTTCTTCTTCAAGTTTAAAACGAAAAGGAGCATGGAACAACTGCTAGAAGATGGTCCATGGACGATACGTAATGTTCCAATTATTCTGAATGAATGGACTCCTTCGACTACGTTAGTGAAGGAAGATATTACGGCTATACCTCTTTGGGTGAAGATGCATGACATTCCGCTGACGGCGTTTACTGAGGATGGGTTAAGTTTGTTGGCATCAAAAATAGGTGTGCCGAAAATGTTGGATTCTTATACGTCTATGATGTGTGCTGAGTCGTGGGGAAGGAGTAGTTTTGCAAGGGCCCTAATCGAAGTTAACGCGAGAGATGATCTGAAAAGAAGTATTAAGATTGCTGTTCCGTCGTTAGAAGGTAATGGTTATTCGAAAGCTGAAATAAAAGTGGAATATGATTGGGAGCCATTAAGGTGTAGTACGTGTTGTGTCTTTGGACATGATGTTAATGAGTGTCCAAAGAAACCTAAGGCAGTAGCTGAGGGGGGATCGAATCAAGGAGCGGAGGGTTTTAAAGAACCAAAGGGTAAGAGCAAAAAAGGAAGTCAGCAAGGGATTCAGCTGAAGAATCAAAAACCTAAGTTGGTGTATCGTCCGATTAATAGAAATAAATCGAGTGGGGATTATGCAACATCATCCTAGGTGAAGATTTCTAACCCGTTTGATGTTCTACAAGATGAGGAGGTGGACAATTTAGAGCAAAACACTTCGGGTAAACCTGAAACTCATATGGCGGCTACCAGGAAGGGAGGTACAACGTCTACACCTGATGTTATAGCGGGTGATGTTGATGTTGATGAACTGCTATCAGAAATCCCTAAGTTTATGGATCGGAAAGCAAAAGGAAAACAATCTGAGGGTGCAAGCACACCCGGTCAAGATAGTTTAAATGGGTATCATAGCTTCATGGAACATAAGGGGCTTGAACCACCCCTTCAAACAGAAAGAGGTTCGGCAATTAATGGGGGAGCACCATCTTCAGGTTTGTACGCTTTTGGAAACTCATATTCATGCTTCTAATGTAGAGTCTGTTTGCAAAAAAAAATTGTTCTTCGTGGGATTGGGCTTCTAATGCTGGTCATTGTAATAAGGGTACCCGTATTTTGCTGGGATGGGATGGGAATGTGGTAGACGTTATGGTTCTAGCTCAAACGGATCAAGTCATTCATACGCAGATCGTTTCTAAAGTTGACAAAAAAACTGTGTTTTGCTCTTTCGTCTATGCGGAAAATAACTATCAAAATAGAAGAGAGTTGTGGAGTAACTTATGTATGCACCATTCTTTCATGCGTGACAAGCCGTGGGTTCTCATGGGGGATTTCAATTGCACGCTATTTCTGGATGACACTTTGTCGGGTGCCTCTTCGAGTAATACAGGTATGATTGATTTTAAAGACTGTGTTAACTCTATTGAAGTAATGGATGTTAACAGTTCCGGGCTTCACTTTACCTGGACTAATAAACAGCAAAATCAACGAGCGGTGTTTAAGAAACTTGACCGTGTGTTGGGTATTTCTGAATTTATTGATACTTTTCAAGCGGCTGCGGCCTGTTTCCACCCGTATAGGTTATCGGATCACACTCCAGCGATTCTTAAGTTACCGAGTATTGCTAGAGATAAACCGAGACCTTTTAAGTTTGTGAATTTGTTGGCGGAAAAGACAGGTTTTATGGAGGAAGTGCAACGTGTTTGGGATATGGAGGTTCAAGGAGTGTGTATGTTTCAGGTTGTGAGGAAGCTGAAATTGTTGAAGAATCCGTTAAGGAAACTCATGCATCAACAAGGGAACTTACATGAGAATGTAATACGTACAAGGAAGGAGTTGGATGATTGCCAGTTTGCGGTTGACAGTGATCCGACAAATAGTGACTTAATGAATAAACTCTCAAACTCTCTTCAATCTTACAAGGGGGCGGTTCGGGACGAAGCTTTATTTCTCCAGCAAAAGTCTAAAGTAGATTGGCTAGACTTGGGAGATTCGAATACCAAGTATTTCCATAATGTAGTTAGAGCAAAGAATCATCGGAGCAGGATATCGTCTATAAAGGATGCTACGGGTAACATGGTTGAGGGAGATATGCTTGCCTTGGTCGATCATTACTCGAAGTTTTTTGGATCGAGTATGGATGTTAATGTGCATCCTGCTCCAAATCTCTTTCGAACAATGTTGACAAATATAAAAGCTGAGTATATGGTGCGAGAGGTGACGGATGAAGAGATTAAAAAAGCTATATTTTCCATTGCTGGGAATAAGGCTCCAGGCCCGGATGGGTATACGTCGGTTTTCTTTAAAAGAGCTTGGAATGTGGTTGGCAATGATGTGTGTCGTGCGGTGAAAGCGTTTTTTATCAATGGGAAATTGCTTCAACAACTTAATCACACAATAGTGTCGTTAATCCCTAAAGTCCCAATCCCGTCTTCTATCACAGACTACAGACCTATATCATGTTCTAACACGTTATACAAATGCATCAGCAAGATAGTTAGTGATCGTATGAAAGATGGTTTGGCGGATATTATTAGTATTAACCAGTCTGCATTTGTGCCGGGGAGACGAATTTCTGATAACATCTTACTAACACAAGAACTTATGCATAACTATCATCGGAAAGTGGGTCCTCCGAGATGTGCGTTTAAGATTGATATCCAAAAGGCGTATGATACGGTGGAATGGTCCTTTTTGGAAGCGACGTTGATTGGATTTGGGTTCCATACGAAGATGGTGAAGTGGATCATGGCTGGTGTAACTTCTACTTCGTTTTCGTTATCTATTAATGGGAACCTATTTGGGTATTTTAAAGGGAAACGAGGGCTTCGACAAGGAGACCCGATGTCGCCGTATCTGTTTACGATGGTTATGGAAGTTCTCACTTTATTATTGGACAAGCATGTAGCGATATCAAATGATTTTCGATTTCATAATAAGTGTGAAAAACAAAGAATTATTAATTTGTGTTTTGCAGATGACTTATTTCTTTTTGCGCGAGGTGATCATAAATCGGCTGAAGTCATAATGTCGGCTATTAAGGAGTTTACCGCCATGTCGGGTCTTGTTCCAAGCATCATGAAAAGTACTATTTTCTTTGGCAATGTAACGGATCATGTGAAAGCGAGAATTTTGAGCATAATGCCGTTTGTTGAGGGTGAGCTCCTAGTTAGATACTTGGGTGTTCCTCTCATATCAACTCGGTTGAAGTATAAAGACTGCAAAAGACTTGTTGAAAGTATGGAGGCTCGGATTACGAATTGGAAAGCAAATTGTCTGTCGTTTGCTGGTAGGTTGCAATTAATCCGTTCTGTGTTGGCATCTATGCATATTTATTGGGCTTCGGTCTTCATTTTACCAAAGCGTATTATTTGTGATCTCGAAAATGGGATGAGGCGCTTCTTATGGTCTCAAGGCAATAAGATTAAAGGTAAAGCGAAGGTTCGTTGGAAAACGGTTTGTCTTCCTAGAAGTGAAGGGGGGCTGGGCATACGTCGAGTTGAAGACATGAATAATGCTCTTATGGTATCGCATATTTGGAGCTTGCTTATTCATCGTGAGTCCCTCTGGGTAAAGTGGATTCACTCATATCGTATTCGTGATAAGAGTTTTTGGGTATTACCGATAAGGAACAGTATTACTTGGAGTTGGAGGAAAATTCTTCAGCTTAGAACGATTGTTCGCGAGTATATATGGACTATAGTTGGAGATGGTATGGAAACGAACATATGGTTTGATAAGTGGCATGTGGCTTGTCCGATTATCTCTTTCGTTACCCCTCGTTTGATAGCTAATGCAGGTTTTAATCTTAACTCTAAATTAGCGGATGTTTATATGAATGGGGAGTGGAGATGGCCGTCCGACTGGTTCAATCGCTTTCCGGTGCTTCGTACTATTCATGATTTTAATCTTCACCCTACACGTAAAGATATGGTAGTTTGGAAGTCGAGGTAAGGAACTCAAATGGATTTCAATACATCAACAGTTTGGGAAGACATTCGGGTGCAAGATGTCGAGGTTCCATGGGGGAGTGTAGTGTGGTTCGCGCAGGCTATTCCTAAGCACTCTTTCATTATGTGGTTGATTGTTAATAAGAAACTGAAAACTCAAGACATCATGAGTAGCTGGCAATCTTCAGGTAACATGAACTATAGTCTGATGTGTTGCTCGTTGTGTACTTCTGGTCCAGACTCCCACGGTCACTTGTTTTTTGAGTGTGACTATTCGGCTCAAGTGTTGAATGGGGTTAAATATTTCACTGGTATGGATTCGTTCACGAATATTTGGAGTGATATCATGGATTTTTTAGTAGGGATTTCGAATTCAACATCGGCTACTCATATTATCGCTAAATTGGTGGTAAGTGCCTCAGCATACTTCGTGTGGAATAAAAGAAACAGAAGACTTTTCTTGAACAAAAAAAGGACCAAAGACCAGCTGGTGGAGGTGATTCTTGGTACTGTTCATCTGAAGCTTCATACGATGCGGTTCAAGAGGACTTATCACACGGCACAAGTTTTACAGCAATGGATGCTCCCTCGGGGATTGATGATGGCGGATGACGACTGTGGTTGATGTTTGGTTGCTTTGTTTATCTCGTATGTGCCTTGTATTGGCTAGTTTTGGTTATGGGTGTATTGGTTGTCGTTTAGTTGTTTCTGTTTCTGTGTTTAACTCCTGTTAGGCATGTCTTTTAGGAGAACTGAGGAGTGTGTTTTGCTTCTCACTTGTTTTCTTTTGGTGTGATATAAAATTAACCGGGGTAACCCTTTACCCAAAAAAAAAACTCATTTTATTAGCAAAAAGGGTATAATCGACAATTACCGAATCAAAGCAAGAACCCTATGTTATGTTCATTTTAAAAATAACTAAAAATCTTCAAAAATCCCAAAATATTATATTACATCAGTGAGTAAAAAGTTTGGTGTCAAAATTTTGGTTTAGATAGGCTTCATGCTAATAATGTCGTTTAATTAATAAAAAGCTTTCAAATTACGATATTACGCATAACTCCTAATTTAGACCTCAAACTGATGTCAAATTTTTAGGATATGTTTATAAATCAGTAACAAAGGTTTTTGTCCTCTCACATTTTCAAAAATGTCGTTTTAAGGTCAAAAGGGCATAATGGTCAACATTTAAGCAATTAACGGAAACATGCAAATGAATCGGATTAATTAGGAACCAAGTTGTATAACCTCAGAGGGTTATACTAACCTATAACCTGGTCCTAATGGAACTCTAAGGCATATCTAAGCTAAGCTAAATCGGGTCAGAACTGAAAGTCAAAGCAAAAGTCTACTTTTGCGACTTTCGGTTCCGAACCGAGCCTAAACTCAAAATTGTCAGGTTGAACATGCTTAGACATGTTCTTACATTAATTACCAAGTTATATAAGTGTTAAAACAGGTTTCATGGCTTCTAGATTGTTAATTATGAGTTTATTTGCAAAATAGCTTTCTGTTGACTTTTTAATATTAAGTTTGACCCGACAATTGACCAAGTTAGAGTGATAATCAGGGGGTACCCTTTTAAGAACTTATTCCCCACATAATGACTGGACCATTAGTGATTAATCACTAAGTCAAAGCTTAATTACGACGACTTTGACTTTTGGTCATTATACTAATAAAACATGAACTAGAGAGGCTAAGATTGCTTACAAAGGCCCTTAGCACGAATTAGGAGCTTGTGGAATCTTGCTTGAAGTCCAGAGAGCTCCAGAGAGTGTGTTTTCAATAAATTTTGAAAGATGCAAATGAACTAGCAACAAACAAGTTCTTATATAGGACATTAGAACTCACAATATCAATCCAACAAAGTCTACACATGTTTCCTAATCATCCCAGGTGTCCCCTATGCATGAAATACCATTGATGCAGCCCCTGAATTCGAAAACCATGCATCTAAGGCGGTGGAACAGGCTGAACAGGCAGCTCTCCATTTTTTCTGCCCAGTTACAGGTCTTACAGACCGTAAGCTTAGGGCCTTACGGTCTGTATCCGCTTTTTAATCTTTATCGCCCAGATCAGCCACCTTACGGTTCGTAAGGTGGTCTCTTTGCGGTCCGTAAGACTTGGTCAGAAGACAAAAATTTTGAGAACTTTTGACATTTGACCATGCAACTTATCATACCTTGAGTCTCTCGTCATTATCAGTAGTAAGGGCACTCAAGTTCAGGTCTGCATCATTCAGAATGTATTCCATGCATTGTGTTGCCTTGGAGTCTTGTATACATCGAAACTCCACAAGATTAATATCCGTTATCTTTGATATCAAAATATATAATTGTTACAATGTTTTTGGGTTCGTTAAAAGGTCACTCAGAGGTTACTTTCGACATGTTGACACTTTTAACCCCTATGTTTCATAAGATCCTTATTTTAAGCGCAAACGACTTTCAATGTTCGACAATTTATTCGTTAAAGAATACGAACGTCGTATGAGGTCAATCAGAGGCACAAGAATGGCATGTTGACACTCTGGATCCCTTTAATCACATATTTACATTGTTTGACAACTTCAGTCCCTCAGAAATAATTCTTTATACGTTTAAAGTCTATGACACGTGTCTTCATTATATTGGTCGCGATTTACGAGGTGTTACATCCTCACCCCCTTAAAAGAAATCTCGACCTCGAGATTTACTGAAATAAATAAGGGTACTTCTGTTTCATTGGGGACTCAACCTCCCACGTGTATTCGGGACCTCTACAGGCATCCCATTTAACCTTCACAATCGGTACATGCTTCTTTCGAAGCTTCTTAACATGTCGGTCCTCAATCGACAAAGGTTTTTCAACAAACTTTAAGCCTTCATCTATATGCACATTCTTATGTGACATGGCTAGCGATTCATCAGCTAGACACTTTTTCAAGTTGCAAATGTGAAACACATTATGAATCCCACAGAGCTCTTCAGGCTGGTTTAACTTGTAAGCCACTGTTCTGACACATTCGTCTTCGGTTCTTGCCAATTCATGATAGCTTCAATTTTAGCGGGATCCACCTGGATACCACGCTCACTAACCACATGTCCAAGAAACTGGACTTCACGAAGCCAAAACTCGCATTTTGAAAACTTGGCGTAGAGTTTTTCCTGCTGAAGTAGTTTAAGAATACAACGAAGGTGTTTCTCATGATCAGCCTGGTTCTTCGAATAAATAAGAATGTCATCAATGAAGACGATGACAAACTTGTCCAAGTAGGGTTTGCAAACGCGATTCATGAGATCCATGAACGCTGCTGGTGCATTAGTGAGCCTAAAAGGCATCAATAAGAACTCGTAGTGACCATAACGAGTCCTGAATGCAGTCTTATGCACATCTTCATCTCTTACCTTCAGCTGATGAGGTGTAGTATCCTTTCGACTGAGGGCGTCGGCCACAACATTGGCTTTGCCCGGATGGTACTTTATAGCACATTCGTAATCGTTCAGTAGCTCGACCCATCTACGTTGTCGCATGTTCAATTCTTTCTGCTTGAAAATATGTTCGAGACTCCTGTGATCAGTGTAGATAGTGCACTTGGTACCGTACAGGTAATGTCGCCATATCTTGAGCGCAAAAACAACAGCTCCCAGCTCTAAATCGTGTGTAGTGTAGTTCCGTTCGTGGATCTTAAGTTGGCGCGAAGCATAAGCAATGACTTTATCCCGCTGCATCAACACACATCCAAGACCTTGGATAGATGCGTCGCAGTAGACTACAAAATCGTCCGTGCCTTCAGGCAAGGAGAGGATAGGTGCGCTACAAAGTCTATCCTTTAAGTGCTGAAACGCTGTTTCATGTGTATTACTCCAACGGTAAGCAACACCTTTCTGTGTCAATAATGTAAGCGGCTGTGCAATCTTTGAGAAGTCTTTGATGAACCGTCTGTAATAACCCGCCAAACCCAAGAATTGGCGTATTTCTGTCGGTGTGCGAGGTGCAGGCCAGTTCTTGATCGAATCTACCTTGGATGGATCGACATGAATCCCATCCGTGTTTACCACGTGGCCTAGAAAGTGGACTTCACAAAGCCAGAAGTCGCATTTTGAAAACTTAGCGTATAGCTGTTCCGTTCGTAAGAGTTCCAAAATAAGTCGTAAGTGCTGCTCGTGTTCCTCCCGATTCTTCGAATAAATCAGGATGTCGTCAATGAAAACAATAACAAACTTGTCAAGATAAGGTTTGCACACCCTGTTCATAAGGTCCATGAAAACCGCAGGCGCGTTCGTTAACCCGAATGGCATGACCAAAAACTCGTAATGGCCGTAGCGAGTTCTGAATGCTGTTTTGGAGACGTCCTCATCCCGGACTCTCAATTGATGATAGCCTGACCTCAGGTCAATCTTCGAGTAATAGCTCGACCCTTGCAACTGGTCGAATAAGTCGTCGATGCGTGGAAGAGGATAGCGATTCTTTACAGTCACCTTGTTCAATTCGCGGTAGTCTATACACATGCGGAAGGTACCGTCTTTCTTCTTCACAAATAATACTGGAGCTCCCCAGGGCGAAGAGCTAGGATGTATGAAACCCTTTTCCAAGAGTTCTTGCAATTGCTTAGACAGTTCTTCCAGTTCAGTTGGAGCTAAGCGATAAGGCGCTCGAGCTATAGGTGCTGCTCCAGGAGCTAGCTCGATTTGAAACTCGACCTGGCGATGGGGCGGTAGCCCAGGTAACTCTTCAGGAAACACTTGAGGAAAATCACGTACAACTGGGATATCCTCTAACTTCTTTTCTTTCATCGATGTATCTGTAACGAGTGCTAAAATAGCTGTGTGGCCCTTTCGCAAACACTTCTGTGCCTTCAAGAAGGAGATGATGCCACTCACGACACCACTCTTGTCGCCTTGAACTTCGAGAGGTTCTTTGCCAGTACGGGGAATACGAATGATCTTCTCCTTGCATAGGATCTCTGCTTGTTGTTGGGATAACCAATCCATACCAATGACGATGTCAAAACTACTCAGAGTTATGGGAATGAGATCGATAGAGAAAGTCTGACCAGCGAGGATAAGATTACAACCCTGAACTACGTGTGTGGCTTCTAGACTTTTACCGTTAGCTAGCTCTACGACATGTTTGGTGTTTAAAAGCGTTGGTGCGCGTTTAAGCATTTTACTAACCTTCAGAGATATGTAACTGGTATCCGCACCCGAATCAAATAATACCGTAACATAAAAGTCGTCGAGAAGAAACTTACCCATAACCACATTAGGATCGTTCCTTGCATCAGCCTGACCAATCACAAATGCACGACCCCTAGCACCATTGCCGTTGTTGCTTCCTCCATTGGTTTGAAAAGCTCGAGTCCGTATTTGAAATGTGTGAATGCCCTGAGGCTCGCAGGGTGAAGTACGCCACTGGTACTCTAAAAGGCATTGCGCTGACTTGGTGGAATGCGCAAGTTCAGATGTTAGGGTTGGCTGTTGCAAACGCCACACCCTGGAATGATTTTAAGGAATTGATCAGAGAGGAATACTGTAGCCGTGATGACATTCATAAGCTGGAGGTAGAGTTTTACCACTTGAAAATGACGGGGTCAGAAATTGAAGCGTACACCAGAAGATCGAATGAGTTGGCTATTCTGTGTCCTACTATGGTAGACCCTCCCATTAAGCGTATTGAACTGTATCTCATGGGTCTGGTTCCCAAAATCCACACGCGGAGTACCACCGCTTGGAGGCGTGACTGACCAGGATCAAGCCACCAATCATATTGAACATATAAGTAAATAGTAAAAGTCATTCATCAATACGATAGGTGTTTTCAAAACCAAACATAGACAAGTGTGTAGCGGAAGCAATAATGTAAAAACCCAACATAAGTATTAAGTTGAAGTGTCACAAAAGAGTGTATCATAACATCCAAAAATCCGTGCCCACAACGGCCGCGCCTCCCGTGCAAGCTCCAAGAGTACCTATGGTCCTGCAAGGCATGTAACAGAGAGTCAACAACAAAGTTGAGCGAGTTCACAGTTGGTTGTTTAGTTTATCGTATTCGTTTCGTAAATCGTATGTTTGTTTAGTAACCAATATATCATATTTATTTGTATCGCGGCCTTCCCGGCATGTGTGCGAAGATTAGTATAGGTATCGCGGCCAATCCAGGCATGTGTGCGAAGAATTGGATATGTATCGCGGCCAATCCAGGCATGTGTGCGAAGAATTGTATTTTATATAATTCTATGTTATGAAAATTATGATTCACATCCTCATTTGTTCTTTGAGTGTAAGTTTGCTTCCCAAGTGTGGTTTTTAATTCGTAATAAAGTGGGGATGAATGATGTGTGTCCGAGATGGGTGGATATTGTCGAATGGTTTCGGGCTCGAGCTCAATCAAAGAAAGTGGAAGTTTATGTTGCTAAGCTTTTAGTTGGGGCTGCTGCGTATACTATTTGGCAAGAGCGGAATAGGCGGATATTTAAAAACCAACAACGCCCTCCTGAAATGGTTAGTGATGTCATCCTAAATACGGTCAGGTATAAGTTGATGGGTGCGAAATTGAAGAACACGGATAGGGTACGCAAGTTGCGTGGGGAATGGAAGCTTACTGACGAAAGAAATAATGATGGAGGCTGATTAATTTGTAGTCTTTATTGAGTGTCTAGTTTCTTTGTCTAGGTGGTTTTTTGGATGTTTGTTTTGCTTGTGTTTCTCTTTGTTTTTACTTTCATGGGGCATGTCTCATGATTGAACTAGTGTAGACTCTCTACACTACTTGTGCTTTGTTGGTTGTGAATATATAGAATCACCGGGGTAACCCTTTACCCAAAAAAAAAAAAAGAATTGTATTTTATATAAGTGCCCTTCTCAACCGAGGACAGTACGTATCCAATACGTAGATTTAGTCTAGTAATGATGTGAGTACAAATAATCATTCAATCCCATTCCCAACCCCGGGAATCCCATGCCTTGGTAAGAGTGTGAACTCACCTGGTTTGCTCGGTATGCTAAATTACGTGCTCGCAAGTAATCAATCAAATCCTATAGTATGCACGTATATATAATCAGTACATGTTTGTAGGGTTTCACATACAATCTATGTCACACAGTGATAAGTAATTTACATCATGCACCACATAAGCAGTTAGCAAGTTTTCATGCAGTTTATGTTTCACATGAATGTCCATTCCAGTTCACTTTAATTCAATTACTCATTAACAGTCTTGGTACCCTTAACTGTGCTAACAACGTTAACTAGGATCAATAAGACTAACATGCATAGTTGAGTTATCAAATTTAACAGAGTTAACTAGTTTATTAAGGTTAGCATATCTAACCAAGTTAATAGACTAAACAGCCTTAACATATATAACCTGGTTAATATAACATACTGAACAGTATCATGTTAAATAGAATTTACAACTAACAGTGTTATCAATTATTAAGGTTACCCATTTAACTTAGTTAACATAATTAAAAATACCTAACAGAGTCAATAAGCTAGCGAAGTTAACGGACTAACAGAGTTAACAACTAATCATGGTTAACAACTAACAGTAAACAATAATATGAAATCACCAAAGTGGCGAAATCCCCTGTGTGGCCGAAAACACCCCTGGCCGAAAACCACCTTTGGGCTGAAAACTTTCTGGGCAAAAAAAATCACTTATATGGGCCGAAAACCCTATGTGGGCCGAAGACTCTAATGTGGGCCGAAGAAATCACTTATGTGATTTCGTCCACTTTATAATTGTGGTGGGTGATTTCGTTGGTACTTCATCATCTTCAACAACACTTACAGTAACATAAAACCCAGCAACTATAATCCCATTACAGTTTACTATTTCAACCAGCAATCGTTCAATCAGAAAAATCGACATCAGCACAAAAGATTTTCAACAAGAACAGCAACAAGAACAGTTTCTATATTTCATACCCACATTACGAACCCACCAAATCAATAGCTTATAATCGATGCACTTAACCACAGAGATTAACGAAGACCAGTTAATAACAGAGATTTTAACCCATTTATTAAACAATCGATGTTCAATCGTATGCTCATACATATCTCATGATAGCAGTAATACAGAATGTTAAATAAACAATCTATGGTGATTTTGATCAAACAAACAACAACAATGGCCGATTACTAACCTCTGCCGTCGGGTTTCAAAAGGAGAGAGAAACAATGTGATTAGGGTGAGAAACTTCTCCGTGAAGGTTGTGATAAAATAAATTTATAATACCCCACTGGGCCTAAAGCCCATTTGCTGTTTTCGCCAGCACATGTGGACGAAAACACCATGTGTTTTCATCAGGGGGGTGTTTTCATATGAGCAGGGGTGTTAGCCAAAGATCCATAATAAACTATACAATCCCAATTAACACAAATTACACTATTATCATATACTCAAATATAATATGCACCCCAATTATAAAATATCAATCGCAAAACTAATTAACGTTTTACAAATGTAAGCGTTGTGAAACAAACAAGTCGAGTAACAAACAACAAAAAAAAATTAACGTGCAATAAATGCGAAGATGGAAATCTTGGAAACTCGAGTTGTCACATACTTTGGGCAGTTGGACTTGATATGCCCTTTCTCGTTACAATTGTAACAAGTTGCATCCTTAATCTTTTTACAATCCAAAGTCTTATGCTTAGAAGACTTATAGATCCCACAAGCTCTTGGCTGTGATTGGGACTTTGATTCATACCTGCACTTTCCCAAATGGCGCTTCTTGCAGGTCTTGCATTTAGGCTTCTCACCCAACTGTTGGTCCTCTTTCTTGAACCCTGAACTCTTCTTGTGATCAGAGTTCCCTTTGTGCTTCTTGTCTGAACGGTGTGAGTTATCATCCTCACGTTTTCTCTTCCCAGCATCAGAATTCCTAAGCGATCTCTGCCTGACCGCATCAAGGGTAAGAGATAATGACAAATCAGCTACTGACCTAAAAGTAGTAGGTCTTGATGCTTTCACACTCGCTTTGATCTCCGGGGCTAAACCCCAATGAAACGGGCTATACGCTTTGGTTCCGGTGTCACCAAGTATGGAACCAATCGAGACATGGTATTAAAGCTCGTGAGATACGCCTGACAGTCTAAATTCTTCATGACCAATGTCAGAAAGTCGGTCTCAATCTTCTCAACTTCATGTTGAGGACATAAATTCTCTTTGATCAAAGCAACAAACTGAGCCCATGTTAAGTTATATAACAGAATCTTTCCAGTAGCTTGGATTAAGGACCTCCACCAAGCTAGAGCTTCTCCCTTGAATGATTGTGAAACATACTTCACAACATCTTGCTCTGCACATCCACTAATATCAACTATCGTATCCATCTCATCTAGCCACGTCATGCAATCAATGGCTCCTTTTTCCCTAGTGAAATCCCTGGGCTTGCAGGAGACGAAATACTTATAAGAACAGGTTTTTGCTCGTGGCTCCTTATCAAATACAATCTTCTTAGATAGAACGCTATGCTGGTTTGAAGAGTGCTGGCCATCATCCTTCCTTGACTCGTGAGTTTTAGATGGTGGCTTACTATGAGCCACAGAGTGAGTCTTAGGGTGTGATTTGGAATGAGGTACCGATAGGGTCTTGCTCCGAGTACCACTTGATTCATTAAACTGCGTATCCATGGCCTTGGTAACAGCATTATCAATCAATGCTTGAAGTTCCGCACCAGTTACGTTGATCCTGGTAGTATCATGATTCTCCCTTGGATGACTGTTGACTTCTTCTGATTCTGCCATGTAGCTTGTTTGCTACATAAAGTAATGACAATGATTTATTTAGAAGTTTATAACAGAATTGTCCTCTTGATGATTTATTAACCATGGTATAAATAAACCATATTGGTTAATTTATTAAACATATTCATTCAGGATTTTATCATAATTATCCTCAGTCATAATTTATTAATATATTATAATGGCACAAAAGGCCAGGTTACAGGGACAATTTAAACTATAAGCCATGATCTTATAGGATCGAGGCATTAAGGCATTGACAGGAAGTCATAGACTACAACTGTCTTTTGTCTTATATGACGATGAATATGGCCCGCAGGCATTACATCACTAATGGATGTTGAATCACATTTGCCAGGAGTGTTAACATGTTTTCAGGTGTTAACAAGGATTTTGAATCTTACAAGGAATTACCATCATGGCCCTGTCTTAATACGACACATGGCTAGGTTTTGCCTTTAAGATTTTCTTTAATATATAATGGCAGAATTAATTTTTAAAAGGAATGATATTTTAATTTATTTCATATTTTATATTTATGCATATAATGACAAAAATGAAATTTTTAATTAAACATTCCACTAAAATTAAAAGAGTATATATTTGCCCTAAACGAGACTTTAACAGAAATGACTTGCCCACGCAGGGGCTAAACTGAAAATACAAGTCCTCGCAGGGACTGAATACATAAATAGATGTCCACGCAGGGACTTGATTGAAATAAGGAAATTACAATACAAATAAATAAATAAATAAGGAATCCTCAAAAATCCCTTTTCTTCTTTCCCTTGATTAGATTCGCCAGACCTTTGAGAAATCTCCGGTGGCTCCTACGCTCTTCTTGAACCTCCCGTTCCACCTGACTCAACCTTTGAAGAATCTCCTGTTGTTGCGATGGCTGGATCTGCGGCGGTTGTGGCTGCTGATGCTGCGGAGGTTGAGGAGGTGGCGGGTATTGGTACCCATAGGTCGGGTACCCAGTCTGATATGGGACTCCATAGGGCCCCTCGGGATGAAGAGCATTGTAGCTCGCCACTACAAGGTATGGGTCAACTTCGGCGTAGTTGTAGTTAGTATGGGCTGGCTGCTCAAAAGGGTTATACGCCGATGCACCGGCGTATGAAGGAATTGGGTTATCATAACCCACTGGTGGCGGTGCGACTGGCGCAGAGTCCACCTCGGAAACAGGGTTTGAAGGCCCACCCATCTGTGGGTCTTCATATAGTGGCGGGTAATGACTGCCACTTAAATACTAAGGGGTGCTGAAATGGAATCCCCCTCGCACGGACATCCATGCTCCTGATCTCCTACGCCTCGGTGGCTCCGGAGGCGGTTGCTGCTCTGGCGGCGGTGGTGGCGGTGGAGTGACCGTTACAAAACGTGAATCCTCAGAGGGATCCTACTGCTGCTGCTGCTGCGATGGGTTGTAAGAGGGAGTAAACACCCAGTCGTATTGGGCAAACCTTGCCTCATAGTTGTCTGGACCACGATAAGGTGATCCATGAAAAGACGACCCATCCGAAATCTCGATAGGGTGAGTCGGTGTCCCAGATGGTGGTTCGGCGGGATCCGGATCATCATCCATATCCATGTCTTGAGCTTCAGGAAAATGGTATTCAGGGCCCAATGGGTTATGACCCATTGGTTCTTCAATCTGATTTGCCGGGTTGAACCGGCTCTGGATGTGACAACTCGAGTTTCCGACTTTCATATTCGCATTTAATGCACGTTGACTTTGACTGTTTGGTTGATTGACTTGACTGAATTGTAACTGTGCACTTGTGTTATAATAAACGATTGTGTTTACATGATTATGTGTTCGATTGTATAGCATGTATACTGTTTGAGAAACTTAACCGGTTAAACTATAAAAGAACCCGATGAAACACAAGAGTGTTTTGCCATAACCAGTTCCGACGAAACAGAACCTGTTTCGCCATCTACATCTCGACGAAACAGTGTGTTTCGCCAAGCCCAGATCCGCCGAAGCCCAGTTCGGGCCCAACATGTTATTTCGAGTTTTAATACGTAAAAAACATCAGTTTCACACTTTCATCATAACAACCGAAACCCTAGAGCTCCCTGACTGTGACGGCAACCTTGTGTTACTCCGAAACCCGCTAGATTGATCATACCTTGTCATTGCGGTTAGTGTTAATTCTTGTTTGATTTGTTTGAGTTATATCGGATGTTGATCGATTGTTTATGTTCTGATTGTTATGCGTTAAATGTGTATTTCGTTCTATCGATCGATCCGCATGATAATCATAGTTAGGGTTTGCAGAATTTGAGGTCACGTATCGATGTTGTTTGTGAAACTGACTAATATGTTCATTATCAGGGTTTGCTATTCTGTAGATATCATATGTTTTGCTCGTCGTTAAACTGATAATACACATATATACATAGGAAAGGAGTTCGCATGAACGTATTACGTAAACTTGATATGATACGATGTGTTGGAGGAATACATGAGACTAAGATACATGAATGATTACGGTATTGTATCAATGATTGGATAATGATGATACGTTAATTGATTTCTGCATGATTGTTGTTTAGATGATGACGGCAACTAGGGTTTTCTGTATGATTTCGTAACTGATATGACGTAACTGATCTGTTTGACGAAACAGAACTCTCGGCGAAACAGAAAGTGTTTCGCCAAGGGCAGTCGACGAATCAGACTTCTGTTTCGCCAAACATGACCACGGCGAAACAGGAGATGTGTTTCGCCAATAAATGTGTTTCGCCAACTTAGGTGTTTCGCCAATAAGTGTGTTTCGCCGACTCGAATGATTTGCACAGTAACCTGATTTAACCTTGTTAGAAGTTAACTGAACTAATTAACTGCTGTTAAGTGGTATGCATGATTTGTATGATAGTGAATACATATTTAGTACTTGGTGATCATTGATTGTATCTACACGTGAACTTCGTGAATGCAAACTGATTTTGGTACACGTGCTTACTTTAGGGTTGACTGATTAAGTGTGAACAAGTAGTTAATCTTACCGAGCAAACCAAGGTGAGTTCACTGCATTTCTCAAGCATGCGTCTCGGTGGTTTGGGACAGCTAGTAAACATTTGGAAGGGAATCTTGGGTAAACAGTTAAATTGGGTTTTGGTTATTGAACATGGAATCTATCATTATCGGATTGCCTGTAGGGCAATGGGGTAATTAGTTGATAGCGCTATTAGGTTTGATACCTCGCACCGGGCCGTAAGGACGGGCGCGAACTAATTATCTGGGCATCATTACCAATGCTTGGTTAGGGGCATTGGGGACTGGACACACTTCCAGGTTATTAAGGGACACACTTCCCGGATACATATGGGCACACTCCCTAGGGTATCTCAACAAGTCATAAACAACATCATATCACAACGTTGAAATGGCTTAACATACATCTGGTAACAAAACACGTTAACAAAACCTTGAACTCACCAGCGTCGTCTGACACACTTGTCTGCATGCTTGCAGGTCGCTAGTATTCGGGACGTGGACTTGCTATCTGGGAGTGCTGGAGTGGTCATGGATCGAGGCTCTTGGATTAACTTAAAAGTGAAACGTTGGTTTTGAACATTTATTATGAAACAATTGTTAAACGATTTATGATACGCTTCCGCTACACAACTCTTTGGGAGTAACTCTATGTTTGATATTTTCTATTGGTAATTCATGACATGTTTTATTTAAATATTTATCATTGGTTCAATGTGATTGGTGGCTTGAACTCTGATGGGTAACACGCCTCGCGGAGTTCCCGCAGGTGGTATTTTGGGGGTGTTACAGTTGGTATCAGAGCCACTGGTTATAGCGAACTAGGTTTTAAAACGTTTTATAAAACCAGACTATAACCGAATACCTTCGAAGAATCGATCATGACACTCAGCTCCAGATCGCAAGGTTCGTCTTCTGTTTAGTTTATGCATTATTTCCTTAATAGTCACACACTCATAACTTGCATGAAACGATACACTTGATACCATGGTGACTTGATAGTGTGACACTACTCTTCGACTTATGTGAATTGTAAACTTGTGATACCAATCGTTGTGTTGTGTGAACGGGGGAAACTTCGAGCGCAAGCTAAGAGGCACTGAGATAAGCATGCAAATTGCCTTATTACTATGGGTGCACACTTAGTAATAACGTGGGGTGCATGCAAGTCCCAGTGAGGCTTATCAAGCGTGAGGAGGGTTCTGCCTTATTGTGTGTGAACTTGGTAGTACATAGATATCAACATGATACTTGATTTCTATCTCGTTTCGATTTTCTGAATCGGTTCATCTCTATATATAGAATCATGAGTGGACGAGGACACGGACGTGGCAACATTAACATGACTCAGGCTGAGTTGACTGACCTAATCAACACCCGTGTGGCTGAGGCTTTAGCAGCCTATCAAGCTGGTACGGAATGTACCAAGTACTCTTTACTCTTATATCGCGTACACGGCTTTTCACTCCTATAATGTGTTTCCTTTCATCCTTTAGGTCAGCAAGCGCAACCCCAGAACAATCAGCCTGTCTGTACGTTTAAAACGTTCATGGACTGTAAGCCACAGACCTTCACCGGCACTGAAGGGGCTGTGGGACTCTTGAGATGGTTCGAGAAAGCAGAGTCCGTGTTTGCTATATGTAACTGTCCCGCTGGGGACAGAGTGAAATATGCTGCGGGTACCTTGGCGGATGGTGCCCTAACGTGGTGGAATGCCCAAGTGCAGTTGCTGGGCATCGAGGCAGCGAATGCCACAACTTGGGATGATTTCAAAGAACTGATCAGGGAGGAGTATTGTCCTAGGGATGAGATCCAGAAGTTGGAAAACGAGTATTATGACTTGAAGATGGTAGGATCTGAAGTCGAAGCGTATGTGAAGCGATCGTATGAACTGGCCGACATGTGCCCGAATTTGTCCCGGCCTATGTCTTGGAGGATTGAGTTATTCATCAAGGGGCTGCCTCCGCGTGTGAAGAATTTGGTCACTGCAGCCCATCTCAATGATTTGACACAGATTGTCCGTTTGACCCACAAGATTGTAGATCAAGAGGTAGAGAGTAACTCGTTACCACCGCGTGTTTCAACCACTACTGCTGCTGCACCCACTACCACTGCGTCCGCTAATGATAACAAGCGGAAGTGGAACGATTACGACAAAGCATCTAGTGCGGGTCAGACCCAGAAAAGGCCCGACAACAATAGCAATCGCAGCATCAGCCAGTCGTCTTCTGTCAATCAAGGCCAGGGAGGTAGCCAAAGTCAGGGTTCGTATGTAGGGAGGAAGCCACGGTGCAACAAGTGTGGCTATCATCATTTCGGGTAGTGTGGACGGATGTGTAACAGGTGTGGTAAGGCGGGCCACGAGACCAAAGATTGTAGGGCCCCACAGCCCAAACACCAGCAGCAACAGAACCAGCAGAACCAGAGGCAGCAGGGACAACCACCCCAGCAGAATCAGGGCTTCAGAAAGGGGTGCTATCAGTGTGGTGACGAGGGTCACTTTAAGCGGGATTGCCCTCAGTTAAATCAAAATGCTAACGACAACAACCGCCCGAATAACAATAATGCTGGGAACAACAACAATGGCAACAATGGGGGCAATGTGGCACGTGGTCGCAGATTTACGATTGGAGCTGGTGAAGCTCGAAACGACGGCAACGTGGTTACTGGTACGTTTTCAGTAAATGGTGTTTATGCTTCTATTTTATTCGATTCAGGTGCCGACTGGAGTTATGTGTCTTTGGGATTCAGTAGACGTCTAGGATTGAGTCCTACGCCTCTTGTTGTTAAGCACATAGTAGAAATAGCGAATGGTAAAACTATCGAAGCGTCACATGTTCGCATGGGTTGCAAATTAGATCTCTTAGGTCAAGTATTTGACATTGACCTACTTCCTGTCACTCTCGGGAGCTTCGATGTAGTTGTTGGAATGGATTGGTTATCCAAATATCAGGCGGAAATTCATTGCAAGGAGAAAGTCGTTCGTATTCCTCTGGCTAGTGGTGAATCTCTATCGGTCCAGGGTCATCGTAGTGGTGCTACAGTAGGTATTATTTCAGCCATGAAGGCCCTAAGTTTCTTACGAAAGGGCTATCCTTCCATTCTCGCTCTAGTTACTAATTCGCAGACTGACGAAAGGAAACTAGAAGACCTTCCTATTGTTCGAGAGTTTCCTGACGTCTTTCCTGAAGAACTTCCCGGTTTACCTCCACATCGTCAGGTGGAATTTCAGATTGATCTTCAGCCAGGAGCAGCGCCGATTGCTCGTGCTCCGTATCGTCTTGCACCAGGAGAGTTACAAGAACTGTCGAACCAACTTCAGGAGTTATTGGACCGAGGTTTCATTCGTCCTAGTTCCTCTCCTTGGGGAGCCTCTGTATTATTTGTAAAGAAGAAGGACGGGTCTTTTCGTATGTGTATCGACTATCGTGAACTCAACAAGGTGACGATCAAGAATCGTTATCCTCTGCCTCGCATCGACGACTTGTTTGACCAGCTACAGGGATCCAGTTTTTATTCCAAGATTGATTTGAGGTCGGGGTATCATCAGGTACGGGTTAGAGAGGAGGATGTGCCTCGAACGGCTTTTCGAACGCGGTATGGCCATTATGAGTTCTTGGTTATGCCATTTGGGATGACCAACGCACCAGCGGTCTTCATGGATCTCATGAACCGCGTGTGCAAACCTTACCTTGACGACTTCGTTATCGTTTTTATTGATGACATTTTGATCTACTCCAAGAACAAGGAAGACCACGAGCGCCATCTTCGTCTCATTTTGGAGCTTCTGAGGAAGGAGCAGTTGTACGCAAAGTTTTCTAAGTGTGACTTCTGGATTCGGGAAGTACACTTCCTCGGGCACATCGTTAACGAAATGGGTATTCATGTGGATCCTGCCAAGATCGATGCTATTCGAAATTGGGCGGCACCAAAGAATCCTTCGGAGGTGCGTCAATTTCTTGGTCTTGCGGGGTATTATCGTCGTTTTATTCGGGATTTTTCGAAGATTGCACAGCCTCTCACCGCCCTGACTCAAAAGAAAGTTGTTTATTCTTGGGGATCGAACCAGGAAGAAGCCTTTCAGCTCTTAAAGCAGAAGTTGTGCAGCGCACCGATTTTATCTCTACCAGAGGGTACTGAAGATTTTGTGGTTTATTGCGACGCGTCTATTCAGGGTCTCGGCTGTGTGTTGATGCAGCGAGACAAGGTGATAGCTTATGCATCTTGACAGTTGAAGGTACACGAGAAGAACTATACGACACACGACCTGGAGTTAGGAGCCGTAGTCTTCGCGTTGAAGATTTGGAGGCATTACCTGTACGGTACCAAGTGTACCATCTATACCGACCACAGGAGTCTTCAACATATTTTCGACCAGAAGGAGTTGAATATGCGGCAACGGCGTTGGGTCGAGCTTTTTAATGATTATGAGTGTGCTATCAAGTATCATCCGGGTAAAGCTAATGTGGTAGCAGATGCTCTTAGTCGCAAGGAACCAAAACAGAAGCGTGTTCGTGCCCTACAGCTTACTATTCACTCTAATTTACCTGCCCGGATTCGTTCAGCTCAGATTGAAGCGTTAAAGGAAGAAAATATCGAAGCTGAAGGATTACGAGGTTTACACAAGAAGAAGTTCGAACAACGGTCTGACGATATTTACTACTTCATGGAACGGATATGGGTTCCTTCATTTGGTAATCTTCGAGAACTGGTGATGGACGAAGCACACAAGTCGCGATATTCTATTCATCCGGGGTCTGATAAGATGTACCAGGACCTCAAGGTTTTGTATTGGTGGCCGAACATGAAAGCTATTATTGCCACCTACGTGGGTAAGTGTTTGACCTATGCTAGGGTCAAGGCCGAGTACCAGAAGCCTTCGGGTCTACTCCAGCAGCCAGAGATACCCATGTGGAAATGGGAACAGATCGCTATGGATTTTGTTACAGGGTTACCTAGAACACAGGCTGGGAACGATACTATATGGGTGATTGTCGACCGTCTCACAAAGTCAGCGCATTTCCTAGCAATCAAGGAGACAGATAAGTATTCGCAGCTCGCAGCAGTGTACCTTAAGGAGGTGGTTTCTAGACACGGGGTGCCGACTTCTATTATTTCTGATCGAGATCCTCGTTTTACTTCGGAGTTATGGCAGGCTATGCATAAGATGTTCGGCTCACGTCTCGATATGAGCACGGCTTATCATCCACAGACAGATGGTCAGAGTGAGCGTACTATTCAGACACTAGAGGACATGCTGCGGGCATGTGTTATTGATTTTGGGAAAGGATGGGAGAAGCACTTGCCGTTGGTAGAATTTTCCTACAATAACAGTTACCACACCAGCATCAAAGCGGCACCATTTGAGGCACTGTACGGGAGAAAGTGCCGTTCACCTCTCTGCTGGGCTGAAGTGGGTGATAGTCAGATCACAGGTCCTGAGATGGTACTCGAAACATCAAATATGATTGTGAAAATCAGGGAACGTATGGCAGCTGCTCGTGACCGCCAGAAGGCCTATGCTGACGAGCGTGCCAAGGAAGTAGTGTTTGAAGTGAATGACCGCGTCATGCTGAAAGTCTCGCCGTGGAAAGGGGTTGTACGCTTTGGGAAGCGTGGCAAGCTGAATCCACGTTATGTTGGGCCGTTTAAAGTTCTTGAGCGTATCGGTAAGGTGGCTTATAGGTTGGAGCTACCCACTGAGCTGGGCAATGTTCACGACGTATTTCATGTATCACAGTTAAAGAAGTGCTATGTTGACGACCCATTAGTGGTACCATATCAAGAGCTGAAAATAGACGACAAGTTGCAGTTTGTCGAAGAACCAATTGAGATTATGGATCGAGAAGTTAAAGTTCGTAAGCACAGCCGTATACCTATTGTGAGAGTTCGTTGGAACTCAAGACGTGGTCCGGAGTTCACGTGGGAACGCGAGGACCAAATGGAACTTAAGTATCCACATTTGTTCCCCAAAGACAAGACCAAGCCTAGCAATCCTAGATCTCAAGTAACTGGTGAATTTCGGGACGAAATTCCCATTCAAGTTGGGGATGATGTGACACCCGCGGAAAATGCACAGTTGTCCTGATTAGCATAGCATTGTGTTGCGGATGGCTTATCAAATTTCGGGACGAAATTTCTTTCAAGTTGGGGATAATGTGACAACTCGAGTTTCCGACTTTCATATTCGCATTTAATGCACGTTGACTTTGACTGTTTGGTTGATTGACTTGACTGAATTGTAACTGTGCACTTGTGTTATAATAAACGATTGTGTTTACATGATTATGTGTTCGATTGTATAGCATGTATACTGTTTGAGAAACTTAACCGGTTAAACTATAAAAGAACCCGATGAAACACAAGAGTGTTTTGCCATAACCAGTTCTGACGAAACAAAACCTGTTTCGCCATCTACATCTCGACGAAACAGTGTGTTTCGCCAAGCCCAGATCCGCCGAAGCCCAGTTCGGGCCCAACATGTTATTTCGAGTTTTAATACGTAAAACAACATCAGTTTCACACTTTCATCATAACAACCGAAACCCTAGAGCTCCCTGACTGTGACGGCAACCTTGTGTTACTCCGAAACCCGCTAGATTGATCATACCTTGTCATTGCGGTTAGTGTTAATTCTTGTTTGATTTTTTTGAGTTATATCGGATGTTGATCGATTGTTTATGTTCTGATTGTTATGCGTTAAATGTGTATTTCGTTCTATCGATCGATCCGCATGATAATCATAGTTAGGGTTTGCAGAATTTGAGGTCACGTATCGATGTTGTTTGTGAAACTGACTAATATGTTCATTATCAGGGTTTGCTATTCTGTAGATATCATATGTTTTGCTCGTCGTTAAACTGATAATACACATATATACATAGGAAAGGAGTTCGCATGAACGTATTACGTAAACTTGATATGATACGATGTGTTGGAGGAATACATGAGACTAAGATACATGAATGATTACGGTATTGTATCAATGATTGGATAATGATGATACGTTAAATGATTTCTGCATGATTGCTGTTTAGATGATGACGGCAACTAGGGTTTTCTGTATGATTTCGTAACTGATATGACGTAACTGATCTGTTTGACGAAACAGAACTCTCGGCGAAACAGAAAGTGTTTCGCCAAGGGCAGTCGACGAATCAGACTTCTGTTTCGCCAAACATGACCACGACGAAACAGGAGATGTGTTTCGCCAATAAATGTGTTTCGCCAACTTAGGTGTTTCGCCAATAAGTGTGTTTCGCCGACTCGAATGATTTGCACAGTAACCTGATTTAACCTTGTTAGAAGTTAACTGAACTAATTAACTGCTGTTAAGTGGTATGCATGATTTGTATGATAGTGAATACATATTTAGTACTTGGTGATCATTGATTGTATCTACACGTGAACTTCGTGAATGCAAACTGATTTTGGTACACGTGCTTACTTTAGGGTTGACTGATTAAGTGTGAACAAGTAGTTAATCTTACCGAGCAAACCAAGGTGAGTTCACTGCATTTCTCAAGCATGCGTCTCGGTGGTTTGGGACAGCTAGTAAACATTTGGAAGGGAATCTTGGGTAAACAGTTAAATTGGGTTTTGGTTATTGAACATGGAATCTATCATTATCGGATTGCCTGTAGGGCAATGGGGTAATTAGTTGATAGCGCTATTAGGTTTGATACCTCGCACCGGGCCGTAAGGACGGGCGCGAACTAATTATCTGGGCATCATTACCAATGCTTGGTTAGGGGCATTGGGGACTGGACACACTTCCAGGTTATTAAGGGACACACTTCCCGGATACATATGGGCACACTCCCTAGGGTATCTCAACAAGTCATAAACAGCATCATATCACAACGTTGAAATGGCTTAACATACATCTGGTAACAAAACACGTTAACAAAACCTTGAACTCACCAGCGTCGTCTGACACACTTGTCTGCATGCTTGCAGGTCGCTAGTATTCGGGACGTGGACTTGCTATCTGGGAGTGCTGGAGTGGTCATGGATCGAGGCTCTTGGATTAACTTAAAAGTGAAACGTTGGTTTTGAACATTTATTATGAAACAATTGTTAAACGATTTATGATACGCTTCCGCTACACAACTCTTTGGGAGTAACTCTATGTTTGATATTTTCTATTGGTAATTCATGACATGTTTTATTTAAATATTTATCATTGGTTCAATGTGATTGGTGGCTTGAACTCTGATGGGTAACACGCCTCGCGGAGTTCCCGCTGGTGGTATTTTGGGGGTGTTACACTGGAAATATGGGGTCGGGTCTTGAAACACGCGGTGTGACCCTGACCGCTGCAGTGGTAGGTAGGAATGGCGTGAATGGTCGGACTCGTTGCCTTGATGGAGCCCGAAGGAATCATGGTAGGAAGGTGAGGAGCTAAGCGAGACAGAACGTTGCGCAGGCTCTAAGTAGGTTCTCCAGTCTTCTTGAGGACTGGTGCTCATTGTAACAGACGGAGTTTGCCGGTGGGAAGGTCCGGCCTCGTGATCGTTGGGGGCGTTGAATGGCCCTTTTCCTCGTCCTCCTCTTCGGAACCTTGGTGGCATTTTTGTTGATCCTGTCAAAACAAACAAAACAAACAACAAAGGATGATTACTCCTAACTTCTTTGTCTAGACTCGGAAGTCGAGGAATGTGCAAACTGTGTCATTAAGATTAAACACAAAAAGGGCTAGTGTTTAATTCACTCAATGTTGGCTCTGATACCAACCTGTCACACCCCGATATTTCCACGTATTACCAGTGGGCCCGGTGGGGAGTATCGTGACGTAGTTGATATCATCATAGTCAATTTATAACAGTTTAATGCACAGCGGAAGTCTAAAAGATAATAACATTACAAACCGATTGAAAGTAATATCAATTATTACAAAACGGTTGTAAATAGATCCACAGGCGGATCAAAGATAAAAGAAACATTGTCCAACAGATTTTTAACATCTAAGCTTGCAAGACTCTTTATTGATGCTAGGAGTAGCCAGCCCATTTCGATTAGTACCTGCACTTAACCTTTTTGGAGAAATACGTCAGTTTTCACTGGTAAATACAATTAACCGACTCATTTTGAAAAATGTTTAAGAAAATTGATTTAAATGCACAAGGCACAAATAATCTTTTATAACTTGGGATAATTAATTAAAAATAATCTTGTAAAAGAATTATATGTTTATTATACGTTCAGTAGCCCGGGTTAAAAACCGGGTTAAAGATTAATAGACACACCACATAAATAAACCCAGGGCAAGTTAATCTCGAACAAGCGGGCATATTATTTTTACATACGCACCGGCAGGTGTATTCCTACACCCCGTGCTTAAGTCGTGGCCATTTCAATGAATGAGCCGAGGATATCCAGGACATGGTCATTAACCCCCCCCCCCCAAGGCTTAAAATAAACAAGACAGATTAAACAGGTTATCTCAATGATTTAATATTCATATGATTAAAAATTCAATACTCAACCAAGTGGTGATTTATATACCGTACCCCAAGTTCGTATAAGGGAAAATAAGTTAAAAGTATTTACCTGACAAATTATACAAATTTATCCCAGCCGTATACAATTAGCAAGTGCAAATATCTTTTACTGGGCTCCTAAATCTGGAACGAAGGTTTTAATAACATATTAGATTCCTAACGGGTCTTACATAAGTTTAAACTTAAACCGGTTAGTTTTAAAGGAAGGTATACGGTTCAAAACACAAGATTAAGCGAAGACCGGATTAGAATGTGGTTTAGACCCGACAAGTATGAAGACTTGTATAACATGGGTAAACTAAACACATTCTGGATTTTGAAGTGAAAATGATAAGTTTGACCCGTTTCGGTTAATTTATGCGAACTAGTTACATAAACCGTACCGAACGCGATAAATGCATAACATGTAACCAAATGAGTCATGGGCTGGTTTCCTAAGTTAATATACCTCAAATATGTTGTGATATCAGTAGGATGCCTTCCATCATGCCCAAAACGGATTTAAAATCAATTTAAGCCCCGTAGGGGTATTTTGGTCATTTTAAGGACTATAAAAGAGGTTAAATATTAACCTGAGGTTCTGGTCTTAAACGATCAGTAAAAATATTTATTTTTGCAAGTCATATCAGTAAGGTATTGCATATATGTGAAATTTATCATTTATAACCAAACTATGCACCGTAGGGGCATTTTGGTCATTTCACATAAGCTTTAAAGGTCAAAATTGGAAATCTGAGTTCAAAACTTTTTCTTACTGTTAAAGTATAAAAATTTACTTAAAACATCAGTAGGTATTAAGTCTTATATGCCAAAAATAGTTTTAACCCATTCTATGCTTTTAAAACGCGTAAAAAGTCGGTTTTTGGTGATTTTCAGTTTATATAAGGAAAGCTGAGATTTTTGTCAGTCCAGAAGGCTTAAAATATTTTATTTATCATATAAAATCAGTAGCAATAGATTTGGTATCAATATGTTATGTAAAACTCATTTTATTAGCAAAAAGGGTATAACCGACAATTATCGAATCAAAGCAAGAACCCTATGTTATGTTCAGTTTAAAAATAACTAAAAATCTTCAAAAATCCCAAAATATTATATTACATTAGTGGGTAAAAAGTTTGGTGTCAAAATTTGGGTTTAGATAGGCTTCATGCTAATAATGCCGTTTAATTAATAAAAAGCTTTCAAATTACGATATTACGCATAACTCCTAATTTAGACCTCAAACTGATGTCAAATTTTTAGGATATGTTTATAAATCAGTAACAAAGGTTTTTGTCCTCTCAAAAACAAGCGTAACCCTAATTCTATCTCTAGCTATGGCGACATCAGATTCCTTCGAAACCCTAGGTCTTTCATCGTGATTTGTCAAGATCAGATCGGCGATTAGGGGTTCTAACTTCTAATTCATAATCTGTCTTTGCGGATTGTTTGATTTTCGGCTAGGGTTTTCTGTTTCTTTATAATTGCCGCCTTCATCTTCTGTTTCGAGCATATTGGATTGAATTGTTGGTTAGTCGGCTTTGATTTTTAGTATTTCTTTCTGATTTGTAAGATTCATGGGTTAGGGCTTCAGCTAGTTTAGGGTTTGACTCTGTTCTTTGTTTGTTGGGTTTGTCTGGCCTAGTTTGCTTGTGTGTTTGCGTACTATTGCTTGTTTCGTAGGGTTGAAAGAGAGTTGTTAATCACTGAATGGAGGATCGAGCGAAATCTGGTGGGAAACCACAAGATGTCCACGGTAAGCCTACATTGTCGTTTCAGGATTTGGCGAATCGGGTTATTGATGTTGATGGGAATACCCTCAAGCCGAGACGTGGAATCCCGTTGAAAGAGACTAGTTCAAGCATCATTGACAAGAATTCTAAGGGTTCGGCTCCTGTCCGTCTAGGAAATCTGGATGCAAATTTCTGGGATTCTCCGGGCATGGGATACACGCCAATTTCAGGTTTGGATAAAGCGAAATCGGTGGCTGATCAGGGTTTGGAAAAATCGCCAAGAATTGCGGATCCTATCTCCTTTGCTAATGTAGTGAAGAACACTAAGGAAAACATTAAGGTGAACTTTAGGGCAATGGAATCTAGTGAAGTTGTTGATGGAGCAGACGTTGTTATTCCATTGACATCGGTTAAACAAGTCACAGACAGGTATGCTAACACTTTGTATGGGTACTTTCTGGGTAAACGATTGGCATACCCTGTCGTGGATTTCTTTGCAAAGAACAACTGGGTTAAATATGGTCTATCTAGATTAATGATGAATGCAAACGGGTTCTTTTTCTTTAAGTTCAAGACTAAAGAAGGGATGGATCAAATGTTAGAGGATGGCCCTTGGTTGATAAGGAATGTTCCGATAATTTTGAAGGAGTGGTCAGCTTCTATCAAGATGGAAAAAAGGATATTAGTGTTGTTCCAGTTTGAGTCAAGATGCATGATGTGCCGTTAGCGGCATTTATTGAGGATGGTCTTAGTTTGGTTATATCTAAGATAGGGGTTCCAAAGATGTTGGATTCGTATACGGCCACGATGTGTGCTGAGTCTTGGGGAAGAAGCAGCTATGCTAGAGCTCTAATTGAAGTGCAGGCGGGGACTGATTTAAAGAAGAGTGTAACTGTCGCAGTCCCATCTTTAGATGGTGGTGGTCATTCTAAGGTGGAGGTAAAAATCGAATATGATTGGGAGCCTTTAAGGTGCTCATCTTGCTGCGTGTTTGGTCATGAAGATAGCTCATGCCCAAAGAACCCTCAGGTTGTTTCGAGTGGGGATTCTGGGAAGAAAAATGATGATTTTCAGGTTGTGGGTGCCAAGAAGAAGAAAGCTACTAACCAAGGTATTCATATGAAAAATCAGAAGCCTAAGTTAGTGTATAGACCAGTTGTAAACCCTAAACCAAAATCGTCCTTGAGGATGCCGATGAACAATCAGGTATCAACGTCAAACCCTTTTGATATCCTTAAGGACGATGATGGAGGTCAGGGAGGTAGTACTGTGGGTCGTCTGGAGAAGAAGGCCACGCAGACTTTGGACAAGCAGGATTCAGATGAGGAGGAGGTCGTTGAAGTCTACAATGAAACTAATGAATTTATGACTTCGGGAACACATACTTCATCTTCTAGAGCAAGGGCAAGCAACTCATCCACAAAGGGCTCCAATGGCTAGACATGATGTGATTCGAGTTAAGGGGTTGCCGGTTTGTGGCAATTTCATTTTTGATGATGGAGGTTGAGTCGTTTTTTTTTGGTTGTCGTGTTTTGGTCTTGTCTACTTTGTTTCTTGATGTAAAGTAGGCTAGGTTATGGGTTGTCGTAGAGTATTTGGTTTTTTGTTTGGTTTACATATACGGGGCATGTCCTGTATATGAATTAGTGTAGAACTCATCCTCACTACTTGTTCTTTATTGCGGTTGTTTTAATAGAATCACCGGGGTAACCCTTTACCCAAAAAAAAAAAGGTTTTTGTCCTCTCACATTTTCAAAAATCTCGTTTTAAGGTCAAAAGGGCATAATGGTCAACATTTAAGCAATTAACGGAAACATGCAAATGAATCGGATTAATTAGGAACCAAGTTGTATAACCTCAGAGGGTTATACTAACCTATAACCTGGTCCTAATGGAACTCTAAGGCATATCTAAACTAAACTAAATTGGGTCAGAACTGAAAGTCAAAGCAAAAGTCTACTTTTGCGACTTTCGGTTCCGAACCGAGCCTAAACTCAAAATTGTCGGGTTGAACATGCTTAGACATGTTCTTACATTAATTACCAAGTTATATAAGTGTTAAAACAGGTTTCATAGCTTCTACATTGTTAATTATGAGTTTATTTGCAAAATAGCTTTCTGTTGACTTTTTAATATTAAGTTTGACCTGACAATTGACCAAGTTAGAGTGATAATCAGGGGGTACCCTTTTAAGGACTTATTACCCACATAATTACCAACTCATAGCCACTTTCAATTCAAAAATGATTGGACCATTAGTGATTAATCACTAAGTCAAAGCTTAATTACGACGGCTTTGACTTTTGGTCATTAGACTAATAAAACATGAACTAGAGAGGCTAAGATTGCTTACAAAGGCCCTTAGCACGAATTCGGAGCTTGTGGAATCTTGCTTGAAGTCCAGAGAGCTCCAGAGAGTGTGTTTTCAATAAATTTTGAAAGATGCAAATGAACAAGCAACAAATAAGTTCTTATATAGGACATTAGAACTCACAAGATCAATCCAACAAGGTCTACACATGTTTCCTGATCATCCCAGGTGTCCCCTATGCATGAAATACCATTGGTGCAGCCCCTGAATTCGAAAACCATGCATATAAGGCGGTGGAACAGGCTGAACAGGCAGCTGTCCATTTTTTCTGCCCAGTTACAGGTCTTACGGACCGTATCCGCTTTTTAGTCTTTATCGCCCAGATCAGCCACCTTACGATCCGTAAGGTGGTCTCTTTGCGGTCCGTAAGACTTGGTCAGAAGACAAAAATTTTGAGAACTTTTGACATTTGACCATGCAACCTATCATACCTTGAGTCTCTGGTCATTATCAGTAGTAAGGGCCCCTCAAGTCCAGGTCTGCATCATTCAGAATGTATTCCATGCATTTGTGTTGCCTTGGAGTCTTGTATACATTGAAACTCCACAAGATTAATATCCGTTATCTTTGATATCAAAATATATAATTGTTACAATGTTTTTGGGTTCGTTTAAAGGTCACTCAGAGGTTACTTTCGACATGTTGACACTTTTAACCCCTATGTTTCATAAGATCCTTATTTTAAGCGCAAACGACTTTCAATGTTCGACAATTTATTCGTTAAAGAATACGAACATCGTATGAGGTCAATCAGAGGCACAAGAATGGCATGTTGACACTTTGGATCCCCTTAATCACATATTTACATTGTTTGACAACTTCAGTCCCTCAGAAATAATTCTTTATACGTTTAAAGTCTATGACACTTTTCTTCATTATATTGGTCGCGATTTACGAGGTGTTACATCTACCATTGATCCAAGGTAGCCGAAGGACAGATTTTTACTAAGCTTTACTGAAAAAAGCTGCAAACTTCAGTTCCGAAACATTAGTCTTAACTTCGTTTAGTCAGAAGAACTTAGAACGGTGGTAGCAGGGCGAAAGGCAAGGTCACATCCTGCTGTCATAGCTTGCCCCCCATTGCTTCGTAAGAGAGAGAAAATAAAAAATGGAAATAGTGAATCAAGATCTAGACTATCCTCTATCCGGATATATATGCCCCTATGAGCGACTATGCCGATCTTTATATGTTTTGGCCACGTGCGTTTCCGCTAAGAAGAAGAAGGTTTGGATCTTTAAACCTTAAGAGGATGCTATCGAATGTGTTCTTGGCACACGTGAGGGATGTGACCTATGTTAGGTCCATAAGATAGCACAACTTTTGGTGTTCTGTGACAACTGTGTTCTGTAATCATCGTATAATGTAAAACAATGTCAGTTATCAATAAAACAATGTGCTTTGGTGTTATTATATGTGCAATTGTGTTTGATGATTTTACAATTTGATTCGCTTACGATTTCAAGCTTTAAATCACTTTCTGGAAGTTTATACGCAAACTGGTGCATAAACGCAATCAGTTTAATGCGACGTACACTCCGGAACTGTGACGTAAGCTTAACATACCTTAAATATCCTTTACATAACTTAGAAATAAGTTCTGAAAGATTCGGTATGGCAAAAACATGTTTGTTCTAACTTTAGAACTATTTACGACAAAACTGCGAAACGAACGTTGGAGACCGCCCGTATTATATTTAAATCCCAAAAATATTCTGTTATGATTAAAATTTTATTTTTAATCGGGTCCGTGTTGAAAAATAAATTAAAACGCCTAAAAACGTTATTTTTCAAGTTTAAGCGCGTACCGTGTGTTTCTGCGCGACACAGTGTTTCTACTGCAAAACGCAGACAACGCAGCCAGCCTTGGCAACTGAAATTTATTTTAGTAATATTTTGGCGAGTTTATTTTTATAGAATAATAAAAATAATTTAGAACGCCATAAACCGGGATTTAAACGCTAGATAAAATACCCGGTACCCGGTTAAACACCTGTTTTATCTAATTTACCAACAAAGTTACACATGGACCCCCTCCCCCTTATGAATTTACGGTCATATAGTTTTGGATGGCCCCACCAATTTTTTTTCAAGATCTCTAAAATATTTTGTTGATCTTATGGGACAAGTGTAGATACAAGAATCCCTAGTAAATCTTCCAATATCTCTTATAAAATCTTACCAAGATCACCATACTTACCACAACACTCAAACTCCTTCACTCTCTCTCTCCATAACCGTCCCCTCTCTCTCACCATCTTCATCCTTTCTTCAATCTTGTTCTTCATATTCAAGCTCATTTCTAGCAACCTTCAAGTTGGTGTGAAGATCTAAAGGGGTTTCCAAGGTGCATTCAAGTAATTTCAAGCTTCCTATCATCAAAATCTCATCCCACAACCCACTTGAATCTTGAAGGTATAACACTTATGTTAAAATCATGCTTTGATTCTTGGTGTTCTTGATGATTTGAAGTTTCTCTTGAATCTTGGGATTTTCACTAAACTTGAAATCTAATGAAATGGGTCATGATACAAGTAAAAAAAATGGTGATGTATATGTATATGTATAACCGTACACATATACATATGTGTTTGAGTTTTGAGCTTTATTTTGATAAAGTATTTGTTTAAGTGTTACATGTTCTTGAATGATGGTAAAAATGCAAGTATTTGGTGATTTATGTATGATATGTTAAATGTAAATTACATCAGCAAATAAATCTGAATATATCACATATTTGATGCATTTAGATTAACATAAAATGATGATGTTATGATAGTATGCTTTAGGCACTTGTACATGAAGATACATGTTGATGTAAAGCTCAAGAAATGGTAAAAAAGGGTTGTATGACAAAAATGTTTTAGATCAGGTTACAAACACTAAAAATAACATTATTTGGTATATTATAATGGCATGAAACTTTGACATAGGTTTGATAGCTTTGCATGTTGTACATATAGCTTAAAAAGTGGTAAATTATGTGAAATTTGCATGATTTATGTGCTTTACTTAAGACTTGCACTATCATGAGTATAACCATTATTTTATTCAGTAAATAAAATGGGTTATGTTAAAATTTCAGGTCGTTTCGATTTGGGATGGTTCGGGTAACGTTTGATGCAAAACTATGCGGTAAAACGGTTAAAAATCGCATTTTCGAAGGATTTTTACAAAACTGTTCTAGATCAGTCACCAAACTGATATTTTTGATATAAAAATAAGTATTTTAACTTATATTAAGTTTACTTGGTTTTTGGTTAGTCATACGTGACTTCCGACGCCCAAAAATGTTACCGAAACGCTAAAATAAGTGTTTTTCAACATACACTAGAATGGGTTGTTCATCGGTTATTTTATGTGTTACAATGTGCTATGTGTTTTACAATATGTGTATGATTATGTGTTAGTGTTGACAAGATTATGTGTGTTACGCTTGAGTACATATATACCAAGATAATAAAAAATAATAACTTTTCGAGAAATCTCAAAGTCATGTGAAAATTCTAAGTATCGGAGAAACTTCGGTATTTTTGTGAGTTTTTTATTATTAAATCATTCTTATTTAATTTAGGACGAATAAACAATTTGAGGGATTGTGTTAACATATAAAAACGCACCCAAAGGTGAGTACATAGATCCCCTCTTTTACATGTTTTCGATTGTTTTGGGGTGATTCATATGTATCAAAACGATTTCGATATGTTAATGATGGTTTCAAAAACGATTACGATGGTTTATACTAAACTAATAACGATTTCGACAATGTGAACGAACTTGTTGGTTGTAGTTACATAACGAATGACATTCATTAATTTTGGCCGAACCGACCAGTATTAGGTTATGGTTCCATAGGATCCGACAAATCCCGTTATCAGACCGGACCCATGGTTATGTGTGGGTTAGGTGGGTAACGACTGAATCTGATGATTGTTAACTTACCCTTTGGAGGTTTGTTAATGCAAGAACGAGTTGAACGATGAACGAGTCACAAAGGTTTGAATGTTATTAGCGAGATGACCAAAAGTAGTTTTCACAATTAAAACGAGAACGATTTGTAAGAGAACGATTTTGAACGATTGAACGATTATGAACGATTTAAACAAGTGAACGATGATCTATAACGAGAACGAGTTAAACAATGTTACACAACGAGGTTTACTAAACGATATAAACCATACAAGTTTTATTACGAGGACGATTTACGATTTGGTTTACGAAAACAAATGTTTTGGGTTAAGATTCATGGCATCAAGGTTTACAAATTATAACCAATCTATTTTGACTTGGTTATTCATTTTACAATACAAACATTTTACAAAACAAGGTTTTCTACTATCGAACAACGAAGTTGTACGAGTTATTTCAACATGTAAACGAGCCATGAATCTGACACTCACACAAAAACTATGTGCTCGCCAGCATTTCTTTGCTGACTTTGTTTTTACATATGTTTCAGGGGATGTTGCTTAATGTTGATTGCGAATAGGATGCATGCTCACTTAGGACTGGACGAGGCCCTAGTGATTTAATAACGATGATAGACTATGTTTGACTTACTTGTTTAACTTTAAGACAATGTTTAATATTCAATAAAAACGAAACTCTTTGTATCCATGGTTTGAAACAATACTTCTGTTACAACACTCCCCACCGTTTCCGCCACGATTTGTTGTTTTACGTGGTCAGGGTGTGACATGTTCTATGATTCACCTCCGAATAATGAGTAGATAGGGAAGAGCTTTTTATTTTTCTCTTCATAGAAGACTAATGGGTGGAGCAAGAGGTCAAATTACTATAGAAAGAAGAGTTGTAACTATAGGACTTCTTTTCTAGTAGTAAGATTTAAGGTTTTTTCGTTCCTTCTCTTCGATAAGAATATCGATTTGAAATGATAAAAATTCCTCTTGATTCTCTTGTGTTCAGCGAAAGAACTGCCTAAGCATACTTTTTCGGATCCAAACTTCTTTGTTCTTTCTAAGTCTTCATCTAGCATAGAAGAACGCAACTATTGCAAAAACGGGTCTTACAGTAGTAGGCGGCATCCCCTCTTAGTTTTAAGTAAGCGGAACCATTCCATTTTGGTTCTTCTCCACATTCTTACCAGACTATCCAGGGATTTTCCTATGATTTTAGAAACTGAAATTTCGATATAGAAGGATCTCCTTATTTCTGAATAGATTATAGCATCATTTTCTTTCAAAGATATGAAATCACCTTGGGAAACTTGAAAAGAAGTAATGCTGACTATTACATTATTCACACAAAGCCTTCGATGACTTATCGGCTGCCTTGCTTGAGGAAGAGATTCACTAAAATGGAGACGAACCGGAATAACGTCCGATCTTGTTTCTGGATTGAGTGGAAAAGGGATATATGAAGTTCGTTTTGTTCCTCTATGCATCTCTGTGATGGGTAAATCTCCATGAAAAAGGGGCAACTTTCGTTTAGTTTGTAATTGGATGTAACTATTCAGATTTTTTCGAGAATAATCATTCTCTTAACAGATCTCGTCTTGTTCCTCAATCTTCGAAGAATGCAGCGTTGTATTATTGTAAGTTCCCTGTTCCAAACATTTCCTTCAAGTAGACGACAAGTTTTAAATCTTAATGCAGACATTCCTCCCTCACATGCATTTACAACAGATTCTTACCAAGACCGGTAATCCCCATAGACACACGGCCATTCTCGGCATCTTCACTATTGCCCCTCTTCCAAAGCCTTTCGAAATGTCAATGTGACATTTTCTTCTTTCCCCAGGATACTATTGGCTTACTCTTCTTTTCCTTCGGCGAGGATACCTTAGTTCCAATCGTTTGAGGAAAGTCGGCATCCTTAGTTGAAAGGAAAGGACTTCTACCATGAACGGACTCTTTGCCTTGGGGAAAGAACTTCCTTGGCTTACTAATGACCACTTCGAGAAGAACCTATTTGAAGTCTAATGCCACATCTGACTCAACAACTCCTTCTTCCTCTGAGAACTCTACTTTGATTCCTGCCTCCACTACTGGTGTGTCTTCTGCCGTTCCCAGTGCTTCCCTAGTGGCATCTTCACTCATGACAGACTCAAGCATCGAGTCTTCATCGTTGTCACAGGCTACGGCTTTGCAGTCCTACATCACTGCATCTGGTTCGTTGTCCTTTGTGAAGCCGAAGCCATTGTTGCCCTCTTATCGGGTTCATGGACCAACTCCAGGACCCTCGGCATCTATTCCACAGCCCTCTAGTCATGTTTTCATGCCTTCCCCACAGGTATATACCACGGTTCCCTCTGCTTCCTTCTCACCGTTATACACCATGTCTTCCAATGCATCTCCTCAATCTTTCCTTTCAGCCTACCAGAACCCATCATCCTTCTCACCTTCGCCCCTTCTTGCTGCACCCATCTCGTATCCATAAAGCTAGACTTACGCAACTATCTTCTCTAGAAATCATAGTTTGAACCTATACTCATCAGTAATGATTTAATGGGCTATGTGTTACCTTCCCATGTTCCCCTTAATTCATCAGTGATGCCGAAGGAAGGGCTCATCTCAACCCCGCTTATAGTGCTTGGGTGAGAACGGATGTCACACCCCGACCGCGTAAAACAACAAACCGTGGCGGAAACGTCGGGGAGTGGAGCGACAGAATTATTGTTTCACAACCATGGTGTTCAAAGTTTCATTTTATTTATATAAAAGTGATTACATTGTCTTAGAAACAAAGAAACATAACATAATTAAACTAGTCTTGCATCTTTTATTGTCACTAAGGCCCAAGTCCGCCTAAGTGTATCTTGATCAACCCTATGCATCAGCTCCTGAAAACACATGTGAAAATAGGTACGTCAGCATAAAAATGCCTGTGAGATACATAGGTTTTGTTGTTGAAAAATTCATGACTTGTAGTTGAAAGAAAAGTTTACAAAAATTAGTCATGAATCATATTAAAAGTGTTTTCTTTTATAAATTATACGAAATTCGATAAGGAAATCAAATGTTATAAAAGAAAGGTGTGAGGTTAAATGAATAACCAAGTAAACAGAAATTGCATAGAATGTGACATTTGGGTAAAATGTATCCTATCTTTGTCTAAGTGGTTTAGATAACGCAACGATATGTAATACCATAGAAGCATTTATATATAGGAAGTACCAGCAGCGTATCCACCATGCTTTTATCATATTACACGTCGCCTCGTTATTTAAATCACTTACCAAAATAACCCACCAAAATGTATTGTTTAAACTAATGTCAAAATGTTCATGTATAATAAAATGTTATGTAAAATCAAAAGTCTAAGGTAGATTGGTTGAGGGCGGGGGATATGAATTCTGCTTTTTTTCACTCTTCTCTGAAAATCAGAAATCATTGTAGCCGGATCGATGTGATTAAAGATTCGGAAGGGAAGCTATATGAAGGTGATACGGTTTATCAATCGTTTGTCAAGCATTATGAGAAGTTTTTCGGTACTCAAGGTGATATTTCTCTTACTCCGGCTCCGGATTTATTCTCTAAAGTCCTATCTCCACAGGTTGCTTCTCATATGACCCGCCAAGTAACCGCGGAGGAGGTGAAAAAGGCGATGTTTTCTATTGGTATTGATAAAGCTCCTGGTCCTGATGGATATACAGCGGCGTTTTTCAAAAGTGCATGGCCTATTGTCGGTAATGATGTTACCGGTGCTATCATTGATTTTTTTGAAACAGGAAACCTTTTTCGGGAATTGAATCACCCGACTATTGTGCTTATTCCAAAAATTCCTACCCCTTCGGCTGTCATTGACTATCGGCCGATTGCTTGCTGTAATGTCTTATACAAGTGTATCAGTAAAATCGTTGCAGATAGAATTAAAGGTGCGCTGAATGACATCGTTAGCATTAATCAATCGGCTTTTGTTCCAGGAAGGAGAATCTCTGATAATATTATGCTGACTCAAGAATTAATGCATAATTACCATAGACATGCGGGTCCTCCAAGGTGTGCTTTTAAAGTTGATATCCAGAAAGCTTATGACACGGTTGACTGGAGATTTCTAAAAAGTGTTTTGCTTGGGTTTGGTTTTAATGGCAAGATGGTTGATTGGATCATGTTGTGTGTCTCGACTGCTTCTTTTTCGATATGTGTCAATGGTTCTGTGCATGGTTTTTTTTTTTGGGGTAAAGGGTTACCCCGGTGAATTTTATAAATAATCAAAGAATACCACAAGTGTATCAGATAGGATACACAAAGCTAGACTTGGCATACCAAGACTAGGACAACCAGAAAAAAAAAAAAACACAACCAACGTCACTGACACAAAGTAAAACAACCAAGAAACAAAAAAACCAAGACTACACCAGACCGACTCAAATCATCTAGCCCGCGCCTGTGTCATCTTCAAGCATAGTAATCTTCTACCTCCTCATCATCCTTGTATGGTTCGCATCCCAGGTAGACTTGAATCCCATCACACGTAATCTAATTATGTTCACAATTCTTTCAGTCACCATAGAAACACTGCTTTGATTCAGTGTAAAAAGACGAGCATTTCTTTCTTGCCAAATGCAATAAGTGGTAGCCGCAACTACCATTTTGCACAGAATGTGGTCTATCTTCCTTGTGTTAGCATGATGAATCATCCAATCCATAACGGACTCCCATGTATCATTAACATTACTCATATCAACCATAGACTTAACATTGTTCCACACTTGAGATGCAAATGTACATTGGAAAAACAGATGGTCCCTTGAGTCACGATCATACTTGCAAAGCGGACAACACAACAACCGAAGATTTGTTTCACTTCCTACTTCCCAAGCCTGCAATCGGTCCTGTGTTCTTAACTTATTTTTAATGACGAGCCATAAGTGAAAAGAATGGCGAGGAATGCATTGAGCGAACCAGATCAGATTTGCCCAATTAACAATAGGATTACGATTTCGTATAGAATCCCATACTTCTTTTGAACAGAACTGGCAAGGTTTACCCTCCAAATCTCTCCATATCAAAGTGTCTACCATGTGATGTTCGAAACTTGGAATATCAATATTGTTTAAAACCGGGAAAAGATCAAGCCAAGCTTGCGGCCACCTCCAGTGGCCGTGAACGTCAACAAGCTCGCTCATAGATGATTGGAGAGTAAAACCTGCATTAGCAATAACCCGAGGAGAGATAAACGAGTTTAATGGGCTGAATTGACACCAGTTGTCGCTCCATGCGTTCGTTTGATCTCCACTTCTTATCTTTTTCCATATAAAAGGCCGGACAAGGCTGCGAATAGACATGATTTTCCGCCAACCCCAACTTAAGCTTCCCCGGCTAGGAATATCCCATAAGGTTCTACCTTTTAATTTGTGGGAATTAATCCATTGAACCCATAAAGAGCGCTTGTTACTAACAATACTCCAAATGTGCTTAGCCATGAGAGCCTTATTCATATCAGAAATGTTTTTTATTCCCAACCCTCCTTCCTCCTTAGGTAAACAAACCTCTTTCCATGAAACTTTAGCATGAACTTTGCCTTGAGAACCCGCATTCCATAAGAAACGCCTCATTCTTTTCTCAAGCTCCTTTATAATACGAGATAGGATAATAAAGACGGCAACCCAATATATATGCAACGATGAGAGAACTGAGTTTATTAACTGAAGGCGACCAGCAAACGAGAGTGATTTAGTCATCCAGTTGTCAATTCTCTTATCCATGCGCTCCACCAAAATATTGCAATCACTAGACTTCAACCTGGACGAAATAAGGCAAAACTTACCTCCGAAGAGAAACCCTAATGCTCTCTCTCTAGTTTGGCGATTTCGTTCATCATGAATCCTCAGATGTTTTTCGTTATGATCTGTATAACAGTCTGTGATTAGGGATTACTTCTCAATCTCTATAACGAACTCGTTAGCACGTTTGATCGTTTTTCAACTAGGGTTTTTTTTGTTTTCTGTTTTCAGTCGCCGCCTTATTTCTGTGTCATTCTCTCGTGGTGTATAGTCTTCTTGGTTGATCGATCTGTTTAGGATCTTGATTTACCTGGTTTACTATATAGTGCAAAAGGTGCATGGAGTAGGGTTTGCTAGAATTTGGGTTTTTCTGACGTCCGGTTTTCTGCTTGTTACGCTTCTGGTTCACGTGTGTTTTTGGTGCATGGTTGTGAGTTCTGCTGGTTAATTGAGAGAGGTGTTATTCTTAGTGTGGATGCTCATCCCAAAACTGATGATTCTGTTCTTCCTGATCGAGGTAAGCCGCCGATACAATACAAGGGTTTAGCTAGTCGTGTGGTCAATATAGATAGTAATCCGGTCTTACCTAGAAAGGGTACTGTGCAATTGCCGCAACATGATGTTAAGGAATTTAGAATAATAGATGATTATCCAAGATCACTATTCCGGTTCCGTCATCGGAATATGAGGCTGCGGGTTTTAATTATGAGGGTAGTGATAATATTGAAAATCAGCCGAGTAAGGGCACTACTTCCAAACCGATGTCATATGCAGATACAGTGGCTGTTAATGGATTGAAGAAAGTAAATTTTCGCTCACTTGCTAGTTCCGCAATACAAGATGGTTGTGATGTTGTTTTGCCGAGGGAATCTGTTCGGTCAGTGCAAGATAAGCTGGCTAATACTCTGTATGGGTATTTTTTAGGAGATCGGGTTGCTTTCCCTGTAGTTGATTATTTTGTTCGGACAAATTGGAAGAAGTATGGCTTGTTAAAAACTATGATGAACGCGAATGGTTTTTTCTTCTTTAAATTTAATGATGAAGTTGGATTGTCGAATGTTCTGAAGGACAGGCCTTGGATTATTAGATCCCAGCCATTATTTCTGGATGTCTGGACTCCAACAACTAAGTTAGAAAAGAAGGAGGTTAAGAAGGTTCAGGTATGGGTCAAAATTCATGAAGTTCCTTTAGCGGCCTATACGGAGGATGGTCTTAGCCTGATTGCAACTACTATTGGGGAACCAAAAATGCTGGATTCTTTTACGACGTCTATGTGCATCGACTCTTGGGGCCGCAGTAGCTATGCTAGAGCATTGATTGAGGTCTCGGCTGAGAATGAGTTTCTAGAGGAGATTACAATGGCAATTCCTGAACCGGAAGGGGAGGGTTTCAATAAAGAGACTATGTATGTCGAGTATGAATGGAGTCCGCATCGGTGTGCTAACTGCTGTGTGTTCGGTCACTCTACCGATATCTGCCCGAAACAACCGAAGAAACCAACTAAACCTGTGTATGAGAATCACAATCGGAATGTTCAAAAGAATCCTTTGTTCTCAGCATAAACAAATGAACAAAAAACCCTATGCTCTCTCTCCTATAGGCGATTTTTTGTTCATCATGAATCCTATGTTTTTCTTCGTGATCTTGTGCATAACAGTGTGTGATTAGAGGTTTGTTCTTGCTAATCTCTATAACGAACTCGTTAGCACTAGGGATCGATCTAGAACTAGGATTTTATTTCGTTGTTTCTTTATTCGCCGCTCTAGGTTTGATTCAAGAACCCTGATTTATTAAACTGGTAGTCGTTGATTGCGGTTAACTGAGATTAATTTAGCTAGATTGATGCTCAGGTTTAATCGATTAAGGGCTCAGGTTTCAATCTAGGGTTTATAGGATTAGGGTTTTGTCTCGCTTTTGTCTACGTTTTTTTGGTTGCGGCATTAGGGTTTTGGTTTGACGGGTGCATGGTTGATTAATATTCTGTTTTCACGTGAGAGTTGTTTGATTCGTTATGGATGATCGTTCTAAGCCGGGTGACACTGCTGCTAATGTCCTGCATGATCGCGGCAAGCCACCTAACTCGCTCAAGGGTTTTACTAATGAACCGATAAACATTGATGGAGATCATAACATGAATGAACCTGTGGTTGAGGAGCTGTCTACACCTGGAACAGCACCAGTTCGTGGGATCGGTTTACGTGTAACTAATATTGAAGGTAACACTTTGCTTCCGAGAAGAGGTATGTATTCTACGACGAATGCATCGATTTTGGATGGTTTGATGAGTATTTCCAAACCTGTGGAAAACTTGTTCAATGCTGGAGATTTTTCTTCGATGGCTAATAACGATGCTACGGCCGGTACGGTATTAACGCGTGATGCCAATTCTCAAGGTTGTCCTCGGGTTAATGGGTCTGATGCTAAGCCCATGTCATATGCAGATTCGGTAAGTGCCAATAATTTGAAGAAGGTTAATTTTCGGTCACTTGCTAGTTCTGTGAATCATGATGGTTGTGATGTTGTGTTGCCGAGAGAATCAGTACGTATGGTACAAAACAAATTGGCTAACACTCTTTACGGGTATTTTTTGGGGGATCGTGTTGCCTTTCCAGTGGTTGATTATTTTGTGCGGATGAATTGGAAAAAATATGGATTACAAAAGACTATGATGAACGCCAACGGCTTTTTCTTTTTCAAGTTTAAAGATGATGTTGGAATGTCTAATGTTCTTCAGGATGGGCCGTGGATTATTCGATCTCAGCCTTTGTTTCTCAATTGCTAGACCCCGACTACTAAACTTGAAAAGAAAGAGGTAAAGAAGGTGCAAGTATGGGTTAAAATTCATGAAGTTCCTATTGCGGCCTACACGGAGGATGGTCTCAGCTTGATTGCAACAACTATTGGGGAACCAATGATGCTGGATTCTTTTACCACGTCAATGTGCATGGACTCATGGGGTCGTAGTAGTTACGCTAGAGCGTTGATTGAAGTTTCAGCCGATAAAGACTTACGAGAGGAAATTACAATGGCGATTCCTGAATCTGAAGGAGAGGGCTTTATTAAAGAGACTATGTATGTGGAGTATGAATGGAGTCCACATCGTTGTGCTTCGTGTTGTGTTTTTGGCCATACTACCGATTCATGCCCGAAACAACCTATGAAAGCAAGTAAGAGTATGCACCAGGAGCACAATCGGAATGTTCAAAAGAATCAGCCAGTAAAAAAGGTACCTGTTGTGGATCAGGAGGGTTACACCGTAGTCTATGGGAAGAAAGCTGCTAAGAAAACTGGAATTCCCGTGAATAAACAAAAGTCTAAGTTCGAATATCGTCCTGTGGGGCCAAAACCAAAGGGAGATACTAACAGGGCTTCGACTTCTAAAATGAACAGATCGAATAATCCATTTGATGTTCTCAATGAGGTGGATGCTAATTTCGGAGTTAGTGTTAAAGAACCGGATATGAACAATGCGGATTCGGAAGATGAAGAGGTTCAAGAGGTGTATAATGAAACGAATGATTTTATAATGGATGGTACTGTAAAAACGAATAGTAAAGGGGCAAGCACTCCTTCGTCGTTGGTTATTAATGGTTAGTATCGCATCATGGAATATAAGGGGGTTGAACCGCCCTCTTAAACAGAAGGAGGTTCGGCAGGCAGTCAATGACTTTAATTTAAGCTTGTGTGCGATCTTGGAGTCTCATGTGGATGTTGGACAACTGGGTAAAGTGTGCAAGTCCGTTTTTCGTTCTTGGGATTGGACTTCGAATGGAGGTTGTTGTGACAAAGGTACGAGAATTATTATCGGATGGAATCCAAATATTTTTGATGTGATGGTTTTGGCACAATCTCCTCAGGTTATGCATATTCAGCTCGTTTTCAAATTGGATAATAAGACGGTTTTCTGTTCTTTCGTTTATGCTGCTAATTATTATGTTTCCCGCAAGGAATTATGGCACAGTTTGTCCATGCATAAAGCGCTAGTTGGTAACAAACCATGGTGTATTCTGGGAGACTTTAACACAACTCTTAACATTGAAGATAGTTCTATGGGTACGTCGTCAGTCTCTACAGGCATGAGGGATTTTCAGGATTGTGTGGATGATATTGAGGTTGTTGATATTAACCGCATGGGAATCCATTTTACATGGAGCCAAAAGCCAAAGAATGGGATAGGGGTTTTAAAGAAAATTGACCGAGTAATGGGCAACACACCCTTTATTACCGAGTTTCAGAATGCGGTTGCCATTTTCAAGCCGTATAGGCTTTCTGACCATTGCCCTTGTATTCTTTCGTTCCCGGAAGCTACTAAGGTGAAATCGCGGTCATTCAAGTTTGCAAATTTTCTGGTTTTCAAACCTGAGTTTTCGGACATTGTTAAAAAAACGTGGGAATCTAATGTTAATGGTGTTCATCAATTCCGGTTGGTCAAGAAGCTTCGTTTGCTTAAAAATCCCCTTCGTTCGATGTTATTCAAACAAGGAAATCTTCACAAAAAAGTGGAAGCTCTTCATGTGAAACTTGATGAGATCCAGCTAAGCATTGATCGTGATCCGTCTAATGTTGAGCTCCGGGCAGCTGAGACATTGATTAACCGTGAATTCCAAGAGGCGTCGTTGGACGAGGAGCGATTTCTGAAACAAAAGTCCAAGGTTGATTGGCTAAGAGCGGGGGATTCGAACTCCGCTTTTTTCCACTCATCTCTAAAGATTAGAAATCATTGTAGTCGAATCGACATGATAAAGGATTCGGATGGCAATCTTTATGAAGGTGATATGGTTTTTCAAGCTTTTGTTCATCACTATGAGAAATTTTTCGGTGCACAAGGGGATATTTCTCTCAATCCGGCTCCTGATTTATTCTCTAAGGTTCTATCTCCACAGACAGCTTCTCATATGATCCGACAAGTCACTGCGGAGGAAGTCAAGAAGGCGATGTTTTCTATTGGTATTGACAAAGCTCCGGGTCCTGATGGATATACAGCGGCGTTTTTTAAAAGTGCTTGGCCTATTGTCGGTAATGATGTTACTTGTGCCATTATTGATTTTTTTTGAAACAGGAAAGCTTCTTAGGGAATTGAATCACACGACTATAGTGCTTATTTCGAAATGTCCTACTCCTTCGGCTGTCACTGATTACCGGCCGATTGCTTGCTGTAATGTCTTATATAAATGTATTAGTAAGATTGTTGCTAATAGAATCAAAGGCGTGTTGAATGATATTGTTAGCGTCAATCAATCGGCGTTTGTTCCAGGCAGGAGAATCTCTGATAATATTATGCTCACTCAAGAATTAATGCATAATTACCATCGACATGTTGGTCCTCCACGATGTGCTTTTAAAGTAGATATCCAAAAAGCTTATGATACTGTTGATTGGGGATTTCTAAAGAATGTTTTGCATGGGTTTGGTTTTAATAGGAAGATGGTAGATTGGATTATGATTTGTGTCTCGACGGTTTCTTTCTCGATTTGTGTTAATGGTTCGGTGCACGGGTTCTTCAAGGGTAACCGAGGCTTAAGGCAAGGAGACCCGATCTCTCCTTACCTTTTTACCTTAGTCATGGAAGTTCTAACGGCCATTCTTCAGCACGCGGTTCGTATTGACTCTTCGTTCAGATTTCATAATAAGTGTGAAAGGCAACAGATTATCAACCTTTGTTTTGCGGATGACCTGTTCATTTTTGCTAGAGGAGATGTTAGTTCGGCAAGGTGTATTATGACATCTCTATCTAAGTTTACGAAGATGTCAGGGTTAGTGCCTAGTAACCAGAAAAGCACGATTTTCTTTTGCAATGTAATTGGCCATGTAAAAGATGCTATTCTGGATCTTATGCCTTTTGTGGAAGGGAATCTGCCTGTTAGATATCTTGGTGTGCCTCTAATCTCATCCAGAATTGGGTATAATGATTGTCGAGTGCTTGTGGAGAGACTAGAGAAACGGATCACAAACTGGAAAAACAAGTTGCTATCATTTGCTGGTAGGCTACAACTTATTATTTCAGTCCTCTCTTCTATGCATATTTATTGGGCATCCGTTTTTATTTTGCTGGTTCGGATTATTAAAGAGCTAGAAGCTATGTTGCGAAACTTCCTTTGGTCTCAAGGAACATCGTTTTCTAAGGGTAAATCAAAAGTTTCTTGGAAGACTGTTTGTACTCCGAAATATGAAGGGGGATTGGGTATTAGGCGAATTGGAGATATGAACAAGGCTCTCATGGCGTTTCACATTTGGAGCATCGTCTCTAAGAGAGATTCGTTATGGGTAGAGTGGGTGCAGAGTTATCGGCTGAAAGGCAAGAGTTTTTGGGTTTGTAAAACTCCTGCGAATTGCTGTTCGTCATGGAGAAATCTGATTCAAATGCGTCCTCTTATAAGGAAACATGTTTGGTCGGATCTAGGCGATGGTGCTTCTACTTCAGCCTGGTTCGATTTCTGGTGTGACCTGGGACCGATCGGTGAGTTTCTAACACCTAGAACCATTACCGATGCGGACTTTAGGCTGGATGATTCGGTGGCTAATGTCTACTCTCATGGTTCTTGGAATTGGCCTATGGCTTGGAGAGATACTTATCCGGTGTTAATTCAATTAGACGAAGTTCAATTAAATCCGACAAAGCATGATAAATTGTTATGGAAGGATGATAGTGATCTAGATGAATTCTCTTCCTCGCCTGTGTGGCATTCGGTACGGTATAAAGAACCGGAAGTTAATTGGTGTAATATCGTGTGGTTTTCGCAATGTATTCCTCGGCATGCTTTTATGATGTGGTTGGTCATTAAAGGTAAACTCCTAACTCAAGACAAAATTATAAATTGGGATCTAGCGAGACGGAAGAACATGAACATGATGTGTTGCCTTTTGTGTTTCGAGAATTTTGATTCGCATCCACACCTGTTTTTTGAATGTAAGTATTCGGCTCAAGTTTGGTGTATAGTGAGGCAAAGGGTGGCCTTGATGCCTATTTCGCCGAAATGGAGGGATGTTGTCGACTGGTTACTTGTTCATGCTAGATCAAAGTCGGCTCTGATTTATGTTGCTAAACTCATAGTTGCGGCATCTACTTATTTCATTTGGCAAGAAAGGAATGCTCGGTTATTCAAAAATCAGTTGAGGCCTCCGGAGCAGCTTAGTGAGATTATAATAAATACGGTAAGATACAAGTTGATGGGAGCAAAACTGAAAAACACGGCTAGTGTGCGGAAACTTCTTCGAGAGTGGGAGATTCATGGGGATGTCGTCGATGATGATGGCGGTTGAATAGCTGTTTTGTGTTTATTTTTCTAGAGTTTAGTCTAGTTTGTTTTAAGTGTTTTCCGTTATTGGGTGTGTTTTTGGATTGTTTCGTGTTATACTTTCATGGGGCCTGTCCCATGATTGAACTAGTGTAGACTCTCTACACTACTTGTTTTATTTGGTTGTGAATATACAGAATCACCGGGGTAACCCTTTACCCAAAAAAATGTTCAAAAGAATCGTCCTGTAAAGAAGGTGCCTATTGTGGATCAAGACGGATACATAGGAGTGTATGGTAAGAAAGCTGCAAAGAAAGTTGGTATTCCTGTTAATAAGCAAAAGTCTAAATTTGAATATCGTCCTGTTGGTTCTAAACCAAAAGGCGACGCCAACAAAGATTCCGGTGTTATGAATGTAAGATCGAATAACCCTTTTGATGTTCTTAATGAAGTGGAAGACGAGGCGGGCACTAGTAACAAGACATCGGGGTTGAATAATTTTTTTTGGGTAAAGGGTTACCCCGGTGATTCTATATATTCACAAAAAATAAAACAAGTAGTAAGGTAACATCCTTACTAGTTCAGACATGGGACATACCCCCATGAAAGTAAAAACCAACTGAACCACAAAAACTGTAAAATCAAAACAACTACTAGACACACTATCTAGAACAAAAGACTCATTACTTATCCGAAATCAGCCATTTTCCATGAGTAAATCAGCTCCATGAATATCCCACTTCTCCAGTAATGCCGGATGGGTATACGACAGCCTTTTTTAAAAGTGCTTGGTCGTTAGTTGGTAATGATGTAGCCAATGCGATTAAAGACTTCTTTGACACCGGTAATATGCTTCGGGAATTGAATCATACTCTTATTGTGCTTATTCCAAAGATTCCAACCCCTATGCATGTTACTGATTTTCGGCCGATTGCCTGTTGTAATGTGTTTTATAAATGCATTAGTAAAATTGTGGCTGATAGAATTAAAGGAGCTCTTAATGATATAGTTAGTATCAACCAGTCTGCCTTTGTTCCTGGTCGGAAGATATCGGATAATATTTTACTAACCCAAGAGCTAATGCATAATTATCATAGAGATACGGGTCCTCCAAGGTGTGCGTTTAAGGTGGATATTCAGAAAGCGTATGATACAGTGGATTGGGGGTTTCTTAAAAATGTGCTGATTGGTTTTGGTTTTCATAGTAAAATGGTGGAGTGGATTATGGTATGTGTGTCTACTACCTCATTCTCGGTTTGTGTGAATGGTTCGGTGCATGGTTTTTTTAAAGGCAACCGTGGCCTAAGGCAAGGGGATCCAATATCCCCTTATTTATTTACTCTAGTTATGGAGGTCTTAACGAGCATTTTGCAACACTCGGTTCGAATTGATTCGTCGTTCAAGTTCCATAATAGATGTGAGAAGCAGCAGATTATTAATCTTTGTTTTGCAGATGACTTATTTCTTTTCGCTAGAGGGGAAGTAAATTCGGCTAACTGCATTATGTCTTCTCTATCTAAGTTTACCAAGATGTCGGGCTTAGTGCCGAGCAACCAGAAAAGCACGGTTTTCTTTTGCAATGTTAATAATCAAACTAAACAAGCTATTCTGGAGTTCATGCCTTTTACGGAAGGAAAGTTGCCTGTGAAGTACTTGGGGGTTCCCCTGATCTCGGCTAGGCTGGGGTACAATGACTGTCGTGTGCTAGTGGATAAACTAGAGAAACGTATTATGCACTGGAGGAACAAGCTTCTATCATTTGCGAGCAGACTTCAGCTTATTATTTCAGTGCTCTCGTCTATGCATATTTATTGGTCCTCAGTTTTTGTCTTACCGGCTCGGATTATTAAAGAGCTTGAAGCTAAAATGAGAAATTTTCTATGGTCTCAAGACGCGGCGTTCAATAAAGGTAAATCTAAAGTTTCTTGGAAGTCGGTTTGTACGCCTAAGTATGAAGGCGGTTTGGGTATTAGACGTGTGGGGGATATGAATAAATCGCTGATGATTTCTCATATTTGGAGCGTTGTTTCCAACCGAGAATCCTTGTGGGTTGATTGGGTGCATTCGTATCATTTAAAGGGCAAGAGTTTTTGGGTTTGCAAGACGCCATCGAATAGTTGTTGGTCTTGGCGAAAGCTTACTCAGCTTCGGCCGTTAGTTAGAAAGCATATATGGTCGGATTTGGGTAATGGTGCCAACACTTCAGCCTGGTACGACAACTGGACAGAATTCGGGCCTCTAGGTGAGTTTTTATCGCCTAGAGTCATCACTGATGCTGATTTTAGATTGGATGATGCGGTGGCTGATGTGTTTTCGAATGGAGCTTGGAGATGGCCTACGGCTTGGAGGGACTTATTTCCTGTCCTTATCCAGCTTGATCAACTTCTTTTGGATCCCCTGAAAACCGACAGGTTGCTATGGAAGGATGGTGATGATCTTAACGGTTTTTCATCTTCGGGGGTTTGGCACTCCTTGCGACATAGAGAGCCGGAAGTTGATTGGTGTAGCATTGTGTGGTTCAGCCAGTGTATTCCTAAACATGCTTTCATGATGTGGTTGATTATGAAACGTAAGCTCCTTACGCAAGATAAGATTCTGCAATGGGACTTGTCTCGTAGGAAAAATATGAATATGATGTGCTGTTTATTGTGCTTTGAGAATGTTGATTCTCACCCTCACTTGTTTTTTGAATGCAAGTACTCATCGCAAGTGTGGGTCCAAATTAGGAATAGGGGGGGTTGAACTCGGTTTCGCCGAAATGGTCGGAGATTACTGACTGGCTTAGTGCTCGTACTCATCAAAAGAGGGCGGATACTTATGTTGCTAAGCTTCTTGTTGCGGCTGCAGCGTATATTATTTGGCAAGAGAGGAATGCCAGGTTGTTTAAAAATCAATTGAGACCGCCTGAGATGGTTAGTGATATTATTACAAAAACAGTGCGATACAAGTTGATGGGAGCAAAGTTGAAGGATACCGTTAGGGTAAGGAAGATTCTTGAAGAATGGGAGATCCACGCGTATGAAAAGAGCGACGATGGGGGCTGATTAGTTTTCGTTTTTGGTTGTTACGGTCTAGAGTTTTGTCTAGTTGTCTTTTTCCTCTAGTTGGTTGGATGTTTTGTTTGTTTTTTGTCGTTTCGGATTTACTTTCATGAGGCATGTCTCATGATTGAACTAGTGTAGACTCTCTACACTACTTGTTTCTTTTTGGTTGTGAATATATAGAATCACCGGGGTAACCCTTTACCCAAAAAAAAAAAAAAAAGTAATGCCCGAACTCACGCAGTGTTCTTGAACTTGAGCCCCATTAGCTCATATCTAACACTTTCTATAACAAGCTGACAAAGAACATCCGGAGGTCTTGCATGGTTCCTAAATAATCGGTTATTTCTCTCCTGCCATATGGTATAAGCTAGCGCTGCAATCAACAACCGAGCCACCATATTTGATGCTGATTTTGACCGAGAACGAGTACCTAGCCATTCGAAAACATCACTCCACTTTGAATCGACACTCTCCATACCAGCCTTTGCACGAATCATTTCCCAAAGTCGCGTGGATAGTTTGCACTCAAAAAATAAGTGGTCATGAGAATCAATATTCTCATAACACAACAGGCAACACATCATGTTCATGTTGTTATATCGAGTATAATTCCAAAGCACAATTTTGTCTTGAGTAAGTAACTTACGTCGCACAATCAGCCACATCAGAAAAGCATGACGAGGAATACAATGAGAGAACCAAATGAAATCAGCCCAACCCACCTCCGGCTCCCTTGCTCGAACAGAATTCCAAACCACACTAGAAGAGAAAACGGCCTCACTATCTCCATCTTTCCAAAGGAGACGATCTCGTGCATTTAAATTCCGTTGCATGTTATCTAGCTGAATAAGAACTGGGAATAAATCCCTCCAAGCTAACGGCCAAATCCAAGAACCATTAGGAGACACATCCGCAACTGTAGCACTTAGAGAAAAACCTTCTCGGGTAATAACTCTTGGAGACAAAAAATTGCATAACGGACCAATGCTGCTCCATGTATCAAACCAAGCTGAGGTACTACTACCATCACCAATCATAGACCAAACATGTTGACGAATCAAAGGGCGAAGTTGAGCCATCTTTTTCCAGCTCCAACAACAAGTAGCCGGAACCTTATGGTCCCAAAAATTCCGACCTTTTAACCGATAAGAGTGAATCCAAGCAACCCATAACGAATGACGATTACTTAGAATACTCCAAATATGCGAAACCATAAGAGCTTTATTAAAATCAGCTATACGTCGAATCCCCAAGCCCCCTTCAGTTTTCGGCACACACACAGAAGTCCAAGAAACTTTCGCCCTACCACGCTTAGAAGAAGATTGAGCCCAAAGAAAATTCCGCATTTTAGTTTCCAACTCCTTAACTACTCTAGCTGGTAATATAAAAACCGATGACCAGTAGACATGCATCGATGAAAGAACCGAAATAATAAGTTGAAGTCTACCTGCGAAAGACAACATTTTATTCTTCCAATTATCAATCCGGCATTCAAGCCGCTCCACAAGAATGCTACAATCTTTGTATAAAAGCCTCGAAGAAATAAGAGGGACCCCCAAGTATCTGACTGGCAACGTACCCTCAACAAAGGGCAAAATATTCAAAATCTCACCTTTGACATGATTTGGAACATTACAGAAAAACCCTGTACTCTTCTGAATACTAGGGACTAATCCCGACATTTGAGTGAACTTTGTGAGGGAGAGCATAACACATTTAGCCGAAGCCACACCCCCCCTCGTGAAAAGGAACAAATCATCCGCGAAACACAGGTTAACAATTTTCTGCTTCTCACATTTATTATGGAACCGAAAAGAAGTATCAATTCTTGTCACTTGATTCAGAATACACGTCAAGACTTCCATCACTAGGGTAAAAAGATAAGGGGACAGTGGGTCACCCTGCCTTAGACCCCTTTTACCTTTGAAGTAACCATGAACATTCCCATTAACACACACCGAATAAGATGCTGTAGACACACATAACATTATCCAGTGAACCATAATGCTATTAAACCCAAACCCAAGTAAAACCGTTTTTAGAAAACTCCACTCCACCGTATCATAAGCCTTTTGAATATCAACCTTAAAAGCACATCTTGGAGGCCCAAAATCACGATGATAATTATGCATTAATTCCTGTGTAAGAAGAATATTATCGGAGATTTTCCGACCCGGAACAAAAGCTGATTGATTAATGCTGACAGTCTCATTCAAATAACCCTTTAAACGATCCGCCAACACCTTACTAATACATTTAAATATAACATTACAGCACGAAATAGGACGATAATCAGTAATGTAGGTAGGAGATGACACCTTTGGAACCAAAGCAACTAACGTGTGGTTAAGTTGCTGAAGAAGATTCCCCGTGTTAAAGAAATCCATAATAGCATTCGAAACATCACTCCCCACTATTTGCCAAGTACTCCTGAAAAAAGCAGATGTATAACCATCCGGCCCCGGAGCTTTATCATTCCCAATCGAAAACATAGCGGCCTTAATTTCCTCCAACGTAACCGGTCTAACATGTGATTAGCACTCTCCAGATTCAACTTATTACAAAAAAGATCAGGAGAAGGATCCAAAGTAACTTGACCTTCACATCCTAGAAATTTCTCATAATGACTAACAAAAGCTTCCGCCACCTTATCACCCTCAAACAGGTTTCCACTAGAATCAGAAATAGCCTCAATCCGATTAATGTGATTTCTACACTTAAGCGATGTGTGAAAATAAGCCGTATTAGCATCACCAGCCCGAAGCCATTCAACTTTGGACTTCTGCTTAAGAAATCTTTCCTCATCAAGCGACGCCTCCTGAAAATCACGAAGAATAACTGCTTCCTGAGTACGCAAAGATTCATTCATCGGATCCCTATCAATGTCACGCTGGATAGCCTCCAGATTTCCTCTTAAATTCACAACCTTTTCATGAAGATTCCCTTGTTTAAATAAGAGAGCTCGAAGATGGGACTTCATTAGAGAAAGCTTTTTAGCAAGGCGAAATTGGTGAACCCCATCAACATTTACATTCCACTTAGAGCTTACAAGATCCAGAAAACCAGGCTTATGCACTAAGAAATTTGCGAACTTAAATGGTTTCGGTTTAGTCTTTTCAGCCGAGAACATCTTCAACACACACAAACAATGATCCGAAATACCATAAGGAGAAAACACTGCAACCGACTGAGGAAACGAACCAGCAAAATCAGCATTACCCAAAATTCTATCAATCTTTTTCAGTAAACCGACACCCCTCTTGGGTTTTTGGGACCAAGTGTAGTGAAAACCTGTTCGTTTAATATCAAACACTTCAATATCCTCAACACATTCTTTAAATTCACGCATACCTGGGGAAACAGAAGAACAACCAAGAGATCTATCTTCAAGATTAAGAGCACAGTTAAAATCTCCCAAAATAATCCAAGGCTTGTCATGAACTAGGCCCTTATGAACACGAAGATTATGCCAAAGAGCCCTACGATCAACATAATAATTTGCAGCATAGACAAACGAGCAAAAAACCATTCTCTTGTTAGTTTTACATAAAACCTGGGCATGTAAAACTTGATCCGTTTGAGCAATAACCATAACATCCACCTCCGTAGGATCCCACCCTAAAATTATACGAGCACCTTTCTTACAACAACCCCCGTTTGACGTCCAATCCCATCTCCTAAACACCACGTTACAAACTTTTCGAAGATTGTCCATATCCACATGAGACTCTAAGATTGCACACAAACTTAGCTTATTATTCTTAACCACATGACGAACCTCATTCTGTTTTAGCGGCCGGTTCAAGCCCCTAATATTCCAAGTAGCGAAACTAATCATTTAATCACCTTGGACGAAGGAGTGCTTGCCCCTTTTTTATTAACATCATGAGCTGAATCTTCCTTAAGAAATTCGTTAGTTTCATTATATCCATCCATCACCTCCTCATCATCAGAGCTCTCGAAACCATCCCCCATGTCACGACCAGATTTACTCGACTCCCCCACATCCTCCCTTAAAGCATCAAAAGGATTATTAGATACAAACGTAGGCGGTTTATCAACCTTCTTTGTACCTCCATCCGATTTATTTCCAATAGGTCTATATTCAAACTTTTGTTTCTGTTTATTAACTGGAAAACCCGATCTCTTTGCTGCCTTTTTATCCTCCACTGTTGTAAAGCCATCATCATCAACCATGTTCTTCCCCGGTCCACGATTTTTAAGTACCTCCTTATGTTTGTTTCCGTAATTACCCATGTTCCCATGTTTCAAATTAGTCCTAATTTGTTTCGGACAACCTTTATCAGAATGACCAAAGACACAACAGTGACTACATCGATATGGACTCCACTCATATTCAACATACAACTTTTGTTTAACGAAACCATCTCCATCCAGATCTGGAACAGCAATAACTAACTCCTCTTTAAAATCATTTTCAGCAGAAATCTCAATAAGAGCACGAGCATAGCTACTCCTCCCCCAAGCATCCACGCACATATTCGTAGTATACGAATCTAACATTTTCGGTTCACCTATCGCCGTAGCTATAAGACTTAACCCATCTTCCGTGTAAGCAGCAATGGGAACATCATGGATCTTAACCCATAATTGTAACTGTTTAACTTCCGTTTTCTCAAGCTTTGTAGAAGCTGACCAGACATTTAAAAATAATGGTTGTGATCGAATAATCCACGGGCCAGCTTTTAAAGCACTCATCATTCCTGATTGATCCGCAAATTTGAAAAAGAAAAAGCCATTCGCATTCATCATTGATTTCTGTAATCCAAACTTTTTCCAATTGTTACGAACGAAATACTCTACAACCGGGTAGGCAACTCGATCACCCAAGAAGTATCCATATAACGTATTAGCAAGCTTCTCCTGAACAGCCCTAACCGAATCCCGGGGAAGAACTACATCACATCCATCTTGTTTCTCAACACTAGGAAGATTTCGAAAGTTTACATTTTTAGAGTTATTATTCAGAACTGAGTCAGCATAGGACAAAGGTTTCGAAGGTATCCCATCATTCTAATTACCATTTATCACATCACCTCCTGCATTCACATTCTCTACTGCCGTAGTTACCGGTTGCACAGCCTCTGGCGGAACTGGAACTGTAACTTTCAGCAGCTCATCAATCACATTAATGCTTTTTCCCTCCACCTTTTCATTTACAACCGTTCCTCTGGAAACAAAGGTCTGAGTATTCAGGTCGTTCAATTTATCCAAGTCCGGTGAAGATTCCTTGGCAACATCGGCCTGAGGAACCGGAACAGAGATTTTTTGAAGCTCATCATTTATCGGTTTAAGTTCAGCATTTGACTTGTAACTTCCCCTACGTGCAGATTTCAGAATTCCATCATTCAAACCATGAGTACCGCCGCCTTTAGAAAACAAAGGAGGCTTTCCACGATCAGGCTGCTGATCAGATTTCTTACGAACATCCATTATGGAGAATACACCTCTCTCAAAACCTACGTAAACAGAAGACCATGCAAAGAAAAATCCAAGAAACCCAGACAACTAGAAGACGCAACGAACCAGAACGAAAATAAAAACAAAACCCTAATCTAGCGCTTTACCCCATGCGTCTATCAAATCAGAATAGGGATTAAGGTAAATCAAGGTCTATAACCGATAAACCTTAAACACTATACCAATGGATACGAAACACAGATTAAAGGTAGGCGACAAATAAAACAAAAAACCCTAGATAAACCTCAATCCTTTGGCTAACAAGTTCGAATCAGATGTGTTGAGAGAATCACAAACCGATGATCAGACTGTTATACCAAAATCAAGAAGAAAACCGAAAGTTACAGGAAGAAAGGGTCGCCATGCTAGAGAGAGAGTTTAGGGTTTTTCATCGGGGTTGAATAATGATGAGTCTGATGAAGAAGAGGTTATAGAGGTGGAAAACGAAATGGATGGATTTATGACGGAGGGTACTCTAAATGTCAAAAGTAAAGGGGCAAGCACTCCTTCTCCGATAGTTACCCATGGTTAGCATTGCGGCTTGGAATATAAGGGGGTTGAACCGCCCTCTTAAATAGAAGGAGGTTCGGCAAGCAGTTAAAGAGTTTAATCTCAGTTTGTGTGCTATTTTAGAGTCTCATGTCGACGTTGGTAATTTGGGTAAAGTTTGCAAGTCAGTCTTTAGATCTTGGGAATGGACTTCGAATGGAGGTTGCTGTAAGAAAGGCACGAGAATTATTATTGGATGGAATCCGGCTATTTTTGATGTGATGATCTTGGCGCAAACTCATCAGGTTATGCATTTTCAGCTTGTTTTCAAATTGGATAAAAGAATGTTGTTTTGTTCAGTTGTTTATGCTGCTAATTATTATATGACCCGGAAAGAGTTATGGAGTAATCTTTTAATGCATAAGGCCCTTGTTAAGGATAAACCTTGGTGCATTATGGGCGATTTCAACACGGCTCTTAACATGGAGGATAACTCGATGGGAACTTCATCGATTTCTGCTGGTATGCGAGATTTTCAAGAGTGCGTGGATAATATTGAAGTAGTTGATATTAACCGTATAGGGATACAGTTTACGTGGAGTCAAAAGCCAAAGAATGGGGTAGGTTTGCTGAAAAAACTTGACCGAGTGATGGGTAATACGAAGTTTATAACTGATTTTCCGAATTCTGTGGCCATTTTTAAACCGTATAAGCTATCGGATCACTGTCCTTGTATTCTCTCGTTCCCGGATTATAGTAGACTGAAGCCGAGGTCTTTCAAGTTTGCTAATTTCCTGGTGTATAAACCTGAGTTCTTGGAGATTGTTAATAGTAATTGGCTTACTAACGTTAATGGTGTTCATCAGTTTAGAGTGGTTAAAAAGCTTCGTTTACTTAAACACCCGTTGCGTTCTTTATTATTCAAACAAGGTAATCTTCATAAAAAAGTTGAAAATCTGCGATCGGATCTAGATGTCATACAACAAAAGATTGATCGTGATCCTTCTAATGCTGAACTTCGGGCAGCCGAGTGTTTGATAAGTCGTGACCTTCAAGAAGCATCGTTAGACGAAGAACGTTTTCTGAAACAAAAGTCTAAAGTTGATTGGTTAAGTGCGGGGGATATGAATTCTGCATTCTTTCACTCATCTCTGAAAGTTAGAAATCATTGTAGCCAGATAGAGGTGATTAAAGATTCGGAAGGGAACCTCTATGAGGGTGATACGGTTTTCCAACCGTTTGTCAAGCATTATGAGAATTTTTTCGGTACTCAAGGTGATATTTCTCTTACTCCGGCTCCGGATTTATTCTCTAAAGTCCTTTCTCCTCAGGTTGCTGATCATATGATACGCCAAGTTTCGGCGGAAGAAGTGAAAAAGGCGATGTTTTCTATTGGTATTGATAAAGCTCCGGGCCCTGATGGTTATACAGCGGCATTTTTTAAAAGTGCATGGCATATTGTTGGTAATGATGTTACTTGTGCTATCATCGATTTTTTTGAGACAGGAAACCTTCTTCGAGAATTGAATCACACTAATATTGTGCTTATTTCGAAAATTCCTACCCCTTCGGCAGTCAGTGACTATCGGCCGATTGCTTGCTGTAATGTCTTATACAAATGTATCAGTAATATCGTTGCGGATAGAATTAAAGGTGCACTGAATGATATCGTTGCGGATACAAATAATCAATCGGCTTTTGTTCCTGGTAAGAGAATTTCTGACAACATTTTGTTGACTCAAGAATTAATGCATAATTATCATAGACATGCGGGTCCTCCAAGGTGTGCTTTTAAAGTGGATATCCAGAAAGCTTATGACACGGTTGACTGGAGATTTCTAAAAAGTGCTCTGATTGGGTTTGGGTTTAAAGACAAGATGATTGAGTGGATCATGGTGTGTGTCTCGACTACCTCCTTTTCTATGTGTGTCAATGGTTCTGTTCATGGGTTCTTTAAGGGCAAACGAGGTTTACGGCAAGGGGATCCAATATCCCCTTATCTTTTTACCTTAGTTATGGAGGTTCTGACGACCATTCTTCAGCATGCGGTTCGTATTGATTCTTCCTTTAAATTTCATAATAAATGCGAAAAACAGCAGATTGTCAATCTTTGTTTTGCGGATGATTTGTTCCTTTTTGCTAGAGGAGAAGTTAATTCGGCTAGGTGTATTATGACATCTCTTTCTAAGTTCACGAAGATGTCGGGGTTAGTGCCGAATAATCAGAAATGTACGATATTCTTTTGTAATGTCAATGGCCATGTCAAATATGATATTTTGGATCTCATGCCGTTTGTGGAAGGAACGTTGCCTGTTAAATATCTGGGTGTGCCCCTTATCTCTTCCAGACTCGGTTATAGTGAGTGTCGAGTGCTCGTGGAAAGATTACAAAAACGTATAACGCATTGGAGGAACAAGTTGCTTTCGTTTGCTGGTAGATTACAACTTATTACTTCAGTTCTATCAGCTATGCACATCTATTGGTCTTCTGTTTTTATGTTGCCGACCCGTATTGTTCATGAGCTTGAAACTTGTATGCGAAATTTCCTTTGGTCCCAAGAGAGCTTGTATTCTAAAGGTAAATCTAAAGTTTCTTGGAAGACCGTTTGTACTCCGAAGTATGAAGGAGGGTTGGGAATTAGACGAATTGGGGATATGAATAAGGCTCTTATGTCTTATCATATTTGGAGTATCGTGTCTAAGCGGGATTCTTTATGGGTGGATTGGGTGCACAGTTACCGGTTAAAAGGCAACAGCTTTTGGGTGTGTAAAACCCCAGCCAATTGCTGTTGGTCTTGGAGAAAATTAGTGCAATTACGGCCTCTTATCAGGAAACATATATGGTCGGTTTTAGGTAATGGAGTTGATACATCTGCTTGGTTCGATTACTGGTGTGATATAGGGCCTCTTGGTGATTTTATTTTGCCTAGAACCATTGCCAATGCAGATTTTAAACTGGATGATTCTGTGGCTAACATCTATTCGCAGGGTTCTTGGTCTTGGCCTGTGGCTTGGAGAGATCTTTTTCCGGTTCTTATTCAGTTAGACCAAGTACAATTAAATCCAACAAAGCATGACAAATTGGTATGGAAAGATGGTACTGATACAAGGGAGTTCACCTCTTCATGTGTGTGGCATTCGGTTCGGTACACGGCTCCGGAAGTGAATTGGTGTAATATTGTTTGGTTTTCGCAGTGTATTCCTCGACATGCTTTTATGATGTGGCTGGTCCTTAAAGGTAAGTTGTTGACTCAAGATAAAATTCTAAAGTGGGATCTCTCGCGAAGGAAGAACATGAATATGATGTGTTGCATGTTATGTTATCAGAATTTCGACTCACATACGCATTTATTTTTTGAATGCAAATTTTCGTCTCAAGTGTGGCATCTAATTCGACACAAGGTGACTATGGGTGCTGTTAGTCCGAAATGGACTGATATAGTGGATTGGTTGCTGGTTCGTGCTCGATCTAAATTGGCTATGAATTATGTTACTAAAATTCTGGTTGCGGCTGCTGTGTACTTTATTTGGCAAGAAAGAAACGCTAGAATTTTCAAAAATCAGCTGAGACCGCCGGAGAAACTTAGTGAGATTATTTTAAACACGGTCAGATACAAGCTGATGGGAGCTAGATTAAAGAACACTACAAGTGTGCAGAGACTTCTTGTAGAGTGGGAGATTCATGGGGATCACGTGGATGACGATGGCGGCTGATTAGTTTGTTTCATGTTGCATTTGCCTAGAGTCTAGTCTAGTTGTCTATTTGTTTTTGTTTGGATGTTTTTGGTTGTTTTTTGTTTTACTTTCATGGGGCATGTCTCATGATTGAACTAGTGTAGACAATCTACACTACTTGTTTTGTTTGTTTTGTGAATATATAGAATCACCGGGGTAACCCTTTACCAAAAAAAAAAAAACCTGGACGAAATAAGGGGCACCCCCAAGTAGCGAACATGCAAACTCCCCTCTTGAAATGGCATAACTTGAAGGATCTCCTGTCTAACCTGAATAGGAACATTCCCAAAGAAAACAGTGCTCTTAGACGGGCTAGGAACAAGACCTGAAACAGCAGTAAAACTTTGTAACACTCCCTTGATTTTCCGAATAGAACCGACATCACCATGCACAAAGATGAAAAGATCATCAGCGAATGAGAGGTTGATTATCCTTTGTTTAGCACAATGGGCATGATACTTGAACGAACTAGCTTGAGCCACTCTTTGAAGCATAGAAGAGAAGACCTCCATGATGAGGGTAAAAAGATATGGAGACATCGGGTCTCCCTGTCTAAGGCCACGCTTACCACTAAAATATCCATGCAGATCACCATTAATATTTAAAGAATAAGAAGCAGTCGACACACATGTCATTATCCACGCCACCATTTTCTGATGAAATCCAAAATGTTTAAGAGCATCCTCCAAAAAAGACCAGCTAACAGTGTCATATGCCTCCTGAATATCAATTTTAAACGCACATCTAGATGGGCCTCTATGAATATGATAGTTGTGCATGAGTTCTTGGGTCAAAAGAATATTGTCAGAAATCCTTCTCCCGGGCACAAAAGCAGACTGATTGATACTAATTAGTGACATCAGACTGTCTTTAATCCTGTCTGTTATGATTTTGCTAATGCATTTATACAAAACGTTGCAACAGGATATAGGCCGGTAATCCAGAACCGAGTTGGAGTATCTTTCTTTAGAACTAGAGCCAGGATAGTATGATTTATTTGCTTCAGAAGTTGACCATTTTGAAAGAAATCCAAAATGGCCTTCGTAACATCATTACCTACTATATCCCAAGACTGTTTGAAAAAAGCTGACGTATACCCATCTGGACCAGGCGCCTTATTTTCACCAATGCTAAACATCGCATTCTTGATTTCCTCTCGAGTAACTTGTCGAACCATGTGATCTCTCGCACTTGCATCAAGAGAATTAAGAGGAAGATTGACCCAATCCAGCCTATCTACCCGATGTTCAGTGCCCAGGAAAGTCGCATAATGGTCAACTAAAGCAGCCATAATACCGTCTCGATCATATCTTGTACCAGTCGTATCCGTTATGCTATGTATCTTCCCTCTAGCATTCCGACTTTTGACAACATTATGAAAGAATTTAGTATTAGAATCCCCCGCACAAAGCCATTCAACTTTGGACTTTTGTTTAAGATAACATTCCTCATCATAAGCAACCGATTGGAACTCACTGAGACAGAGGGTTTCCTGTTGCTGAAGAGAAGCATTCAACGGGTCCTGATCTATCAGATTATGTATATTATCCAGTTTAATACGAAGCTCCGACACCTTTTTATGCAAGTTCCCTTGAAGAAACAACAATTTTCTTAAAAGCGGCTTCAAGTTTTTAAGTCTTTTCATGACCGAAAACATCATAACACCATCAACCTTCTTCGTCCACTCCTGCTCTACAAACATACGAAATTCAGGTTTAGCAGTTAAAAAATTCGGGAACTTGAAAGGCTTATGTTTCTTGTCAACATGAGTAGAGAGCTTCAGGATGCACGGAGTGTGATCCGAAACACGGAAAGGGTGATACAACACAAAAGCGTCTGGAAATAAATCTAGAAAATTTATGTTCCCCATCACACGATCGATCTTCTTTAACAAGCCCACCCCATCCTTAGGCTTCTGGTTCCATGTAAAATGAAGGCCATGCCCCTTCAAATCAATCAACTCTATGAATTTAATACACTCATTAAATTCACGAGTACCAATGGAAGTACTAGACGGCCCATAGAGAGAGTCTTCGACATGCAAAATTTCATTGAAATCACCCATTATAGACCAAGGTTTGTCACGACAGAAACTCTTATGCATACACAAATTATCCCATAACTGCCTCCTCTCTTGGTAAGCATTCTTGGCATAAACAAAAGAACAAAAGAAAGCCTTCTTATCATTTTTTGTTTGGATCTGAACATGAATAACTTGATCTATTTGAGCTAAAACCATTAGATCTACCACCGCTTCATTCCAACCCAAGATAATCCTAGTACCTTTGTCACACAACCCACCATTAGAAGCCCAACTCCAGTTACAGAAAACATTCTTACATACCTTTGCTAGTTTAGAGACATCCACATGAGATTCAAGCAAAGCACAAACATTAATTTTATTTTCAGACACTAATAACCGAACCTCAGCTTGTTTCAGGGGACGGTTCAGGCCCCTAATATTCCATACCAATATGCTACCCATTGACCAAGCCTTGACCAGGAGTGCTTGCTCCCTCAGAATCATCTTTACGGTACTCCATGCTCATATAACGAGACATTTCAGTAGGAGTAACTTCCACAGTCTCCTCATTAATCCTACCAGATCTTATATTAAGATCATCAGATTTTATATTCAGATTATTCAGATTTTCTACTCCATCACCATCCAATTTTTCCAATGTTTGAAACATGTTAGTCATCCGAACATTGCCAGCTAGCCCCATATTTTCCGATTCAGGGACACTAACCGACTTTGTTCCTGATGAACTCGGGTCAGCTTTAGAGAACTTTGGCCGATATTGAAATTTTGGCTTTTGTTTTTTATGTAAGCCACCAGGTTTAACTGTCTTCCGCTTGTCACTAATAAAACCATCATCGTCAACTGTAACCTGTTTTGGTTTAGCCGCAACGTTCTTAGGACAGGCATGGTCATCATGACCGAAGATATAGCATAATGAGCAGCGTTGTGGCTTCCATTCATACTCTACCCGAATTTTTTCTATAACATACCCGTCCTGATCTAACTTAGGTATAGCTACCACAATGTGTACCTTCAGCTCTGAATCAGCATTAATTTCAATCATTGCTCTAGCAAAACTGTTTCGACCCCAATTTTCAGCACACATGTCAGCCGTATAGCTGTCTAGCCTCTTTGGAACACCAAGCTTCGAAGCTAGCAAGCTTAAACCATCATCGGTAAAGATAGAAAGAGGAACATTATGAAGTTTAATCCAAACTGGAACTGATTTTATTCCGTCTTTCTTCAATACCTCCGAAGGAGACCAGATGTTTAAAAACAAAGGGACCTTTCGAATAAGCCATGGTCCACCCTCCAGAACTTTAGCCATACCCTCCTTAGAGTCAAATTTGAAAAAGAAAAACCCCTCCGCGTTCATCATCAGCTTAACAAACCCAAACCTGGACCAGACATTTTTTGCATAGTATTCTACAACAGGATACGGCAGCCGATTACCCAAGAAATACCCATAGAGAACATTTTCGAATCTCTCTTGAACCTTCTGCACAACTTCTCGAGGTATGACCACATCAGCCTCCTGACTATCTTCCACCGAATTCAAATACCTGAAATTAACTTCCCTTTTGTTCACCGATTTTTTCATAGCTATCTCTGCATATGATGCCCGATTGCCTTGAATCGGTTCAGTATCAATGTTTCCAGCGCTCACTACTGGTTCCTGATCCGTAGATGTCTCAAAACTAACTGGCTTTGTTATCTTTGTGAGTTCATCAATCACGTTTATCTTCCTGACTTCCGGCTGTGAATTGTCCGTAGTGCCTCTACGCGCCATAAATCTTGTACTGTCAATATTGACAACTCTACTCGCAATACCCAAAGGTAAGGGTGGTTTCCCACGATCATCCTTCGGATACAGACTAGACGTTTTTCGTTCATCCATGAAGAATATAGCAACTCTCTCTTTTAGCACCAAAAGCAAGAAACCATGCAACAAGAATTAATCAAAGCGAACCCAAGAAACATAAACCCTTATCCTTTAAACCCTAGACTCAATTATCCACCCTTAACTGATTATAAAAGTGTTATCGGTCTAGCTAAGTTAAACTCAGTTAACCGCAATCAACAACAACTAGTTTAATCAATCAGAATTTCGAAAAGAATCCCTAGAGCGGCGATTGAAGAAAAACGAAAAAAAGGAAACCCTAATTCCTAAACGGTCACCAATGCTAACTAGTTCGTTCTAGAGGATTGATGAATCAAAACTCCAGTAACAGACTGTTATACATAAGATCATGAAGAAAAACTAGGGTTTCATGAGGAACAAAAATCGCCTAAAGGAGAGAGAGAAAGGGTTTTGGTAAACGAGGCAAACTTTTTTGTCCAAGACTTTGTGTTATGATCTAATATCTCCGAGGCATCTGTGCATGGTTTCATTAAGGGTAACCGAGGTTTAAGGCAAGGGGATCCAATCTCCCCATATCTCTTTACCTTAGTCATGGAGGTTCTAACGGCCATTCTTCAGCATGCGGTTCGTATTGACTCATCTTTTAAATTTCATAATAAATGTGAAAAACAGCAGATTATCAATCTTTGTTTTGCGGATGATTTGTTCCTTTTTGCTAGAGGAGAAGTCAACTCGGCAAGGTGTATTATGACGTCTCTTTCTAAGTTCACCAAGATGTGGGGGTTAGTGCCTAGTAATCAGAAAAGTACGATATTCTTTTGTAATGTTAATGGCCATGTCAAAGATGCGATTCTGGATATTATGCCATTTGTGGAAGGAAAATTGCCTGTCAGATATCTGGGTTTGCCTCTAATCTCTTCCAGACTCGGTTATAATGACTGTCGAGTGCTCGTGGAAAGATTAGAGAAGCGTATAACGCATTGGAGGAACAAGTTGCTCTCTTTTGCTGGTAGGTTACAGCTTATTATTTCGGTTCTCTCATCTATGCACATCTATTGGTCATCTGTCTTTATGTTGCCGGCTCGTGTTATTCATGAGCTAGAAGCATGTATGCGAAATTTCTTATGGCCCCAAGAGAGTTCGTTTACTAAAGGCAAATCAAAAGTTTCTTGGAAGACCGTTTGTACTCCGAAATATGAAGGGGGTTTTGGCATTAGACGAATTGGGGATATGAATAAGGCTCTTATGTCTCATCACATTTGGAGTATCGTTTCTAACCGTGATTCTTTATGGGTTGATTGGGTGCATAGTTACCGGTTAAAAGGCAAGAGTTTCTGGGTGTGTAAAACCCCCTCTAATTGCTGTTGGTCTTGGAGAAATTTGGTTCAATTGCGGCCGCTTATCAGGAATCATATCTGGTCGGAGTTAGGCAATGGCACTAAAACATCAGCCTGGTTCGACTACTGGTGTGATATAGGACCGCTCGGTGAGTTTATTTCGCCTAGAACCATTACCGATGCAGATTTTAATCTGGACGATTCTGTGGCTAACATCTACTCTAATGGTACTTGGTGACATTCTAATTCCTAAACGGTCACTTATCGACGACATTCTAATTTATTCCAAGAACAAGGAGGACCATGTGCGGCATCTACGTCTTATCCTAGAGCTCCTGAGGAGGGAGCAGCTGTACGCGAAATTTTCTAAATGTGATTTTTGGATACGGGAGGTACATTTTCTGGGGCATATCGTTAATGAAATAGGCATACATGTGGATCCTGCCAAGATCGATGCCATTAGAAATTGGGCGACACCAAAGAATCCTTCGGAAGTGCGTCAATTTCTCGGTCTAGCAGGGTATTATCGTCGTTTTATTCGGGATTTCTCGAAGATTGCTCAACCCCTCACATCCTTGACACAGAAGAAAGTAGTTTATTCGTGGGGAGCAAAACAGGAGGATGCCTTCCAGCTGTTGAAACAAAAATTGTGTAGCGCGCCGATTCTGTCGCTACCAGAGGGTACCGAGGATTTTGAGGTTCATTGTGATGCATCGATTCAGGGCCTTGGTTGCGTGTTGATGCAGCGTAACAAGGTGATAGCTTATGCCTCTCGACAGTTGAAAGTACACGAGAAGAACTACACGACACATGACTTGGAGCTAGGAGCAGTGGTCTTTGCACTAAAGATTTGGAGGCATTATCTCTACGGTACGAAATGCACCATCTATACCGATCACAAGAGCCTTCAGCATATCTTCGACCAGAAAGAACTAAATATGCGCCAGCGTCGTTGGGTAGAATTGTTCAATGATTACGAGTGTGCCATCAAGTATCACCCGGGTAAAGCTAACGTTGTAGCAGATGCTCTTAGTCGCAAGGAACCAAAACCGAAGCGTGTTCGTGCTCTACAGCTTACTATTCACTCTGATCTACCCACACGGATTCGTTCAGCACAGGTCGAGGCCTTAAAGGTTGAGAACATTGAAGCAGAGGGTTTGCGTGGTATGAACAAGAAGTTCGAGCTAAAGTCTGATGGCATATACTATTTTATGGAGAGATTATGGGTTCCTCTGTTTGGCGACCTTCGAGAACTGGTAATGGATGAAGCACACAAGTCACGATACTCCGTACACCCGGGATCTGATAAGATGTATCACGATCTCAAAGTCTTGTATTGGTGGCCGAATATGAAAGCTATCATAGCCACGTATGTAAGCAAGTGCTTGACTTGTGCCAGGGTCAAGGCAGAGTACCAGAAACCCTCGGGACCACTCCAGCAACCAGAGATACCGATGTGGAAGTGGGAACAGATCTCTATGGATTTTGTTACAGGATTACCGAGAACACAGGCGGGGAACGACACGATATGGGTAATTGTCGATCGACTTACGAAGTCAGCGCACTTTCTACCAATTAAAGAAACAGACAAGCACTCCCAGCTCGCAGCGATATACCTTAAGGAGGTGGTTTCTAGGCACGGGGTGCCAACTTCCATCATTTCAGATCGGGATCCGCGTTTCACTTCGGAGTTGTGGCAGGCTATGCACAGGTTGTTTGGCTCGCGTCTCGATATGAGTACTGCGTATCACCCACAGACCGACGGTCAGAGTGAGCGCACTATTCAGACACTTGAAGACATGTTGCGGGCGTGTGTTATTGATTTTGGGAAGGGTTGGGAGAGACATTTGCCATTAGTAGAATTCTCCTACAACAACAGCTATCACACTAGCATCAAGGCAGCTCCGTTTGAAGCATTGTATGGGAGGAAGTGTCGTTCACCTCTCTGTTGGGCTGAAGTAGGTGATAGTCAGATTTCAGGTCCTGAGTTGGTTTTAGAGACTTCAGAGATGATTGTGAAGATCAGGGAACGTATGGCGGCAGCTCGTGATCGTCAGAAAGCCTATGCCGACAAACGTGCTAAGGAGGTAGAGTTCGAAGTGAATGATCGTGTCATGCTGAAAGTTTCACCGTGGAAAGGCGTTGTACGTTTTGGAAAGCGTGGCAAGCTTAATCCACGCTACATTGGACCGTTTAGAGTTCTTGAACGCATTGGTAAGGTGGCTTACAGATTGGAATTACCTACTGAATTGGGTAATGTCCACGATGTTTTTCATGTATCGCAACTGAAGAAGTGCTATGCTGAAGACCCACTAGTTGTACCTTTCCAAGAGCTGAAAATCGACGACAAGCTACAGTTTATTGAAGAGCCCGTTGAGATTATGGATCGAGAGGTCAAAATACGCAAGCACAGTCGCATTCCGATCGTTAGAGTTCGTTGGAACTCAAGACGTGGACCGGAGTTCACTTGGGAACGCGAGGATCAAATGAAACTCAAATATCCACACTTGTTTCCTAAGGATCAACCCGAATCAAGTAAATCTGGTGAATTTCGGGGCGAAATTCCTTTTCAAGTTGGGGATGATGTCACACCCGAGCAAAATCCGCAACAACCTTGACTTCTCACTTCACCCCGTGTGGACACTCGCCAAATTTCGGGACGAAATTTTTTTTCAAGTTGGGGATGATGTGACAACCCGAACTGTTAAGGTCAGCAACGTTCTATTTTTGCGATATTTACTTTCCGTCTTTTCATTTTAGTTAACTTAATAAACTGTTTTGTGTAACTCCGCTTAGTTATCATAGAATATTGCATCGATTAATGGCTCGGTTAAGTGAATTAAGACGGTCCCCTAGTCTTAGGCCATAGTCAGGATGGATCAAGTCCACTCGAACCAAGGAGCCTTTTTGGCCAATTAGTTAGAAGCCCAACTTTGGGTACATAAGTGATACTTGCGGCCCAAGGGTTGTCCAAGTTGTTAGGGGCATAACCGATCCCCAATTCATGCCCAATGATTTAGGAAATAAATTATATATACGTAACTCCTCTATTAATCCTTAATCATCTCATCACGTATCAAACCCTAAATACCTACTTCTTATTTTGAGTGACGACGGCATAGCAGACCCCCCCCCCCTGTCGTGATCATCATCATCATATTCTCATCAGTCGTTCGGTTAGTGTTTCATACGATTATTGAAATTAGTTGGTTATTTGACGATTGTGCATCTAAGTGAAACCTTGGTGTGATATTCTCTGCATGTTGTACGATCAGGAACTAGTGACATCAATATTATTGTATTAACAAGTGTATACCTGAATCGAGTTGTATGCTGTGGTAGCCATGTGATTTGAGTAGCATGATAATTGGATAGTAAATTATATTTTGTGGTTTGCATGTAAATGTAGGGTTGTGTAGAGTGTCATGTGCAGTCATGATATGTGTTAATTGAATATGATCATTACTATCCTCAAAGTTTGAGTAAATGGATAAGTGACATGGGCTGCACACGTTATTCTTTTGATTATCGGTTGACTAAATGGCTGCAAGTTATGATTAAATGTATAATTTATGACTAAATGGATGAGTGACATAGGCTGCACATGTTACCCTCTTGATTGACAAAATATATATATTGGTGGTAGCCTAGTAGGATGTGCAAGTTATGAATCATTTAATAGTTAGATGAAGATGTTGGCTGCTTATTGTAATTCAGCCGAACTAAACAGAAAATATATGATAATTGTGGAACTTGTTTGATTGATAAGGAAAATAGTGCACATGAAGTTGTTATGATTAGATGTACTTGACTACATGATTGCTTGATGATAATAAATACGATCAGAAATAGTTTGATAACATACTGCATCAATAGAAGGTTAATCCAATGAATAAGTTAGTTGTTATGTTAATATGATTCTGATACATGATAACTGGGTAACTAAAGGTTTAGATGGAATTATAATTGGCCGGGCCGGTTGTAATGTTTGGGCCGCATCATACACGAGCCACACCCAACAAACAAGTTAGTGGGTTGGTACAAATGGTTATTCATGCAATTGTGATAGGAACTGTTGGGTTGTAAAACTATTACTCGAGCTAGGGGGCTTGAGTAGGGAATGTGTTTTGATGTGAATAATTGCGATGTGTTGAGCGATGTTCAAGTCTAATGCCGGTGTACTATTTGTGAAACACGTGACGTATATTAATGTGGAACTGATTGTTATGCGTAATATGATAGGGCTTGATTGATCATTGTGAGAAACGTGAAATAAAACTTTACCGAGCAAAACCAAGGTGAGTTCACTACATTCGAGCATGCGTCCCAGTGGTTGGGGACAGTCAGTGGTTTGGATAAAAACGGGTATATTGGTTAATATTCTCACCTATCATTTTTGTAAGTCCCTTATTCGGGTATTAGTTGGTAGCGCTACTTAGGTTTGGCACCCTCACACCGCTCCTGGATAGGACGGATGTGAACTAATGACCCAGTCGGGCCGAGTACTAGATAGGAGTACGTGGGATAGGGCAGTCATGTACATCAGGAGCCGTCTTGTTCGAAATTGAGATATTAACAATATTACTTGCATTGGTTATTGAACTGTTTTACATTCAACTGGTAATAAACGTTTTCTAAAACTGTGAACTCGCCAGCTTTGTCTGATACACTTGTTACATGCTCGCAGGTCGTTAGGTGATTGAAACAGGAGCTTGTTGGCTGGAGAGCAAGAGTGGTCGTGGTCATGCTGATGAACTTGTTTATCACACACTTATTTATTACGTTCGTTTAGTATTTACTTTATGGCATCTTTACGCTTCCGCTGAACTTATGGTTTTGGATAACTTATGATTGGGATTTCAGTATTATTAAACAATGGAACTTTATTCTAAACTTGTGATTCAATGTAATTGGTGGCTCATTGCTAGTCGTCACACGCTTATCAGGGACACTCCCTAGGTGGTAATTTGAGGGTGTGACACGTTACCTTGGCGTTCCGTTGATTTCAACGAGATTAGCTGCTAGAGATTGTAAAATTCTGCTCGAACGTATGGAGAGGAGAATAGATAATTGGATGACTAAATCTTTGTCGTTTGCAGGGAGACTCCAGTTAATTAATTCGGTTCTTGCAGCCATGTATTCTTACTGGACTTCTGTTTTTATGCTCCCTATGAGTGTTATAAAGGATCTGGAGAAAAGATTACGAAGATTCTTATGGAATGGAGGAAAACAGGGATCGGTTCGTGCTAAAGTTGCATGGAAGGAGGTGTGTATGCCGAAAGAGGAGGGTGGTTTGGGTATTCGTAGTATCATGGATGTTAATAGAGCTCTATTGACGTCTCATATCTGGAGTATAATTACTAAACGTCCTTCTCTTTGGGTTCAGTGGATTCACACGTACAGGTTAAAAGGTAACAATTTTTGGGAGGTGCAGTGTCGGGGCAACATTACTTGGGGATGGCGAAAGCTTTTGTATATCCGTCCTATGGTTCATCCTTTTATTTGGCAGTCTATTCAAAGTGGTCGACAAACCAACGCTTGGAGTGACAACTGGTGCTCTTTCAGCCCACTTTGGTCTTTTATTACTCCGAGAGTCATAGCTAACGCTGGTTTTTCTTTAAATTCTTCGGTGGCGGATCTTATTGATGAAACTGGTCATTGGCAATGGCCTCAGGCGTGGTATGATCTTTTCCCGGTTCTTATAAATATTGATAATTTACATCTTATGCCTGATTTGGAGGATAGAGTTCGTTGGTAAGATCTGGAAGGTAACTTGCAAGTCTTTGGTTCCTGGGAGGTTTGGAATAGTTTGCGGAATAGAGCTTTTAAAGTTCCTTGGGTTAATTCAGTTTGGTTTACTCAATGTATTCCCAGACATTCGTTCCATTTGTGGTTGGTTATCAAGAATAAGCTGAAAACGCAAGATAGGATGGCGGTTTGGGAGGCGGGTAGTGCTACAAATTTACGGCTCATGTGTTGTCCCTTATGTAGTCATGATCGTGATACTAGGGATCACCTATTTTTTCAATGTCCCTATGCTTCTGAAGTTTGGGGTTTGGTTAGGAATATGGTTGATATGGAGAGTGTTAATGATACATGGTCCTCGATAATGCAGTGGATGGAGCTAAATGCAAATTCTAGATCTCTTGAAGTCATAGTGACTAATATTCTAGTGGCTGCCTCCACATATTTCATCTGGCAAGAACGGAACAATAGGTTATTCTCTCAAGTAACGAGGAGTACTAGTGTGCTATCGAAGGTCATCTTAGATACGGTTCGGCTCAAGATTATGGGATTCGGAATTCGTAGAGACCCGAAGCAAAACAAGAAGTTGGATAGGTGGCTGATCTCGAAGGAAAACCTGGTTATTGATCCTGGCTAGCGTGGATATAGTTGTCTGGTCTAGTTTGGTTTTGTGTTTGGGCTGTAATTTGGTCTTGTTTTTTTGGTTTGGTTGTGATTTTTGTCGGGTCTAGTTTCTTTTGGTTTTTGGTTTCTAGTCTTGGTATGCCAAGTCTAGTAGTGTGTATCGTTGTCTTGATACACCCTGTTTTATTATTGGTTGATATATAATATTCACCGGGGTAACCCTTTACCCAAAAACAACATTGTTTGGTTTTCGCAGTGTATCCCTCGGCATGCGTTTATGATGTGGTTGGTCATCAAAGGTAAACTTTTGACTCAAGACAAAATTCTAAAATGGGAGTTGTCGCGGAGGAAGAACATGAATATGATGTGTTGCCTGTTATGTTATAAGAACTTTGACTCACACCCGCACCTATTTTTTGAATGCAAATATTCTTCTCAAGTATGGCATATAGTTCAGAAAAAGGTGGGTATGGATTCTGTTAGCCCGAAATGGAGTGATATCGTCGATTGGTTGCTGGTTCGAGCTCGTTCTAAATCGGCTGTGATTTATGTTGCTAAGCTTCTTGTTGCGGCTGCTTCGTACTTCATTTGGCAAGAAAGAAATGCTAGGTTATTCAAAAATCAGCTGAGACCACCAGAGAAGGTCAGTGAAATTATATTAAACACGGTAAGATACAAGCTGATGGGAGCTAAGCTAAAGAATACTGCAAGTGTGCGGAGGCTTCTTGGAGAATGGGAGATTCGTGGGGGAGACGTTGATGACGATGGCGGCTGATTAGTTTACTTCATGTCGCATTTTGTCTAGAGCTTAGTCTAGTTGTCTCCTAGTTCTATTTGGTTTTTATGGTTGTAGTTGTGTCTACTTTCATGGGGCATGTCTCATGATTGAACTAATGTAGATTCTCTACACTACTTTTATTTTGGTAAAGGGTTACCCCGGTGATTCTATATATCAACAAAACAAAACAATACAAAACAAGTAGTAAGGAGCATCCATACTAGTTCAAACATGGGACAACCCCCATGAAAGTACATCAAACCAAAAACCAATAGAAACTACTAGACTAACATCTAGAAAAAACGACAACCACACTAAGCCGAGTCACTCATCAGTCAGGAGTGTTCCATGAATCCCCCAAGCACTTAGAAACTCTCGCACCTTCACAGTGTTTTTGAACTTCACAACCATTAGCTTATACCGAACCGTTTGCAGAATTACGTTACTTAGCACATCTGGAGGTCTTGTTTGGTTCTTGAAAAGTCTCGAATTTCGCTCTTGCCAAATGAAATATGAAGCCGCAGCCAGCACCAGTTTACTAACATAAATAGCGGCTGATTTTGAATAAACCCGGGCCGCCATCCAATCGATAATATCATCCCAAAACGGGCCTACATTCTCCATACCTCCTTTGGACCGAACCATGTTCCATACTTGTAATGAATAGCTGCATTCAAAAAATAAATGATAGTGTGAATCAACATCTGCATAACACAGAAGACAACACATCATGTTCATGTTTTTCCTTCTCGAGATATCCCATTGTAGGATTTTATCTTGAGTCAATAACTTATGTCGGATAACCAGCCACATAAAGAACGCATGTTTAGGAATGCAATGCGGGAACCAAACAAACTTAACCCAATCCACCTCTTGATTCCGATGCCTAAGCGAATGCCAAACTTGAGATGAAGAATGCTCAAAAAATTCATTGCCATCCGTCCACAGCAGCCGATCACACTCATTAGGGACCGTATGAACATGCTCAATTTGATTTAAAACTGGAAATAGATCTCTCCAAGCAGCCGGCCAACGCCAAACTCCATTTAACTGAACCTCTTGAACCGTAGACGTAGTAGTGAACCCTGCCGAAGCAATACTTATTCAGCTTGGTATGATCTACACTACTTGGTTTATTTGTTTGTGAATATATAGAATCACCGGGGTAACCCTTTACCCAAAAATCAAATGTTAGGTACGGTGAATAAAAGAATTTACTCAACCCCGTATGTAAAATGTACAAAACAAAGCTTTTGAGTAAATCTAAGTTTAAATCAAAATGTTATGTTTTGCAAAAACAAATCAATGCTTTATTGATACAAACATCCATGCGGTAATGTTTATCGCATACATTCAAGCCTTGCGACTGACGGACAAACCCTTAACAAGTTAAAGGTTTATCTATTATGTATATCGGATTCTGTCATTCCTTACGTCCAAACAAACCTAGGATTCCAGGAATGGGAGTTGTCAATTCCTATGGTACCACTACATACTACCGAGCGGCGTGATCAGTGTTAATGAATGTATTTTTGACCCGTTAAACAAACCAAATGTCATACCAAATGTAAGCATGTTATGTGAAAACAATGTACTAAGTAGGCTAAATAAACATACATAGCAAAAATGTGATGTAAATCAATGTGTACATATGCTGAGATAAACATATGAAACAAATGTGTTGATGAAATCAATGTGCTAGCATGCTAAATCAACATACATAGCAAAGCATAAATGAAATCATGTACTATATGCGTACTAATGAACATAGCAAGTTTATGTCATGAAAGCACGGAAACACAAAAATAACAAGTAGGCACATGTGTATCACCCCAAAATATTTGAAAACAGTAAAAGAGGGGACTATGTACTCACTTGATATAGCTTAATGATCTTGAAATAACAACCAAAAAATGCTTGAGGGATCACAGAATCAATCGGCACCTAATATAGGTAACTATGTTAATAAACCGGACCTAAATCGGAAGATCGGATAGAATGAGGGTTCGTAAACTAAATGAGTATTGGAACTCATATGATATGGATTAACAAAGCCTACATTCTAAATCGGAACCTATCCTAAGTGCTTACGACCCGTTACGACGCGTCTACGCTACTTTAACGCGTCGTTCACGTAAAACGCGTTCGGACCGCCTAACTAGCCCTATGACAAGTATTATATGCCTTAACATGTCTAATAATGTTGTATAATCAGTTTAGATGTCAAAATTTAAGTTTTTTTTTTGGGTAAAGGGTTACCCCGGTGAAATTTTATATCAACCAAATAAAAACAGGGTGTATCAAGACACCGATACACACTACTAGACTTGGCATACCAAGACTAGGAAAGCAGAAAAACAATAAACCCAACAAGCAACACAACCAAAACAAACGGAAATACAAGAAAAAAACAACACGGCCCTAAACAAACAAGCCAAAAACCCCACGAGCTTCTCTAGCCTGGATCAACCTCTATGTTGTTCTTCGAGATCTTCCACCTCTCCATAATCTTCTTTTGTTGCGAGTCTCTACCAAACCGGAACCCCATAATTCTGAGACGAACCGTCTCAATGACAACCTTTGCAAGCACACTCGCACTCCGCTGAAGATGAGAAAATAACCTGTTATTTCTTTCCTGCCACACAAAGTACGTTGCAGCCGCTACCAGGACCTTACTAATGATTTTATCCATGGTTTTAGAATTAGCATTAAGCTCCATCCATTGCATGATAGAATCCCAAGAATCCGTAACATTCTCCATGTCGGCCAACTGGCTGACCAATCGCCAAACGTCTGAAGCATAAACACATTGGAAGAACAGGTGGTCTCTTGAATCTCGGTCAGACCTGCATAGAGGACAACACATGAGACGCAGATTAGTAGCACTACCCGCTTCCCAAATGGCCATCCTGTCTTGCGTCTTCAACTTGTTCTTGATAACCAACCACAAGTGGAAAGAATGTCGGGGAATACATTGGCTAAACCAAACCGCACTTGCCCATGCAACCTTATGACACCTATTCCGTAAACAGTTCCAGACCTCCCAAGAACTAAAACCTTGAAGGTTACCTTCCAAATCTTTCCAGCAACATCGATCATTCATATTAGGAGTGATCTGGATAGAATCAATATTTATAAGGACAGGAAAAAGAGTATACCATGCCTGAGGCCAAAGCCATTGGCCATCATCCGTCACAATGTCAGCCACTTTAGAATTTAAAGAAAAACCAGCATTAGCAATAGCTCTAGGGGATATGAATGACCGAATTGGACTACAAGAGCACCAATTATCACTCCATACGTTTGTTTGAAGGCCACTACGAATCGACATCCAAAAAAATGAGCGAACACTCGAACGGATAGATAATAGTTTCCTCCAACCCCAGCTAACATTAGCTCGACATTGAACCTCCCAAAAACTTTTACCTTTCAGCTTGTACGAATGTATCCATTGAACCCAAAGAGAAGGCCGATTGGTGACTAAACTCCAAATATGAGAAGTTAAAAGAGCCTTATTAACATCTATTATGCTTCGAATACCTAAGCCACCCTCATCTTTAGGCATGCAGACATCCTTCCAGGCAACTTTAGCACGAACCGAGCCTGACTTACCACCGTTCCAAAGAAATCTACGCAACCGTTTTTCCAAATCCTTTAATATACTAGAAGGGAGCATCATAACCGATGCCCAATATGAGTATAAAGCCGTTAGGACAGAATTAATAAGCTGAAGTCTCCCTGCAAACGAAAGAGATTTTGTCATCCAGTTATCAATACGTCTATCCATGCGCTCCAAAAGAGTCTTGCAATCTTTGGCCGTAAGTCTAGTAGAGATCAAAGGGACCCCAAGATACCGAACTGGAAATGAACCCTTCTGAAATGGCATAATGTTCAAAATTTGATCTTTAATGAGACTAGGAACATTACTTAAGTAAACCGTACTCTTATCCAGATTAGGATACAAGCCCGATGCCAGAGAAAACTTATTAAGGGCCTCACGAAGATGTTTAACCGAGCCACTGTCACCATGAGAAAAGAGAAACAAGTCATCAGCAAACGAGATACTAATGATCTTCTGCTTGGAGCACCTAGCATGAAATTTAAACACCGTATGGGACGAGGTTTGGTGTAAAAGAAGAGTTAATACTTCCATGACTAGGGTAAATAAATAAGGGGACATAGGATCCCCTTGCCTAAGCCCACGCTTCCCCGCAAAATAACCATGAAGCTCTCCATTAATGCTAACCGAATATGACACCGTAGAAACACATGTCATTATCCAATGAACCATTTTATGATGAAACCCAAAACTATGCAGGATAGATTCAAGGAACTGCCAACTGACTGTATCATAAGCCTTTTGAATATCAATCTTGAACGCACATCTAGGAGGCCCTCTTTTAAGATGGTAATTATGCATTAACTCCTGGGTAAGGAGAATATTGTCAGAAATTTTCCTACCCGGTATGAAAGCCGACTGATTAATACTGACCAAGTGATTCAAACTCCCCTTAATCCTATCCGTTAAAATCTTGCTGATACATTTAAACAAAACGTTACAGCATGATATTGGCCGATAGTCTAAAACAGTGTTAGGCGTATCCTTTTTAGGCACCAGAGCAAGAATGGTATGATTAACTTCTTTTAGAAGCTTACCATTATCAAAGAAATCAAGAACCGCATCTGTCACCTCTTCACCCACTATATCCCAGGCAGACTTAAAGAACGCAGATGAGAAACCATCCGGCCCGGGGGCCTTGTTCTCACCAATGCTAAACATGGCTTTTTTTACTTCTTCTCTAGTCACCTCTCTAACCATTTGGGCCGCCACATCTTGGCTCAGAGTGTTAATAAACAAATCATCCTCAATAAGATTTTGAACCGGCTGGACAGTACCCAAAAAATTCGAGTAATGTTCCAAAATAGCGGCTGGAGCATCATTACCCTCAAAACAATTACCATGCACATCTTTAATACAATGGATCTTATTCCTAGCATTCCTACTCTTCACAGAGTTGTGAAAGTAAGAGGTATTCGAGTCACCCGCACAAAGCCACTCAACCTTAGATTTTTGCTTAAGAAAACATTCTTCGTCATAGGCTGCCACTTGGAACTCATGGAGGCACTTGGCAGCTAAATCACGAGACACAGTATCAAGGGGGTTAGCATCCACCTGTTTCTGGAGCTCATCTAGGTCACTACGAAGCCTAGAAACCTTATCATGAAGATTACCTTGCTGATGTAAAAGTTTACGAAAGCAAGGTTTTAGGTTTCTCATTTTCTTGACTACCGAGAACATAGCATAACCCTGCACCTCCTTAGCCCATTCAGTAGAAGTAAACTGCTTGAATTCTGGTTTAGAAGTTAGGAAGTTTGCAAACTTAAATGGCTTAGGTTTAGCATGATTGACAACTGGCAGCTTTATAACACACGGAGAGTGGTCCGAGATACGAGCCGGTTGGAATATCGCATAAGCATTAGGAAAAAGATCCAAGAACTTAAGGTTACCCATGACACGGTCAATTTTCTTTAACACTCCAATACCCTCTTTAGGCTTCTGGTTCCAAGTGTAAAGGCAACCATGTTGTTTAATATCTATAATCTCCGCCATTTGAACACAATCAAAGAACTCTCTCATTCCTATAGTATGGCAAGACGGCCCATAAAGGCAATCTTCCACGTTAAGAGCTGTGTTAAAATCTCCAAGCACCACCCAAGGCCAATTTTTCGCAACAATGCTATGCCTACACAAATCCTCCCAAAGCATCCGACGATCTTGATATTTATTTTCAGCGTAAACGAAAGAGCAAAAGCAAACCTTGGACTCCGCTTTAAACCGGATTTGCGTGTGAACAACCTGATCAGATTGGGAGAGGACCATAAGATCCACATCATCCGTATTCCACCCGATAATAATTCTTGTGCCTCGCTGACATAAACTCCCATTAGAAGACCAGCTCCACCTACGAAACACACTCTTGCAGACTTTATGAAGATTATTAACATTTACATGCGTCTCTAAAATAGCACAAACACTCAATTGATTTTCAGCAATAAGTACACGGACTTCGTTTTGTTTCAGAGTACGATTCAAACCCCTTATGTTCCATGCTGCAACACTACCCATTAAAACCCATGGAACCGGGAGTGCTTGCCCCCTCAGATTTGCTGGCATTATGATTGCTACTCATGTAAGCCGACATTTCTGTCGGAACAGTCTCTATAACCTCATCATGCACTGCATTTACATTATTTATTTTACCATCCAGCTCAGCTGAACTATTACCCGGAGTATTACCCGCTGCTGATTGGTCATCAGCATCATCATTAGTAGCCAGTGCCTGAAAGGAATTAGCCACATTAACAGTTGGGGTACCATGATTAGATAAAACCTCCGGCTTTGTTCCAGATGTACCAGGAGCATCTTTATTAGCCTTTGGTTTATAAATAAACTTAGTCTTTTGTTTCTTTTGTGGGAACCCATGTTTAGCCATTCTCTTACGATCCATAACAAACCCTTCCTCATCTACCACCACCTGCTTTGCCTTATCCTTGATAATTTTGCTACAAGAAGAGTGATCATGACCAAATAAGCAACATGTGGGACAGCGTAACGGTTTCCACTCATATTCAACTTTTACTCTTTCCATAATATACCCCTCCTCATCCATTTTAGGAATAGCTATCGTAATGTAATCTTTAAGTTCACTATCCGCGTTCACCTCAATCATTGCACGAGCATAACTGCTTCTGCCCCAGTTATCCACACACATATCAGCAGTGTAAGAGTCAAGCCTTTTCGGAGTACCCAATTTCGAAGCCAACAAGCTTAATCCATCATCCGTGTACACCGAAATTGGGACGTTATGTAGTTTTACCCATAAGGGAATTGCTTTCACACCCTCCTTCTTCAAGCTAACCTTTGGAGACCATATATTCAGAAATAGAGGAACTTTTCTTATCAACCAAGGCCCACCTTCCAAAACCTTTGTTAATCCCTGCTGAGAATCAAACTTGAAGAAAAAGAAACCAGCCGAGTTCAACATAAGCTTTTGAAATCCAAACTTTGCCCACACATTCTTTGCATAGTATTCTACTACAGGGAATGGTAATCGACATCCTAGAAAATAACCATAAAGCATATTCTCAAATTTATCTTGAACCTGTTTAACGACCTCTTTCGGAATAACTAGATCAGCATCTTCCCTGGATTCTAACGGCTTCATAAATCTGAAGTTGACTTCCCTCTTATTAGGAACCGATGACTGAAGTTTATCCGCATAAGACACTGGATCGGACGCCAACCCATGTTGATTAACCTGACTTTCCGGACTGCTTGTTAACGGCGGAATTTGTACCGTAACTTTCTGCAATTCATCAATAATATTAATAACCTTAGGATCTTTCTGCACTACACCTCTACGCGGCAGCAACGGGTTCCCATCAATCTTCAAAGGTTTGTTAAACAAGCTAGGTTTATCACGCATATCATTGACACTCATGGAACCCTTAGACGTAATAAAAATATCCTCATGCATTCTATCTGAAAACGACTGAAACCCTAAATCCTCCAAACCCATATCACGATTTCTTTCCATGCAAGAATAATGAAAAAACCCTAGACGACAGAAACATGCAACGTGAAACAAGAAACGTGAAAGATTACCACAAACAAAAACTCACGGCAACAAGGCAGAAGAAACCCTAGATTTAAAGATGAAACGAAAACCCTAACTTTGACTGCAAAAGATTAGAAACCAGGATTGATGTCTAGAAACCTTACTCAGAAGGATCGACAACACCCCAATACCTAACCCAGATTAATCAAAATCAAGGTTGAAGAACAAGAACTAGGGTTTCAAAGGAAATCGCCAAAATCGCCCCCCTCATCCATAACGTAAATGCCTGTCAAAATTTAAGTTACATATGCTTAAAATAAAATTATGCCCAAAAAGGGCATTTTGGTCATTTTCCTAAGGCATATCAACTACCTATCATACAACTAACTAAACGTAGTGACCATAAGGTATAACCTCGGAAGGTTATTCCCTATGCAACTATGGTCACAAAATGTGTTTGGTCAGATCCTAATGATCGACCAAACGGGTCGGGTTCGAAAGTCTAAGCGGTTGTTTAGACCGCTTATCTTACGACCCTATATAAGCACTAAACTAAAAGTGACGAGCTTTGGAAGTTAACCCTCTCTCTCTAATGGAGAAAACGGCGTCCATACCATTGTTTGACCTAAAATTCGTGATTACTTGCTGATTATGAGGATTGTTTGTGTGATTAGAGTCTTATGATTTCTAGTTTATCCTTGCAATTCACTATAATCATCATTGATCCGTTTTTTAGTCATTAGGGTTACGTTTTCTTCTCTTATTGGGTTCTTTGCACTTGGCTGCCGTTGTTATTTGGATTCATTGATAATCTGGGTTGGGTTTACAAAGAGAGAGTGTGTTTGCGTATGTTATGATACAAGGGTTACTACATAGTTGTTATGCTGATTCGACCTCTCTTGAATGAATTAGGGTTGACGGCTACAAGGGTTTTCAGGTTTCTTTTCTGCGTATTAAGGTTGACGGCTACTAGGGTTTCTACAATCTGAATAGCCTCTTAATCTGATTCGGCAAGCTGGGATTATCAAGACGGTTGTCTGATTTATGCAAGAAGTCTTATTGGTGGCCTCAAGTTCGTTCTAGGGTTGCCGCTAATCTAATTCATTCTGTTGGCTGGTAATGGGTGATCAAAGCGCAGATGTTCCAGACAATTCAGGAGTATTTGTAAAGAAGATCAAGAATATTGATGGCAAACCATTTGAGCCAAGGCAATCGATACGTATGGCGGCTAGGGGAGTGCACAAGAAGGTAACCTTTATGTTACCATTAAATGATGTAGAACACAATTTTGGGCATTCTGATTCTCCTAACCAGCAATATGCTAAGGTTGTTGACAAACGAAAAGTTGCTTTTGTGCTTCCGTTTAATGACGTTAGCCCTCTCCCCCGTGTTCATTCTCAGCACCAATCATACGCTAAGGCGGTTTCAAATGAACAAGATGAACAGAGTGGTGCTAAAATGGATTTCGGTGAGACAAAAGTTGATAATTCAGGTATGAACGCTACTGAATCGGCTGATCAAACTCCCAAGATTAATTTTCGGACACTAAAGTCTGATATCTCATTGGAGGGAGTGGATGTTGTCTTACCAATCGCCTCTGTACATCAGGTCAATAACAGGTTAGCTAACACTCTCTATGGGTATTTCCTGGGGGATAGAATTGCATATCCGGTTGTTGAATACTTTGTGAGAACAAATTGGAAGAAATATGGTCTGCAGAAGACTATGATGAATTCAAATGGGTTTTTCTTCTTCAAGTTTGAAGATAGGAAGGGTATGAATAATGTTCTTGAAGGGGGCCATGGCTGATTCGTAATAAACCATTGTTTCTCAACACTTGGTCCCCTACAAACACCCTTAAAAAGGAAGATATTAAAAAGGTTGCGGTTTGGGTTAAATTGCATGAGGTTCTGTTAGTGGCGTATACAGATGATGGGTTAAGCATGCTGGCTTCTAAAATTGGGTCACCTATGCGGTTGGATTCGTATACAAGTGATATGTGTAATGAGGCTTGGGGAAGGAGCAGCTATGCTAGGGCTCTCATTGAAATTTCGGCTGAACATGACTTTAAAGAGGTTCTAACCATGGCTATTCCCAAGTTGGATGAACGCAAGTATGTTACTGAGACTATTCGAGTGGAATATGAATGGATTCCTCCAAGATGTGCCCAATGTCATGTGTTGGACATGACTCTGCGGACTGTCCTAAATACATCGGTTCGACGTTGCAACCTCCTACAAACAAGCCGAAAGTAGATGAGGATGGTTACACTGAAGTTAGGTCAAAAAAGAGTGCAAAGAAGAGTGGTTTTCAAGTTAATAACCTGAAACCCAAGTTCGAATATCGACCTGTGGATAGAAAGAAAAAGATAGGGAGTTCTCCCTATGTAAATGAGCAGGGTACTAATTCGTCTAAGATTCAAACTCATAACCTGTGACAACTGGCCCAAACCGGTAATTTCCGTACACTTTAATTAGTGCTTAATGACTGCAATTATGTGCTTAATTGTCAGCAATACCTGATTACATACTAAACAAGTGAATTCATGCACGTTGCATACTACAAAATATTGCTTTATGCATAAACGAGAGCGTTGCGTCAAAAATACTAAGTAAACTCACCGGTAAGACACTATGTGTCAACGGAACTGCAGAAAGCAGCCAGACAATAAAAATTGGAGCCTAGGTGTAGGTCCGACAGCAAGAATGCATTAAAACCCAAGAGTACATACAAGGGTTTAATATATATGCAATGCGAAAGCAAAAATAAGCACTAAAAAGCACCCGAAACGCACTTTAAGTGCAGAATTTATACAAATCAGCAATAATTCAGCATTTAGACATATAAATATTATGCAGAAATGTCGTTTTATTATCCAGAATATTTCCCTAAGTGTTGGGAATCGATAGTGTTATAAAAAGATACTTATTAAACACTAAAAGGTGCAATTTAGCACTTTAACGAATCGGTATGCAACCGAACAACCGGACTATACCCGGAACATGAAAATATTGTTAATAACATTATTTATCTTTTTCTGAGCCAGTTAGGATCCCTGAATACCCTAACACCCACTGTAGAGCACAACACACTAGTAACCGGGTTAATCCCTAAACTAACTAAACTAACCAAACTACATGCTAACTAAATGGTTGATTTGGAACCGGATACCCCCCCCCCTCTAACCGAATTCGGTCCCCAAGGGGACACCCTTGTCTTTTATTTGATTTCTATAATCTTGTTTGTCTAGTTGATATTGGACATAAGAACCTTTGGTTAATAATTTTGAGTCTTGCCTATAAGATCCAAGTATAACACAACATAACATTCATCACAATTTACAACACTTGATCACTCTCTCTCCCTCTACCAAGCTCACGGCCAAACATCTCTAGATCCATCCATCATTTTCGAGTTTGATCATCCTATTCCAACCATCTACAAGTGTTAAGGGTCGCATATAAGGAACCTTGGAGCAAACGGAAGGCGAAGGACCTCTCTACTTTGCTTTTATCCACTCGATTTGTGCTTAGATTCTTCCCTAGCCTCGAGCTAGTGGTATGTTGCTTAAATCACCTTCTCGAACTATTTTAAAGTGGTTAATACGATTTGTAACGGTTAAAACTCGTAAACATACAAGTTGAAGCATAAAAGTCTACTAAAAACACTAAAAGTGATGGTTAAAAGCTCATATGTTGTGTAAATCATGTAGTATTTGATTTGTGTGATTATTTGGACCCGATCTATGTTGTGGTAGCTCGGATCGTCATTTAACCCGGGTTGGTCATGACCTTGGAACATGACATAAGGTTGCTTTAGTAGTAACAAGGGTTAAAGGATGAAACTCTACCACACACGAATCATGAACTTTTGTAAAAGCGATTTAGCTTGTGAAATAGTGTTTAAAACTAGTAGATCTACGTATCTACAAGTGGTATTTTCGAAAGACCAACTGTAAGACAAAACCATGTTTTAAAACCGGATCTTTCATAAAGTAGAGGTGTTTTTACGAACAAACAAGTGTGTGGACACTTGTGTAACAAAAGTTTTAACAAAGAAATAATTTTCGTAAAAACCGACTAGAAATTGTGAAACTTCATATTCTTTAAAAATAAAGTTTTTAAGAAATTAAACTTATTTTTAAAGATAACAAGACTTACTAAATGTACTAGTAAGTTACTACACATTTTTATAAAGGTTCAAGTTCATGAGATGGAGAAATTAGTGATTATTGTTGATGATTATTGTTGATAATTGTTGTTGATGATTGTTGACGATTTAAAAGAAAATAAACACATGTTTTGAAAACATGGGAAATCTCCATTTTTAGGGGAAACTCTGTCAAAATTTTTATAAATTTTGACACTTAGAAAAAAATATAAGTTTTTGAGAAACTTATTCCCTAAAAATGTGTTTAAAAGTAGTACCAAGGTTTCCCTAATTTTTGGTGATAAGAAATGAGGATTTCTTCAAGAATAAAAATGGATATAAGTATGTATATTTTTGAGAGAAAAATATATATTATTTTATCACCAACTTTTGTGCTAAGTGTGTATAGTATGTGTTCTACGTGCTAGTGTATTAAGACTTAAAAATACACTAAATACTCATGAGGTGTATAAACATAGAAATACACATACAAAATACAAGATACATAATTCGGGTGCAAAGTGCAAAATACAAAATACTTATATTAAACCTAGAGAAAATAATATAAGTAAGATACGTAGTTAAAAATATAAAATATTTTTAACACAACAATACAAATACAAAAGAGAGTGACTGTACTTGTGCGACACAAGTCTAGTGACTAACGTTAAGAAAACGCGTATAGGTTACGACGTTAAGTAAGCAAATCCAGTGAAGTTTACGACGCACAGGAACGCAAAGTTGTGAGTTCATGCTCCCCCTTTTCTCTTAACTGTTTTCAGTTTTATAACTTCGGGGGTGAAATACATGTTACAAATATTACAATGTTTACAAATGGTATGATGGATACAAGAATGATACGAGAAATCGTGTCACGAATAGGGTACCATAAGCACCATTAATCGTGTACATACTTAGACCGCAGAACAAAAGGTTAGATCTAATGGGTTCCGGGCAGCCCCACTGTTGGCCACTCTTTTACCAAGCAGTGTTTTTGTGTCTCAGTCGTAAATCGACTACAGAAAAATGCCTATGGTTTGGTGACTTCCTATGTCGTGTCACATGTTAATGGCTTTGCAACCCATTAACACTTGATACATACAGAAATATTTGACTTATACATGAGTACGTGGTGTACACAAAAGACTTGATTTATACAAAAGACAAATTATGTTTTCATACAAAGTATACAAACGTGAAATACAAAAATTGCATGAATTCACACCAACTTTATGTTGACGTTTTTCCAAAACTCACATGTATTTCAGGTAACTAGGATGGATGTGCGCGTGGTCTTACTCATGCTCGTGGATGTCGCTTTGTCTATCTTTAAATAAAGTTGTGACTTTTAAGACAATATGTTATCTCGTGTTGTAAACACTTGACATATGTTTTCAGTAATGTAATATTTGAAGATATTTTTGAGCATGTAGTATGTTTACTCTTCGTATGCAATGAGAACCTTTCATGATCACACCTCGTGCTTCCGCCGCAGAAAGGGGTGTGACAGATTGGTATCAGAGCAGCGATTGTAGTGAACCAGGATTCCTTCTCGAGTCTAGTCTACAATCTCTAGGATCCTTTCACGAAAACAATTTTCAAAGAGTTTTCATTGCATAAAACGTCCCGCGACATCCACTGCCTGAAACTGTCTACATGAGTCTAGAAAAGACACTACGAGACTTAGAGTGCACTTGAGTAGCACTTGTCGTTGACTAGAAATTACTTGCAATTATGTGTGATAATTAGCATGTACTAGAATTAGAATGTCACGAGTATACGTGATTTTACCTAAAAGCGATGGCCCATCTGAAGGAAGAAATACGAGGATGAAACGAACTGTGCGGACTGTGCAAGGAGTTACGTAATTATGGATGCATACATAATTATGGAATTCAGTGCACAAAAATCACAGCAAGTCTTGTCGCGTATAGATTCCCTCAGTGCAAGCCTACTAAGTACTCTGCCAGAGTAATGATTTAGGGCATAAAGACAAGAACCGTCAATAAGGTGTTTACCTAACTCTACATGCTTGCTGCAGTATGAATTGATTTATACAATTGGCGGATTGTTTGATGTTACTATGTGGTATATGCTTGTGTATATATAAATACTACCACTGTCTCGTATGACGATATCAAACAAATGTCTAACCCTATTGGGTTGTGTTCTTCAGAACATGGCACCCAAAAGAGCTGTGAACGCTCGTGACCAACCTCCTCCTCCCCCACTGCCAAGAATTGCCGAAGAGCTGGAGGCTCTACTGGAAGAAAGGATCTCCGCTGCTATCGCCCAGTACGAGGCAAACCGTACTCAAGACAGTGGAGGACCAAGCAACGCTAGACATAATGGGAATGGAGATTCATCTGGAGACAGCGCAGTTCGAAGCTGCACATTTAAGCAGTTCCTCGACTGCAAGCCGATGAACTATGATGGCACAGGAGGTGCAGTAGCATTTGTGCGCTGGACGGAGAAGACTGAAGCTACTTTCCGCATGAGCAAGTGTACCGCGGATCAACAAGTCACCTTTGCTACCGGGTTGTTTGTCGATGAAGCTCTGACTTGGTGGAATTTGCAAGCCCAAACCTTGCTCAATAATGCCGCGTATGGTCTAACCTGGGAGGAACTGAAGGAAAGGATGAGAGAGAAGTATTGCTCTCGTGCTGAACTCCAAAGACTGGAAACGGAGTTCTGGCACTTGACTACGGAAGGTGCTGATATTGATAGTTATACTCGAAGATTCCACGATCTGTCCAGAGTGCTTCCCTACATGGTGACTCCCGAATTCAAGCGTGTCGAACGCTACATTTGGGGACTGGCCTCAGAGTTTCGTGGCATGGTGACGTCAGCCAAACCACAAACAATCACTGAGGCTGTAACTCTGGCTGTCAGCCTGACCAAAGATTGTGTTCGTAAGAAGAAGTTATCGTTGAACCCAACAGAGAAGACCGAGACACATGCTGAGTCGTCCGGTGACAAGAAGAGAAAGCATTCGAATCTGAATCAAACGACTCGCAACAACAAAGGTTTCAACAAAAAGCGTGACGCTAACCCGTCTCAGGAGGCAAAGACCCTTTCAACCAAGGCATACCAAGGCTCCATGCCTGAATGCCAAAAATGTAAGTTTCATCATAAAGGAGCTTGTCGCATTCCAAGGTGCGACAAATGTGGTAGATTGGGTCACCAAGCAGAAAACTGTTGGGGAAACGGAAGAAATGGGAATGGCAATGGCAATGGTAACCGGAATAGCCGTGGAGCTGGGCAAAGCCAAGGATGCTTTGGTTGTGGCGGCATGGATCATTTCAAGAAAAATTGCCCAAGGGGAAACAATGCTCGGACCCGAGCATTTGTAATTAGAGCAAGGGACGCACGCAAGGACCCTAATGTGGTCAACGGTACGTTCCTCATTAACAATCACTTTGCATCCATATTATTCGACACTGGCACCGATTATAGTTTCATGTCTGTGGAATTTAAACGTATACTTGGAATAGAATCTAGTAGATTAGAAATTCCTTATTCCATAGAACTAGCCAATGGTAAACTTGTTGAATCGAGCGAAGTTGTCAGAGGCTGCACACTAGAACTTGGCGAACGAAACTTTAGCATCGACCTCTTACCTATTCAATTGGGTAGCTTCGATGTAGTAGTCGGAATGGACTGGTTGTCCAAGAACAAAGCTGAAGTTATTTGTCATGAGAAAATCATTCGCATCCCTTTAGCGAATGGTGAAACTCTCATCGTGTATGGAGAAAGACGAAACACGCCTCTACGAATCATCAGTTGTATGAAGGCACAGAAGTGCTTAAGGAAAGGATGTGTTGCTTTCCTAGCACACGTTGTAGATAAGAAGGCTGTGGAGCCAAAACTCGAAGACATTCCTGTGGTGAAGGAATTTCCTGATGTGTTTCCTGAAGATCTGCCAGGACTACCTCCGCAACGACAAGTCGAATTCCACATAGACTTGGTTCCAGGAGCCGCTCCTGTAGCCAAGGCACCCTATCGACTTGCGCCATCCGAAATGCAAGAATTATCTACACAACTTCAGGAGTTGTTGGATAAAGGATTCATAAGGCCAAGCTTCTCACCCTGGGGAGCTCCAGTATTGTTCATGAAGAAGAAGGATGGATCATTACGGATGTGTATCGATTACAGGGAACTGAACAAGCTCACAATCAAGAATCGGTATCCACTACCGAGGATTGATGACTTGTTTGATCAACTGCAAGGATCAAGCTACTATTCCAAGATCGACCTTCGATCTGAATACCATCAGCTGAGAATCCAAGATGAAAGCGTGCCAAAGACTGCATTCAGAACGCGCTATGGGCACTACGAATTTCTTGTGATGCCATTGACGAACGCGCCAGCGGTCTTTATGGACCTAATGAACCGCGTATGCAAACCACATCTCGATAAATTCGTGATTGTATTTATCGATGATATCCTGATTTACTCGCGAACGAAAGAAGAGCACGAACAACATCTCAGAACCATCTTGGAGCTACTGAAGAAAGAGAAACTTTATGCAAAGTTCTCGAAATGCGAATTCTGGATTCGCGAAGTATAATTTCTTGGCCACGTGGTGAATGAGAAGGGCATTCATGTAGACCCGTCCAAGATAGAAGCAATAAAGAATTGGGAAGCTCCCAAAACCCCAACTGAGGTTCGGCAATTTTTGGGCTTAGCGGGCTATTATCGGCGATTCATCGAGAATTTCTCAAAGATAGCTCAACCGCTAACGACCCTTACTCAGAAAGACAAGAAGTACGACTGGGGTGTTAAACAAGAAGAAGCCTTCCAGTTACTTAAGAACAAGCTCTGCGATGCACCAATACTATCATTACCCGAAGGCACGGAAGACTTCGTGGTATACTGCGACGCCTCACGACAAGGCTTGGGTTGCGTGCTCATGCAACGCCAAAAAGTCATCGCTTATGCTTCAAGACAACTGAAGGTTCACGAGAGAAATTATACCACTCACGACCTGGAGCTGGGTGCAGGGGTATTCACCTTGAAGATTTGGCGACATTACTTATATGGTACTCGATGTACAATCTTCACAGATCACAAAAGCTTACAACACATATTTGATCAGGAGGAATTGAATATGCGCCAGCGACGTTGGGTTGAGCTGCTAAATGATTATGACTGTGAGATTAAGTACCATCCTGGAAAGGCGAACTTTGTAGCAGACGCGTTGAGCCGAAAAGAAAGGGTTAAGACCCTAAGGGTTCGAGCATTGGAATCGACGATTCGAACGAACCTCACTGCACGCATTCGAGATGCACAACAAGAAGCTCTTAAAGGAGAGAACCGTAAAGCTGAATACCTACGGGGTATGCTTAAATACATGGCGCCAAATGAAGAGGGAGCCTTATACTTTAAAAAGCGCATTTGGGTTCCGCTCTATGGTGGCCTACGAGAAGTCATCCTTGATGAAGCGCACAAGTCAAGATACTCGATCCACCCAGGGTCGGACAAGATGTATCAAGACTTGAAAGAATATTATTGGTGGCCGGGACTCAAGAGCGACGTTGCTGTCTATGTTGGAAAATGCCTAACCTGTGCTAAGGTTAAGGCAGAATATCAGAAACCGTCCGGCCTACTACAACAACCAGAGATTCCCGTGTGGAAGTGGGAACAAATCTCGATGGACTTCATAACGAAATTACCCAGAACCCCGAGAGGGCACGATGTGATATGGGTAATAGTTGATCGATTGACGAAGTCTGCGCATTTCCTACCAATCCGAGAGAAGGATAGCACTGGAAAGCTTGCAGAGATATACTTAAGGGAAATTGTGGCACGTCATGGAGTGCCTATCTCAATCATTTCAGACAGAGATGGACGCTTTGTCTCGAGAATCTGGCAATCGTTTCAGGAAGCCTTTGGATCTCAGTTAGATCTAAGCACGGCATTCCATCCGCAAACAGACGGCCAGAGCGAACGGACTATACAAACGTTAGAAGATATGCTTCGCGCATGCGTCATGGACCTAGGCGGCAGCTGGGATACTCATCTACCTTTAGTTGAGTTTTCCTACAATAACAACTATCATACGAGCATAAAGGCCGCACCGTTCGAAGCTCTGTATGGCCGCAAATGCCGATCGCCCTTATGTTGGGCAGATGCCGGAGATAAGCGTATGGTTGGTCCTGAACTAGTACAAGAGACAACCGACAAGATTGCGCAGATCCGAGAGCGCATTAAGGCGGCTCGAGAGCGACAAAAGAGCTACGCTGATCCGAACAGAAAATCGGTAGACTTCAAGGTGGGAGACAAAGTGTTGTTAAAAGTCTCACCATGGAAGGGCGTAGTCAGGTTTGGAAAGCGTGGAAAGCTGAATCCACGATACATCGGACCATTCAGAATTTTGAAGAGAATTGGTACCGTGGCATACAAGTTGGAGTTACCGGAAGAACTTAATGGAGTACATGATACGTTTCATGTATCCAACTTGAAGAAGAGTCCAACGCAAGAAAACGTGATCATCCCGATGGATGAAGTGCATATTGATGAAGCCCTCCGATTTACAGAGCAACCCGTTGAGGTTACTGACTGGAAAGTCAACAAGACCAGGAGGAGCAGTGTGAAGCTTGTCAAAGTACGTTGGAGCTCTAAGCACGGACCCGAGTACACATGGGAACGTGAAGACCAGTTCAAGAAAAAGTATCCCCACCTATTCAAGAAGACTCCTGCGAGAGTGAGTTCAGCCTGAATTTCGGGACGAAATTCTTTTAACGGGGGGAGACTGTGACAACTGGCCCAAACCGGTAATTTCCGTACACTTTAATTAGTGCTTAATGACTGCAATTATGTGCTTAATTGTCAGCAATACCTGATTACATACTAAACAAGTGAATTCATGCACGTTGCATACTACAAAATATTGCTTTATGCATAAACGAGAGCGTTGCGTCAAAAATACTAAGTAAACTCACCGGTAAGACACTATGTGTCAACGGAACTGCAGAAAGCAGCCAGACAATAAAAATTGGAGCCTAGGTGTAGGTCCGACAGCAAGAATGCATTAAAACCCAAGAGTACATACAAGGGTTTAATATATATGCAATGCGAAAGCAAAAATAAGCACTAAAAAGCACCCGAAACGCACTTTAAGTGCAGAATTTATACAAATCAGCAATAATTCAGCATTTAGACATATAAATATTATGCAGAAATGTCGTTTTATTATCCAGAATATTTCCCTAAGTGTTGGGAATCGATAGTGTTATAAAAAGATACTTATTAAACACTAAAAGGTGCAATTTAGCACTTTAACGAATCGGTATGCAACCGAACAACCGGACTATACCCGGAACATGAAAATATTGTTAATAACATTATTTATCTTTTTCTGAGCCAGTTAGGATCCCTGAATACCCTAACACCCACTGTAGAGCACAACACACTAGTAACCGGGTTAATCCCTAAACTAACTAAACTAACCAAACTACATGCTAACTAAATGGTTGATTTGGAACCGGATACCCCCCCCTCTAACCGAATTCGGTCCCCAAGGGGACACCCTTGTCCTTTATTTGATTTCTATAATCTTGTTTGTCTAGTTGATATTGGACATAAGAACCTTTGGTTAATAATTTTGAGTCTTGCCTATAAGATCCAAGTATAACACAACATAACATTCATCACAATTTACAACACTTGATCACTCTCTCTCCCTCTACCAAGCTCACGGCCAAACATCCCTAGATCCATCCATCATTTTCGAGTTTGATCATCCTATTCCAACCATCTACAAGTGTTAAGGGTCGCATATAAGGAACCTTGGAGCAAACGGAAGGCGAAGGACCTCTCTACTTTGCTTTTATCCACTCGATTTGTGCTTAGATTCTTCCCTAGCCTCGAGCTAGTGGTATGTTGCTTAAATCACCTTCTCGAACTATTTTAAAGTGGTTAATACGATTTGTAACGGTTAAAACTCGTAAACATACAAGTTGAAGCATAAAAGTCTACTAAAAACACTAAAAGTGATGGTTAAAAGCTCATATGTTGTGTAAATCATGTAGTATTTGATTTGTGTGATTATTTGGACCCGATCTATGTTGTGGTAGCTCGGATCGTCATTTAACCCGGGTTGGTCATGACCTTGGAACATGACATAAGGTTGCTTTAGTAGTAACAAGGGTTAAAGGATGAAACTCTACCACACACGAATCATGAACTTGTGTAAAAGCGATTTAGCTTGTGAAATAGTGTTTAAAACTAGTAGATCTACGTATCTACAAGTGGTATTTTCGAAAGACCAACTGTAAGACAAAACCATGTTTTAAAACCGGATCTTTCATAAAGTAGAGGTGTTTTTACGAACAAACAAGTGTGTGGACACTTGTGTAACAAAATTTTTAACAAAGAAATAATTTTCGTAAAAACCGACTAGAAATTGTGAAACTTCATATTCTTTAAAAATAAAGTTTTTAAGAAATTAAACTTATTTTTAAAGATAACAAGACTTACTAAATGTACTAGTAAGTTACTACACATTTTTATAAAGGTTCAAGTTCATGAGACGGAGAAATTAGTGATTATTGTTGATGATTATTGTTGATAATTGTTGTTGATGATTGTTGACGATTTAAAAGAAAATAAACATATGTTTTGAAAACATGGGAAATCTCCATTTTTAGGGGAAACTCTGTCAAAATTTTTATAAATTTTGACACTTAGAAAAAAATATAAGTTTTTGAGAAACTTATTCCCTAAAAATGTGTTTAAAAGTAGTACCAAGGTTTCCCTAATTTTTGGTGATAAGAAATAAGGATTTCTTCAAGAATAAAAATGGATATAAGTATGTATATTTTTGAGAGAAAAATATATATTATTTTATCACCAACTTTTGTGCTAAGTGTGTATAGTATGTGTTCTACGTGCTAGTGTATTAAGACTTAAAAATACACTAAATACTCATGAGGTGTATAAACATAGAAATACACATACAAAATACAAGATACATAATTCGGGTGCAAAGTGCAAAATACAAAATACTTATATTAAACCTAGAGAAAATAATATAAGTAAGATACGTAGTTAAAAATATAAAATATTTTTAACACAACAATACAAATACAAAAGAGAGTGACTGTACTTGTGCGACACAAGTCTAGTGACTAACGTTAAGAAAACGCGTATAGGTTACGACGTTAAGTAAGCAAATCCAGTGAAGTTTACGACGCACAGGAACGCAAAGTTGTGAGTTCATGCTCCCCCTTTTCTCTTAACTGTTTTCAGTTTTATAACTTCGGGGGTGAAATACATGTTACAAATATTACAATGTTTACAAATGGTATGATGGATACAAGAATGATACGAGAAATCGTGTCACGAATAGGGTACCATAAGCACCATTAATCGTGTACATACTTAGACCGCAGAACAAAAGGTTAGATCTAATGGGTTCAGGGCAGCCCCACTGTTGTCCACTCTTTTACCAAGCAGTGTTTTTGTGTCTCAGTCGTAAATCGACTACAGAAAAATGCCTATGGTTTGGTGACTTCCTATGTCGTGTCACATGTTAATGGCTTTGCAACCCATTAACACTTGATACATACAGAAATATTTGACTTATACATGAGTACGTGGTGTACACAAAAGACTTGATTTATACAAAAGACAAATTATGTTTTCATACAAAGTATACAAACGTGAAATACAAAAATTGCATGAATTCACACCAACTTTATGTTGACGTTTTTCCAAAACTCACATGTATTTCAGGTAACTAGGATGGATGTGCGCGTGGTCTTACTCATGCTCGTGGATGTCGCTTTGTCTATCTTTAAATAAAGTTGTGACTTTTAAGACAATATGTTATCTCGTGTTGTAAACACTTGACATATGTTTTCAGTAATGTAATATTTGAAGATATTTTTGAGCATGTAGTATGTTTACTCTTCGTATGCAATGAGAACCTTTCATGATCACACCTCGTGCTTCCGCCGCAGAAAGGGGTGTGACATAACCCGTTTAGTGCTCTTGAAGTTGTTGGGGGGAATGGAGGTTCCATACAGGGAAACATAAAAGGGGGACGTGGTCCAAATGAGGAGTCTGATGAGGATGAGGTAGAGGTGGTTTATGATGAAAGCAACGAGTTTATGACATCGGGCACGCATTCCACATCTGCTAGGGTAGGGGCAAGCACCTCTCATACAAAGTTCTCCAATGGATAGAGTTTTTTTGGATCGGGCTAGGGGGTTGATTCTGGGGGGCAACTTCATTTTTGATGATGGCGGATGAAGATTTTGTTTATTAGTTTTGTCTTGTCTACTAGTTAGTCATTTTTATGATTGTAGTAGGCTAGGTTGATGTGGTAGTTTAGTTATTTGACACTTTTGCTTACATATATGGGGCCTGTCCTGTATATGAACTAGTGGGGAACTCATCCTCACTACTTGTACTTATTTGGCGGTTGTCTATAATAGAATCACCGGGGTAACCCTTTACCCAAAAAAAAAGTGACGAGTTTTTTTTTTAGGTAAAGGGTTACCCCGGTTAAATTTTATTACCAACCAAACAATAAAACCAAGTGAAGGCTAATCGCCTCCAGTTCTCATGTATGACATGCCATACAAGAATAAACAAGCGTAAAACAAACAGAAGACGCTAAACAAACACACCATTAACTCGAACACTAACAAACTCAAAACAAGACACTAAACTTAGCCACAATCATCATCCGCCACTAAAAGTCCTCTCGGAAGACTCCACTCCTGCATCACTCTTATCGTGTGGATGGAATTCTTGAACCTCATCGTGTGAAGTCTCATTCTAACCGTGGATAACACAATCTCTACCAGCTGGTCTTTATTTCTTCTCTTGTCGGTGAAAAGCCTTCGATTACGCTCCTCCCAAACAAAGTAAGCTGTTGCACTAACTAAAAGTTTCGCAATAATGTGTTCGGCCATGTTAGACTTTGCTATGCCCACCAAATATTCAAATATATCGGTCCATGTATGCTGAATCCTATCCATACCCGCTTTCCCACGAACTTCATACCAAACTTGCTTAGCGACGTCACATTCAAAAAACAGATGCTCGTGCGAGTCAGGACCCCTTGTACATAGAGAGCAACATAACAAGTTCAAGTTAGCATTGCCCGAATTCCATCTACTCATCACATCTTGAGTCTTCAACTTTTTAAGCACAAGAAGCCATACAAGAAAGGCATGCTGAGGAATAGCCTGAGGGAACCAAACCACACCCGACCATTGCACCCCTTGTTGAGAATTCCGCAACTCCTCCCAAATCGTCGATGTACAAAACTCCATGTCTCGACCACTAGAAGTAAACCATACCAGCTTATCTTGTTTAAACGGCTCTAAAACCAGGTTTTGTAAATTAATCAGCATCGGAAAACGAGTAACCCAAGACCCTGGCCAAATCCATTCTCCATTTATAAACACATCAGCAACCCGAGCATTCATGCTAAAACCTGCATTCGCTATGCTTCTGGGCGTAATGATACTACTAATTGGGCATACCGGATCCCATTTATCATACCAAACACTTGTGTTCATACCATCGCCCAACTTAACCCACATATGATCCCGAATACTAGGTCTCAGATGTAACATCTTTCTCCAACACCAAGGTATATTGTTCTTAATCGGCACATCCCAAAAATTCCTACCTCGAATACGATAAGAATGTATCCACTTCACCCATAGCGACTCTCGGTTAGTAAGCAGACTCCATATGTGTGTTACCATAAGGGCCTTATTCATATCACCAACCCTACGAATACCCAACCCACCTTCAGCTTTTGGTAAACAAACAGCTTTCCAATTTACCTTCGCCTTACCTTTGATTCTATTCCCTTGAGTCCATAAAAACATATGCATTCTTTTCCTCCAATTCGTGTATAATACGTTGTGGAAGATTAAAACCGATGCCCAATAAACATGCAAAGAAGACAAAACCGACCTGATCAACTGCAATCTGCCAGCGAAAGATAAACACTTAGCTTTCCAGTCAATAATTCGAGCTTCCATTTTCTCCACCAGACATTTACAATCTTTGTAATTAAGCCGAGTAGATATAAGCGGAACCCCTAACTACTTAACAGGCAAAACCCCTTCCTCAAACGGCATAATCTCTAGAATCCGAGCTTTAGCTGAGTCCACCACATTGCCAAAAAAGACAGTACTCTTCAACATACTAGGCACGAGCCCTGACATGTTTTTAAAACTGTTAAGAGAATCCATAATAACCTTTTCCGGTTTCGGATCCCCCTAGCAAACAGAAACAGGTCATCTGCAAAGCATAGATTGATAATTCTTTGGTTTGAACATTTATAATGAAATCAAAACTCCGATGAGATCGACACCTGCTTCTGTAAAATCAAAGTCAAAATCTCCATCACCAAGGTAAAGAGATAAGGGGACATTGGGTCCCCCTATCTGAGCCCACGCTTACCTTTAAAGTAGCCATAGAGGTTCCCATTCATCGCAATCGAAAACGTTGTAGAAGTGACACAAGCCATGATCCACATAACCATTTTCGGGTGAAAACCAAAGCCCACTAAGACAGTCTCTAGGAATTTCCATTCAACCGTATCATAGGCTTTCTGAATATCCACCTTAAACGCGCATCTAGGAGGACCAATATTCCGGTGATAATTGTGCATAAGTTCCTGAGTTAACAGGATATTATCTAAAATTCTTCTACCCGGAACAAAAGCAGACTGATTAATGCTCACAATATCTCCTAATCCTTCTTTAATACGGTTAGAGATGATCTTACTTATGCATTTATAGAGCGTATTGCAACAAGAAATCGGTCTATAATCTGTAATTAAAGTAGGCGTAGATACCTTAGGGATTAAAGAAATCACAGTATGGTTCAGTTGCTGAAGTAATTTCCCATTTTGAAAGAAATCCCGAATCGCTTTGCAAACCTCCTGACCTACAATATCCCATGATTTTTTAAAGAAAATAGTCGTGTACCCATCGGGCCCCGGGCTTTGTTCCCCGAAATCGAGAACATCGCCTCTTTAATCTCCTCATCCGAAACCTGACGAGCCATATTTTGAGCTTTAGCAACCGACAACCTCTGAACAAATAAATCATGAGTAGGCTGCGCCAAAGTCTCCACATCAGTACCGAAGAACCTCGAATAATGATCCACCAAAATCAGAGGTACATCATTACCTTCAAACATCTGACCGGTCGAATCCCGAATGGAAAAAATACGACTCCTATGATTCTTTGCTTTCACCACATTATGAAAGTACCTAGTATTCGAATCTCCCCCACTTTCACCTTTTCAGTAAGGAGAATGAAGCAGCCCCCAAAAACCCTTTCTCTCTTCCCTTAGGCGATTTTGGTTCCTTCTTGTAACCCTAGTTTTTTCTTGTGATCATTTGTATAACAGTCTGTGATTAGAGATTTGATCTCTTGAATCTCTATAACGAACTTGGTAGCAGTTGTGACCGATTTGAATCTAGGGTTTTGTTCTTGTTTCTTGTTTTTTTAAATCGCCGCCTTAGTCATTAATTCGAAATCCTGATTGATTAACTTGGTTGTTATTGATCGTGGTTAACTGAGATTAATTTAGCAAGATCGATACACTGTTTTAATTGATTAAGGGTTGAAGATTGATACTAGGGTTTTAAGGATTAGGGTTTTCTTGTGGGTTGTATGCGTATGTCAGTTGGTTGAGTTTTACGTAATATTGATGTATGGAGAGAAATAGAGATCAGGGTTTGGAGGACAGGGTTTCAGTCGTTTACCGAAAAATTGCATGGTGATATTTTTATTAGCAAGAGCAATACGAAGCCGTCGAACACACAGGAGGTGCGAGGTAACATGCATGTGTTTGAGAACAGTAATGATTTCAGGTCTTTAAAGATTGATGGGAACCCGCTTTTGCCGAGATGTGGTATTGTCCAGAAGGAGCCAACACGGATAAATGTTATTGATGAACTGGAGAAGATCACTGTTCCGGTTCAGTTGGGAAACAAAAAATGTAGAGCATGACCGGGATAATGAACCTGAGAAAAACACAATGAACTTGTCGTATGCGGATAAGGTGAAGATGAGTAAATCGCTGAAAAGAGAAGTCAATTTCAGGAGATTGGATTCGGTAGAGATTGTTCAGGATGCTGATGTGGTTATTCCTAGAGAGGTCGTCCGAAAGGTCCAGGAAAAGTTTGAGAATGTTTTGTATGGCTATTTTTTAGGTAATCGTTTACCCTTCCCTGTGGTGGAGTATTACGCTAAAAATGTGTGGTCTAAGTATGGTTTCTCTAAACTCATGATGAATTCGGATGGTTTCTTTTTCTTTAAATTTGATTCGAAAGAGGGCATGGCTAAAGTGTTGGAAGGGGGACCATGGTTAATCAGGAAAGTACCATTGTTCTTAAATGTGTGGTCACCGTCTGTTAGCCTGAAAAAGGAAGGTATTAAATCTGTTCTGGTGTGGGTGAAGATGTTTAATGTTCCTATCTCCGTTTACACGGATGATGGCTTGAGCTTGTTAGCATCCAAGATAGGGACTCCAAAAAGACTTGATGGTTATACGGCTGACATGTGTGCGGATAGCTGGGGAAGGAGCAGTTTTGCTCGGGCATTAATTGAGATAGATGCGGATAACGAATTGAAAGATCACATCGTTGTTGCTATACCGAAACTAGATGATGATGGGTACATTACTGAAAAGGTGAAAGTGGAATACGAATAGCAGCCGCAACGTTGCTCTTTATGTTGTATCTTTAGCCATAATGACCAGACTTGTGCCAAGAATGTTCAAAATAAAGCGAAACAAGTGGTTGTTGATGAGGATGGTTTTACTATGGATAAGAGGAAGGTGGCACGGGTGGGTATGATGCATAAAAAGCAAAAGCCGAAATTCGTCTACAAGCCTAAAGTGAACAAAGCTGGGCCGAGCACATCAGGTACCAAACAGGATACTATGGATGACACTAGGAAGGAAAAGGTGAAAACACAAAACTCTTTTGATGTTTTATCTATGGATGATGGGGATATGGATGTCCGTAACATACGGAAGGTTAGTGCGGGAAAATTGGTGGGATAGAAGGTAATGGAGAAAATTCTCGAGTGGATGATGAGGTTGTGGAAATGGTACCTACTGAAATGTCTGCATTTATGCGATGTGATCAGCAAAAAGATTCTGAGGGGGCAAGCACTCCCGGTCACAAGGGTGTTAATGGATAGTATCGCCTCTTGGAACATAAGGGGTTTGAACCAACCCATGAAACAAAGTGAGGATCGTCTTCTGGTTTTTGAAAATAAATTATCTGTTTGTGCTATTCTCGAATCTCATGTGGATATCACGAAGCTTGCTAAGGTTTGTGAGGGTGTTTTCCGGTCTTGGAGTTGGACGTCGAATGGAGGTTTATGTGATCGAGGTACAAGGATCATCTTGGGTTGGAATATTGATGTGGTTGACATTATGATCTTGGCTCAAACGGATCAAGTCATTCATGCTCAGGTTTTCTCCAAATCTGATAATAAATTTTTTTTGTTTCGTTTGTTTATGCAAAAAATAAATACCAGGAGAGAAGAAGTCTTTGGGATAATTTGTATATGCATAAGGGTTTTTGCCATGACAACCCATGGGTTGTTATGGGTGATTTCAACTCTGCTTTACATACTGAGGACTCTCTGCATGGTCCTTCCACTCAATCGATTGGTATGAGAGAATTTAATGATTGTGTTCAATATTCGGAGTTGATAGATATTAAGGGCCATGGGCTGCACTACACATGGAATCAGAAACCAAAGAATGGTATTGGGTTGCTTAAAAAGATTGATCGTGTGATGGGTAATATGAAGTTTTAAGAGATGTTCAAGGATGCGTTTGTCTTGTATCATCCTTTTCGGATTTCTGACCATACCCCGTGCATTCTTAAGATGGCTGCTTCGGTCAAGAATTGTCCTAAACCGTTTAAGTTTGCTAATTTTATTACATCTAAGCCGGAATTCAGGGTGTGTGTAGAACAGGAATGGATAAAGCGAATCGATGGGGTTACAATGTTTGCGGTCACCAAGAAGCTTAGAAATCTGAAGCCGTACATGCGTAAACTCTTGTTTAATCAGGGAAATTTGCATGAGAAAGTTGCTGATTTGAGAAAGAAGCTTGATGATATTCAGACTCTTATTGATAGTAGCCCGTTAGATGTTGATCTTCGTAACATGGAGGCACAGTGTCTTAAAGATTTTCAGATTGCAGCATATGATGAAGAATGTTTTCTTAAGCAAAAAGCTAAGGTGGAGTGGTTATGTGCTGGAGACTCCAACACTAAATTTTTCCATAATAGTGTGAAATGCAGGAATGCCAGAAGTAAAATTCACTCTATTAGGGATGTTAATGGGGACTGTTATGAGGGAGAAGGTGTATTAGATGAATTGGTTTCTCATTATGCTAATTTCTTCGGTACGGAGGATCGGGTTGCAAGTATTAATCTGGACGATATATGTGTCAATACTATTAGTGTTGATGTTGCGGTCAATATGGTTCGCCAAGTAAACCGAGAGGAGGTTAAAAATGCTATTTTTAATATTGGAGAGAACAAAGCCCCAGGCCCTGATGGGTATACATCTGTCACACCCCCAAAATCCACACGCGGAGATTGTTGACTACAGGCCGATATCTTGTTGCAATGTGATTTATAAATGCATAAGTAAAATTATCACGGATCACCTAAAAGGAAGTTTGGGAAATCTTGTTAGTATCAACCAATCAGCGTTTGTGCCGGGGCGGAGAATTTCTGACAATATTCTTCTCACACAAGAATTAATGCATAATTACCATCTTAACAGGGGTCCGGCTAGATGTGCTTTCAAAATTGATATACAGAAAGCATATGATACGGTTAATTGGGCTTTCTTGAAAAATATTTTGATTCGATTTGGGTTTCATTATAAAATGGTTGAATGGATTATGACATGTGTGTCGACAGTTTCATATTCGTTGAGCATCAATGGAAACCTTCATGGTTATTTTAGAGGTAAACGAGGGTTACGTCAGGGTGATCCTATGTCTCCTTATTTATTCACGTTAATCATGGAGATTCTCTCTCGTTTGCTTCAACAGGCTGCTTCCTCTCCGTTTAGATATCATGCTCATTGTGCTAAACAAAAAATAATTAATGTCTCCTTTGCTGATGACTTATTTATTTTTGTTCATGGAGATGTTGTCTCGGTTAAAAGGGTCAAGGAGGCGCTTCAGACGTTTACTAACATTTCTGGTTTGGCTCCTAGCCCAGCGAAAAGTACAGTTTTCTTTTGTAATGTTCCTCACTCGATTAGACAGGAAATTCTGGATATTATGCCATTTCAAGAGGGTGTTATGCCGGTTTGCTATCTGGGGGTTCCTCTCATCTCTTCTAGGCTTCTCTTTAAAGATTGCAAGGTTCTTATTGATCGAATGGAAAAGAAGATTAATAACTGGATGACAAAGTCGCTATCCTTTGCTGATCGGTTGCAACTTATAAATTCAGTTTTATCTTCTATGCATATCTTTTGGGCTTCTGTTTTCATTATTCCCACTCGGGTTATCAAGGAGCTTGAAAAAAGAATCCGTAGATTTTTGTGGAATGCAGGATCGGAGGGCAAAATCCGCGCGAAAGTTGCTTGGAAAGATGTGTGCTTGCCGAAACAAGAAGGTGGTTTGGGCATTCGAAGTATATCGGATGTTAATAACTCGCTTATGGCTACGCATGTTTGGAGCATTTTAACTAAACGTGAGTCCATTTGGGTGAGATGGATTCATGAATATAAGTTAAAAGGGAGAAATTTTTGGGAGGTTCCTTGTCGTGGAAGCATGAGTTGGGGATGGCGGAAAATTTTGGCTATTAGGAGCATTGTGCGGCCTCACATATGGTTTTTACTAAAAAGTGGGCTGCAAACAAATGTTTGGAGTGATAACTGGTGCCATATGAGTCCTCTTATTTCCTTTATTACTCCTCGATCTATAGCTAATGCAGGTTTTAATTTGAAATCATCGGTTGCGGATGTCATTGATGAGAATGGGCAGTGGAGGTGGCCTCAAGCATGGCTAGACTTATTTCCGGTTTTAATAAATCTTCAAATACCCCATCTGATTGATAATGCTATGGATCGGCTAGTTTGGAAAGCTGTGGATGGGAAGTTTGGCGACTTTAAGTCCTCTCAAGTTTGGGATATGGTTCGAAATAGGGATAATAATGCGACCTGGGCTAATATGGTTTGGTTTTCTCAATGTGTTCCGCGCCACTCATTCCATATGTGGTTGGTGTTCAGGAATAAATTGAAGACGCAGGATAGGTTGGCAGTTTGGGAAGCAGGAAGTGCAACGAATCTAAATCTCATGTGTTGCCCTTTGTGCCATTATGATCGTGATAGCCGAGATCATCTATTCTTTCAATGCGTGTTTGCGGATCAAGTATTGGCAAATGTGAAGGGTATGGTGAACATGGATAGCGTAGATAATACATGGCAGTCCTTAATGGGTTGGGTTGAACACCATTCTAACTCGAAGACAGTAGATGATAGTGTGTGTAAATTGGTAGTTGCGGCGACCTCGTATTACATATGGCAAGAGAGGAACAGTCGGCTTTGTACTTCTAATCATTTAACTGCGGTTCAAGTGGCTGAGAAGATTAAAAGTTCAGTTCGTCTAAGACTTATGGGCTTCAAGTTTCGATTGGAGTCTACTAGGAAGAGGACATTTGAATCATGGAAGATTAGTGACACTAACGATGGTGATCCGGATCCGGGCTAGATATTTAATGTTGGTTGTTTAGGCCGGCCTTGTGTTCTTTTTGTTTCGGCCGTGGTTGTTTATTTTGTTGTCTTGACGTTTGTGTCTGGATGTTTGTTGCTTGGTTTTGATGTCTTGGTGTCCTAGGCTTGGTTTTGTCAAGTCTAGTTGATGTGTTGCTTTGACACATCTTTGTTTTATTGGTTTATATATAAAATTCACCGGGGTAACCCTTTACCCAAAAAAAAAAATCCACACGCGGAGTATCACCGCTTGGAGGCGTGACATGACCAGGATCAAGCCACCAATTATATTGAACAACGTAATTAAGTAAATAAAACCAACCACAATATAATTGGTGTTCAAACAACTAGTTAACCAAGTTCAAATTAAACAGCGGAAGCATAAGACGTGAAACCAAAACATAAGTTTAATAAGTTCATAAGTTTAAATGTTTAACATGGGACTCGACAGTCCATATCCCACAACGACCTCCTCCTCGTGCAAGCTCCATAAGCATCTAACGACCTGCAAGGCATGTAACAACAAGTCAACAACAAAGTTGAGCGAGTTCACAGTAGGTGTTCGTTACAAAGTAGTTTTTCAAGAACTATGAGTTTGTTTGCAACTACAAGTTAAGTCAGCTTTCCTTGTTTTCCAAAACATGAACGGTGGGGGCTACCCCATGTTGTAAAACCACTAGACTAGATGTATATATAGGTGTCCTTCCCAATCCGAGGACAGAGGTACGTATTGAATACGTAGGTTTAGCGTAGGTGCCCTTCCCAATCCGAGGACAGAGGTACGTATAAGAATACGTAGGTTTAGCGCTGGTGCCCTTCCCAATCCGAGGACAGTGGTACGTAGTGAATACGTAGGTTTAGCGCTGGCGTCCTTCCCAATCCGAGGACGGAGGTACGTAGTGAATACGTAGGTTTAGCGCTGGCGTCCTTCCCAATCTGAGGACGGAGGTAAGTAGTCTAGTAGTGGTGAAAGTACAAGTTCCGTCTTAGCTATTTAATCCCATTCCCAACCCACCGGGAATCCCATGCCTTAAGAGTGTGAACTCACCTTTGGTTGCTCGGTTTGACTCTCAAAAATAGCTAACAGTCAAGGTCGGTCAATCACGTCCTAGTATGATTACCACTTAGTTTATTAGTGACTTCAAAAAAGCACGAAGTTCCTACACGCATCTACCACATAACATGCACTCACTTTAACGGTTCATGCCCATATAAACTTCCCATCTATTCCCATTCATAAGCAAACATACGACATTGCACATAACACTTTCATTGACATATAACATGTTAGATCATTCTCAGATAACCTACCCGACATTTAGACACGCAAATTACTACTTATGTTGTTTCAGCTTTAATATTCAAAACTGGGCTGTTTTCGGGAATTTTAATAAAATAGTTAACTTGCTCCAAAAATTCCCAAACTTTTACAAAATGTTTTAAACAATCCAGATATTACTGTGTAAAAATATCGGGATCCAATTCATTACCAATATTTTATAAAAAAAATCATTTACCGGACTGCAATCAGATTCATCAACTTCTGACTGCAGTCCACGGAATAATTTATTTAAAATTCATCATAAGTCCGATTGATGAAATTCTAGTTAGAGCATTACAATGACATTAGTGGTCATCTACAGTACAAATTTCATGAGCTAATTCTACACAGATTTCAAGATATGACGAAAAACATAACACACATTTTCTGCAGTAAAAACGCAGCTTTTGCTGCTGTGAAAAACGACCCTTTAAAAATAGCAAACAAAGTCCAAAAATTATGATTCCAGTGCCATTAGAACCGTATTTCGAAATAACATGTTATAGACTCAAGAAAATCAGTTTTTTGATAAATATCGACCTGTTTACAGCCAACTGAAGTTGGCTGTAAATGTTTGGACAGAAGCTGTTTTCAGCTTATAGCGCTCTAACGCAAGTTCTATTTGTTCCGTTAACATGTTTAGTGATCATCAACGACATTTAACATCACTTGCAGCAGGTTATCGTTTATTTAACTCAGATTCATCATGTCAAGTACCATCGTTCATATCAGATTTCCAAAGTACAAGTTTTCATCAAATAACCAACATAAACAAGACAACATCATACTAGCATTATTTCTTCATAATACATCCTTTAACTACTAAAAATAGGAAGTAACCAATAGTTAACAAGAAGCTTACTGTGACAACCCTCAAAATTTCAGGTACTGTACAAATTAATTAATCTTAATTACGTGCTTAATGACTGGGCTTGATTACAACTGATAATTTAAACTGCTCTGTGATTCTATATCATATGTACATGCATCATATTTTATACAGTCACTCCATTCATTACACACCTACATGAGTGACATACCTGATGCACTCAGCACAGTTGACACACTGAGCGGTTGATTCAGAAATAATGCTGACAATGCCAGCACTTAGACAGACAATATTATTATGGCCAGTATGAGCCAGGGATAGAGTACTACACTGGTTTGTAGTGTAGGGAAGTGAGGACCATAAGACTGCGTCATTAGGTGATAGACATAGTGCCGGGAAGTGCCTAAAACATGCGTTAATTACAAAATTCTGCTTTCTTTTATTTAATTCAGCATTTTATTATTCCAGTAGAATACACTACAATAGCAGAGTGGTCCTGTATACTTTCCTAAGTGCCAGGAATGTTTTCATTACAAAAAGATGCACAAAAGACACTATACGGTACGATTAAAGGCTTTAACGGAACGATACGTAACCGAACAACCAGACAACACCCGAGACATGAAAATATTTTCAGAAATATTATTTTTATCATTTTAAATTATTTATGGTCACAAAAATCCTTATACACCATGTAAACAAGTCATACACCCACTACACTTGGAAATACCCTTAACCTCCTAATTATTTACCTACTAATTAACAAATTTTACAAAATTACCCCCCCCCCCCCCCCCAACCGAATTCAGCCCCCTTGGACCCACCATATCTACCAAATCATTTCTAAATATTTTGTTTAGATTTAATGGTGATGCTCTTGATTTTTGATTGGGCCAAGATCTAAACAAATGATGACCAAGGGATTAGGCTATTTAGGGTTCCAAGATTTACCATCATTACATCAAAATCTCCACTCTAACTCACCTCTCTCTCCCTCATTCGGTTCTACATAACCGAACCCACCTCCCCACTCTCCAAAAACTTCATCTTCTCAAACTACAAGTTCCATTCAAGGCATTAGAGGATCCATGAAGGTTGCAAGGTTGAAGGCACATCAAGAGAGCTTGTTCTAGTCACTTCACCCTACTTTCCTCACCATCATCCTTACACTAAGAAGTCCATCCTAGCCTTGTGCTAGTGGTATGCCCCTTCACACTCTTGTTTCACCTTGATTCTTGTTATGATTGTTTGAATGTTCATGTCACCTAGAAGCTTAAACACAAAAGGTGAACTTAAAATTCTGCATAAAAACCTTTCATAAAAAGTTTGTTTGAAGTTGAAATCTGGTTGGTTTGAGCTTGGTAAATGCATGCATAGTGTATGAACATTAAATCATTGATAAAACTTGGTTAGGGTCCTTGTTTATGCATTGTTAGTCACTTCTACACATAAACAGCTTGCTGATTGAGATTTTCCAGCCCCTTCAACAGGCTGTAACGAGTTCATTTTTAATCGAAAAATTTAAGTTCTGGAGTCTAAATTGTGTAATTTTGAATATCTGAACTAATGGAACTGGAATTGTAATTTTTCGAGACCGTTTACTATTTTTAAAGTATTATTTTTAGACAGCAGCTCAAAGCTGAAATTTTCCTGCTGAAAAAGTGTGTCGTAGTCGGAGTCAAAACTTAAAACCTGAGCGGAATCGGCTCGTGGGATTTTTACTGTAGATGGTGACTGTTGTTCCCGTGACCCTCCAACTGGAATTTCGACGATCCGACTTACGATTGATTTTTAGTGAATTTTTCCGTAAAACTGCAATCAGAAAGTATCAAATCTGATTGCAGTCAAGTAAAAGAATTTTTATATAAAATTGGTAATGAACTGATATCCGAAATTTTTACACAATAAATCGTGGATTATATATGACCTTCTGTAAAAATTTGAGAATTTTTGGAAAAGGATAACTATTTTATTTAAATACTCGAAAACAGTCCTGTTTTGTGTAATAAATCTGAAAAGACGTAGTTAGGGTATTGCATGCATGATTGTCAGGTTAGTTATGTGGGAACACTATACGAGATATTTGTGCAAGAAAATGATATGTTTTTATGCATGGACACCTCTTTTTACAGAGGAGGCTATGGTGAAATTTTCCGAAAATTATAACACTTAGTAAATATTTGCCTTCTAAGACTATTAAGTACTAGAACATTAAACGAACAAATATTTATCACGCGAATCAATGTAAGTAACATAACTCTAAACATTAAACTCTAAGCCAAGGCACGGCCCGTTCGTCTAATAGACAGTAGACCATTGTAGGTAGTCGTGTTTGCTGAGGAGATTTGGGTTACGAGTACCGAAGACGCAATACTGTGAGTTCATGTCCCCCTTTTCTCTTAACTATTTTCAGTTTTACACCTCGGGGGTGAAATACATGTTACAGACATTTACAGGCATTTACAGACATTTACAGACATTTATTTACATGGTATGGTTAGCTTAAGGAGGGTTTTTATTACGCGAACATGTGAGTGGTGGGCACAACACTTAAGGCCATCAATCCTCGTTGTAGGACCGAGACACATTAGTGATAGATCTATTTGGGTGTAGCGAGCCCCACTCCTGAGTCCGTCGAGTGGACCATGAAGTGACTAAGTGCCCGACACACAAATCCGCTAGGTTTGAGTCTTCCTGCATCACTTCACACTTACCATTGGCTTTGCAACCCAATGGTGGTCTCTTTTTCCTTAATTGCTACATACCAGGGATTTTCATACATACAGACATATTACAAAGGTTTATACATACTCACTTACACATGAACTCGCTCAACTTTATGTTGATTTTTCAAACTACATGTATTTCAGGGAACTAATGGATCTGGCACGGTATGCACGCATTTTCAATCTGCGTTTGAATAAAGAAGTCATCCAGGGTTTAGAAGTTGTAACCTCTTCCTGGACGGGTTATATACACCTAAACCTGGTTTTATTTAAAGTCTTTTGTTGAGTCTATGGGAATTCATTTGAACGTATTATGGTTTGTAACTAATTGGCGTCTATATTTTCAAGACAATGGTATTGTGGTATTGTTCTAAACTTTATTATTGAATGAAAATCTTTCGGTTTTATCATATAGCATTGTTATGATTGATTGCTATGGTATTAAGAAGGCACACCAAATAACCCACGCTTCCGCAAAAGTCAGGGTGTGACAGCTTGGTATCAGAGCCTCGATCATAGCGAACTAGGATTCTTTCTCGAGTCTAGACTATGATCATCAGGGCTCTCACGAAAACGTTTTCAAACATTTTTACACTGCATACACAAAACGTCCAGATCCAGGAAACAAACATTTTTTTTTACAAACAAAAGGCACAAATACACGTTTCCAAATTTAAATTTATAATTCAGTCTTAGAGATTGAGGGAGGATCAGTCTTAGAGACTGAGGGAGGATCAGCCTTAGAGGCTGAGGGAGGATCAGCCTTAGAGGCTGGGGATAATTAGTCTTAGAGACTGGGAGGAATGGTCTTAGAGGCCAGGGAATTGGTCTTAGAGACCAGGGATTTAGTCTTAGAGACTGGGAGGTTGGTCTTAGAGACCAGGGGTTTAGTCTTAGAGACTGGGAGGTCGGTCTTAGAGGCTGGGAAAGTTGGTCTTAGAGACCAGGGAGTTGGTCTTAGAGACCAGGGAGTTAGTCGGAGAGACCAGCGAGTTTAGTCTGAGAGACTGGGTGGGATCGTCTGGGGAAGACTAGGATGATTACATGCTCACATTGTCATTACCTACATGCTCAATTGCTGATTATTGATATACGTGCATATGCGGTGAGTATTTGCATACACTAATTGTTAATAATTACTATGGATATACATGCTACCGGCACACACATCACACTATTTAGAGAACGAGTTATCAGACATTGATAACCCTACGACCACCGCCACAGTTAATGAAGACTACAGCTGCGCCAGAGACATTTACGCCGGACGCTGAGAGTGATCCTGCTATGCTGACTAAGGACGAGGGCGACTTCCAACAGTCCGCGCTACCAGATTTTGGTGACACTTTATTTTGCCGATGGTTTCCCTTGACAAGAAACTATCTGTCACTCTTGTTTCAATCCATGACCACTCTATCGCTGGTCATCCCGATGGTGGGCACCCCATGGCTCCAATCCCCGATGATGTGCCTCCTGTGGACATTTCTACTAAAGGTTGGCTACTCGACAAACAATTCATAATTGACGATGACATTGGCGTATTATCGATGGTCCCCTTGTTGACGCCCATGATGATAGACAATTTGACGAGAACCTTGTTACTAATTTCACTTCTTAAGACCCCTGTTATCAGGCTATCCTATGCTCCTAGTATACACTCGACTTCAGACTCCTTTGAGTCTGTGACATTTACAGCCTTATAGACGGCCGGATTACATCTTTCTACTACTAATACAGACGACGACGCCGTTATGACCGCTGCACTAACACCTGCTCGAGGCACCACACCGTTACACGACCCAGGGTCTGCTCCCGAGCCAGCTCCTTTCCTATTGAGACAACTTGATGAGGCACCTGTTGATCCTACTTAAACATGACCTTAATCCTTTTGGACTACCATACATTGCACTCCTTGCACCAGGTCAAGTGCCTGCACCTATTGACCCTCCTTGCATTAAGACATTTACTGTTGCACCTGCAACCACTGATATTGCTCCTATGAAGACCGACGTCCATTGCGCCAACATGCCTATCGCTTTCTTTCAAGACTTACCCGCACTCCAGAAAGGTACTCCAGGTAGGCACCCGCGTAACGATCCCTTTTGCTACAACAGCATTTTCTACGACCTCACAGACCGTACCGTTTGCTACTTTCACCTCTACGGCACTGGATGGTCCTTACCATACACTGCGCTAATGTTAGATCCTCACACAATGGAGGCTACACGCGAGATGAGTTGCTCCGGTAACACGAGCTACAGTTTGAGGATATGAGTCACAGAGTGTTGGAGCTTGAGCTAACACCCCATTCAGTAACTTCAAATGCCAAACATTACATAACTAAAAGCATGATTTAAATATTTACATCACAAGACAGCATATTGTTTGAAAAGTTTATATAAGACACCACGTCCTCCACCCTGTTTATTGCCAGCATACTTTGATCCTCCACATTTATCAAGGTTCCTTTTGCGCTCTCAACCGTTACTACTACACCGTTTCCAGGATCCTGATGCTCATTTCGTTACTATCGAGCGGCAGAGCAGATAATTACTTCGACGTGTACACAAGCCCAAGGATGAAGTCCACACACGTTAAACAATTTACTTTTCTTTCCTCCTCCTCAGACACTAGTATGGTGAGTTCTGGATTATGCAGATTACATTGCTTGCAAGTAAAGACACTAATGATAAGCCGGGTTTGTGGAGACTTTTAAAGACCACTTCAGACTATGTGAATTTGATACACTAATACATTTAATGGACAAGGGTAGGGTGACCCTGTGTCCCTATTGATGTGATACATTTTGGAAGGCAATACAATTGTGGTCAGGGAATAATTAGGGTCCAATCATTATAAAACATGCGACAATACTTTATGGCCAATGACCAACGAAACTCCGTCGCTATGTTTCCGTTAAGCACGTTATTAATCTATATGTGTGTACAATAATTATAACGCTACGTGCTTGCTTACTATGCTCTCATTAAACATAATCACCAAATTTCTTGGCTATACTATGATTATACTATTGCTTGATTGGTTGGTATGATAACCTAATATGTGTGTGTACATACGATCTCTAAACAACTATATGCACTCCCCGAACGAATGAGACCTGACCTAACCAATCTTCTTCTCAGAAGATGTCGATACAAGGGAACGTCGATACCAACAACCCTCTGCCGACGACAGCAGAGTCAGAACTGCAAGGGCGCATCTCGCAAGCCATCGCACAACTCGAGGCCCTTCGCTCCGAACACGGCGGAGGTACCTCGGGAAATAACCCACCCAGCGGCTGCACCTACGAGCAGTTCTTGAACCACAAACCTCGAGAATTCGACGGCACTGGGGGTGCCTTAGCATTTGTGCGTTGGGTGGAAAAGACGAGTTCTGTCTTACGATTGAGCAAATGCGCCCCAGAACATCAGGTTACGTACATAGCGGGGCTATTTGTAGATGGGGCTCTGTCATGGTGGAACCTTCAAATTCAAGCAATGGGCGAGGCCGCTGCGTATGCTATGACGTGGGACGAAGTGAAGGAACTAATGCGCAAAAGATATTGCTCTAGGGCGGAAGTCCAGAAGTTGGAAACTGAATTGTGGAACTTGAGAATGGAAGGTCCAAAGATAGCTGAATATGTGCAGAGATTTGGCGAGTTATCACAAGTTGCATCGCGTTTGGTGGAACCAGAATCTAGGAAGATCGAACTTTTCATCAGGGGACTAGCGCCGCAGATTCTAAGCCTGGTAACAACATCTAAGCCTTCAACAATTATCGAAGCAATCGACATGAGCGTGGCGCTCACTGAAGAAGCGATTAGACAAGGAAAATTTTCCACTCCGGAAGAGAACAACGAGGCTCCTGTAGAGTCATCTGGGGATAACAAGAGAAAACTCGTGAATTTCAAGAAGGTTACTCGGGTAAGTAACAAGAAGAAGGCCAAAAAGGGAAAGGATTACAAGGGTATCCTACCTAAGTGCGACAATTGTTTGCGTTATCATGTAGGGCGATGTAAATACGGAAAATGTGATAACTGTGGCAAGAGAGGGCATCCCAAAGAAACTTGTAGGCAAGGTACTGAAAGTAGAAATGGAGGTCAAGATGGTAGTGAGAATCACGGTGAAAACAACGACAATGACAAATACCAGGGCAGAACGAGTGACAAACAGAAACGTGCTCAAGGTTGTCTTAACTGTGGGAGCAAGAAGCATTTCAGAAAGTACTGCCCCAAGAAGAATCAAGCACAAGGACAAAAGCTCAGTAGCAGAGCTATGGGAGCACGCCGGGATTCAAGTTTTGGTACGTTCTTTATTACTCAACGTTATGCATCTGTGTTGCAAGATACTATTGCAAAATCTAATCTTCGCGTCTCTAGAGTTTGAGAGTGTACTTGGGTTAGTAGCAAGTAAGTTAGATAACTCGCACTCGATGGGACTAGCTAGGAGAAGCTAGTGGAAGCCAACACAGTAACTAGGAACGGCAAGATAGAACCTGGAGAGCGTAAGTTTACGCTTGATCTGCTGCCGTTGAGTTGGGAACTTCAACGTGGAAATTGAGATGGATTAATTTCCATGTGATCGAGCAGAGTTTGATGTCCGCACCCCAATGGCGAATAAAGGAACGATCGTGACTCATGAAACAGGATACGCCCCTACAAATTACAAATTGCTGGAGGGCACGAAAGCTGTTGCGCAAAGGATGAGTTGTTTTCTTGGCTCATGTCGGGGACAAGGGAGCCGAAGAACCAAAACTCGAAGATATACCGGTGATAAAGAATATCCTAAAAGTTCTCTCCGAAGACTTACCAGAAATTATCTCCTCAACGATTAGTCGAATCTCGCATCGATTTAATTCCAGGCACCGCACCTGTAGTCAATGCGTCGTAGCAACTCACATTTTCGGAGATGCAAGGATTGACAGTGAAGTTTTAGCAGTGAATAGAGAAGGAAGATAACAGACTAAAAATTCCCCTTTTGGGGTAACCTCAGTTCCGCTCATCAAGAAAAAGGACGATGACTTTCAAATGATCGGAAGCCGGACGAGCTAGCCAACCAGGGTCGGTGGCTCTTGCTAAGGATTGACGAATTTCGTATTTAACTAACTGTGAAGACCCAACTACTATTTCACGACGAATCAACGATCGAGTGTCTTGCTGCGAATTCAGGAAGGAAGCATACCAAGGAAATTGTGGGACAATGACATGCTGTGAACGGACACATGAATGGTGTGTCACACACGATGCACTAGACAGTGTTACACCGAATACGAAACCTTAAGGATCTAGAAAGCATATATTTAGGACTTTTGTGAACCCAGGTCCAAACTTGTAGAGGTCGCTGCTTAGAAACCATACTTGTTAAACTCGATCGAACACCATTAACCTGACATACATGCCATTTCAGTTAACAAAATAAAAAGTACTTAAGTTTCTTTCGTTGAAACCTTCACTTTTGCTTCTAGCGAGTAGATGTTTGCATCTCTACTCCCCTTAATGGTAGTTGTATCACGTTGATTTTCTTCGCTGAGAGCGAACACTCTTTTGCTTCGAATATTTGGTCGTTTCTCCATTTTAGCCAACACTCATTGACTCATTACTTGAAAACTCACATATTACGCATGCACCTTCTGCTATGCGTGCGGTTTCATTTCAAGCGCTTCATTGAAGTTCGAATATTATGTTGCTAAACCTAATCACTGGGTTGTGATTCAAACGCCTTACATTATTGTTATTGTTGACTCTTTTGTTATCAAGTCAACACACTCTCTTGAAACTTCTTTGATCTCAAATTACATTCATGGTTTATTTTTGGTTACCATGCCGAGATTTCCCTTGTTGATACATACGTTTATTATCGGGTTACGCTGAAACTAAGTTCAATTGCTTGAACTTATCCATTTCACATGTTTGATTTGAGACGCTATATGATGTATTGGGAGCATCATATTCAAATATTTTTGCAAAAACTCTTTCATTACGAGTCGTAGTAGATTCGGTTGGTCTACGACTCCACTAAATCGTTTGATTGATTTCAATACCTTGCGGTGATATTTTCACAGAATTGAGCTTGTGCTAAGTTGGTTACTCATTTCATACACGGATTTGAATTATTTAATTGCTCTAAATCCGTCTCGTTTATCACAATTAAAGCGGTCTCAACACAGTTGTGTGTTACGGAAATGGTACATAGATTCATTCCATAGCACAATGTACCTCTTAACAATTCTTTCATTGTCTATCGAATACCTTGCGGTATTTAATACTTTTCACCTTCGATCAAAAACAGTGGCTCTTGGATATTCTTTATTCAACTAGAAACTTTACGACATTGTATAAATCAAACCTTCGGGTTGTCTTTGTACACTTTCATTTGATTTCAGGCACGGTGAACTTGTTCAGTCACCATTATTATTGAATCTCGTCATTTCGGCACCTTGTGGTGTTACTAGCTTGTGCTAATTATGGTCAACTGTTTCACAAAGCTACATATACTTTTGTTTGACTTGTCACGTAAACATTTCTGATGCAACTACAAATTTAGACAATGATACACCAGATTCGCTTGTACTTCATTTGGTGTATTTTCGCAATTCGAGAATGTCAACACACAAATCCTTATCATTCACTTATTCGCCAGTTGGCAGGTCATTTTCATCTCCAAGTTGTTGATTTTGAGTTCATATAGCGGATGCTATGGTTTGTGAAAATTTGCATACTATGACCAATCATTTGAAAACTCTATAGAACAAAACTCCACTTTTGTGGAACACTGCAAGCTGGATTACACTAGACTATACGTCAAATGCGTACTGTACCTTTGACATTAAATGCTATAAGCACATACCTGTTAACTATTGGAATTGTGATGTTATATATATATTCTTGGACTCACTTAATGTGAATAAGGCTTGATTCGATTTGGTGATTATCTACCTCGGTACCATCCATATACATACATACATAACGAAACCCTAAGGAATTAAGGTAGTACAAATTTCGAGGACGAAATTTTCTTAACGGGGGGAGAATGTGACAACCCTCAAAATTTCAGGTACTGTACAAATTAATTAATCTTAATTACGTGCTTAATGACTGGGCTTGATTACAACTGATAATTTAAACTGCATTGTGATTCTATATCATATGTACATGCATCATATTTTATACAGTCACTCCATTCATTACACACCTACATGAGTGACATACCTGATGCACTCAGCACAGTTGACACACTGAGCGGTTGATTCAGAAATAATGCTGACAATGGCAGCACTTAGACAGACAATATTATTATGGCTAGTATGAGCCAGGGATAGAGTACTACACTGGTTTGTAGTGTAGGGAATAGAGGACCATAAGACTGCGTCATTAGGTGATAGACATAGTGCCGGGAAGTGCCTAAAACATGCGTTAATTACAAAATTCTGCTTTCTTTTATTTAATTCAGCATTTTATTATTCCAGTAGAATACACTACAATAGCAGAGTGGTCCTATATACTTTCCTAAGTGCCAGGAATGTTTTCATTACAAAAAGATGCACAAAAGACACTATACGGTACGATTAAACGCTTTAACGGAACGATACGTAACCGAACAACCAGACAACACCCGAGACACGAAAATATTTTCACAAATATTATTTTTATCATTTTAAATTATTTATGGTCACAAAAATCCTTATACACCATGTAAACAAGTCATACACCCACTACACTTGGAAATACCCTTAACCTCCTAATTATTTACCTACTAATTAACAAATTTTACAAAATTACCCCCCCCCCCAACCGAATTCAGCCCCCTTGGACCCACCATATCTACCAAATCATTTCTAAATATTTTGTTTAGATTTAATGGTGATGCTCTTGATTTTTGATTGGGCCAATATCTAAACAAATGATGACCAAGGGATTAGGCTATTTAGGGTTCCAAGATTTACCATCATTACATCAAAATCTCCACTCCAACTCACCTCTCTCTCCCTCATTCGGTTCTACATAACCGAACCCACCTCCCCACTCTCCAAAAACTTCATCTTCTCAAACTACAAGTTCCATTCAAGGCATTAGAGGATCCATGAAGGTTGCAAGGTTGAAGGCACATCAAGAGAGCTTGTTCTAGTCACTTCACCCTACTTTCCTCACCATCATCCTTACACTAAGAAGTCCATCCTAGCCTTGTGCTAGTGGTATGCCCCTTCACACTCTTGTTTCACCTTGATTCTTGTTATGATTGTTTGAATGTTCATGTCACCTAGAAGCTTAAACACAAAAGGTGAACTTAAAATTCTGCATAAAAACCTTTCATAAAAAGTTTGTTTGAAGTTGAAATCTGGTTGGTTTGAGCTTGGTAAATGCATGCATAGTGTATGAACATTAAATCATTGATAAAACTTGGTTAGGGTCCTTGTTTATGCATTGTTAGTCACTTCTACACATAAACAGCTTGCTGATTGAGATTTTCCAGCCCCTTCAACAGGCTGTAACGAGTTCATTTTTAATCGAAAAATTTAAGTTCTGGAGTCTAAATTGTGTAATTTTGAATATCTGAACTAATGGAACTGGAATTGTAATTTTTCGAGACCGTTTACTATTTTTAAAGTATTATTTTTAGACAGCAGCTCAAAGCTGAAATTTTCCTGCTGAAAAAGTGTGTCGTAGTCGGAGTCAAAACTTAAAACCTGAGCGGAATCGGCTCGTGGGATTTTTACTGTAGATGGTGACTGTTGTTCCCGTGACCCTCCAACTGGAATTTCGACGATCCGACTTACGATTGATTTTTAGTGAATTTTTCCGTAAAACTGCAATCAGAAAGTATCAAATCTGATTGCAGTCAAGTAAAAGAATTTTTATGTAAAATTAGTAATGAACTGATATCCGAAATTTTTACACAATAAATCGTGGATTATATATGACCTTCTGTAAAAATTTGAGAATTTTTGGAAAAGGATAACTATTTTATTTAAATACTCGAAAACAGTCCTGTTTTGTGTAATAAATCTGAAAAGACGTAGTTAGGGTATTGCATGTATGATTGTCAGGTTAGTTATGTGGGAACACTATACGAGATATTTGTGCAAGAAAATGATATGTTTTTATGCATGGACACCTCTTTTTACAGAGGAGGCTATGGCGAAATTTTCCGAAAATTATAACACTTAGTAAATATTTGCCTTCTAAGACTATTAAGTACTAGAACATTAAACGAACAAATATTTATCACACGAATCAATGTAAGTAACACAACTCTAAACATTAAACTCTAAGCCAAGGCACGGCCCGTTCGTCTAATAGACAGTAGACCATTGTAGGTAGTCGTGTTTGCTGAGGAGATTTGGGTTACGAGTACCGAAGACGCAATACTGTGAGTTCATGTCCCCCTTTTCTCTTAACTATTTTCAGTTTTACACCTCGGGGGTGAAATACATGTTATAGACATTTACAGGCATTTACAGACATTTACAGACATTTATTTACATGGTATGGTTAGCTTAAGGAGGGTTTTTATTACGCGAACATGTGAGTGGTGGGCACAACACTTAAGGCCATCAATCCTCGTTGTAGGACCGAGACACATTAGTAATAGATCTATTTGGGTGTAGCGAGCCCCACTCCTGAGTCCGCCGAGTGGACCATGAAGTGACTAAGTGCCCGACGCACAAATCCGCTAGGTTTGAGTCTTCCTGCATCACTCCACACTTACCATTGGCTTTGCAACCCAATGGTGGTCTCTTTTTCCTTAATTGCTACATACCAGGGATTTTCATACATACAGACATATTACAAAGGTTTATACATACTCACTTACACATGAACTCGCTCAACTTTATGTTGATTTTTCAAACTACATGTATTTCAGGGAACTAATGGATCTGGCACGGTATGCACGCATTTTCAAGCTGCGTTTGAATAAAGAAGTCATCCAGGGTTTAGAAGTTGTAACCTCTTCCTGGACGGGTTATATACACCTAAACCTGGTTTTATTTAAAGTCTTTTGTTGAGTCTATGGGAATTCATTTGAACGTATTATGGTTTGTAACTAATTGGCGTCTATATTTTCAAGACAATGGTATTGTGGTATTGTTCTAAACTTTATTATTGAATGAAAATCTTTCGGTTTTATCATATAGCATTGTTATGATTGATTGCTATGGTATTAAGAAGGCACACCAAATAACCCACGCTTCCGCAAAAGTCAGGGTGTGACACTTACAACTAGCTTTAAGCTAGGGAAGATCTCAAGAGAAAAGATGGTGAAAATGGATAATGAAAGCAAGCAAGAGAACTCCTTGATGATCCACAAGCTTTGAGCTCCAAGGAATCACCTTCTAGTACTTGAATAAGGCATGAAAATGGATTGATGAGGGTTGTAAGGTGGTGGTGGTTCTTGATGGAGCCGAGAGGGGAGAGGGAGAGATGAGGGAGTTGGGTGATCTTGAGTGAGAATGGAAATGAAATGATGTTGTAATCTTTCATACCATACTTATAATCCTTTCTTTCAAATATTATGTCTATCATATCAAGCAACAATCAAGTAATATCTAATAAAATATGAGAAGAGATCTAGGAAGTATGTTGGTGAATTTTGTGGGTCCCATGGACCGTAAGTTCATATGGGGGGGGGGGGGGGGGGCGTAAAATGAAACTTTGAATGGTAAGTTGGAAATTATTAGTTCATGTTCAAGTATAAGATTACATGTATTAGTTAGTAGATTTCTAGTGGGTGTTATGGTGTTCGGGGATCATGTCTAGCTTAGAAAAATAAAAACAATGCTTCTTGCAATATTTTAGTGTTCCGGGAAATGTCCGGTTGTTCGGTTAGATATCGTTCCGTTAAAGTGCTAGGTTATATCGTAAAGTGTCCTTTATGTTACTATTTGTAACACTTTTAATTCCCAACACTTAGGAAAACATTCAGGACCATTTTGTCAATTTTTCTGTACAAGACTAGTATGTTAACAAGCACATGTAAGTATAACGCAGTAATCAGAAAGCAGTTAAGTAATTCAACACAGTCATCAAGCACTTTAATTAATATTAATAAATCGTACGGATACATGTAATTATGAGGGTTGTCACATTCTCCCCCTGTTAAGAAAATTTCGACCCGAAATTTAGCGCGTGGTTACTGAGGAAGCTAGTTAAGTTGCGTGGTTTACTGGTTTTTCCTGGGGTGTCACATCATCCCCCCGTTGGTTTGGAATTTCGTCCCGAAATTCCGCAGTAGCTTCAGCCTTAGTAGTGGTTGCACTTTTCTCAAATAACTGGGGATACTTGTGTTTCATTTGGTCTTCTCGTTCCCAGGTATACTCTGGGCCACGACGGGAGTTCCAACGAACTCGAACAAGAGGTATTCTGGTACGCTTGAGAATCTTAACGTCTCGGTCTGTGATTTCAACTGGTTCCTCGACGAATCGCAACTGGTCGTCGATTGTGAGCTCCTTTAAGGGAACTATGAGGGTCTCATCTGACAGACACTTTTTCAGATTTGACACGTGGAATACGTTGTGAACTCCGCTGAGTTCTTCAGGTAGATTCAACTTGTAAGCGACTTTGCCAATTTTCTCAATGATTTCGAACGGTCCGACATAACGCGGATTGAGTTTGCCTCGTTTGCCAAAATGAACTACACCTTTCCAAGGTGAGACTTTGAGTAGCACTCGATCCCCAACCTGGAACTCGAGTGGTTTCCTGCGCTTATCAGCGTAGCTTTTCTGATGGTCACGAGCTGCCGCCATTCGTTGTCATATCTGAGCAATCTTCTCAGTCGTGTCTACCACAAGTTCTGGGCCTGTGATTTGGCTGTCACCAACTTCTGCCCAACAGAGAGGTGATCGGCATTTACGTCCGTATAATGCCTCGAATGGAGCGGCCTGGATAATGGTGTGGTAACTGTTGTTATACGAAAACTCCACTAATGGGAGGTTTTTTCCCAGCCATTACCAAAGTCGATTACACATGCTTTAAGCATGTCTTCAAGGGTTTGGATGGTGCGTTCAGATTGCCCATCCGTTTGTGGATGATATGCCGTGCTCATGTCTAATCAAGAGCCAAAGGACTTGTGCATAGCTTGCCATAATTCAGATGTAAAACGTGAGTCACGATCAGAAATGATGGAGGTTGGCACTCCGTGCCTTGATACTACTTCCTTTAGGTAGATGTCTGCTAGAGTAGAAAGCTTGTCGGTTTCCTTGATAGCCAAGAAGTGTGTAGACTTAGTCAATCGATCCACTATTACCCAAATAGTGTCATTTCTGCGTTAAGATCTAGGCAGGCCAGTAACGAAATCCATGGAAATTTGCTCACATTTCCATGTCGGGATCTCTGGTTGTTGGAGTAGGCCTGATGGTTTCTGATATTCAATCTTGACTCTCGCACAAGTCAAACATTTGCTGATGTAGGTTGCTATGTTGGCTTTCATGCTAGGCCACCAGTATGTAGTCTTTAAATCATGGTACATCTTATCCGAACCAGGATGTACTGAATAGCGAGACTTGTGTGCCTCATCCATCACAAGCTCACGTAGATTACCATAGAGTGGAACCCAGATGCGCCCGTTTACATAGTAGGCGCCGTCTTCCTTTTGTTCTAACTGTTTTCTTGATCCTCGTAGGGACTCCGCCCTGATGTTTTCTGCTTTCAATGCTTCAACCTGAGCATCTCGTATCTGAGTAGGAAGACTAGATTAGATGGTAAGTTGTAACGCTCGCACACGTTTAGGTGTAGTATCCTTTCGACTGAGGCCGTCAGCCACAACATTGGCTTTGCCCGGGTGGTATTTGATAGCGCATTCATAATCATTCAAGAGCTCGACCCATCGACGTTGTCGCATGTTTAACTCCTTTTGCTTGAAGATATGCTCGAGACTCCTGTGATCGGTGTAAATGGTGCACTTGGTACCGTACAGGTAATGTCTCCATATCTTAAGTGCGAAAACAACTGCTCCCAGCTCCAAGTCGTGCGTAGTGTAGTTCCTTTCGTGAACTTTAAGTTGGCGCGATGCGTAGGCAATGACCTTGTCACGTTGCATCAACACGCAACCAAGTCCTTGGATGGAAGCGTCGCAATAAACCACAAAATCATCTGTGCCTTCAGGTAACGAAAGAATAGGCGCGCTACAAAGTCTCTCCTTTAAATACTGAAATGCGGACTCCTGTACATCACCCCAATGATAGGTGACACCCTTCTGAGTCAGTGAAGTGAGAGGTTGCGCAATCTTTGAGAAATCCTAGATAAACCTTCTGTAATATCCTGGGCCAAACCCAAGAATTAGCGGATTTCTGTTGGTGTATGGGGTGCAGGCCAGTTCTTGATCGAGTCAACCTTGGATGGATCAACATGAATCCCATCCTTGTTTACCACGTGGCCCAGAAAGTGGACTTCGCGAAGCCAGAAGTCACATTTCGAAAATTTGGCATACAACTGCTCTGTTCGAAGAAGTTCCAAAATAAGCCTCAGGTGTTTGTTCTTCCTGACTCTTCGAATAGATCAGGATATCGTCGATGAAAACTATGACAAACTTATCCAGGTAAGGCTTGCACACCCGGTTCATGAGATCCATGAAGACCGCAGGTGCGTTTGTCAACCCGAAAGGCATGACCAGAAACTCGTAATGGCCGTAACGAGTTCTGAATGCTGTTTTGGAGACGTCCTCGTCTCGGACTCTCAGTTGATGGTAACCTGATCTCAAATCAATCTTAGAGTAATAGCTCGACCCTTGCAACTGGTCGAATAAGTCATCAATGCGTGGAAGAGGGTAACGATTCTTCACGGTCACCTTGTTGAGTTCGCGGTAGTCGATACACATTCTGAAGGTACCGTCTTTCTTCTTTACATATAACACTGGAGCTCCCCAAGGCGAAGAGCTAGGGAGAATAAAACCCTTGTCCAAGAGCTCTTGTAGTTGCGAGGACAATTCTTCAAGTTCTGATGGAGCTAGACGATAAGGTGCACGAGCTATTGGTGTTGCTCCAGGAGCTAGCTCGATTTGAAACTCGACTTGTCGATGAGGCGGAAGACCAGGTAATTCCTCGGGGAATACCTCAGGAAAATCGCGTACAACAGGAATGTCTTCAATTCTCTTCTCTTCCATTGATGCGTCAGTAACGAGAGCTAGAATGGCAGTGTGGCCCTTTCGCAAACACTTCTGGGCCTTAAGGAAAGAGATGATGCCCACAACGGCACCACTCTTATCTCCACGAATCACGAGGGGTTCTTCACCAGTACGAGGGATGCGGACGATCTTCTCGTTCCGCTTGCTGATGAGATAACCAATCCATCCCAATAACAACGTCGAAACTACCCAGAACGATAGGAATGAGGTCGATAGAAAAGGTCTGATCAGCAAGAACAAGATTACAACCCTTAACTATGTGTGTGGCCAAAAGTGTTTGGTGGTCAAAAGTGTTGGGGTGCGCTTAAGCATTTGACTAACTTTTAAGGACACATAACTAGTATCAGCACCCGAATCGAATAAAACAGTAACAAAGAAATCATCCAGAAGAAACTTACCCATCACAACATTGGGATCATTCCTAGCATCACCCTGACCAATCACGAAGGCACGACCTCGGGCGCCATTGCCATTATTGTTACCCCCGTTGTTGCCTCCATTGTTGCCTCCATTGTTGTTCCCGTTTCCTTGGTTGTTGTTCTGATCCTGATTCTGATTCACCTGTGGACAGTGCCTCTTGAAGTGACCTCAGCACCGCACTGGTAACATCCCTTATTACCCTGCTGGTGTTGCCGTTGGTTCTGTGGAGCTTGTGGCTGCTGTTGTCGATTCTGATTCGCAGGACGTGAGCTCCTGCAATCTTTGGCTTCATGTCCAGGCTTGTTACATCTCTGACAATGACCCTTGCTGCACGCCCCACTATGGTGCAAATTACATCGATTGCACTTAGGGTGATTTCCCCTGTATCCACCCTGACCTTGATTCCCAGAAGAATGCTGACTGGGGCTCCTGTACTCATCTGTCTTTCGCTGCTGGGACTGAGACTGAACTGAAGTAGAACCCTTGCTCGAATTTCCATCCCACTTGCGCTTGTTATCACTGGGAGCATCAGAAGTAGTAGTAGCGCTAATACGCTTGGGCAGCTTGTTCTGCTCAACTGCCTGATCAGTGAGACGATGAGCCAACCGGATGATTTGCTGAATGGTACCCAGGTTAGCTGAAGTCACGTGACTCTGAATCTCTGGTACAAGACCCTTGAGGTACAGCTCATTACGTTTGATGGGAGGGTCTACCATAGTAGGACACAAGATGGCCAGCTCGTTTGACCTCTTCGTATACGCCTCAATTTCAGACCCTGTCATTTTCAGATTGAAAAATTCCACCTCTAGCTTGTGGATGTCGTCACGACTACAGTACTCTTCCTTGATCAAATCTTTGAAGTCATTCCATGGGGTGGCATTAGCAACCGCCAGCCCTAGCAGTTGAACCTGTGCTTTCCACCAGGTTAACGTAGCACCTTCGAGTGTTCCAGTAGCAAATTTCACCCTTCGATCTTCACAGCATTCACACATCTCAAAAACAGACTCAATCTTCTCGAACCAGTGAAGAAGACCTACAGCTCCTTCTGTGCCGCTGAAAGTACTAGGTCGGCAATCCATGAATGTTTTGAACGTACATACGGGAGGTTGAGCATGTTGACCTGTCGCGCGAGAACGAAAAGACAAGATTAAACACGAGAGTTGGTTCGCGAGAGTAGGATCTAAACATCGTAGGATAGGTCGAAATAGCAGGTTATACCTCCTGCAGGGACAGCTACGAGTGCCTCAGCCACTCGTTCATTGATTAGAGCCATCAGCTGGGCTTGATTCAAGTTCAAACGTCCACTCATGATCTTCATAACGAAGCAACGTAAGTGAGAAAAGTGTCGCGAAAGTGCGTAAGCGTGGGATGACAGGAGAGAGTAAGCACACATGGTTCAAATAGTAGTTATCACGCTAACTAATGAACTATGTGATCTATCAAATAGACAACATAAACATAAATCATACCACCTATTGTGTCGAGTCTTGCACGTGGAGCGAAGCGTCGTTATGGATCGTTAAGCACTGTACAGGTTATAGTCTGGTTTTGTCAAAAAGCTTTTCCCTTTTTAAAACCAAGTTCACTATAACCAATGGCTCTGATACCAATCTGTCACACCCCCAAAATCCACACGCGGAGTATCACCGCTTGGAGGCGTGACATGACCAGGATCAAGCCACCAATTATATTGAACAACGTAATTAAGTAAATAAAACCAACCACAATATAATTGGTGTTCAAACAACTAGTTAACCAAGTTCAAATTAAACAGCGGAAGCATAAGACGTGAAACCAAAACATAAGTTTAATAAGTTCATAAGTTTAAATGTTTAACATGGGACTCGACAGTCCATATCCCACAACGACCTCCTCCTCGTGCAAGCTCCATAAGCATCTAACGACCTGCAAGGCATGTAACAACAAGTCAACAACAAAGTTGAGCGAGTTCACAGTAGGTGTTTGTTACAAAGTAGTTTTTCAAGAACTATGAGTTTGTTTGCAACTACAAGTTAAGTCAGCTTTCCTTGTTTTCCAAAACATGAACGGTGGGGGCTACCCCATGTTGTAAAACCACTAGACTAGATGTATATATAGGTGTCCTTCCCAATCCGAGGACAGAGGTACGTATTGAATACGTAGGTTTAGCGTAGGTGCCCTTCCCAATCCGAGGACAGAGGTACGTATAAGAATACGTAGGTTTTGCGCTGGTGCCCTTCCCAATCCGAGGACAGTGGTACGTAGTGAATACGTAGGTTTAGCGCTGGCGTCCATCCCAATCCGAGGACGGAGGTACGTAGTGAATACGTAGGTTTAGCGCTGGCGTCCTTCCCAATCCAAGGACGGAGATAAGTAGTCTAGTAGTGGTGAAAGTACAAGTTCCGCCTTAGCTATTTAATCCCATTCCCAACCCACCGGGAATCCCATGCCTTAAGAGTGTGAACTCACCTTTGGTTGCTCGGTTTGACTCTCAAAAATAGCTAACAGTCAAGGTCGGTCAATCACGTCCAAGTATGATTACCACTTAGTTTATTAGTGACTTCAAATAAGCACAAAGTTCCTACACGCATCTACCACATAACATGCACTCACTTTAACGGTTCATGCCCATATAAACTTCCCATCTATTCCCATTCATAAGCAAACATACGACATTGCACATAACACTTTCATTGACATATAACATGTTAGATCATTCTCAGATAACCTACCCGACATTTAGACACGCTAATTACTACTTATGTTGTTTCAGCTTTAATATTCAAAACTGGGCTGTTTTCGGGAATTTTAATAAAATAGTTAACTTGCTCCAAAAATTCCCAAACTTTTACAGAATGTTTAAAACAATAAAATATTACTGTGTAAAAATATCGGGATCCTATTCATTAACAATATTTTATAAAATGCTCTCTCTCCTATAGGCGATTCTTTGTTCATCATGAATCCTATGTTTTTCTTCGTGATCTTGTGCATAACAGTCTGTGATTAGAGGGTTTGTTCTTGCGAATCTCTATAACGAACTCGTTAGCACCTGGGATCGATATTGAACTAGGGTTTTATTTCGTTGTTTCTTTAATCGCCGCTCTAGTTTTGATTCAAGAACCCTGATTTATTAAACTGGTAGTCGTTGATTGCGGTTAACTGAGATTAATTTAGCTAGATTGATGCTCAGGTTTAATCGATTAAGGGTTTAGGTTTCAATCTAGGGTTTATAGGATTAGGGTTTTGTCTCGCTGGTGTCTTTTTTTTGGTTGCGGCATTAGGGTTTTGGATTGACGGGTGCATGGTTGATTAATATTCTGTTTTCACGTGAGAGTTGTTTGATTAGTTATGGATGATCGTTCTAAGCCTGGTGACACTGCTGCTAGTGTCCTGCATGATCGCGGCAAGCCACCTAACTCGCTCAAGGGTTTTACTAATAAACCAATAAACGTAGATGGAGCTGATAACATGAGCAAACCTGTGGTTGAGGAGCTGTCTACACCTGGAACGCACCAGTTCGTGGGATCGGTTTACGTGTAACTAATATTGAAGGTAACCCTTTGCTTCCGAGAAGAGGTATGTATTCTACGACGAATGCATCGGTTTTGGATGGGTTGATGAGTATTTCCAAACCTGTGGAAAACTTGTTCACTGCTGGAGAATTTTCTTCGATGGCTATTAAGGGTGCTACGGCTGGTACGGTATTAACACGTGATGCCAATTCTCAAGGTTGTCCTCAGGTTAATGGGTCTGATGCTAAGCCCATGTCATACGCAGATTCGGTAAGTGCCAATAATTTGAAGAAGGTTAATTTTCGGTCACTTGCTAGTTCCGTTAATCATGATGGTTGTGATGTTGTGTTGCCGAGAGAATCAGTACGTATGGTACAAAATAAATTGGCTAACACCCTTTATGGGTATTTTTTGGGGGATCGTGTTGCCTTTCCAGTGGTTGATTATTTTGTGCGGATGAATTGGAAAAAATATGGATTACAAAAGACTATGATGAACGCCAACGGCTTTTTCTTTTTCAAGTTTAAAGATGATGTTGGAATGTCTAATGTTCTTCAGGATGGGCCGTGGATTATTCGATCTCAGCCTTTGTTTCTCAATTGTTGGACCCCGACTACTAAACTTGAAAAGAAAGAGGTAAAGAAGGTGCAAGTATGGGTTAAAATTCATGAAGTTCCTATTGCGGCCTACACGGAGGATGGTCTTAGCTTGATTGCAACAACTATTGGGGAACCAATGATGCTGGATTCTTTTACCACGTCAATGTGCATGGACTCATGGGGTCGTAGTAGTTACGCTAGAGCGTTGATTGAAGTTTCAGCCGATAAAGACTTACGAGAGGAAATTACAATGGCGATTCCTGAATCTGAAGGAAAGGGCTTTATTAAAGAGACTATGTATGTGGAGTATGAATGGAGTCCACATCGTTGTGCTTCGTGTTGTGTTTTTGGCCATACTACCGATACTTGCCCGAAGCAACCTATGAAACCAAGTAAGAGTATGCACCAGGAGCACAATCGGAATGTTCAAAAGAATCAGCCAGTAAAAAAGGTACCTGCTTCGATGTACCTTTTTATAATTGGGGAAGATTCCCGATTATAAAAAGGTACTTGCCCGAAGCAATTGGACTCGTACACTGCTTCGATGTGTATTGATAATTGGGGAAGAAGCAGTTATGCTAGAGCTTTAATTGAGATTTCAGCTGATAAAGAATTAAAAGAGGAGCTGACTTTGGCTATTCCGGAATTGGAAGGGGAGGGATTTATCAAGGAGACAATGTATGTTGAGTATGAATGGTGCCCGCTCAGATGCTCGGGATGTTGTGTGTTTGGTCATTCGGATGAATCATGTCCAAAGAAGCCACGTAAACCAACGGTGTATGAGAATCATAATCAGGAAAGGAAATTTGTTAGGCAAGGGAATGGTAAAGGTAAGGAGGTGCCTAGAGTTGATGCCGATGGTTTTACGGGGGTCCAATCTAGGAAAGTAGCAAGGAAAGGTGGAATTCAGCTCAAGAAACCAACGACAAAATTCGAATATAGACCTATTAGTGGTAAACAATCTGCTGAGACAAAGGCAAAGCCATCAGGAGATATTTTTACGTCTCGGAATCCTTTTGAGGTGCTGAATAATGTTAATACGGATGGAGGTCAAAGTAGTAAGGCTGGTAGTGGAAACATGGATGATTCTGATGAAGAGGAGGTAGTTGAAGTTTTTAATGAAACGGATGGGTATCTCATGGAGGAAACGGATAAAAATAAAAACTCTAAAGGGGCAAGCACTCCTTCAATGCAAGTTTCCGATGGTTAGTATCGCAGCTTGGAATGTTAGGGGGTTGAACCGCCCTCTTAAACAAAAGGAGGTTCGCCAGGTAGTTCGAAGTAATAAATTGAGTCTTTGTGCAATCCTGGAGTCTCATGTTGATATGGATAATTTAGGAAAGGTGTGTAACTCTGTGTTTCGGGGTTGGGAGTGGACGTCGAACGGGAACAGATGTAATAAGGGTACAAGGATAATTATTGGTTGGGATTCAGGTGTATTTGATGTTATGGTTATTGCTCAAACGGACCAAGTTATGCATCTTCAAGTTATGTTTAAGATTGATAAAAAGGTTCTCTTCTGTTCGGTTGTTTATGCTGCCAACTATTATGTTACTAGGAGGGATCTAGGGCAACAACTTAACTTACATAAACTGTTTGTCGGAGATAGGCCGTGGGTAATACTAGGGGACTTTAATTCAGCGCTCAATCTGGAAGATAAATCCATGGGAGTTTCTCAAGTCTCTATTGGTATGAGGGAGTTTCAAGAGTGTGTAGCGAATATAGAGGTGCTTGATATTAATCGATCGGGATTCCAGTTTACATGGAATCCGAAGCCGAAAAAGGGTGTTGGCCTTCTTAAGAAGATAGATCGTGTTATGGGAAATACATCGTTTGTTGCTGAATTTCCGAACTCGGGAGCTTTTTTTCATCCATATAGAATGTCGGATCATTGTCCAGCTTTGCTAAAATCCCCTCTACTTGTAAGTCTAATCGTAAACCTTTTAAGTTTGCGAATTTTTTAATTCATAAAACAGGATTTTCTGATATAGTGAAGAATATATGGGATACGCACATAGATGGGGTTGACCAGTTTCGGGTTGTTAAGAAACTTAAGTTGTTAAAGGGCCCGTTGAGGAAGTTTATGTTTCAACAAGGGAATTTGCATAAGAGAGTTGATGATTTGCGTGAAAAAATGGATCTTATTCAACGAGAGATTGACAATGAGCCTATGAATGTTGATCTGCGATCACAAGAAACAAAGATTAATGCTGAGTTTCTCGAAGCTTGCTTGGATGAGGAACGTTTCTTGAGACAAAAATCCAAAGTTGACTGGTTGCAGGCTGGGGATGCTAATACTAAATTTTTCCATGCTACGCTAAAGAGTAGGAATCATTTAAGTAGGATAGATGTTATAATGGACTCGAATGGTGAGTTAATGGAGGGTGACGATGTCCATAAAACTCTAGTACATCACTATGAGCAATTTCTTGGTTGTGAAGGTGATGTTACTTTATCCCCTACGGCTGATCTATTTGTTAATAGATTGAACCCGAATGATGCTATTCAGATGGTGAGACCTGTCATGGATGATGAGATTCGAAAGGCCATGTTCTCGATTGGTAATGATAAGGCCCCTGGGCCTGATGGGTTCTCGGCGGCTTTTTTTAAGAGTGTGTGGCACATTATTGGGCATGAAGTTACATGGGCTGTTAGGGACTTCTTTGATTCTGGTAAACTGCTTCGTGAAATTAACAATACTTTAATCGTGCTTATCCCGAAGAAGTCTACTCCATTGAAAGTTACGGATTATCGTCCTATTGCGTGTTGTAATGTGATTTACAAATGCATTAGTAAATTGGTGGCGGACCGTATTAAAGGTGATCTTGACAGGATTGTTAGTATCAATCAATCTGCATTTGTCCCGGGCAGGAAAATCTCAGATAATATTTTGTTGACTCAAGAGCTTATGCACAACTATCACAGAGATTATGGGCCCCCTAGATGTGCGTTCAAAGTGGATATTCAGAAAGCGTATGATACTGTAGATTGGAATTTTCTCAAGAAGGTGCTTGTTGGTTTCGGTTTCGATATCAGGATGGTGGATTGGATTATGCTTTGTGTGACGACTACTTCCTATTCTATTTGTGTTAACGGTAATGTGCATGGGTATTTTAGGGGTAGACGTGGTTTAAGGCAGGGCGATCCGTTATCACCGTATTTATTCACTCTTGTCATGGAGGTTCTTACGTGTATTTTGGAGTAGAATGCTAGACTTGATTCGACTTTCAGGTTTCACAATAGATGCGAGAAGCAACAGATTATAAATCTATGTTTTGCTGACGACCTTTTTCTTTTTGCAAGGGGTGATGTTGCTTCAGCTTCGTGTATTATGAGATCGTTGACAAATTTCACTAATATGTCTGGTTTGGTCCCTAGCATCCAAAAGAGTACGGCGTTCTTTTGTAACGTGGCCTTACAGGTTAAAAATAACATTTTGGATATTTTGCCTTTTGAAGAGGGAGTTCTTCCGGTTAGATATTTGGGGGTGCCTTTAATCTCTTCTCGTCTTCTGTTCAAAGATTGTAGTGTTCTTATAGAGAAACTTGATAATCGTATTATGAATTGGCGAAACAGATTTCTCTCTTTTGCTGGTAGGTTGCAGCTGATTTCTTCAGTTCTTTCGGCTATGCATGTGTATTGGTCTTCTGTTTTTATATTACCGGCTCGTATTATTAAGGAGTTAGAAGCCAAAATGCGAAATTTCCTTTGGTCGCAGGAGAGCTCGTTTCATAAAGGTAAGGCGAAAGTTTCTTGGAATTCCATTTGTGTCCCTAAGTTTGAGGGTGGGTTGGGGATAAGACGGCTCGGAGACTTCAACAAAGCGCTTATGGTGTCTCATATATGGAGTATTCTTAATAAACGGAATTCTTTGTGGGTTAGTTGGATTTACTCGTATAGATTAAAAGGTCGAAGCTTTTGGGTTTGCAAAGAGGTCGCCAACTGTACTTGGAGCTGGAAGAAATTACTTCAACTTAGGCCTATTGTTAGGAATTATATATGGTCGAAGTTGGGTGATGGGAGTCGCACTTCAGCATGGCATGATACATGGAGTTCTTTGGGTCCATTATCTAATATTTTTTCTCCCAGAGTCATTTCCAATGCAGGGTTTGAGCTGAATGCTAAGGTCAAGGATGTTCATGTTAACGGGTCTTGGGCTTGGCCGACGGCGTGGAGGGATTTGTATCCAGTCCTGATTCAACTGGATCAAATCTCCTTAAATCCGGATACGAGTGATCAGTTTTGCTGGAAGGAAGGGGATAAGCTTCTTGATTTTTCTACATCAATTGTGTGGCACTCGGTTCGTAAGAGAGAGCAGGAGGTTAACTGGGTTAAGCTTGTTTGGTTTCCTCAGAGTATCCCTAAACATGCATTTCTTATGTGGTTGATTGTGCGTCAGAAGCTGTTAACTCAGGATAAAATTCTACAGTGGGATTTTTCGAGACGGAAGAACATGAACATGATGTGTTGCGTTTTGTGTTATGCGAATGTAGATTCTCATGATCATCTTTTCTTTGAATGCAAGTTCTCTATGCATATTTGGAATAACGTTAGACATAAGGTGTCTATGGATAGTGTTGAGTCCAAATGGAGCGCTATTATGAATTGGATGTTGGTTCGTGCTCGGTCAAAATCTGCAGCCAATTATGTTAGTAAATTGCTCGTTGCTATGGTCGCTTATTTCATTTGGCAGGAGCGGAATGCTAGATTGTTTAAGAATCAAACGAGACCCCCCGATGTCATTTGTGACTTAATTGTCAAGACAATTCGGTACAAGCTTATGGGGGTTAAGTTCAAGGAGTGTGCGAACGTTAGGAGGTTGCTTGGAAATTGGGATATTGGAGCCGATGAAGTAATTGATAATGGGAGTTAATTGAAGTTAAAGTTTTTATTTTTTTCTAGATGTTAGTCTAGTGGTGTCTTTATTTGGTTTGTGTTTGGTTTTTGGTGTACATTCATGGGGCATGTCTCATGTTTGAACTAGTGGAGGTGTTTCTCCACTACTTGTATTTCTTTGTGAATATATAAATCACCGGGGTAACCCTTTACCCAAAAAAAAAAGGTACCTGTTGTGGATCAGGAGGGTTACACCGGAGTCTATGGGAAGAAAGCTGCTAAGAAAACTGGGATTCCCGTGAATAAACAAAAGTCTAAGTTCGAATATCGTCCTGTGGGGCCAAAGCCAAAGGGAGATACTAACAGGGCTTCGACTTCTAAATTGAACAGATCGAATAATCCATTTGATGTTCTCAATGAGGTGGATGCTGAATCCGGAGCTAGTGTTAAAAAACCGGATATGAACAATGCGGATTCGGAGGATGAAGAGGTTCAAGAGGTGTATAATGAAACGAATGATTTTATAATGGATGGTACTGTAAAAACAAATAGTAAAGGGGCAAGCACTCCTTCGTCAATGGTTATTAATGGTTAGTATCGCGTCATGGAATATATGGGGGTTGAACCGTCCTCTTAAACAGAAGGAGGTTCGGCAGGCAGTCAATGATTTTAATTTAAGCTTGTGTGCGATCTTGGAGTCTCATGTGGATGTTGGTAAACTTGGTAAAGTGTGCAAGTCCATTTTTCGTTCTTGGGATTGGACTTCGAATGGAGGTTGTTGTGACAAAGGTACGAGAATTATTATCGGATGGAATCCAAATATTTTTGATGTCATGGTTTTGGCGCAATCCCCTCAGGTTATGCATATTCAGCTCGTTTTCAAATTGGATAATAAGACGATTTTCTGTTCTTTCGTTTATGCTGCTAATTATTATGTTTCCTGTAAGGAATTATGGCACAGTTTATCCATGCATAAAGCCCTAGTTGGTAACAAACCATGGTGTATTCTGGGAGACTTTAACACAGCTCTTAACATTGAAGATAGTTCTATGGGTACGTCATCAGTCTCTACAGGCATGAGGGATTTTCAGGATTGTGTGGATGATATTGAGGTTGTTGATATTAACCGCATGGGAATCCATTTTACATGGAGCCAAAAGCCAAAGAATGGGATAGGGCTTCTAAAGAAAATTGACCGAGTAATGGGCAACACACCCTTTGTTACCGAGTTTCAGAATGCGGTTGCCATTTTCAAGCCGTATAGGCTTTCTGACCACTGCCCCTGTATTCTTTCGTTCCCGGAAGCTACTAAGGTGAAACCGCGGTCATTCAAGTTTGCAAATTTTCTGGTTTTCAAACCTGAGTTTTCGGACATTGTTAAAAAAACGTGGGAATCTAATGTTAATGGTGTTCATCAATTCTGGTTGGTCAAGAAGCTTCGGTTGCTTAAAAATCCCCTTCGTTCGATGTTATTCAAACAAGGAAATCTTCACAAAAAAGTGGAAGCTCTTCGTGTGAAACTTGATGATATTCAGCTAAGCATTGATCGTGATCCGTCTAATGTTGAGCTCCGGGCAGCTGAGACGCTGATTAACCGTGAATTCCAAGAGGCGTCGTTGGACGAGGAGCGATTTCTGAAACAAAAGTCCAAGGTTGATTGGCTAAGAGCGGGGGATTCGAACTCTGCTTTTTTCCACTCATCTCTAAAGATTAGAAATCATTGTAGTCGAATCATCATGATAAAGGATTCGGATGGCAATCTTTATGAAGGTGATACGGTTTTTCAAGCTTTTGTTCATCACTATGAGAAATTTTTCGGTGCTCAAGGGGATATTTCTCTCAATCCGGCTCCTGATTTATTCTCTAAGGTTCTATCTCCTCAGACAGCTTCTCATATGATCTGACAAGTCACTGCGGAGGAAGTCAAGAAGGCGATGTTTTCTATTGGTATTGACAAAGCTCCGGGTCCTGATGGATATACAGCGGCGTTTTTCAAAAGTGCTTGGCCTATTGTCGGTAATGATGTTACTTGTGCCATTATTGATTTTTTTGAAACAGGAAAGCTTCTTCGGGAATTGAATCACACGACTATAGTGCTTATTCCGAAATGTCCTACTCCTTCGGTTGTCACTGATTACCGACCGATTGCTTGCTGTAATGTCTTATATAAATGTATTAGTAAGATTGTTGCTAATAGAATCAAAGGCGTGTTGAATGATATTGTTTGCGTTAATCAATCGGCGTTTGTTCCAGGCAGGAGAATCTCTGATAATATTATGCTCACTCAAGAATTAATGCATAATTACCATCGACATGTTGGTCCTCCACGGTGTGCTTTTAAAGTAGATATCCAAAAAGCTTATGATACTGTTGATTGGGGATTTCTAAAGAGTGTTTTGCTTGGGTTTGGTTTTAATAGGAAGATGGTAGATTGGATCATGATTTGTGTCTCGACGGCTTCTTTTTCGATTTGTGTTAATGGTTCGGTGCACAGGTTCTTCAAGGGTAACCGAGGCTTAAGACCCGATCTCTCCTTACCTTTTTACATTAGTCATGGAAGTTCTAACGTCCATTCTTCAACACGCGGTTCGTATTGACTCTTCGTTCAGATTTCATAATAAATGTGAAAGGCAACAGATTATCAACCTTTGTTTTGCGGATGACCTGTTCATTTTTGCTAGAGGAGATGTCAGTTCGGCAAGGTGTATTATGACATCTCTATCTAAGTTTACGAAGATGTCGGGGTTAGTGCCTAGTAACCAGAAAAGCATGATTTTCTTTTGCAATGTTAATGGCCATGTTAAAGATGCTATTCTGGATCTTATGCCTTTTGTGGAAGGGAATCTGCCTGTCAGATATCTTGGTGTGCCTCTAATCTCTTCCAGAATTGGGTATAATGATTGTCGAGTGCTTGTGGAGAGACTAGAGAAACGGATCACGAACTGGAAAAACAAGTTGCTATCATTTGCTGGTAGGCTACAACTTATTATTTCAGTCCTCTCTTCTATGCATATTTATTGGGCGTCCGTTTTTATTTTGCCGGTTCGGATTATTAAAGAGCTAGAAGCTAAGTTGCGAAACTTTCTTTGGTCTCAAGGAACATCGTTTTCTAAGGGTAAATCAAAAGTTTCTTGGAAGACTGTTTGTACTCCGAAATATGAAGGGGGATTGGGTATTAGGCGAATTGGAGATATGAACAAGGCTCTCATGGCGTTTCACATTTGGAGCATCGTCTCTAAGAGAGATTCTTTATGGGTAGACTGGGTGCAGAGTTATCGGCTGAAAGGCAAGAGTTTTTGGGTTTGTAAAACTCCTGCGAATTGTTGTTCGTCTTGGAGAAATCTGATTCATATGCGTCCTCTTATAAGGAAACATGTTTGGTCGGATCTAGGCGATGGTGCTTCGACCTCAGCCTGGTTCGATTTCTGGTGTGACCTGGGACCGCTCGGTGAGTTTCTAAGACCTAGAACCATTACCGATGCGGACTTTAGGCTGGATGATTCGGTGGCTAATGTCTACTCTCATGGTTCTTGGAATTGGCCTATGGCTTGGAGAGATACTTATCCGGTGTTAATTCAATTAGATGAAGTTCAATTAAATCCGACAAAGCACGATAAATTATTATGGAAGGATGATAGTGATCTAGATGAATTCTCTTCCTCGCGTGTGTGGCATTCGATATGGTATAAAGAACCGGAAGTTAATTGGTGTAATATCGTGTGGTTTTCGCAATGTATTCCTCGGCATGCTTTTATGATGTGGTTGGTCATTAAAGGTAAACTCCTAACTCAAGACAAAATTATAAATTGGGATCTAGCGAGACGGAAGAACATGAACATGATGTGTTGCCTTTTGTGTTTCGAGAATTTTGATTCGCATCCACACCTGTTTTTTGAATGTAAGTATTCGGCTCAAGTTTGGTTTATAGTGAGGCAAAGGGTGGCCATGATGCCTATTTCGCCGAAATGGAGGGATGTTGTCGACTGGTTACTTGTCCGTGCTAGATCAAAGTCGGCTCTGATTTATGTTGCTAAACTCATAGTTGTGGCATCTACTTACTTCATTTGGCAAGAAAGGAATGCTCGGTTATTCAAAAATCAGTTGAGGCCTCCGGAGCAGCTTAGTGAGATTATAATAAACACGGTAAGATACAAGTTGATGGGAGCTAAACTGAAAAACACGGCTAGTGTGCGGAAACTTCTTCGAGAGTGGGAGATTCATGGGGATATCGTCGATGATGATGGCGGTTGATTAGCTGTTTTGTGTTTATTTTTCTAGAGTTTAGTCTAGTTTGTTTTCAGTGTTTTCCGCTTTTGGGTGTGTTTTTGGATTGATTCGTGTTATACTTTCATGGGGCCTGTCCCATGATTGAACTAGTGTAGACTATCTACACTACTTGTTTTATTTGGTTGTGAATATACAGAATCACCGGGGTAACCCTTTACCCAAAAAAAAACAATATTTTATAAAAAAATCATTTACCGGACTGCAATCAGATTCATCAACTTCTGACTGCAGTCCACGGAATAATTTATTTAAAATTCATCATAAGTCCGATTGATGAAATTCTAGTTGGAGCATTACAATGACATCAGTGGTCATCTACAGTACAAATTTCATGAGCTAGTTCTACACAGATTTCAAGTTATGACGAAAAACATAACACACATTTTCTGCAGTAAAAACGCAGCTTTTGCTGCTGTGAAAAACGACCCTTTAAAAATAGCAAACGAAGTCCAAAAATTATGATTCTAGTTCCATTAGAACCGTATTTCAAAATAACACGTTATAGACTCAAGAAAATCAGTTTTTCGATAAATATCGACCTGTTTACAGCCAACTGAAGTTGCCTGTAAATGTTTGGACAGAAGCTGTTTTCAGCTTATAGCGCTCTAACGCAAGTTCTATTTGTTCCGTTAACATGTTTATTGATCATCAACGACATTTAACATCATTTGCAGCAGGTTATCGTTTATTTAACTCAGATTCATCATGTCAAGTACCCTCGTTCATATCAGATTTCCAAAGTACAAGTTTTCATCAAATAACCAACATAAACAAGACAACATCATACTAGCATTATTTCTTCATAATACATCCTTTAACTACTAAAAATAGGAAGTAACCAAGAGTTAACAAGAAGCTTACAACTAGCTTTAAGCTAGGGAAGATCTCAAGAGAAAAGATGGTGAAAATGGATGATGAAAGCAAGCAAGAGAACTCCTTGATGATCCACAAGCTTCGAGCTCCAAGGAATCACCTTCTAGTACTTGAATAAGGCAAGAAAATGGATTGATGAGGGTTGTAAGGTGGTGGTGGTGGCGGTTCTTGATGGAGCCGAGAGGGGAGAGGGAGAGATGAGGGAGTTGGGTGATCTTGAGTGAGAATGGAAATGAAATGATGTTGTAATCTTTCATACCATACTTATAATCCTTTCTTTCAAATATTATGTCTAACATATCAAGCAACAATCAAGTAATATCTAATAAAATATGAGAAGAGAAATAGGAAGTATGTTGGTGAATTTTGTGGGGCCCATGGACCGTAAGTTCATATGGGGGGGGGGGTAAAATGAAACTTTGAATGGTAAGTTGGAAATTATTAGTTCATGTTCAAGTATAAGATTACATGTATTAGTTAGTAGATTTCTAGTGGGTGTTATGGTGTTCGGGGATCATGTCTAGCTTAGAAAAATAAAAACAATGCTTCTTGCAATATTTTAGTGTTCCGGGAAATGTCCGGTTGGTCGGTTAGATAACGTTCCGTTAAAGTGCTAGGTTATATCGTAAAGTGTCCTTTATGTTACTATTTGTAACACTTTTAATTCCCAACACTTAGGAAAACATTCAGGACCATTTTGTCAATTTTTATGTACAAGACTAGTATGTTAACAAGCACATGTAAGTATGACGCAGTAATCAGAAAGCAGTTAAGTAATTCAACACAGTCATCAAGCACTTTAATTAATATTAATAAATCGTACGGATACATGTAATTATGAGGGTTGTCACATTCTCCCCCTGTTAAGAAAATTTCGTCCCGAAATTTAGCGCGTGGTTACTGAGGAAGCTAGTTAAGTTGCGTGGTTTACTGGTTTTTCCTGGGGTGTCACAACATCGGCTTTCTTTAAGTCTTCTTGGGATATTGTGGGTGAAGATGTGTCTTCTGCTGTCTTAGAGTTTTTTGATAATGGAAAACTGTTAAAACAATTAAATCACACCATTCTGGCTCTTGTTCCTAAGGTTGACACTCCGGATTCGGTGCTTGACTATCGTCCGATATCTTGCTGTAATATATTGTATAAGTGCATAAGCAAGATCATTACGGATAGAATCAAGGGTAGTTTGGAGAAGTTGGTTAGTATTAACTAGTCCGCTTTTGTGCCGGGTAGGAAAATATCGGACAATATCTTGTTAACTCAGGAGCTGATGCATAACTACCATTTGAGTAAGGGCCCCGCTAGATGTGCTTTCAAGATTGATATTCAGAAAGCCTATGATACGGTTAACTGGGTGTTCTTAGAGAATGTGCTCAAGGCTTTTGGGTTTCACCATAAAATGGTTGCATGGATTATGGCTTGTGTTACTACGACGTCGTTTTCGATTAGCATTAACGGTAATCTGCATGGATATTTTAGAGGGAAACGGGGGTTGAGACAAGGTGATCCTATGTCGCCATATCTTTTCACGTTGGTTATGGAAGTTTTATCGTTATTGCTTCAGCATGCGGCTGTGTCTAGTAATGGGTTCAAGTATCATGCTCAGTGTGCTAAACAGAAGATAATTAATGTCTCCTTTGCTGATGATCTTTTTATTTTCGTGCATGGGGATGTTTGGTCCGTGGGGAAGGTTAAGCAAGCTCTTGAGAGGTTCACCAGTATATCTGGTTTGGTTCCGAGTCCAGCTAAAAGTACGGTTTATTTTTGTAATGTTCCGCTTAATGTTAGACATGATATTCTCCGTTTGATGCCTTTTCAGGAGGGCTCTTTTCCGGTTAGATATTTGGGGGTGCCGCTAATTACCACTAAGCTGATTTTTAAGGATTGTAAACCCCTTGTTGATCGTATGGAAAAGAAGATTGATAGTTGGCTGAATAAATCTTTATCCTTTGCGGGTAGGTTACAGCTTGTTAATTCCGTTCAATCCTCCATGCATATTTATTGGGCGTCGGTCTTTATTATTCCTACTCGGGTTATACATGAGCTGGAGAAGTATATGAGGAGGTTCTTGTGGAATGTTGGGTCACAGGGAAGGGCGAAAGCTAAAGTGGCTTGGTCAGATATTTGTTTGCCTAAGGCGGAAGGTGGGCTCGGTATTCGGAGCATATCGGACGTCAACAAGGCTCTCATGACCAGCCATATCTGGAGCATTCTTACTAAAAGGAAGTCATTGTGGGTCGAATGGATTTACTCTCATAAGTTGAAAGATCGTAGTTTTTGGGACGTCCAGTCCCGTGGGAGTATTAGCTGGGGATGGAGGAAACTCCTTTCCATTCGAGACATTGTTCGGCTGTTCATTTGGAAGTTGGTTAGGAGTGGGCTTCAAACAAATGTGTGGAGTGATAACTGGTGCCATCTTAGTCCGCTTAGCTCTTTCATAACTCCAAGACGTATTTCTAATGCGGGGTTTTCTATGTCATCTTCTCTTGCGGACCTGATTGATGTTAATGGGCAATGGAAGTGGCCGCAAGCTTGGTATGATATCTATCCAGTGTTGATTGAGTTGAATGTTCCTCAGTTGATTCACAACATGGAAGACCGTACAAGCTGGAAAGAATTAGAGGGTAACAATTGTCATTTTCTGTCGTTGGAGTTCTGGAATGTGATTAGACATCGTGAGAGCCTGGTGCCTTGGGTTAATGGGGTTTGGTTTTCGCAATGTACCCCAAGACACTCGTTTCACTTATGGTTGGTTATCAAGAACAAGCTTAAGACGCAGGATAGGTTGGCTGTGTGGGAGGTGGGAAGTGCAACTAATCTGAATCTTATGTGTTGCCCCTTATGCAGAAATAATCGAGATTCTAGAGACCATCTTTTCTTTCAATGTTCATTTGCTTCGAATGTATGGAAGGAGGCTGATGGTTGCTTTGGAAAAGGTTGATGATTCGTGGCAGTCTATAATGGATTGGATGACCCAAAATGCTTCGTCCAAGAAGACAGAGCATATTGTTTGCAAGTTAGTCATTTCGGCGGCTACTTATTTTATATGGCTTGAGAGAAATAATTGCCTGTTTTCTAATGATCATGCAAATGTTGCTTCGGTGGTTGGGAGGATCAAGAACACGGTCAGGTTACATCTAATGGGACTCGAGTTTAGAGGAGATTCTAAAGTTGACAAGATGCTAAAGAAGTGGGAGATCGCTAGGAACGAGGAAGAGAACGACCCGGGTTAGAGGCTAGCTCGTGGATTGTATAGTTTAGAGTGTGTGGCTCGGGGCCGTTTTGTTTTTTGGGCTGTTTTTTGTTTGGTTTTGTACTTAACTGGGGTTGTGTGTGTGGTTTTTTGTTTTCCTAGGCTTCGGTTGTGTAGCCTAGTTGGTGTGTCATTCTGGCATGCCCTTGTACTGTTGAGTTATTTATAAAATTCACCTGGGGTAACCCTTTACCCAAAAAATAGTATTCGAATCTCCCAAAGACAGCCAATCCACCTTGGACTTATGTTGAAGAAATAACGCTTCATCCCGAACATCCTCTTTATACATACAAAGCGCACTATCAAGTTTAGTCATCAACTCGCCATTACCCGGGCTCCTATCCAACTCGAACCGACACTCCTCCAGAAGCTTCCTCGTATCTTTAACCTTGTCATGTAAATTTCCTTGATCAAACAGGAGTTTACGAAGAGGTCCCTTCAAGAGCCTAAGTTTCTTTACCACCTTAAACATAGCATATCCCGAAAAATCTGTTTCCCAAACCCGAGTAACCTCCTCACGAAACCGACTCTTCTTCGCAATTAAATTTACAAACTTAAAAGGCTTAGGTTTATTCCGTTCCACATTCGGAAGAACAAGAATGCAAGGCATATGGTCAGATACCCGATATGGCAAAAAAAGGCCCGCCGCATCTTTCAAGACATCAATAAGATACACATTCCCTAGAATACGATCTATCTTTTTAAAGATTGCATTCCCATTTTTTTGTTTGTTCGTCCAAGTGTAATGAAAACCAGAACTATTGACATCAAACACATCAATAGCATTCACACATTCCTTGAATTCCCTTGTGCTAATACTGCTCGTAGAGGTTCCCGTTAGAGTATCGTCCAATTCCAACGTAGCATTAAAGTCACCCATAATGGCCCACGGTTTATTCCGCATAAACGAGTAGTGTTGACAAAGGTCCTTCCATAAATCCCTTCTATCCTTGTAAACGAAAGAGCAAAATAACGACTTTTTATCAAGCTTGAACACAATCTGCGTATGAACCACTTGATTCGTATGAGCAAGAATCATAACATCCACAATATTTTCATCCCAACCCACCATTATTCGCGTCCCTCTAGAACAACAACTAGCATTAGTGGCCCATTTCCAATTACTACAAACTTTTTTGCAAACATCCGACACATTCGAAGCATCCACATGAGTTTCCATAATAGCACGTACATGTACATGATTATCAGAAATTACTTAACGAACCTCCTTTTTCTTAAGGGAGCGGTTCAACCCCCTAATATTCCAAGCGGCGATGCTACCCATTAGAAACCCCGTTACCGGGTGTGCTTGCACCCTCAGATTTATTACCATCAATCTTCCTATCCATAAACTTCGGAATCTCATCTAACAGGTCATCCACTCCAATATCATCTATAATAATCTGATCCTTAGAACCCTTACTTCCATTATTGATAGACTTCCCTTGTTTCACCGGAATAGCGCTAGACTCATCCATTCTATTGACAGTCTCCTCGTCTTGTAACACATCAAAAGGATTCGACACCTTTACCTGATTGGCGGACGAAGAAGCTTTATCCGATTGAGTATTGGCTTTAATAATCGGCCTATAAACCTTCTTCGGCTTCTTGTTATTCACCTGGAACCCTTGCTGTCCCTCTTTTTTGTTCTTGCCTTTAAATTCCTTAAAATTATCCGCATCACTCTTGGTTCCATCATCCACTACCGTCTTCAGATTTTTCGGGCATTGGTTACTCTCATGCCCAAAAACACAACACGTATCACACCTAAGCGGCTCCCAATCATATTCTACTTTCACCTCAGCCATCGAAAATCCACTCCCACCCAAACCTGGGACCGCCACTTTCACTGTTCTTTTTAGCTCGGATCCAGCGTGCACCTCAATGAGAGCTCTAGCAAAACTGCTTCTACCCCAAGATTCAGCACACATCGATGTCATGTACGAATCTAACATTTTCGGTTCCCCTATTTTAGAAGCTAATAAACTTAATCCATCCTCAGTAAACGCCCCCAAAGGCACATCATGCATCTTTACCCACACAGGAATAGCCGTGATATCTTCTTTAACAAGGTTAACCGAAGGTGACCACTCATTCAAAATAATCGGGACATTCCTAATCATCCACGGTCCATCCTCCAGCAATTTTTCCATCCCCGTCTTAGAGTTAAACTTAAAAAAGTATTCTACAACTGGAAACGCCAATCGCTTACCCAAGAAATATCCATATAACGTATTTGCAAATCGATCATTAACTTGTTTCACCGATTCCACAGGAATCACAACGTCCACCCCGTCCATCTTCTCCACCGTTTCCAGCTTCCTGAAGTTTACTTTCACGGGTTCCTTCTGGGTTTGAACAGCCTTTGCATACGAGATAGGTTTGTTAATGGCATTTTCCAAAGTATCCTCATTACTTTTCTCAGCAAACATTTGACTTTTAGTACCCATATTATCAATCGGAACAGAACTTGATACAGTCTCCACATGCAGATCATGTATATGAGAAACATTACCTGAATAACTACCATCCGGACCCTTATGACCAAACTTGTTCAGATTCAAACTAGCAAATGTCGTTGGCTTAACCGGTGGATCTCCAACTGGTTTGGAGATCTTTGACAAACCATCCAGAACCGAAGTACCCGATGTAGCATACAATCCCCTTCTAGGCATCATTGGATTCCCTTCAATATTCGTTACTCGTAGACCAATGCCACGTACAGGAGCTGTACCAGGGGTTATATCCGAATCATCATTCACGTTATCAGCAGTATTAGACAAAATTGGATATCCATCCGCATCAAATACATCAACTCTCTCACTCATCACGTAAATCAGACAACCATGCACCAGAAAATACGAAAACTAGCCATCAAACACGAAAGAAAAAAACACTAGTAGGTGTAAAAATAAAAAAACCCTAATTCTCTCTCTAGCATGGCGATTTCCTTTCATCTTGCAACCTTCGATTTTGCTTTTTGATCTTTGTATAACAGTCTGATTATTGGAATATTGATTTATCAATACATCTAATTCGAACTTGTTACCAAAGGGATAGAGTTTAATCTAGGGTTTCTGTTTTTGTTTGCTTCCAATCGCCGCCCTAGTTCTTGTGTCGATCTGATTGTATAGAGGTGTGGGTTTGTTAGATTTTGACTTACTAATTCCGCTATATGATTTCGAAAGATACATGGGTTAGGGTTAGCTAGTTTAGGGTTTCTTATTTTCGTTTGTTCGTTGTTTTGTTTCTGGATTTCACTGGTTTGTTCGTGCATGGTAGTCTGAAACTTGGTGTTTATAGAGAGTTGTATTTCTTAGTATGGATGATCGTAATAAATCCGGGAATTTTCAGCATGATGGCCGTCAAAACCCTGCTTTGTCTTTTAAGAGTCTTGCGGACAGGGTTGTTGATATTGATGGCAAAACATTTGTGCCACGTAGAGGAACGGTAGTGAACGAGAAGGCGGAGGGTAACCGTATTAATGTGATAGATGAGTTGCTGAAAGTAACAGTTCCAGTCGATCTAGAAGATGTGCAATCGGCGACTATGGCATCTGAGAATATTCATGCAGGAGGAGGTGTGACGGAAGATAATCAGGTTAATGTGGGGATTCATAAACCCTTGTCCTATGCTGAATCAGTCTTGAATAATAACTCTAAAAAGGTAAAATTTCGGAACCTTGCTAGTGTTGAGAAACAAGATGGCTGTGATGTGGTTCTTCCCCGGGATTCGGTTAGGGCTGTTCAGGATAAGCTTGCCAATACTTTATATGGATATTTTTTGGGTGATCGTGTGGCCGACCCGGTAGTAGAGTATTTCGTTCGAAACAATTGGAAGAAATTCGGCTTGCAGAAATCCATGATGAATGCTAATGGATTTTTTCTTTTTCAAATTCGCGGATCAATCTGGCATGATGAATGCTCTTAAAGCTGGCCCGTGGATTATTCGGTCACAACCATTATTTTTAAATATCTGGTCGGCATCTACTAAGCTTGAGAAAAAGGAAGTAAAACACTTACAACTCTGGGTAAAGATCCATGATGTCCCAATTGCTGCTTACACGGAAGATGGGTTAAGTCTTATAGCGACTGCGATTGGAGAACCGAAAATGCTGGATTCGTTTACTACAACTATGTGTATGGATGCTTGGGGGAGGAGTAGTTATGCTCGTGCTCTTATTGAGATCTCTGCCGAAAATGATTTTAAAGAGGAGTTAGTCATTGCTGTCCCAGATCTTGATGGAGATGGTTTTGTTAAAGAAAAGTTGTATGTCAAGTATGAGTGGAGTCCGCATAGATGTAGTCAATGTCATGTGTTTGGTCATTCTGATGAAGGGTGTCCGAAACAAGTAAGGAATAATCTGAAGCAGCAATATGCTAAGGTTTTTGATAAACGAAAAGTAACCTTTATGCTACCATTGAATGATGTTGAAAACGTTATCGGTTGTTCTGATTCTCCTAATCAGCAATATGCTAAGGTTTTTGATAAACGAAAAGTAGCTTTTGTGCTTCCTTTGAATGATGTTAGTCCTAGCTCCCGAGCTAATTCTCAACATCAACCGTACGCTAATGTTGTGTCAAACAAACAAGCTGATCAGGGTGGTGTTAAGGTGGATTTTGGTTCGAAAACTCAATATCAAAATCAGAATGTTGATAATTCAGCTAGGAATGCTAATGAGTCGGCTGATCAAGTCCCTAATATTAATTTTCGATCATTAAAGTCGGATGTCTCATTGGATGGAGTGGATGTTGTCCTACCAATCGAATCTGTTCGTCAGGTTAATAACAGGTTAGCGAATACTCTTTATGGTTACTTCCTGGGGGATAGAATTGCTTACCCGGTTGTTGAATACTTTGTGAGAAAAAATTGGAAGAAACATGGTCTTCAGAAAACCATGACGAACTCGAATGGATTTTTCTTCTTCAAGTTTGAAGACAGAAAGGGTATGAATAACGTGCTTGAAGGGGGTCCGTGGCTGATTCGTAATAAACCACTTTTTCTCAACACTTGGTCCCCTACAAGTACTCTTAAAAAAGAAGATATTAAAAAGGTAGCGGTTTGGGTGATATTGCATGAGGTTCCTCTAGCGGCGTATACTGATGATGGGTTAAGCATGTTGGCGTCTAAAATTGGTTCTCCTTTGCGGTTGGATTCGTATACTAGTGATATGTGTAACGAGGCTTGGGGACGAAGCAGCTATGCTAGGGCCCTCATTGATATCTCTGCTGAACATGATTTTAAAGAGGTCCTAACCATGGCTATTCCTGAGTTGGATGAGAACAAGTATGTCAATGAGACTATTTGTGTGGAATATGAATGGAAACCCCCGAGATGTGCCCACTGTTGTGTATTTGGGCATGATTCTGAGGAGTGTCCAAAATGCATTCGATCGACAGTGATACCTCCTACAAACAGTCCGAAAGTAGATGAGGATGGTTATACGGAAGTCAAGACAAAGAAGAATGTAAAGAAGAGCGGTCTTCAAGTTAACAATCAAAAGCCCAAGTTTGAATATAGACCTGTGGATAAAAAGAAAAAGGCAGTGAGTTCTTCCTACATGAATGCGCGGTGCACTAGTTCGTCCAAGGTTCAAACACACAATTCGTTTAGTGCTCTTGGGTTTGTTGGGGGGAATGGAGGTTCCTTCAAGGGGAGATATAAAGGGGGACGTGAGCTAAATGAGGAGTCTGACGATGACGAGGTAGAGGTTGTATATGATGAAATGAATGAGTTTATGACATCGGGTACACATCCTACGTCTTCCAGTACAGGGGCAAGCACCTCTCACATAAGGTTGGCCAATGGATAGGTGGCTTCTGTTTCATGCTAAGGGGCTGCCGGTTGGTAGCAATTTCATTTTTGATGATGACGGTTGATGTCGTTTGTTTGATGTTTTCGTTTGTCTACTAGTTAGTCATTATTATGATTGTAGTAGGCTAGTTTGAGGTGGTAACTTGGTTTGTTTGCTTTTTTGTTTACATATATGGGGCATGTCCTGTATATGAACTAGTGGGGAACTCATCCTCACTACTTGTACTTATTTGGCGGTTGTCTATAATAGAATCACCGGGGTAACCCTTTACCAAAAAAAAATAATAATAATCTGAAGCAGGGAAGTATGGGAAAAATTGGGAAGAAACAAAAGGAGGTAGCTAAAAATCGTGGACAGGGAAAGAATATGGTTGATGATGATGGGTTTACGATAGTTGATGATAAAAAGACTGCAAAAAGAGCTGGGTTTCCAGTCAATAAACAGAAACCAAAGTTTGAGTACAGGCCAATAGGCAATAAGACGGATGGAGATATCAAGAAAGTTGTTAAACCGACTACTCTGGTGTCTAGCAATCCTTTTGATGTCTTAAGAGATGATGTTGGGGAATCTAGTAAGTCTGGACGGGAGATGGAACGTGGGACCGAGAATTCTGATGATGAGGAGGTGGTGGAAGTATATAATGAAACGAACGAATTTCTTAAAGTAGACTCAGGTCATGATGTTCATAAAAAAAGGGCAAGCACTCCTTCTCCCAAGGTGTTTAAATGATTAGTTTGGCTGTTTGGAATATACGGGGTTTGAACCGACCTCTAAAACAAAATGAGGTTCGTCAGGTTGTTAAAAATAATAAGCTCAGTTTGTGTGCAATCCTAGAGTCTCATGTGGATATGGATAATCTTCGTAAAGTTTGTAACGCTGTGTTCAGGAGATGGGATTGGACCTCTAATGGGGGTTGTTGTAATAAAGGCGCTCGTATTATCTTGGGATGGAATCCGGTGGAAGTGGATGTTATGGTTATTGCTCAGACGGCTCAAATTTTACATGTCCAGGTTATTTGTAAAGCTAATAAGAGTATGTTCTTTTGTTCTTTGGTATATGCTGCGAATTATTATGTTGATCGTATGGATTTATGGCAGAATCTACGTATGCATAAGGGCCTAGCTCATGATAAACCTTGAGTTATTATGGGAGATTTCAACTCTGCTCTTAATCTTGAAGATCGATCGATTGGTAGTTCATCTTTTTCTCCTGGTATTCGTGAATTTAAGGATTGTGTGGAGGATATTGAGGTTTTTGATATTAATCGGACGGGTTTTCACTACACTTGGAGCCAAAAACCCAAAAAGGGTGTCGGGTTATTAAAGAAGATTGATAGAGTTATGGGCAATGCTCCTTTTGTTTGTTTGTTTCCTCAGTCGGTTGCTGTGTTTAGACCTTTTGGAGTTTCGGATCATTGTCCGTGTGTTTTGAAATTGTTTTCGGCTGAGAAATCTAAACCGAGGCCTTTCAAGTTTGCTAATTTCTTAGTGCATAAGCCAGGGTTTATGGATATTGTTAGTTCAAAGTGGGAGGTTAATGTTAGCGGGGTTCACCAGTTCCGTGTTGTTAAGAAACTTACTCTAATGAAATCTTCTCTTCGTGCTCTCTTATTTCAGCAAGGGAACTTACATGATAAGGTTATGAATCTGAGAGGAAAACTTGAGGCTATTCAGCGAGACATTGATAGTGACCCGATGAATGATTTTTTACGCTCTCAAGAAGCCTCTGTGCTTCGTGATTTTCAGGAGGAGTCGCTTGATGAGGAAAGATTCCTAAAGCAGAAGTCTAAAGTAGAATGGCTTCGTGCTGGTGATGCGAATACAACATATTTTCACACATCGTTAAAATGTAGGAACCACATTAATCGTATTGAGGCCATTTCTGATTCTAGTGGAAACTTGTTTGAGGGGGACAAGGCGGCGGCAGCTTTTGTCAATCATTATGAGCATTTTCTAGGTTGTGAGGGTCAAGTTTCTTTGGTTCCTTCACCTGATCTTTTTTTGTAATAAGTTGAATCCGGATAGTGCTAATCATATGGTTCGGCCGGTTACCTTGGAGGAAATTAAATCAGCTATGTTTTCGATTGGGAATGATAAAGCTCCTAGCCCAGATGGTTATACGGCTGCGTTTTTCAAGAGTACTTGGCAAATAGTGGGGAGTGACGTTTCGAAGGCTATTCTTGATTTCTTTAACACGGGTAACCTTCTTCAGCAACTTAATCACACATTAGTTGCTCTGGTTCCCAAGGTGTCGACTCCTACCTATATTACTGATTATCGTCCTATATCATGCTGTAATGTTATTTTTAAATGTATCAGTAAGGTGTTGGCGGATCGGCTGAAAGGTTTTTTGAATGAGATTGTTAGCATTAACCAATCGGCTTTTGTTCCTGGTCGGAAAATTTCAGATAACATTCTTCTTACACAGGAATTAATGCATAACTACCATCGTGATTTTGGCCCCCCGAGGTGTGCTTTTAAGGTAGATATCCAAAAAGCTTATGATACGGTTGAGTGGAGTTTTCTTAAAACTGTGTTGCTTGGTTTTGATTTTAATGGTATCATGGTAGACTGGATCATGTTATGTGTGTCTACCGCCTCTTATTCAGTTTGCGTAAATGGGAATATTAATGGTTTCTTTAAAGGAAAAAGGGGTCTAAGGCAGGGTGATCCTCTGTCTCCTTACCTTTTTACTCTAGTGATGGAAGTTTTGACTTGCATTCTGAACCATGCGACAAGAATTGATTCTTCTTTTCGGTTCCATAATAAATGTGAGAAGCAGAAAATTGTTAACCTGTGCTTTGCGGATGATTTATTCCTTTTTGCTAGGGGTGATGTTTCTTCGGCTAGGTGTGTTATGCTTTCCCTCACAAACTTCACGCGAATGTCGGGATTGGTCCCTAGTATTCAGAAGAGTACAGGGTTTTTCTGTAATGTCCCGAATCATATTAAAAGAGAAATTTGACTATTATGCCGTTTGTTGAGGGTACGTTGCCTGTCAGATACTTGGGGGTCCCTCTAATCTCTTCTAGGTTGTTATACAAAGATTGTAGCATACTTGTGGAATGGCTTGATCGTCGGATCGATAATTGGAATAATAAAATGTTGTCGTTCGCTGGTAGACTTCAACTAATTATCTCGGTTCTCTCAGCTCTTCATGTGTACTGGTCTTCGGTTTTTATTTTACCAGCTAGGGTGGTCAAGGAATTGGAAGCTAAAATGCGGAAGTTTCTGTGGGCTCAATCTTATTCTAAGCGAGGTAGGGCAAAAGTTTCTTGGAAATCTGTTTGTGTGCCGAAGTGTGAAGGGGGTTTGGGTATTCGTCGGATAGCTGATTTTAATAAAGCTCTTATGGTTTCGCATATTTGGAGTATTCTAAGTAATCGTCAATCTTTATGGGTTGCTTGGATCCACTCTTATCGATTAAAAGGTCGGAATTTTGGGATCACAAGGTTCCGACTAGTTGTTGTTGGAGCTGGAGGAAGATGGTTCAGCTTCGGCCCTTGATTCGTCAACATGTTTGGTCTATGCTTGGAGATGGCAGAAATACATCAGCTTGGTTTGACACATGGAGTAATATTGGTCCGTTATGTACGTTCTTGTCTCCGAGAGTCATAACTCGAGAGGGATTCTCCCTCAATGCCACAGTTGCGGATATGTCTTCTAATGGTTCTTGGCTTTGGCCGGTTGCTTGGAGAGATATGTTTCCAGTTCTTATTCAGCTTGATCACATACAACGGGATTTAAATGCTCAAGATCGTCTTCTCTGGAAAGATGGGGATAATGTGGCCGAGCACTCTTCTACTGGAGTTTGGGATTCCGTTCGAACAAGGGAGCAGGAGGTGGATTGGGCTACAATTATTTGGTTTTCTCAATGTATACCTCGACATGCATTTCTGATGTGGCTTATTGTGCGACGTAAGTTATTAACTCAAGACAAAATCTTGCAATGGAATCATACACGGTGTAACAACATGAACTTGATGTGTTGCCTGTTGTGTTATGAGAATGTTGACTCGCATGACCATTTATTTTTTGAGTGCAAGATTTCCACGCAAGTTTGGGAAATGGTTCGTTCTAAAGCTGGTATGGAGAAAGTGGATTCAAAGTGGAGTGCTATTCTCGACTGGCTTGGTATTCATTCACGTTCAAAATCAGCAAAAAATATGGTTTGTAGATTGTTAGTTGCGGCGCTGGCTTACACTATTTGGCAGGAAAGGAATAATCGGCTGTTCAGGAACCACGCTAGACCACCGGATACCTTATGTCAGGCTGTCTTAGAAAGTGTCAGATATAAATTGATGGGGCTCAGATTCAAGAACACTGCGAGAGTTCAGGAGTTACTGGAGAAGTGGGATATTCATGGAGCTGATTTAGTAATGGATAATGGATGAGTTCGTATAGCTCTGGCGTCCTTTTAGTCTAGATAATTTGTCCAGTGGTTGTTTTGGTTTACTATTAGTTGTTTATTTTGTTTTACTTTCATGGGGGTATGTCCCATGTTTGAACTAGTAAGGATGTTACCTTACTACTTGTTTTGTTAGTTTGTGAATATATAAAATCACCGGGGTAACCCTTTACCAAAAAAAAAAAACACGAAAGAAAAAGATAAACCCTAATTTAGCATAAACCCTATCCCATGAATCAATTAAGATCGAATAGAGTTCTTGTTAAGTCTAGGTTTCTGCCTAACCAGAAGGACTGACAAAACAATAGATCTATCCCACCAAATCAACTGCACAGGTTCAAGTTGCGATTACGAAAACGAAACAAAAAACCCTAGATTCAACGCAATCCCTTTGCTAACTAGTTCGAATTAGATGTGTTGATGACAACACTCTAATGATCAGACTGTTATACAAAGATTAAGCAGAAAAATTGAAGGTTGCAAAGGGGGCCAAAATCGCCATGCTAGAGAGAGAAATTAGGGTTCTCACGCTATCTGTTTCAACGTCCCAAAAAAGTGACGAGTTAAACATGTTAAAACATGTTTAACTAAGTCAGAAAACAAGTTTGATATCAAAACAAAGTGTTTTGATACCCAAGAATAGCTTCGTTGCAAAATACGCATAAACACGTATTTTGACCGAGACTATACTCATCACTACGCCTAATCAACGTGGTAATCAGTAGGTATAGTCACAAGGGACTATAACCATCGTGATTACGCTCACGTTGCAAAGTTCAAATGAACTTTGTGTTGACCAAAGACTGGTAAAAGCAGAAAGTCAAACACTGTTTGACTTTCACGCTTGAAAAGCATAAACAAGCATGAAAGAATCTTAGAAAAGGTCCAAGCAAGGAAGAATTGATTCAAAATACTTAGGTATGAAGTGTTAAACTTCAACTTAGAGCAAAATTGAATCAAATGTGAGGAATGAAGTGAAGAACCCACTTCTATTTATAGTAAGTTAGGATCAACAAGATCATTCCAAGTGTTATGAGAATCAATCTTGGCCCTACACTTGTGGAACATGGTTTTTAATACAATGGGATGCTCCAAAACAAGTCCATAGTATTGAAAAATTGCATAAAAGACCCTGAAGTTCAAACTGATTGCATAAAACTGAAGTTTCTGTCAAAACAGGGCCGTCGCGTGCCACGACGCCACCACCCCTTTGGGGTCGCACGACGCCACGGCCTATCTGATCCAGAAAGTTTCGAAACTTGGCAAAAATGGTCCCTGCAGCATGTTTAAGCCATTTTCGACGCGTTTAAACCCCGTTAACCCATTTTCAAGGCCCTACAAGGATGTTAAAGCATAGGGGACTTGAAACTTGCTTGAAATTATCTCGGATGTCGGTTCGTTTGGTCGTACGATCACGTTATTTGGTTAATTACGACGAAACATGAACGGACGCGAAAAACGATCCAAATTACACGACGAATGGAATTTTAGCATGCCAACCACTAAAATAAAATATTTTAATGATTACACAAATTTTTGGATGTCCGGATATGTTCAGAACGTATGATATGCGCGTAAATGCAAACTTATGCACTTTTTGACGCTTTTAGTCCCTGATTGACCAATAAGTTTATTTTCGCATACCGAACCCCTCAAAGCCTATTTCTAAGCTATGTAAAGGATATTTAGGGTATGTTAAGCTTATGATCAAGTTCCGGAATGTTCGTTACTATACGAATTGGCATACTTTCGCAGTTTGTCGAAAATAGTCCCTGTAAGCGAATAAACTTGTTTTTGTCATACCAAACCCTTCAAAACTTATTTCTAAGTTATGTAAGGGTTATTTAAGTTATGTTAAGCATATATTGAGGTTCCGGAGTGTTTATCGCGTTAAACTAATTACGTTTACGCATCAGTTTGCGTATAACTTTCTAGAAAGTGGTATAGAGTTTGAAATTGAACAAAAATCAAAACGTGCAAAATGTCAAACATAAATAAAAAAAATATTGGGATCAAATCACATTGTTTTATTGATAATTGAACTATTCAGAGTTTGTACAATGATTACAAGCACAGATGTCACAGTCTCCCCTACTTTAGGAAATTTTGTCCCGAAATTTATTTAGAGGAAACTTGTGAGAATAGATGTGGATATTTCGCCTTCATTTGATCTTCACGTTCCCAAGTAAATTCTGGTCCACGTTTAGATTCCCAGCGAACTTTGAAAAGTGGAATGCGCTTGCGTTTGAGCCATTTGACCTCACGGTCCATGATTTCCACAGGCTTCTCAACGAAATGCATTGTGTCATCAACACGAATCTCATCAAGTGGTATGTGGAGGTTCTCGTCAGCTAAACACTTTTTGAGATTGGACACATGGAAGGTTGGATGAACATTTCCGAGTTTAGGAGGTAACTCAAGTCTGTGGGCTACCTTTCCGATTCTTTCGACGATCTTGAATGGTCCAACATATCTAGGTGCAAGTTTTCCTTTCTTTCCAAATCTAATCACACCTTTCCAACGTGAAACCTTGAGTAGAACGCGATCACCGACTTGAAATTCCAAGGGCTTGCGTCGTCGATCCACGTAACTCTTTTGACGGCTTCGAGCTGTCTGAAGGTTATCGCGAACTTTCTTAACCTTATCTGTAGTTTCTAGAATGAGCTCAGGTCCAGTAAGCTGAGCTTCACCGATCTCATTCCAGCAGACTGGTGAACGACATTTTCGACCGTATAAAGCCTCGAAAGGAGCCATCTTGATGCTGGAGTGATAATTATTGTTGTAGGAGAATTCAATCAACAGAAGATACGAATCCCAACTACCACCAAAATCGATCACACAAGCTCTAAGCATATCCTCCAGTGTCTGGATTGTTCTTTCAGATTGACCATATGATTGCGGATGATAAGTTGTGCTGAAATTAAGTTGGGTTCCCATTGCAGATTGCATGGTTCTCCAAAAGTGAGACGAAAATCGAGCATCTCTATCAGATATAATGTTCAAAGGAACACCATGTCGGGATACAATCTCATCCACATAGATTTTAGCAAGTTTGTCAGCAGATAGATCCTTACGGATAGGCAAGAAATGTGCTGACTTTGTAAGACGATCAACAACTACCCAAATTGCATCATGACCTTTCTTAGTGCGTGGCAACTTAGTAATAAGATCCATAGCAATGTTTTCCCATTTCCAAACTGGAATCTCTGGTTGCTCCAATAATCCTGAGGGATGTTGATGTTCAGCCTTAACCTTAAGACTAGTAAGGCATTTTGATACGTATAAGGCAATGTCTTTCTTCATACCGAGCCACCAATACTGGGTTCGAAGATCCTTATACATTTTGTCTGCACCAGGATGAATAGAATAACGAGACCTATGAGCTTCATCCATTAACAAAGTGCGGAGATTGTCTTAACTTGGGACCCACAAACGGTCCATGAAATAATACAATCCATTGTCTTTCAGTTCAAGATCAGGCTTGATATGATATGGTAATTCTTTACCCATCAAGTTTTGCGAAACACAAGTATGCTGAGCCTGAGAAATGCGGGTTTGAATATCAGTTCGAACTTGTACACAGTGAAGCTTGACACGCTCTTTACGACTCAATGCGTCAGCCACAACATTCCCCTTACCAGGATGGTAGCGAATTTCGCAGTCATAGTCATCTAAAAGTTCAACCCAACGTCGTTGCCTCATATTAAGCTCTTTCTGATTGAAAATATGCTGAAGACTTTTGTGGTCAGTGAAAACCACACATTTAGTACCATACAGATAGTGTCTCCAAATTTTGAGAGCAAAGACTACAACACCTAACTCAAGATCATGAGTCATGTAGTTCTTCTCGTGTATCTTCAACTGTCTTGATGCATAAGCTATAACTTTGTTCCTTTGCATGAGAACACAGCCAAGTCCCAAATTTGATGCATCACAATACACGACAAAATCATCGTTGCCCTTAGGTAAAGATAGAATAGGTGCATCACAAAGTTTTTGTTTCAAGGTCTGAAATGCTTCTTCTGAGTTAGAGCAGTGAGAGGAACTGCGATCTTGGAGAAGTTTTCGATAAGGCGGCGGTAATAACCCGCGGAACGAACCTCAGTAGGAGTAGTAGGCGTATCCCAATCCTTAATCGCACTGATCTTGGTGGGATCTACACGAATACCTTGTTCGTTAACGATATGTCCCAAAAATTGAACTTCTTTAAGCCAAAATTCGCACTTGGAGAACTTGGCAAAAAGTTGTTCTTTCTTCAGGAGTTCCATAGTAAGACGGAGATGTTGTTCATGATCGGCTCGTGTCTTGGAATAGATTAAAATGTGTCACACCCCGACCACGTAAAACAACTAAACGTGGCGGAAACGTCGGGGAGTGTCGTAACATAATCATTGTTTCTGTGGTTCGTGACAAGCCGTGGGCTCATGTAACCCTAAATCTCATCGTATTCTACCGATTAACAGGTTGGTCATCAGCATCCTTGCTCTAGTACTGATTCTGTTCATTGCAGTGTTCGTGTGATATTAGGGTTTTGTTTAAAGAATAATCGCCGCCTTGTGTCTTTCTGTGGTTCGATCGGATTCGATAGTTTTTCACTATCTGATTTGCAAGATTCATGGGATAGGGCTTTGCTAGATTAGGGTTTTAGTTTTGGTTTTCTTAATTGTTTATTGTTGCTCGGGTTTCTTGCTGCATCGGCTGTGTTCGAGTTTATTGGAGAGAGTTGTATTGTACCGAATGGATGAACATAAGACACATGAGGTCTTTCACCATGATGACGGCGGCAGATCTTCTTTCTCGTTTGCAGGTTTGGCCAGCCGAGTTATGGATGTTGAAGGCCCATACATGGCTTCCTCGACGGGGTACAATTCAGTCTCCAACTGATCCTTGTAAGTTTAATTTAATTGATGAACTGTCAAAGGTTTCTGTTCCAATCTCTGTGGAGAAGATGCGTTCAGGTTCGGATAGTGCAGGGATTGTTCATACTACCATGGGGTATGCGCCAACATCAGATTACAATGGAAATGTTCCAACATCTTGTTCGGCTGATAAAGGGAAACCAACAGGTTCGGGTTCTGCGGAACGATTATCTTTTGCTAATGTAGTGAAGGATAATAAAGAGAATGTGAAGGTGAATTTCAGGGTGATGGAATCGAGTGAGGAAGTCGACGGTGCTGAGGTTGTTATTCCATTGTCTTCAGTTAAACAAGTTACTGATAGGTATGCAAACAATTTGTATGGGTACTTTTTGGGTAAACGACTGGCATTTCCTGTGGTGGATTTCTTTGCAAAGAACAATTGGGTAAAATATGGTCTGTCAAGACTTATGATGAATTCACACAGGTTCTTTTTCTTCAAGTTCAAAACTAAAGAAGGGATGGACCAAATGTTAGAGGATGGACCGTGGATGATAAGAAATGTTCCTATAATTTTGAAACAGTGGTCGGCCTCTATCAAGTTGGAAAAAGAGGATATAAAATCTATTCCAGTTTGGGTCAAGATGCATGATGTGCCTTTAGCGGCATTTACTGAGGATGGGCTTAGTTTACTTGCATCTAAGATTGGGGTGCCTAAGATGTTGGACTCGTATACTGCCACAATGTGTGCGGAATCTAGGGGAAGAAGCAGCTATGCTAGAGCACTTATTGAAGTTCAGGCAGGGGTTGATATAAAGAAGAGTGTAACTGTTGCAATCCCATCTTTGGATGGTAATGGTCATTCAATGGTGGATGTTAAGATTGAGTATGATTGGGAGCCTTTAAGGTGTTCATCTTGTTATGTGTTCGGTCATGAAGAAAGCTCGTGTCCTAAGAACCCTCAGGTAAGTTCGATTGGGGATGCTGAGAAGAAGAATAATGATGAATTTCAGGTCGTGGGTGCCAAAAAGAAGAAAGCTAATAATCAAGGGCTTCATATGAAAAATCAGAAGCCTAAGTTAGTCTATAGACCAGTTGTCAAACCTAAACCGAAATCGTCTTTGAGGAATCCGATAATTAATCAGGTCTCAACGTCGAACCCTTTTGATATCCTTAAAGACGATGACGGTAATCAAGGAGGTACCACTGTGGGTCGAGTGGAGAAGAAGGAGAAACGGTCGAGTGACAGGCAGGAATCGAATGAGGAGGAGGTCGTTGAAGTCTACAATGAAACTAGTGAATTTATGACATCGGGTACTCATTCTTTTTCTTCGAAAGCAGGGGCAAGCACCTCTTCCACCAAATTCTCTAATGGATAGGCTGCTTTCTGGTCGTTTGAAGGGGTTGCTGGTTTGTGGCAACTTTATCTTTGATGATGGCGGTTGAGGATTATGTTTTGTGTTTTGCATTGTTTTGTCTACTAGAAATCTTTTCATGATGTATAGTAGGCTAGGTTATGGGGTGTCATAGGTATTTTGTTTTGTTTTGATATACATATATGGGGCATGTCCTGTATATGAACTAGTGTGGAACACATCCTCACTACTTGTACTTAATTGCGGTTGCATTTTAATAGAATCACCGGGGTAACCCTTTACCCAAAAAAAATTACCAATTATGCATAAAAGGGCATTTTGGTCATTTACCTAAGGCATATAAACTACCTATCATATAACTAATTAAACCTAAGTGACCATAAGGTATAACCTCGGAAGGTTATTCCCTATGCAACTATGGTCACTAAACATGTTTGGTCGGATCCTAGTGATCGACCAAACGGGTCGAGTTCGAAAGTCTAAGCGGGTGTTTAGTCCGCTTGACTTTTTTTTTGGGTAAAGGGTTACCCCGGTGATTCTATTATAGACAACCGCCAAATAAGTACAAGTAGTGAGGATGAGTTCCCCACTAGTTCATATACAGGACAGGCCCCATATATGTAAGCAAAAAACAAAACAACCCAAAATACCACCTCGACCTAGCCTACTACAATCATGATTGTGACTAACTAGTAGACAAAACGAAAATAAATCAAACAACAACGTCAACCACCATCATCAAAAATGAAATTGCCACCAACCGGCAGCCCCCTAGCATGCTAAAAGTGACGAGCTAAACATGCTAAAACATGTTTAGTTAAGTTAGAAAACAGGTTTGGTATCAAAAAAATGGTTTTGATACCTAAAAGTAGTTTGGTTACAAAATACGCGAGAACACGCATTTTGGCCGAAACTACGACTCGTCACTGAGCCTAGATAACGTGGTAATCAGTAGGTATAGTCACTAGGGACTATAACCATCGTGATTACGCTCACGTTATGAAGTTCAAACGAACTTCGCATTGACCATAAACTGGTCAATGCAGAAAGTCAAACACAGTTTGACTTTGACGCTAAAAACGCGTAAAAAGAACGAAGGAATACTTACAAAGGGTCCCCCCAAGTTTGATTTTCCAAGTATTCTCAGGTATGAAGTGGTTAACACTTCAACTTAGAGAAATTTCAGAAAATCAAGTGGGTTTTGAGCTAAAGAGGTGGGGGGTATTTATAGTTTAGAACCGTTAGGATCGTTTATCGGGAAATGAGCTTCGATCATGGCCGTACACCTCATGCCCATTGATTTGCAATACTAGGGGTGCCCCAATACCAGCCAATGGTATTGAAAAAGTTACAAAATAGACCCTGAACTTCAAGAGAAATGCTGAAAATTGCTAAAAAATCAAGTTTCTGTCCAGATCAGGCGCTCGTGTCACGCCACGGGGAAGGCAGAAGCTGGTGGCACAGCGCCACCAGTCACAAGTTCCAGAAAAGTTTGAAAATTGGCAGAAATGGTCCCTGCACATGTTTAAGGCCTTTTTCGATGCGTTTAAACCCCGTTAACCTCATTTCAAGGCTCTAAAATGAAGTTAAAGTATAGGGAACTCAAAACATGCTCAAAAACATCTCGGATGTCGGCTCGTTTGGTCGTACGGTTGCGTTATTCGGTTAATTACGACGAAAGTCTAACGAACGCAAAAACGATCCAAATTACGCGACGAATGGAATTTTATCAAGCCAATCACTAAAATAAAATATTTTAATGATTACATAAATTTTTGGATGTCCGGATATATTCAGAATGTAAGATATGCGCGAAAATGCAAACTTATGCACTTTTTGACGCTTTTAGTCCCTGAATGACCAATAAAGTTTGTTTTAGCATACCGAACCCCTCAAAGCCTATTTCTAAGCTATGTATAGGATATTTAGGGTATGTTTAACTTATGATCATGTTCCGGAATGTTCGTTACTATAAAAATCGATATAGTTTCACAGTTTGACACAATTAGTCCCTGCGATCGAACAAACTTGATTTCAACACACCAAACCATCCAAAGCTTATTTCTAAGTCATGTGGAGGTTATTTAAGGTATGTTAAGCCTATGTCACTATTCCAGAGTGTTTGTCGCATTATAATGACTGCGTTTACGCACCAGTTTGCGTATAACCTTCCAGAAAGCGATTTAAAGCTTGAAATCGGAATCGAATCAAATTGTAAAATCATCAAACACAAATACACACATAATAACACCAAAACACATATAATAACACCAAAGCACATTGTTTTATTAATAATCAACATTGTTTTACATTATACATCGATTACAGAACACAGTTGTCACAATCACCCTCCCTTGAACCTGAACTGGTCGAGAGAGATGAACCTGCACCACATTTTATAACCTTCGAACCGAAAGCACCAACTAGAGATGGAATTCCAGAACCAAAACCACTCCGTTGAGAGCTCCGTGACTCATTCAAAGGAAGGTCCACCAATGATTGCCATTCTCCCCTATCTGTCTCTTGATCCCTCATTCCACTAATCCGTTGTTACTTTACTGATTCATTCAAGGCATAGACTCCCTCTTTGTTTTATTAGCGCAGGAACGATGAAAGCCGCTTAAGACTCAAAGGGCTAGGCCCCCGGGAGGGCTTTCAGGGACTAGGTAGGGTGGATTATAAAGCTTGGGGCTAAGGTTTGTCCATTGGGATTGGGCATGGACGACTGGGCCAGCATTGATGAAAAATGACAAAAGAAAAACTTCTCCCATCGCATCATTAACCGGTGTAGGATTAAAGATCAGGTCTAGGATTCGAGTCAAATCGACCTTCCCTCTCATCTCAGGGTGAGGTAAGGAATTCAAGCAAATGTTCGTTCTTCAACCTCTCGGCTGCTCAAGAAGTTGGACTAGCTGCTCCTCCGACCCGGATGGAGTATAGTAGAAGGGCAGAGCAAAGCCTTGCAGTAGGAAGGTGTTCGTTGCTGGGACGGGTTCAAACTGGACTGGAGGGAGGAGGAATTCAATAGTCCTCTCTTCCTGGAGATTCATCACTGGCTAGGGCTTTCGAATCAAAGCATGGGCATCTGCAACTAAAAGGGAGCAGTAGATCGTCGATAGAAGAGCCATGTCAGTAAACTTCTATTGGGACTTCTATGGTTTATGGATTCGACTAGAGGGACTCCTAGCAGCAAACTAGTATAAAGGGCCCAGACGCAGGAGCCGCCAGCCGGATCGACCAATAAATGATAGGCCAGAGGGATGGCTCATTCAACTAATCAGTGATCCCTGGGCCTACCTAACACAGATGTCCCTGAAATAGGGGATTGGTTTATCAGAAAGCTCAGGCAGGAGGACATTTGTGATACTCTAGGTTTTCCCGAGCAACTCTCTTGTATTAGCATTATGTATACGTATATTATTAAATGAAAGTTTGTGAAGTATCGTAATGTGTTATGTGATCCTTGTATTATGTCATGTGTATGTAGTATATATATGTATATGTGTGTATTGGTGAACCGAGACCACAAGGTCCCGACCCGAGACCACTCGGTCTCGAGTGACCCAAACCAGTTGGGCCACACATCCGTGAAGCCCACTCGAAATCCATTTAGGGTGCACCACCTGAAATGGGTATAAAACCCCCATGAGGCTAGCCGACTTTCCCCTTTGGTGCTATAGCAATCATCATCTCAAATCCCAAACAATCCATCCTCTCCCTCTCTCTCCCCCACTTTCTCTCACTAGAAAACCCTAAAGTTCCACCATCATCCTCCTCCTTTCTACTCGGAACCAACCGGCAACAATAGGACTCTCGGATCAGCTTGTAATCATCACTCGGAGCCTTCACTCTATCACCTTCTTGCACACCTTTGTGTCACACAACAATCGGTTAGTTTGTTTATTTAGAACAAGATAGTATTCTATGCAAAAAGTGCTCATTTGTGTGAATAGTTAGATGTATGATGATAATGTACGACAAAGGTGTGTGCTTGAAGATTGCTATATCGAACTCGTTAACATTGGATTTCGGATTAATTCTAGGTAGGCGATTCTGGTTCCTCCTTGTAATCCTGGATTTTGGTTCATAATCTGATGTATAACAGTCTGAGATTAGAAATCTGATTATTCAGATTGCTATATCGAACTCGTTAGCATTGGATTTCGGATTAATTCTAGCTAGGCGATTCTGGTTCCTCCTTGTAATCCTGGATTTTGGTTCATAATCTGATGTATAACAGTCTGAGATTAGAAATCTGATTATTCAGATTGCTATATCGAACTCGTTAGCATTGGATTTCGGATTAATTCTAGGTTTTTTCCAGATCTTCAATCGCCGCCTTAATCTGTGCTTCAATCAGGTTGTTTAGATCGATTGTTCTACTTGTTTTAACATGACTTCTATACGATCTTGGTAGTAGTATGGACTAGGGTTTCGCTAGATTAGGGTTTTCTATTTTTCTTGCTGTTTGGTCTTCTGGTTTTCTGTTTCGTCGTGCATGGTGTGAATTTTCTTTGCTGATAGTGAGAGTTGACTTTACTAGTATGGAGGAACGTATGAAACCTGCTGTTAACAATCAGGGGGATCGGGGAAAGCCTCCTTTGCAGTTCAAGGGTTTGTCTAGTCGGGGTTTGAATATTGATGGTTTCACATCGTGCCCTCGCCGAGGTACAGTGGTTTCGGATACAGTGGTTTCGGATCAACCTGATCCTAAGATGTTTAATGTTATTGATGAGCTATCCAAGATTACGGTACCGGTTTCTGTGGAAAATAAGCAATCTGATTCTTTGGGCATGCGTAATAGTCTAGAGGGAGTAGGAAGTCTTCATGGAAGTCAGCAGGAACGTGGAAGCACATCAGCACCAAAATCTTACGCTGAATCTGTTGTCGCAGACAAGACAGTAAGGTTAATTTTCGTTCTCTTGCTAGTACAACTGTTCAAGAGGGGTGTGATGTAGTCTTGCCGAGGGAGTCAGTTCGGGCGGTGCAAGACAAACTGGCTAACACGCTTTATGGCTATTTTTTGGGTGATCGTTTGGCCTTTCCTGTGGTAGAATATTTTGTGAGGGTTAACTGGAAACAATTTGGCCTACAAAAATCTATGATGAATGCAAACGGTTTTTTATTTTTCAAGTTCAATGATGAAGTAGGTATGCTCAATGTTCTAAAAGGGGGCCCTTGGATTATTAGATCTCAACCTCTCATCTTAAATGAGTGGAAACCTACAATTAAGCTGGAAAAAAAGGAGGTAAAGAAGGTTCAAGTTTGGGTGAAAATCCATGAAGTACCACTAGCGGCTTATACTGAAGATGGACTTAGCTTAGTGGCGACAACTATTGGTGATCCTAAGATGCTAGACACGTATACCACGGCTATGTGTAATGACGTATGGGGTAGAAGTAGTTATGCCCGGGCATTGATTGAAATTTCGGCTGATAATGAACTGAAAGAAGAGATTACTATAGCTATTCCAGAACCAGAGGGGGGGGGGGGTTTGTAAAAGAGACTATGTATGTTGAGTATGAATGGAGTCCACATCGATGTGCGTATTGTTGTGTTTTTGGCCACTCGAATGAATCTTGTCCGAAGCAACCTAAGAAGATTGGTAAGCCCATTAATGATAATCTATATCGGAACAACATGAATCAACCTCGTTCAGTTAAGAAGCCGCCTGTTATTGATGAGGATGGATACATTGGGGTATATGGTAAAAAGGCGGCTAAAAAGAATGGGATCCAAGTTAATAAGCAGAAGTCGAAATTTGAATATAGACCTGTCATGCCTAAGCCGAAGGGTGAGATTAAAGATAAGAAAACCGTGAACAGGTTTGAATCTACCAATCCGTTTGATGTGCTGAATAAAGTGAACACAAAAGATAAGGATGGGAGTAAAAAGGTAGGGGAGGATGATGGGTATGAAGACTCAGATGATGATGAAGTAACTGAGGTTTATAATGAAACGAATGATTTTCTTCTTAATGGTACTCAGAAGCCGACTAACAATACGGGGCCAAGCACTCCGAGTCAAGTAGTTCCTGATGATTAGTCTTGCAGCCTGGAATATAAGGGGGTTGAACCGCCCTCTGAAACAAATGGAGGTTCGGCAGATTGTGAAAGAGAGTAATTTGACTTTTTGTGCTATTTTAGAGTCGCATGTTGATGTGGGTAACCTTAATAAAGTTTGTAAGTCTGTTTTTCGTAATTGGGATTGGACTTCGAATGGTGGCATATGTGATAAGGGTACTAGGATTATTATCGGCAGGAATCCGGATGTGCTTGAGGTTATGGTTCTGAATCAATCTTCGCAGGTTATGCATATTCAGATTAGATTTAAAAGTGACAAGAAGATGATGTTTTGCTCGATAGTCTATGCGGCTAACTATTATGTTACAAGAAGAGAATTATGGCAACAACTTTCGATGCATAAGGTGTTGGTTGGTAATCAGCCGTGGATAATCATGGGTGATTTTAATTCAGCTCTTAATAATGAAGACAATTCCATGGGAGCTTCTTCATTCTCGGCTGGTATGTCACACCCCTTTCTATGGCGGAAGCACGAGGTGTGATCATGAAAGGTTCTCATTGCATACGAAGAGTAAACATGCTACATGCTCATAAAATAACATCAAATACCATGATTTGAAAACATAAGTTTAGCGTTTACATCGCTAGACAGCTTAAAACATTGTCTCAAAAGTTTACAACTTTATTTAAGGTTAAACACAAGCGACATCCACGAGCATAAGCAAGACCACGCGCACATCCATCCTAGTTACCTGAAATACATGTGAGTTTTTGGAAAAACGTCAACATAATGTTGGTGTGAATTCATGCAGTTTTGTATTTCATGTTTGTATACTTTGTATGAAAACATAGTTTGTGAGTAAATCAAGTTTTCATATATAAATCCAGTTTCATGTGTACCCCACGTACCCATGTATAATTCAATCTTTTCTTGAGTACCCCACGTACTTCAAGTTATATATCAATCCTCTTGAGTACCCCACGTACTTCAAGTTATTTATCAATTCTCTTGAGTACCCCACGTACTTCAAGTTATTTATCAATTTTTGTATGGTATGAATTTTATGTAAATACAGTATTTCTGTACTTATCAGATTGTTAATGGGTTGCAAAGCCATTAACATGTGACACGTCATAGGAAGTCACCAAACCTAAGGCATTTAATTGGTATATTCTGAGACACAAAAGCACTTCCTCGGTTCTCGCCCCGACCGGGAGTGTGGCTGCCAGGCACCCGTTAGATCTAACCTTTTGTTCTGCGGTCTGAATGTATACGTTGATTAATGGTGCTTCTGTACCCTATTCGTGACACTATTTCTCATAACGCATCCTACTTGGTTCTCGTCCTCACCAAGCGCGTTTCTTGTTATCATTTCTCATAGCGCCTTATACTTGGTTCTCGTCTCACCAAATGCGCTTCTCATATTCTTATGTTTCGTCACACTTGGTTCTCGTTCTCACCAAGTGTACTTCTTGTATTTATATCATACCATTTATAAATATTGTACTTTTCTACATGTATTTCACCCCCGAAGTTATAAAAACTGAAAACAGTTAAAGAGAAAAGGGGGAGCATGAACTCACAACTTTGCGTTCCTAGCGTCGTAAACTCCACCGGATTTGCTTAATTAACGTCGTAACCTATACGCGTTTTCTTAACGTTAGTCACTAGACTTGTGTCGCACAAGTACAGTCACTCTCTTTTGTACATATTCTTGTGTTAAAAATATTCTATATTTTTAACTGCGTATCTTACTTATATTATTTCTTCCAAAATAAATATAAGTCTTATGTTTTGCACTTTGCACCCGAATTATGTTTCTTGTATTTTGTATGCGTATTTTTGTGTTTATACTCCTCACGAGTATTTAGTGTATTTTTAAGTCTTAATACACTAGCACGTATCACACATACTATACACACTTAGCACAAAAGTTGGTGATAAAATAATATATATTTTTCTCTCAAAAATATATATACATAATATCCATTTTTATTTTTGAAGAAATCACCATTTCTTATCACCAAAAATTAGGGAAACCTTGGTAATACTCTTAAGTACATTTTTAGGGAATAAGTTTCTCAAAAACTTATATTTTTCTAAGTGTCAAAATTTATAAAAATTTTGACAGAGTTTCCCCTAAAAATGGAGGTTTCCCACGTTTTCAAAACGTGTGTTTATTTTCTTTTAAATCATCATCAATCATCAATAATCAGCAACAACAATTATCAACAATAATCACTACTTTTCCCCACTTCATGAACTTGGATATTTACCAAAATTTGTGTAGTATCTTACTAGCACATTTAGTAAGTCTTGTTATCTTTAAAAATAAGTTTAATTTCTTAAAAACTTTATTTACAACTTCTAGTCGGTTTTTACGAAAACTATTTCTTCGTTAAAACTTTTGTTACACAAGTATCCACACACTTGTTTGTTCACAAAAACCACTTTTGTTTGTGTAAGATCCGGTTTAGAACATGTGATTTCTTTTGATGTTTGGTCTTTTGAAAATACCACTTGTAGATACATAGATCTACTAGTTTTAAACACTTTTGTACAAGTAAAAATACTTTTACACAAGTTCATGTTATTATGTAGTAGTGTTCATCATTTAACCCCTTTTTATACTTTAACAAACTCTATGCCATGATTCTTGAACATGACAAATCCGGGTTAGATGATGATCCGAGCTACCATAACATAGATCGGGCCTAGATAATCACAACTTTCAAACACTACAACTTTTACACATCACATATACTATTAACCACCATTTTTAGAGTTTTTACTAGACTTTAATGCATCAAATCGTATGTTAACGATATTTAACCGACATAAATCCTTTTAACCACCTTAGATAAGCTTAAATATGAGTTTTAAGTGTTATACCTCTAGCTCAAGGCTAGGGAAGATTCTTGGCGAAAAACGGGTGGATAAAAGCCAAAGAAAGAGGTCCTTCGTGTTCCGCTTGCTCCAAGCTTCCTAATACGTGACCTCTAACACTTGTATGATGATGGAATGGCAAGATGGAAATCGAAAATGGATGTGTGTAGGGGAGGGGGTTCGGCCGAGAGTAGAGAGGGCAAAAGAGAGGAGTGTGAAGTTTTGTTAAGTGTGAAGAATGATCTCTAGTGCTAAGCCATGATCTTATAGGCTAAGTTTAGTGTGTATTAACCATTGGTAATTATGTCTAGATGATATTAGACAACTAGGATTAGGAAATCTTGCAAGTACTAAACATGTTCCCCCATAGTTAGGCCGGTTAGGGGGGTCCTAACCGATTCCAACTAGATTAGTTGGTGTTTAGTTAGGTTAATTAGGTTAGTTAAGTGTTTAACTCGATTACTTGTGTATAGCGTGTTTTAGCGGGTGTTAGGGTAATCAGGGACCCTAACTAGCTCAGAAAAAGTTACATAATGAAAATAACAATATTTTCATGTTCCGGGTATAGTCCGGTTGTTCGGTTACATACCGATTCGTTAAAGTGCTAAAGCACACTTTTTAGTGTCTTTTAAGTACCTTTCTTGTATTTTTTCAATTCCCAACACTTAGGGAAATATTCTGGATAATAAAACGACATTTCTGCATAATATTTATATGTTTAAATGCTGAATTATTGCTGATTTTTATAAATTCTGCACTTAAAGTGCGTTTCGGGTGCTTTTTAGTGCTTGTTTTTGCTTTCGCAATGTCTATAAATTAAACCCTTACATATACTCTAGGGTTTTAATGTATTTTTGTTGTCGGACCTACACCTAGGCTCCAATTTTATTGTCTGGCTGCTTTCTGCAGTTCCGTTGACACATAGTGTCTTACCGGTGAGTTTACTATTATTCTGACGCAACGCTCTCGTTTATGCATAAAGCAATATTTTGTAGCACACAACATGCATGAATTCACTTGTTTAATCATGTGTTCAGACATTGCTGACACTTAAACACATAATTGCAGTCATTAAGCAATAATTAATGTGTACGGAAATTACCGGTTTGGGCCAGTTGTCACATGGTATGAGAGAGTTTCAAAATTGTGTTGATGATATAGAGGTTTTTGATATCAACCGATCAGGTCTTCACTTTACTTGGAATCAAAAACCTAAGGTGGGAGTGGGATTGCTTAAGAAAATTGATAGAGTGTTGGGGAATACTCAGTTTGTGGTTGAGTATCCTAGTTCGGTTGCTTATTTTCACCCGTACAGGTTGTCGGATCACTGCCCTTGCATCCTTAAAATCCCTAAAGCGGAGGTCCGTAAACGTAAATCTTTTAAATTTGCTAATTTTCTGATTCACAAACCTGAATTTTTGGATATTGTGAAACGGTCTTGGGAGTTGAATGTTGATGGAGTGCACCAGTTCCGGGTTGTAAAGAAGCTCAGGTTGCTTAAGGGTCCGCTTAGAGGCCTTCTTTTTAAACAGGGGAATTTACATCGGAAGGTTAATGAGCTTCGAGCTAAGTTGGATGATTTACAAAGTCTTATAGATGCTGACCCGTCTAATGTAGACTTACGTGCTGAAGAATCTTCTATTACGCATGATTATCAGGAAGCTTCTTTGGATGAGGAACGGTTTATCAAGCAAAAATCTAAGGTGGATTGGTTACAAGCTGGTGATATGAACACGGCATTCTTTCATTCGTCTCTCAAAACTAGGAATCATCGGAGTAGAATTGATGTCATAAAGGACTCGAGTGGCGTTTTGTATGAAGGTGAAAACGTGCAACAGCCTCTAGTGCAACACTATGAAAAATTTTTGGGGTGTCAGGTTGATATTTCACTCTTTCCTTCGCCTGAGCTTTTTGGTAATTCATTGGATCCTGTAGTTGCTACTCATATGGTTCGACAGGTCACGGCGGATGAAGTTCGTAAGGCTATGTTTTCGATTGGAATTGACAAAGCTCCAGGGCCAGACGGGTACTCTTCAGCTTTTTTCAAGGGTGCTTGGTCGGTTATCGGGGAAGATGTGTCAAATGCTGTTATTGATTTCTTTTCCTCTGGTAAGCTTTTGCGTGAATTAAATCATACTCTTGTTGTCCTTGTGCCGAAAATTGCTACCCCATCTAGTGTTACAGACTACCGTCCTATAGCATGTTGCAATGTTTTATACAAATGTATTAGTAAGATTCTGGCGGATCGTCTTAAAGTGGCGCTGAATATGCTTGTTAATGTTAATCAGTCGGCTTTTGTCCCGGGTCGGAAAATTTCGGATAATATCTTACTCACTCAGGAGCTCATGCACAACTATCATAGAAACGTTGGCCCTCCGAGGTGTGCGTTTAAAGTAGACATTCAGAAAGCTTATGATACTGTTGATTGGAGATTCTTAAGGAGTGTGTTGCTGGGGTTTGGGTTCGATATTAAGATGGTGGATTGGGTTATGACTTGTGTGTCAACGCCATCTTACTCTATCTGTGTTAATGGCAATGTTCATGGTTATTTCAGAGGTAAACGGGGGTTACGTCAAGGAGATCCAATATCTCCTTATCTGTTTACGTTGGTTATGGAAATTCTAACGGGTATTCTTAATCATGAAACTAGGATGGATGCATCATTCAGATTTCATAACAGATGCGAGAAGCAGCAGATTATTAATCTTTTTTTTGCAGATGATCTTTTTATGTTTGCTAGAGGAGATGTTGGTTCGGCGAAGTGTATTATGGCGGCTCTCTCTAAATTCACTAATATGTCTGGATTGGTCCCTAGCGTTCAAAAGAGCACAGTTTTCTTTTGTAATGTTCCCCAACAGGTGAAGAATGCTATTCTTAATGTTATGCCTTTTGTGGAGGGCTCCCTCCCAGTTAGATATTTGGGAGTTCCTCTTATCTCTACACGACTTTTATATAAAGATTGTGGAGTCCTTGTTGAAAGACTAGAGAAGCGTATTTCGAACTGGAAAAACAAGCTGCTCTCTTTTGCGGGGCGGTTACAGCTTATTTTGGTGGTCCTCTCTTCTATGCACATTTACTGGTCGTCGGTCTTTATTTTACCATCTCGGGTGACTCATGATCTTGAAGCTAGAATGCGCAATTTTTTATGGAGTCAAGATAGCTCGTATCAAAAAGGGAGGGCAAAGGTTTCATGGAATTCTATTTGCACTCCAAAATATGAAGGAGGTTTGGGTATTAGACGTATAGGTGACGTGAACAAAGCGCTTATGGCAAATCATGTTTGGAGTGTTATTACTAAACGGAAGTCGCTTTGGGTCGAATGGGTACATGCCTATAAATTAAAAGGTAAGAGTTTCTGGATTGTTAAAAGTCCCACCAACTGTTGTTGGAGCTGGAGAAAACTTCTCCAACTCCGGCCGATGATTAGAAACTATATGTGGACTTCGCTTGGAGATGGGAGATCAACGTCTGCTTGGTATGATTTTTGGAGTGTATTAGGGCCGCTAGGTAATATATTGTCGCCCAGAACGATTACGAGTGCGGGTTTTAGACTGGAAGATTCTGTTGCGGATATTTATTCAGAGAATGGTTGGCAATGGCCCAAGGCTTGGAGGGATTTGTTTCCTGTGCTTATTCAGTTGGATCAGGTCCAACCGGTTTCAGGTAAACGTGATATTATTCAGTGGCGGGTGGGTGATAATGTTAATGAGGTATCGGCTTCAAGTATTTGGGATTCTATTCGGTATAGAGAGCAGGAGGTCGAGTGGAGTAAAGTAGTCTGGTTCGCTCATTGCATCCCGAGACATTCTTTCTTAGTGTGGCTGATTATGAGGAAGAAGCTACTCACTCAAGATGTTATTCTTAGCTGGGATTTCTCGAGGAGAAAAAACATGAATATGATGTGCTGTTTACTTTGTTATGAGAATCATGATTCGCATGCACATCTATTCTTTGAATGCAAATTCTCTACGCAGGTTTGGGAGATGGTTCGGATTAGAGCTGGTATGGATAATGTTAATTCAAAGTGGGATGATATTGTTTCTTGGTTGATGGTCAGAACTCGTTCTAAGTTAGCAGCTGATTATGTTAGTAGACTTTTGGTGGCGACTAGTGCTTACTTCATATGGCAGGAACGAAATTCTAGACTTTTTAAGAATCAGTTGAGACCTCCGGAGCAAGTTTATGAGGTGATTGTCAAGACTGTTCGATACAAGCTTATGGTAATGAAGTTGAAGCGGACGGATAGAGTTCGAAAGCTTCTTGGTGAATGGGAGATTGAAGTTAGTCACGAAGATGAAGCGGGTGGTTGATTAGTTGTTATTTTCGTGTCTAGAGTTTAGTCTAGTTGTGTTTTATTTGGTAGATTGGGCTTCTGTGGTTTCTTTTTTGTTTACTTTCATGAGGCATGTCTCATGATTGAACTAGTGTAGGCTTTCTACGCTACTTGTTTTATTTGGTTGTGAATATATAGAATCACCGGGGTAACCCCTTTACCCAAAAAAAAAAAAAGGTGTGTGCTTGATAAATAGTATGCATGCTTGGTTCCAATGTCTAAGATGAACAATATCTCTTTTGGTGAAAAGTGTGAAATGTTGTATGATAATGTCTTGTTAAGATATTTTGAATGGTAAACGAATGATAGTTTAGGATGTTTATGACCATCCGATTTATGTTAGATATTATAGAACAAATGTTTTGTTTGATGATGGCTTACAAGATTGCCTTGATATCTAGATTATGTGTTATGATTCTTGTTCACAGAATGCATGATTATGTGTAGGATGAACATGTTGATTGAATATGAAAACTTGAAGGATGAACTGTTTGAAGATCATGAAAAATATTTGAAAATGCTATGTTTAATCCATTTTGATTAGGGTAGAATAATGGAAACATGTTTGTGCATCGTTGATTGGCCAGTACATAAGAATCATGAATATGAAATTCTATTGGTTAGTACAAAAAGCTGGCAAGGGTTCTAGAAGGATCCTGTCATCAGGTGCGAGTCAAGAACTTCGTTGCGACTCGAGACCATGGAGCTACAACTCGAGACCAAGCAGCAGACAACAAGGGCTCGAAACCAGCAAGATCTCGACTCGAGATCTCCTGATCTCGACTCAAGACTGAACTCGAGACCTCCGAGGTTGCGACTCATGCATGCACCACTCGAGACTACACGTCCGTAACTCGAGACCTTTTGGTTGTGACTCGAGACCCCATGTTCTCGAGTCGAGACCACCTGGTCTCGACTGGGCTGTCCGACTCAGTTATTGGGCCACAATATGTGACAGCGTGTTTTGGGCTTTGTGTCTGTGCTAATGTTGCTATGTGCTGTTATGGTTAACTGTTTAAATGTTAGGACAGGCCCAATAACTTAATGAATGTCTGTATGCATGCAAGCTATGTGTTAGATACGTGTATGATATACGTGACTCGTTTGTACCCAAACCTGACCCATACTGGTAACCATGTTAGGACGTGGTGACCAGCGTGCTTGACCAAGTAAACTAATCTGCCGAGCAACCCAAGGTGAGTTCACAACTTTTAAAGCATGTGTTCCCGGTGGTTGGGAAACGGACTAAAAACAACGCTATCTCCTTGTGAGGGATACAAACCTACTTTTCTCCCCTTATGCGGGACCCTTAGTTAATTACTATTTATATTAGATGCAACAAGCAATACTAAACGAAACTCTATCACTCAAGTCCCTACTTCTTAATACCGATTAGTCGCCGGGGCCTACAGCAAGCTGCCACTGCACCTTTCAAATATCATGCACACTGTGTTAAAAAAAATCATCAACGTGTCGTTTGCTGATGATCTGTTTATATTTGTTCATGGAGACCTTTTATCGGTTAGGAAGATTAAGGAGGCGCTAGAAACGTTTACTGGGTTATCTGGATTCGTTCCGAGTCCAGCGAAAAGCACTGTTTTCTTTTGCAATGTTCCTCTCTCGATCAAGCAAGAAATCCTTAGTATCACGCCGTTTCAAGAGGGATCGCTTCCTGTCCGCTATCTTGGGGTTTCGCTCATATCATCGAGGCTTCTGTTTAAAGACTGTAAGATTCTCATTGAACGTATGGAGAAGAAAATTGTTATCTGGATGACAAAGTCTTTGTCTTTTGCTGGTCGTTTGCATCTTATAAACTCAGTCCTTTCCTCTATGCATAATGATTGGGCGTCAGTATTTATTATGCCAGCCCGTGTGGTTAGTGAGCTTGAAAAAAGAATTCGTAGATTCCTGTGGAATGCGGGAGCGGAAGGTAGAATCAGAGCTAAAGTGGCTTGGAAAGATGTGTGTTTGCCAAAAGATGAAGGTGGTTTGGGCATCCGAAGTATTTCTGATGTCAATAAGTCACTTATAGCAAACTATATTTGGAGTATTATTACTAAAAGGGAGTCTATATGGGTGAAATGGATCCATGACTACAAGCTTAAAGGGAGAAGTATATGGGAGATCCCATGTCGAGGTACCATAAGTTGGGGATGGAGAAAGATCTTGTTAATTCGAAGCATTATTCGTCCACATATATGGTCTACTATCAAGAGTGGTTTCCAAACAAATGCTTGGAGTGATAATTGGTGCTCGTTGAGCCCTCTCAGCTCCATGATCAATCCTGTGACAACCGGTGATTTACGGCTCCTAATTATGTGATTAACAGGTGATTAACGCGATAATAAATAGTGTTGACAGCGCAAACTAACTCAATTAGGCCCTTGGAGAGCCCAGGAACGTTTATTTGATTATACAGTGCGTGTGTGGTGATTTACGGGAAATCTGCTGAACATGACGCGACAACGAACTGATACCGTACAAATACAGAAAACGTCGATAAATACGGACTCTCCACGAATATTTTACGCTTACGAAATTTATTTTGTGAATTTATTGGGCTTCCGTGCGACACAAATGCAAACGTGGACTAAAACGCGACGGTAGGAAACGCATCGGCAACAAAACGGAAGCGACGGAGACGCCTGTCACCTTCGAAACTTATATTTTACGCTATATTTAGCTCCGTAGTAAAATTTTAGAAATTACAGTCGAAACCGGATCGAAAAACGGATTAAAGACGACAACGATACAACTTTTCGCGATTATTACCGTAATTGACGAACGGACGTGCAAACAGCAACTACCGACCGTATTTTTGGGTATTTTATCTTTTGATGTTAAACGGTGTTTGGGTTTTGACAACGTGTCTCGTAGGAATTACGGGCCACCTACACACGAGACGGGCTTGTGGGCCCTGGGCCCAAGCCCAAAACCGGCAAGCCCAAACCTGCACATAATATACTAGATCTATTTCTTAAAGATCTATACATATCTCACTAAATCTATAGTAAATCTTGGCAAAATATTATAAAGATCTATAAAAATCTTTGCAAGATATGGAAATCTACAAATCTCTATATAAGACTTATCACCCCTCACAAATCAACACAACAACCTCACTCTCCCCTCCCTCTCTCTCGATTTATATACTGCATCAAAGATTTGAACATCATCTCTTCTTTCCTATTTTCCCTTCCTTGCAACTTATAAACATCAGACAAACACCTTCACACATAACAACCGCAACCGACTACCCTTCCCCCCTCTCCGATGATCTCCTGCGATGGCAGGCGGAGCCGCCGCCTCTCACGGCGGTGGCGGTGGTGATTTTGTTCAGCGAATCAGCCCCCCCTTTCGTGTGGCAAGACGAGCCACCACCACCGCTGTCGGGTGGTGGTGAGCGGTGCGACGGTGGAGACAGAAACGGAGAGAGAGAGAGAATCGAGACGGAGAGAGAGAGAGAGAGCGGAGCAAGAATGAAGGTGCCGACCACCACACGCGGCGGCGGCCGGCGGTGTCGGTGGCTGTGGTGGGTGTTTTGCTGCCTTTTCTGTTCGATCTCGGGTCCAACAGGTATGTGAGACGATTTAGGCTTCAAGCTCGGTAATTCAGTTCGAGTTTTGGGTTCACAGGGTTCGTTTTTGGTTCAGATTTAAGCCACGGCTCAATCATGGGTCTCGGGTTCGGGTGCGGTCCAGTCAAAGGCAGTCAACAATGGTTCGGGTTAGTTTTGGTTCAGCCTTGGTTCGGTCCAACCCGGTCAAAAACAGCAGCCTCAGGTTTTGCTCGGTTCAGTTGACGCGGTCAAACCGAGTCGACTCAGTGTTCGGGTCCGCAGGTTCAGGTCAACAGTTGGTTCGATGTCAGTCGGTTCGGGTCAGATTTTGAAGCGGTTCGAGTCAACTCGGTCCAACTCGGTCAACTCAGTTGACTCAGTCAACTCAGTGAGTTGACTCGGTCAGCTCGATTTTCGACACGAGAAGATGGTAAAGATTTTACGGCGCAATACATTTCATTATTCTTATAATTTTATTTATTTCGTGAACGAGCTCGACCGATACTTTTAGCGACTATTTACACTTTAATTTGGCATATTTGATGAAAAGCTATATATATTGCGTGAATTGATTGAATTTTGAAAAATAGCGACAACTTGTGTTGTCGGGGCGTCCAAAAACAGAGGAAACTCTGCCCGTTTTTCGAGAAAACCCGTAAAAGCAAAACATGTTTTATTGAAAAGCGACTTTTATGAGAACCAATATAAATGTGTATATCACTTTCGACGACGCTTTATCACATACGGAAACGACAATTCTTTTATAAATAAATATATTTTATATATTTATTTCAAGCGCCAAACAACTCATATTCTTTTATGAAATGAATATAACTATTATATTTATTTTAAACGACTTCAACGCTAAAACTCCATTAAATAAATATGAGTTTTTATATTTATTTCAAGCGCCGAAACGGCATATACGTATATTTTTGGCAAATATACACAAGACGTGATATATATAATACAAGTTATTATATATTACTTTCATACGAAACGCGATATATGATACGAGTTTGTTATATGATATTTTCATAGAAATATTCTTTTATACACGTATGACTACTCGAGACGGCTAACACACCTACAACGATATATTTATATATTTTTATATAAATATTTATTCATTTTAAGTCTCTCGGAAACTAAGTCTTTTTCAAGACTTATTAAACTGCTACTGACATTAAACGAGACTTAACACATATAACTTAATCGTTACTATTAAGTTATCAATTTACCATTGAATCGTTCGGTTAACGATTCGGTAGAGCTCAGACACGTAGTTTAGCTACGTTTATATTAGAAACTTATTAGATATTCCGTGTTAGGAATATTGTAGAATGCACGCTAGCGAGTCTCGTCTTGGAAACGACATCACGAAGTCGTATTTAGCTAGCTTTGCACAGGAATATTCAGGTGAGTTCATAACCCCACTTTTTACGGCTTTACATTTTTATAAATGTTTTCGGGGTGGAAAGACATGCACGTTTTGCAAAAACATACAAAGTTTAGAACAAACGCAAAACTCGTATTTCTAAATCATATTACGAAGGGATTTCGAGGAACACAAATGAATTACGAAAGGTTTATACTAAACATACCGGTTTTTACAAAAACAAATGCTTATTTTCGAAATGTGAATGATATTCGGCCAGGGTGACCAGGAATTTGGTCAGGGTGACCAGGGATTTGGTCAGGGTGACCAGGGATTCGGTCAGGGTGACCAGGGATTTATTTTATACATGGTATGTTTAGCGTAAGGAGGGTTACTACTTAGATCATGTGAGTGGGTAGGCGCAACTTGAGGCCATTAATCCTCATTATAGGACCGAGGGACAGGAGCGGTAGATCTATCTGAGTGTAGCGAGCCCAGCCCCAGGCCAAACAGAACGGACCTCGGGGTGACATTGTGCCCGACGCATAAATCCGCTAGGTTTGAGTCTTCCTACTTGCACTTCACACATATCAATGGCCTTGCAAATCATTGGTGATCTCTTTTTCCTTATCTGCTACATACCGGGGATTTTATACTTACGGAAACTTCTTGTTCATACAAATTAACTACCATGTTTTATACAAATTCAAAGCATTATGTGGGTATGGAGTCAAAGTCAGGGTGGGCATTGACAGTTATGCGAACATTACAAATACAAGGCTTTACAAATACATGATTTTATGAACATAACGTGTTAAAAACACAACGTTTCCATATAACTTGGCAAGAAAATGATTTTTAAATTCATTTTCTCAATACTATTTCAAAAACCGGTTATTCCAAAGATTTATTTCAAATCTTTCACAATACCAAAGATTCATTTCAAACCTTTCACAACTCAAAAGATTTATCTCAAATCTTTTACGAACAAACTATGAACTCGCTCAACTTTATGTTGATTTTTCGCATGTTTCTTTCTCAGGTTACGGTTCTAAGACAAGGCACGGTTGGAATAGAACCATTGGAGATACGAGTACTTAGTTGGCGTTCAATTTCCAAAAGACTTAGCTTATTTGCTTCCGCTGTGCAATGAAGATACCAGTCCAGTCACGCCAGCTCTAATAATTTCGGGGTGTGACAAATCCAAGAACAATTGCAAATGCTGGTTTCAATATCCAAACAACGGTGGCGGAGGTGATTGATGAGAATGGTCAATGGGGATGGCCGTAAGCTTGGTATGATCTGTTCCCGGTTCTAATCAACATACAGGCGCCTAATCTCGTTCCTAACATGATAGATCGGCATAGTTGGAAAGATATGGATGGTAAAAATGTTGAGTTTGGTTCGGCTAAAGTGTGGAATACTATTTGGAACAGGGACCATCGTGTGTACTGGGCTAATATGGTGTGGTTCTCACAATGTGTACCAAGACACTCCTTCCACATGTGGCTGGTTATTTGGAACAAGCTAAAGACGCAGGATAGACTTGCGGTTTGGGAAGCTGGCAGCGAAACAAACATTAGACTTATGTGCTGCCCGTTGTGTCAGTATGATCGAGACAGTCGAGACCATCTATTTTTCCAATGCGCGTTTTCTACTCAAGTCTGGAACAATGTCAAAGACATGGTCGACTTGAAGAGTGTGGATAATTCATGGCAATCGGTTATGATTTGGGTGTAGCAACACTCGTCTAACAAGAAAGCTGATGATATTGTTTGCAAGTTGTTTTTTTTTTGGTAAAGGGTTACCCCGGTGATTTATATATTCACAACCAAATAAAAACAAGTAGCGAGGAGAATCCTCACTAGTTCAAACATGAGACATGCCTCATGAAAGTAAACCAAACAAACCACATAAAACCAAACAAACCATGCGACTAGACTACCATCTAGAAGAAAATCAAAAAACACGAAAACAACTCAGCCAATTCCATCCGCATCCGCATCATGATGAATTCCCCAATCGTCAAGAAGTCTCTTCACTCTAACCGTGTTCTTGAACTTCACTCCCAACAGCTTGTATCGAACCATATTCAGAATTACTGAAGCTATAATATCTGGGGGCCTCGTTTGGTTCTTGAAAAGCCTCATGTTTCTTTCCTACCAAATAACATAAATTGAAGCAGCAACAATTAGCCTACTCACATAGTCCTCGGCTAAGTTGGAGTTAGAACGCTCACAGAGCCGACCAACAATATCAGACCATTGATCCTTAACATTACTCATACCAGCTTTATCTCGAACTATGCTCCAAACCTGGGACGACAACTTACATTCGAAGAAAAGATGGTTGTGAGAATCAATATTTTCATAACACAAAAGACATCACATCACATCACATCAATTATGAAGTTGACGATGGGAATTATGAGGCATTGGGGGTTAGGAAGCCGAACAACAGGATGAAGGCTCTCTGGGCGAATTTGGCGACCTGGGTATTCTCGTGAAACCCTAACAGTTTTCTTGCTACTCCTATTCTCGATTAAGCTTGGTTATCATCTTAGGTTTTCCAATCGATTCCTTCTAATATAATCAGTTGAAATCATAGTAGGATTTTGTATTTAGGGTTTCGTTTTTCTTTGATTTCTGATTGTCGAAGAGGTGCGGCTGCTACTTAGGGTTCGGCAAACCTTTTTCAGCGGCAATCCATATTCAGTTTAGGGTTTCGGCAATTCATCGGCGTTACTTCTTCTTTGTTTTCTGATTGGTTTGGGTGTTTCATCTAGGGTGTCGGCATTGTTATCTGTGGCTGTTGTTATGGATGATCAGAATGCAGATAACTCAGACGTTCTTTCAAGGAAGATCAGAAATATCGACGGAAGACTTTTTGAGCCAAGACAAGCATCCCTCATGGCGGCTAGGGTATCTGAAATAAATAAGAAGGTAACCTTTATGCTACCATTGAATGATGCTGAACACGCTAATGGTCGTTCGGATTCTCCTAATCAGCAATATGCTAAGGTTTTTGATAAACGAAAAGTAGCTTTTGTGCTTCCATTGAATGATGTTAGTCCTAGATCCCGAGCTAATTCTCAACATCAATCGTATGCTAATGTTGTGTCAAACAAACAAGCTGATCAGGGAGGTGTTAAGGTGGATTTTGGTTCGACAACCCAAAATCAAAATCAGAATGTTGATAACTCAGTAATGAATGCTAATGAGTCGGCTGATCAAGTCCCTAATATTAATTTTCGATCTTTAAAGTCGGATGTCTCATTGGATGGAGTGGATGTTGTCCTACCAATCGATTCTGTTCGTCAGGTTAGCAACAGGTTAGCGAATACTCTTTATGGTTACTTCTTGGGGGATAGAATTGCTTATCCGGTTGTTGAATATTTTGTGAGAACAAATTGGAAGAAACATGGTCTTCAGAAAACTATGATGAACTCGAATGGGTTTTTCTTCTTCAAGTTTGAAGATAGAAAGGGTATGAATAACGTGCTTGAAGGGGGTCCGTGGCTGATTCGTAATAAACCACTTTTTCTCAACACTTGGTCCCCTACAAGTACTCTTAAAAAAGAAGATATTAAAAAGGTTGCGGTTTGGGTTAAATTGCATGAGGTTCCTATAGTGGCGTATACTGATGATGGATTAAGCATGCTGGCTTCTAAAATTGGTTCACCTTTGCGGTTGGATTCGTATACAATTGATATGTGTAACGAGGCTTGGGGAAGGAGCAGCTATGCTAGGGCTCTCATTGAAATATCTGCTGAACATGACTTTAAAGAGGTTCTAACCATGGCTATTCCTGAGTTGGATGAGAACAAGTATGTCAATGAGACTATTCATGTGGAATATGAATGGAAACCACCGAGATGTGCCCACTGTTGTGTATTTGGGCATGATTCTGAGGAGTGTCCAAAATGCATTCGATCGATAGTGAAACCTCCTACAAACGGTCCGAAAGTAGATGAGGATGGTTATACGGAAGTGAAGACAAAGAAGAATGTAAAGAAGAGCGGTTTTCAAGTTAACAATCAAAAGCCCAAGTTTGAATATAGACCTGTGGATAAAAAGAAAAAGGCAGTGAGTTCTACCTACGTGAATGCGAGGTGCACTAGTTCGTCCAAGGTTCAAACACACAATTCGTTTAGTGCTCTTGGGTTTGTTGGGGGGAATGGGGGTTCCTCCCAGGGGAGATATAAAGGGGGAAGTGAGCGAAATGAGGAGTCTGACGATGACGAGGTAGAGGTTGTATATGATGAAACGAATGAGTTTATGACATCGGGTACACATCCTACGTCTTCCAGTACAGGGGCAAGCACCTCTCACATAAAGTTAAATGGATAGGTGGCTTCTGTTTCTTGCTAAGGGGCTGCCGGTTGGTAGCAATTTCATTTTTGATGATGGCGGTTGACGTAGTTTGTTTGATTTTTTCGTTTGTCTACTAGTTAGTCATTATCATGATTGTAGTAGGCTAGTTTGAGTTGGTATGTTGGTTTGTTTGCTTTTTGCTTACATATATGGGGCATGTCCTGTATATGAACTAGTGGGGAACTCATCCTCACTACTTGTACTTATTTGGCGGTTGTCTATAATAGAATCACCGGGGTAACCCTTTACCCAAAAAAAAAAGACATCACATCATGTTCATGTTTTTTCTTCTAGAAAAATCCCACTGCAAGATCTTATCCTGAGTCAAAAGTTTTCGACGCATAATCAGCCACATAAGAAACGCGTGTCTCGGAATACATTGAGAAAACCACACTATCTTCGCCCAATTTACACTCGGCTCCCTGTAACGAATAGTGTGCCAAACGGTGCTAGAAGAGTACTCATGCAAATCATTGTCAAACTTCCATGAAAGAGAGTCGGACTTAAGAGGATCAATAGACGGCATGTTAGGCTGATGCAAGACCGGGAATGAATCCCTCCACGACTCCGGCCATACCCAACTACCATTCTCCGTAACATCCTTAACCGTATCCCCTAAAGAGAAACCCGCATTGGTTATCATTCTTGGCATCAAGAAAGAAGCTAACGGACCCCCCTCACACCAATAGTCGAACCAAGCCGACACATTTCTACCATCACCAATTTTCGACCATATATGCATTCTAATAATTGGCCGTAATTGTAACATCTTTCGCCAGCTCCAACAACAACTGGCAATACTCTTGCATTCCCAAAAAGAACAATTTTTTAGCCTATACGAGTGCACCCAAGAAACCCAAAGAGACTCACGTTTCGTTAAGATACTCCAAATATGGGAAACCATAAGAGATTTATTCATATCACCTATCCTTTTAATGCCCAAACCTCCCTCCTCTTTCGGGATGCACACACTTCTCCAAGAAGCTTTAGCTTTACCTTTTTGAAACACCCCTTGAGACCACAAGAAATTCCTCATCTTCGCTTCCAAATCAGACGTAACCCGAGCTGGAAGAATAAAAAACGAAGACCAGTAGATATGAATAGAAGACAGAACCGACATAATCAGTTGCAACCTCCCAGCAAACGACAAAAGCTTGTTTCTCCAATTTGATATACGGCTCTCCAATTTTTCTAAAAGAATCAAACATTCTTTGTATAGAAGTCTAGTCGATATTAGGGGCACCCCCAAATACCTCACAGGCAACGAGCCCTCGACAAACGGCATAATACAAAGAATTGATGTTTTAACATGATTTGGCACATTACAAAAATAACCAGTACTTTTGTGGGCACTTGGAACCAAACCTGACATTTTGGTGAACCTTGAGAGAGAATTCATAATACACCTAGCCGATCCAAGATCCCCTCGAGCAAAAAGAAACAAATCATCCGCGAAACAAAGATTAATAATCTTATGTTTTTCACACTTATTATGGAATCTGAAAGAAGTATCAATCCTGGTCGCATGCTGCAAGATAGACGTGAGAACCTCCATAACCAGAGTAAATAAGTACGGGGACAACGGACCCCCCTATCTTAACCCCCGCCTTCCTTTAAAATAACCAAAAACATCCCCATTAATACAAATCGAGAAAGAGGTGGTAGACACACAAGTCATAATCCACTCCACCATCCGTTGATGAAACCCGAATCCTAACAGAATATTCCTCAGGAAATTCTAATCGACAGTATCATAGGCCTTTTGAATATCCACCTTGAACGCACATCGCGAAGGACCACAACTACGATGATAATTGTGCATGAGATCTTGTGTAAGCAGAATATTGTCTGAAATTTTCCTACCCGGAACAAAAGTTGACTGGTTAATACTGACAATACCCTTAAGAGCTCCTTTAACACGATCCGAAACAATTTTACTAATACACTTATATAGCACGTTACAACAAGCAATCGGCCGATAATCAGAAACCACCGTTGGCGATGAAACTTTAGGAAGAAGAACAATAAGCGTGTGATTAAGTTCCTGAAGAAGTTTCCCCGTATTGAAAAAATCCAAAATGGCACTAGTAACATCCTCGCTAATATGGATGGATATGAATGGCAAGCTAGTCCCCTTTTCGTCTAAGGAGGTTTGGGAAACGATGAGTTCGTGACCAGCGAACGGTTTGGTCGTCAATTATCTGGTCGTCATTCAATATTCCCAAGCATGCATTCGTGTGTTGGCTCATTTTAAAAAAGAAACTCTGGACTCAGGACAGGATTTTAAGATGGAATCATACAGTCACGGGCTCGATGAACCAGATGTGTTGCCTTTTATGTTATGCAGATTTAGAAACTCATGACCACTTGTTTTTTGACTGTTCTTACTCGAAAATAGTGTGGGGCAAAGTGAGGAGTAAAATTGGCATGGATTCGGTTACTGAAGCATGGGAGGATATTATCGCCAGGCTCGTTTCTACAGCTAGTTCGAAATCGGTCTATGCGGTTGCTAGTAGATTGGTTGTGGCAGCAGCAGCTTATGCTATTTGGAGTGAAAGAAACACGAGATTTTTCAGCAACAGGTTGAGACCCCCGGAACAAATTGCCGATGGTATTATCAACACTGTGAGAACAAAATTAATCTCCTTCAAGTATAAGCAAACTTCTAATGTTAAGCGATTTTTGGAGGAGTGGAAGATGGATAAAGAAGATTTCTTAAATGAAGAGTGAAGACCATTTTATGTTTACTTTTTGATGTAATTGGTTGTTTTGAGTTGTATGTGTTGCACTCTTAGTGGTATGCCTCTAAGAGAACTAGGGAGTATTTCAGCTTCCTACTTGTTTTATATTGGTATTTTATAAAATCACCGGGGTAACCCTTTACCCAAAAAAAAAAAAAAAAAAAAACATCCTCGCTAATAATTGGCCACGCACTCTTGAAAAAAGCAGCTGTAAAACCATCTGGACCAGGCGCCTTTTCATTGCCAATAGAAAACATAGCCCTCCTAATCTCATCCCCCGTAACTTGACAAATCATACTATTAGCAACATCCGTAGGTATCACTTTCTCGAATAAATCAGGAGCAGGTAGGAGCGAGATATCACCAACACAACCCAAGAACTTCTCATAATGATTAACAAAAGCCATCAAAATATCCTTACCCTCAAAAACATTACCATTAAGATCATTAATAGCATCAATTCTATTTCTATGATTACGCGTTTTTAACGACGTATGAAAAAAAGCAGTATTTGCATCCCCTGCCTTCAACCAAGCAACCTTAGATTTCTGTTGTAAAAATCTCTCCTCATCTAAATAAGCCTCTTGAAATTTACATGCAATAATACGCTCCTCAGCTCTTAAGACTTGATTCAAAGGGTCATTATCAATAGCACATTGAATAGTATCCAACTTACCCCGAAGATCTTCAACTTTTTTATGAAGGTTCCCTTGTTGAAACAACAAATTTCTGAGCGAAGACTTGAGTCCTCTGAGCTTTTTAACTACCCGAAACTGATGAACTCCCCCAACATGAATCTCCCACTTTGATTTAACAATATCATGAAATTGTGGTTTGTGAATAAGAAAGTTAGCAAATTTAAATGGCTTATTTTTCCTCTCACTAACCTCCTGCATCTTCAAAATACAAGGACAATGGTCTGAAATGCCATACGGTTTGAAAACAGCAACAACATTCGGGAACATATCAACGAAAGCTGTATTACCGAGAACACGATCTATCTTTTTCAGCAAGCCAGTACCTTTTTTCGGTTTTTGAGTCCAAGTATATTGAAAACCTGTTCTATTAATATCAAAAACCTCTATCTCTGACACACAATCCTGAAACTCCCGCATACTAGCCGTAAAAGTCGATGAACCCGAAGATTTATCCTCTAGATGCAACGCAGAGTTAAAGTCGCCCATGATTACCCAAGGAGCCCTTTTCACAAACACTTTGTGTCTAGAAAGCTGCATCCATAATTCCCTACGAGTAACATGGTAATTTGCAGCATACACAACCGAACAGAAAAAGAGTTTATTCGAAGCTTTAATAATAATTTGCAAATGCATAACCTGATCCGACTGATCAAGCACCATAACGTCAAATAAATCCGGATTCCATCCAATAATGATGCGAGTACCCTTCGTACACTTACACCCATTAGACGTCCAAACCCACCTCCTAAAGACGGCATTACACACGGTATTTAAATTTCGAACCTCAACATGAGACTCCAGAACCGCACACAAACCAAGACTATTATCTTTCACTACTTGACGAACCTCCTTTTGTTTCAGAGGGTGGTTCAACCCCCTAACATTCCAAGACGCTAAACTACCCATTTAAAACCCCCGAAGAAGGAGTGCTTGCCCCGTTTTTATTATTAAGACCTGTAACGCCCTCCATCATAAAGTCATTAGTCTCATTATACACTTCAACCACCTCATTGTCATCCGAGTCGTCAATATAGTCACCATCACCTTTACTATCATGAACCGTACCCCCCTGATCATCCGTAAGAATATCAAAGGGATTCTGAGATATGAAGATAGGATTCGAAGCTGAAGTAGAAGCCGAAGCCTCATTATTAGATTTGTTTCCCACTGGCCTATATTCAAACCTTTGCTTCATTTTATTAATAGGAAAACCCACTTTTTTTGCAGCCTTTTTTCCTTCTACACCCGTAAACCCATCATCATCCACCACCCTTGGTTTCGCTGGCCCTCTAGATTGACTGCCAGTGTTATACTTTGGCTTCTTTGGCTCCACTTTAAATGTTTTCCTCGGTTGATTCGGACACATATCATCTGAGTGACCAAAAACCTTACAATGGGCACAACGATGAGGACTCCATTCATATTCCACATAAACATTCTCTTTGACAAAACCATCTCCTTCAAGCTCTGGAACGGCGATAACTAATTCTTCTTTGAAATCGTTTTCAGCTGAAATTTCTACTAAGGCTCTAGCATAGCTGCTCCTCCCCCAAGAGTCCATACACATCGAAGAAGTATACGAGTCCAGCAGTTTCGGAACCCCTATAGCTGTTGCAATCATACTCAACCCATCCTCAGTATAAGCCGCTATAGGCACCTCATGGATCTTGACCCAGACTTGTAGATTCTTAACTTCTTTTTTTTCAAGTTTCATGGAAGGAGTCCATTTACTAAGAAACAAAGGTTGCGATCTAATAATCCAAGACCCTTCCTTCATAACATTCATCAAACCCTCTTCATCAGAAAATTTGAAGAAAAAGAATCCGTTTGCGTTCATCATGGATTTTTGTAGCCCAAACTTCTTCCAATTATTTCTAACAAAGTATTCAACTACCGGGTAGGCTACTCTATCCCCTAAAAAATACCCAAACAATGTATTGGCTAGCTTATCTTGAACAGTCTTAACCGACTCCTTAGGAAGCACAACGCACACCCTTCATGCATATCCTGACAAGCAAGCAATCTGAAGTTCACCTGTTTACCTTTTTTCGCCATAAGAGAATCAGCATATGTCATCGGTTTACCTACATCCTCACGAATACCCTGATTTGCGTCCTGCACCAATTCATTATTCGCCATTCCTGCTAAAGAACCCAGTCCCTTATTATCGCCTCCTCCATCAGGATTTGGCTAATGTTTACCCAGATCAACAGGCATAGTAATCTTAGAGAGTTCATCTATAACGTTAACTAACCTGGGTTCCTTCTGTTCATTGATCACAACTCCACGCTGAGGCAGTACAGGTTTCCCTTTAGTGTCACCAACCCTATCAGCTTGACTCTTTCCCAACGGCGGCTTACCCCTATCAAACAACTGTGACTTTAAATGGCTATTCGGGATATTACTCCCTTGTTTCTTACGTTCATTCATTCCAAAAAAATCGACTCTCTCTTAAATGACGATCAACACAACACCATGCAACCCGAGAAAAACGAAATCAGGCCAAAACTCGAAGAACAAAAGCAAAAAACGAAAAACCCTAATCCTTATACCTTAGCACCAAAACTCTATCCTTAACAGATTAACTCAATGTATCGATCTAGCTAAAATTAAACTCAGTTAATTCGCAATCAATACAACCAAGCTAATATGTCAGGATATCGAATAAGCAATCTAAGGCGGCGATTGAAACAGAAAGAAAATAAAACCCTAGTTTCAGATTGATCACAATTGCTAACAAGTTCGTTATAGCGTTTTGGAAGATCAAAACACTAATCACAGACTGTTATACAAAAGATCACAAGGAAAAACCTAGGGTTTCATGAGGAACTCGGATTGCGGATGTAAATAAATCGCTTCTTGCAAGTTGTTGATAGCTGCGACCGCATACTTTGTATGGCAGGAGAGAAATAATCGTCTTTTCAGTACAAAGCATAACGTCCCAAGTTGCTGAGAAGATCAAAAGTTCGATGCGTTTAAGACTGATGGGTTTCAAATTTCGTGTGGAATCTGCTAAGAACAGGATTTTTAGAAACTGGAAGATATCAAGCAAGGAGATTGAAGCTGATCCGGGCTAGAAGTCTTATGTATTTTTTATTAAGTTTTGGTTTTTTGGTTGTTTTGTTTGGTTGTCGCTACTGTTTAGTGTTGGGTTTGGGCTTTGTTTTTTGGTTTCCTAGGCTTGGTATGCCAAGTCTAGTTGGTGTGTTCACTTTGACACACCCTTGTATTATTTGATTCATTTATAAAATTCATCGGGGTAACCCTTTACCCAAAAAAAAAAGATTAGTCGCCGGGGCCTGGCGAACGGGTTATTAGTTGATAGCGCTATTTAGGTCTCACTAGCCTCACACCGTGCCCGCGTATGGGATCGGGAGTGAACTAATAGACTCTGGCAAACCGTCAATGATGATAGACATTGACAAACGGGGCACTCTACGAAAACGTACGGTCGCATAGTATTCGGTATTGTAAACAGTTTAGTAGCTTACTTAAGGAGTAGCTCCCCTTGGCATGGTATAAATGAGTAAATTAACTGTTGAAACAAGTTTTTGGAATTAAAAACTGGACAAACTCGTGAACTTGCCAACATTATGTTGATACCCTACTGCATGCTTTGCAGGTACCCAGTGACTCAGGAGCTTGCAGCTTGGGGATGTCTAGTGGTCGTCTTAACCCGTGTTTTGGGTTCTATAATAAACTTAAACTATGAACTTTGTTTGAACTGTGTTGCCTATGCTTCCGCTACTTACTTAAACTGCTATTTGAACTTAAAACTTTTGAACTTTAATTATGGTATTTACTAACCCTTGTGGTTGGTAAACATAACTACTATTATTAATTGAATGCTCAGTATAATTGGTGGCTGGATCCTGGTCAGTCACACGCCTCGCGGTAGTACTCCGCACGTGGATTTGAGGGTGTGACAACATTCCATACAATTCCGATTCGCTAGCCTCTCAAATCCCATTTTTTCATCGGGGTGAATTCTAAGGTTCCTTATTCCGGTTGTAAAGCGGAAGAAGAGGGAGAAGGGGCACAGCCCCACCAGCAGCCCACGTTTCCGACCCGAAAGGAATTGCAAATGAAAGAAGAATCTGTGTGCACTATCCATGGAGTGGAGTGACTATTCTGAATCTCCTCTTCTCTATCCCCCCCTTTCTTGCCTTCGGCTATTACCGGCCCAACATTGGATTTGTTTGAAAACAATACAACCAAGGTGGCGTTCATTCAATCAAAGCTTTTATGCCCTAGCACTAATGACTCTCTTTGGAAAGAAAGGAATGCAGGGAACAAGTCTTTCCTATCCACTGGTTCTTGAAAGCTCTCAATCCTCGCTTCTCCCATATTGATTCTCCCTCTCGCATTGGTTCTGCATCAGATCATGAGCCCATGCGCAAACTTTCTCTTTTATTGTATTGGCGCCCGATAGTTAGGCTATTAGATTGAGTCGAAAGCCTACCATAAAGGTTCCCATTCGAGCGAGAGCCCAAACAGGGGAGGCGAGAACATCTTGATCGAAAGCTCCACTGTTCTGAATAGTGAGAAAGACTTTTTCAAATTTGATCAAATCGATCGATCATTTTTGAATATCTTAGGTGGGCCAACTGACCGAGTTGGGCTAGGCGTCCATGTCACAGAGCCTTTCTCTAGCCAAGAATCCCATTATTGATCGAATCGAGGCGGATCCAATTCATTGGCAAATGAAAAATTTACCGTTTTCACACTCAGAAAAACCTAGAAAAGAGGAAGAGTCACTAAGACAAGAGCTAGGTAAGCAAGCAAGAAGGAGAGGCTAGAAAAGGCAGGGGCTCTCCATCTCTAGGAAGATTGTGTCCAGGATCTGGTAATCTAAAGCCTTGCTTCTTCTGGTCGGCTCCTATTAGCCTGTGCTTTATTACAAGTAGTCATTCCCCCGTTCCTTTAGTCTTTTCAACGGTACTTGAATCTTAAGTCGCGGTCATGTCTTGCCCCCCGGTATAGTGACCGGTTCCATGTTTTCCCCGAATTTCATCAGTTCCAGGCTCAAGTGCCTGTTCATCCATCTTCTTTCCATAGGTGAGCATATCCATTGAGTGACTGTAACTGCTATCGTTTACAGTCAATAGTTCTTAACCCTTTTTAGAGCTTTATAAAGCTTTAAAAGAGAATAGGGAGTAAGGGGGACCTTCGCTTCATTATAAATTGGACCCGTACCTTCTTTCTTCTCCTGCGGAGCCCTAATAAAGTAACCGGCGACGGGTTAGTACAGTAATCCTGCTTGCAGATTTTTCCCTGCGATGATTCAGGAGCCTTCTTCTTTCTAAAAATAAAAAAAGAGAAGAAAGGTTTGGTTACGGGAACCAACGGTGATGAAGGTTACCTACTTTCGATGGACGTGGAGCCAACGAGTTTAGTCGAACATCGTAACGAGTCTAAGGTTACAGAAGCGTTCGCCAACTTTGATAGGCATATCATTGCAAGCAAATAGAGCAGAGAGCTTACCCTTTCTTTCTATTAGAGTCGTGAGCCTGTTGTAGTCGGTGGTCCTAAAGGGAGAACCTTTCTGCTTACCCCGCATCCTTGCGCGACTCGGCTCGTTCTTTGAGCTCTGCTTCCCCCTTCCCCTCTCCCTGTTTACGGTCCAAAACAGGCCGTATGGAGTATAGCCAAGTGGTAAGGCATCGGTTTTTGGTACCGGCATGCAAAGGTTTGAATACTTTTACTCCAGATTATGAACACACGATCGGATCTGTCAAAAATGAGCTGATGACTACAGGGGAAGCGGCTGACTGCAGTCCCTGAGCCCAGCTTGTAGCAAGCCAAAAGTTTGACTTGAGCCTACTTTGCTAAGAGAAGAGAGAGAAGGAAAAGACAGACGGCAGAAAGCAATCCTTCCAACCGTGGAGTTGAACACAACACTGACTTCGGCCAGTTTCTTTCATCAATCTCCTAGCCCTTGCTTAACTCCTTGTTCCGTATACCGGTCGCTGGTTGATCTGATCGGACCATGGACAAGCGAGAGCCCAGCCCGAGAGGAATGCATGGTTCCCCAGCGCTTCATGGGGAGGACGTTCGCAGTCCCCCTCCCTTTTCTTGACTTGGCCTGCGTTCATTATACGTACCCTCTTTTTAAAAAAAAAACTTGATTTCAATCTCAACAAAGAAATGAAAGCATAACTCTTTGCTTGTTGTCCTCTTACTTACTCAATTGTGGAGGTCTCTCAGGTGTCTGATCCGACCAGTCTCGTGATGAAGAGAATTCCGATCTTCCACTAAGAAAGGTCTCGTCACGACAACTCAATTTGTCCGGTAAACTACTAGGGGCTCCCCATGGTTTATTAAAAGGGAGGGGAGATTTGCTCCTCATCCGGGGGTTCATTTCATTCATTATGCACTCAAAAGGGAAGGTCTTAAAAACTTCATAGAATTCATGATCGGCCATTCCATTTGTGCTTTCAGCAAGTAGGCGACGCGAATCTATTTCTATGCTTCAATCGGATACCAATTGCTTGGATGCGTTTGAAGCCTCGAGATGACTTGCAGAAAAAAAAACTTTCTAGGTCGTCTTCTGTCTCCGTAACAAATGGTCCATTTATTGATGGGCGAACGACGGGGATTGAACCCGCGCGTGGTGGATTCATAATCCACCTCCTTGGTCCACTTGGCTACATCCGCCCCTGCCCCCGCACAGGTTTCAGTCTCTATCTATGATCAGATCCTTTCTGAACTCCCCTATGACCGCTATCAAAGAGAAGCTTTTTCCTATACTATAGTTGCAAGTCTATAGTTCTCTTTCTGAATGAAGTGAAACAAAGCTTCAAACAAAGAGGTTGGGCTGTTCACTTCATTGATTTGACTTCACTTTATTTAAGATTAAAGAGAGGGGCCGGGCGGGCAGTAAAGGCTCATTTAGTAGACAGCGAGCGAGCAGCAAGCACCTACTCCTATCAAAATGAAAAGAGGCTGAACTTGAATTGAAGAAGCGAGCCTCTATCAGAGAAAGGAAAGCTGTTGCGCGTTAGCACATCCGTTTTATTGCTCGTTAGCGCCCTTCCTTCAGCTGGCTTCGCCTTATCTATTCATCTCTTTTTTTAAACGGAGATTTAGGTTATTCCTTATACAACTATGGTCACAAAATATGTTTGGTCGGAACCTAACGATCGACCAAACGGGTCGGGTTTGAAAGTCTAAGTGGTTTTTTAGACCACTTATCTTACGACCCTATATAAGCATTAAACTAAAAGTGACAAGTTAAACATGTTAAAACATGTTTAACTAAGTTAGAAAACAAGTTTTTTTTGGGTAAAGGGTTACCCCGGTGATTCTATTAAAACAACCGCAAATAAGTACAAGTAGTGAGGATGAATTCCACACTAGTTCATATACAGGACATGCCCCATATATGTAATCCAAGAAACAAATAACCTAGCGATTTTCGTTCTTCTTGCAATCCTCGATTCTTCTTCATGATTTTTGTATAACAGTCTGATTATTAGGGTATTGATTCTTCAATACATCTGATTCGAACTCGTTAGCAGAAGGATTGATTTGAATCTAGGTTTTTGCTTCTTTTTTCTTCCTATCGCCGCCGATCCTGTGTTCTTGATTAGGTTATATAGTTTTATTGTTTTTTTGACAAGAAATCTATATGATTCAGATTGAGGCATGGGCTAGGGTTTTGCTAGATTAGGGTTTCTTTTTCGGTTTTCTTAGGTTGTCTTCTTTGTTTTCTGGTGGTTCTTCGTGCATGGTTTGATTACTAGTTGTTTTTTGAGAGAGTTGTTGTTTTCTAGAATGGATGAACGTAAGAAGTCAGAGGGGAACGTGCAGGATGGTCGTTTTAAATCTGCAAACTCTTTCCAGGGTATTGCAAGTAGAGTCGTTGACATTGAGGGTAAAACACTTATGCCGAGACGAGGTGTTATTCAATCAACTCAACCGGATCTTAAAAGATTAATATCATTCATGAGCTATTGAAAGTAACTGTTCCAGCTTCTGCTGATATGGGACAGGAGATCATTCAGGAGACTGTCCAAGGAGTTCAGAGTGGTCGAGTAGAATCAGGTAAGTCTCCGTTATCTTATGCTGAGTCCGTGGGGGTTTCTAACTCTAAGAAGGTCAATTTTCGAGCTCTTGTAAGTCCAGCAGGCCATGAAGGTTGTGTGGTTTTGCCGAAAGAATCTGTTAGAATTGTTAAAGATAAACTAGCCAATACGTTATATGGATACTTTCTAGGTGATCGTGTTGCTTACCCGGTAGTAGAATACTTTGTGAGGAATAATTGGAAGAGATTTGGCCTTCAAAAATCAATGATGAACGCGAATGGTTTCTTCTTTTTTAAGTTTGCTGATGAAACTGGTATGATGAATGTTGTGAAGGAGGGTCCTAAGATCATTCGCTCGCAACCGTTGTTTCTTAATGTATGGTCCCCAACTACCAAATTGGAAAAAAAGGAAGTTAAAAATGTGCAACTTTGGGTCAAGATACATGAAGTTCCAATTGCAGCTTATACGGAGGATGGTTTAAGCATGATTGCTACGGCTATTGGAACTCCTTTGGTTTTAGACACGTACACTACCTCAATGTGCTTGGATTCTTGGGGAAGGAGTAGCTTTGCTAGAGCTTTAGTGGAGATTTCGGCTTATCATGAGTTCAAAGAGGAAATTGTAATAGCAGTTCCAGAGTTGGAGGGGGAAGGGTTTGTAAAGGAAAAAGTGTATGTTGAGTATGAATGGAGTCCTCAAAGATGTGCTTTTTGCAAAGTATTTGGTCATGATGATAACACATGTTCGAGACAAGTCAGGCAGGTCACAAAAGGTTTGGCTAAAGTCCAAAAAACTCAACATGGGTCTAAGAACCAAGGGCCTTCGAAACAACCGGTGATAGACAAAGATGGGTTTATGGATGTTGATACTCGGAAAGTGGCCAGGAGAACGGGATTCCCAGTTAATAAACAGAAACAAAAGTTCGAATACCGTCCTGTTGTCTCCAAAACTAGTGGAGGGGTTATTAAATCAGCTCCTTCTACTAGTTTTGTTCCGTCTAATCCCTTTGATGTGTTAAATGACACCAAAATAGATAACCTAGCTGATGGGAATGGAGCAGGAGATGATCCATATGATTCGGATGATGATGAGGTCCAAGAAATATATAATGAGACGGATGAATTTATTATTAGTGATTCTAACAAACCTGAAACTAAACAAGGGGCAAGCACTCCTTCTTTGAATGTTAACAATGGTTAGTCTTGCATCTTGGAATATTAGGGGGTTGAACCGCCCTCTGAAACAAACAGAGGTTCGTCAGGCAGTTAAGGATTATAATTTGAGCTTATGTGCAATCTTGGAATCGCATGTTGATGTTAGTAGACTTGGTCATGTTTGTAAGTCTGTTTTTCGTTCATGGGAGTGGACGTCTAATGGAGCTCAGTGTAACAAAGGCACGAGGATTATTATTGGTTGGAATCCAGCTGTTTTTGATGTTATGGTGTTGTCTCAGACTGATCAGGTTATTCATTTACAACTCTTTTTCAAGCTGGATAAGAAAATGGTCTTTTGCTCGGTTGTGTATGCGGCCAATTATTATGTGACACGTAGGGATTTATGGCATCATCTGTCTATGCATAAAGTCTTTGTTGGCAATAATCCTTGGTTTATTATGGGGGATTTCAACTCTGCTCTAAACTTAGAAGATAAATCGATGGGGACTTCGTCAGTGTCTATTAGTATGAAAGAGTTTCAAGAGTGTGTGGATAATATTGAGATGTTTGATATTAATCGTTCAGGTCTTCATTTTACATGGAACCAAAAGCCCAAGAAAGGGATTGGGTTGCTGAAGAAGATTGATAGAATGCTTGGGAACACCCAATTCGTGACCCAGTTTCCGAGTGCAGTCGCTCTATTCCAGCTGTATCGGCTATCGGACCATTGCCCTTGTGTGTTAAAGATTCCTGATGCTGGTATTCTGAAGCCTCGGTCCTTTAAATTTGCTAATTTTTTGGTGTACAAACCAGAATTTCTAGATATTGTGAAGCGGGGTTGGGAGACTAGAGTTCATGGAGTGCACCAGTTTTGTGTTGTTAAACGTCTTCGTCTTCCTAAAAACCCTCTTCGTACGCTATTGTTTAAGCAGGGTAATTTGCATAAAAAAGTGGAAAGTCTCCGTGAGAAGCTAGACTATCTGCAGAAAGTTCTTGATCAGGAGCTGAATAATGAGGACATCCGGGTTCAAGAAGCTACCCTAAGTGGTGAATACCTAGAAGCTTTGTTGGATGAGGAGAGATTTCTGAAACAAAAATCCAAAGTGGATTGGCTGAGGGCTGGGGATATGAATACGGCTTTCTTTCATTGATGTCATTCGAGATTCGGGAGGTTTCCTATTCGAGGGTGACAAAGTCCATCAAGCCTTTGTTGATCATTATGATAAGTTTTTGGGTTGCCGGGGTGATACGTCGATTAATCCGGCTCCGGATTTATTCACTAAAGTATTGGATCCGCATGTCGCTACCCATATGATCAGACAAGTGACTGACGATGAAGTTAAGAAGGCTATGTTCTCTATTGGCATTGATAAAGCGCCTGTTCCTGATGGTTTTACGGCTGCTTTTTTCAAGAGTGCATGGCCTATTATCGGTAATGATGTTTCGAAGGCTATCATTGATTTTTTTTATACGGGGAATTTGCTTCGTGAGTTAAACAACACCCTTATTGTGCTTGTGCCAAAGGTCCCATCCCCTTCGGTTGTTACGGATTACAGGCCGATAGCTTGTTGTAATGTCATGTACAAGTGCATTCGCAAGATCGTTGCGGATAGAGTAAAGGTGGTGTTGAATAATATTGTTAGTATCAACCAATCAGCATTTGTTCCTGGTAGGAAGATTTCTGACAATATATTGTTAACTCAAGAATTGATGCACAATTATCATAGGAATGTTGGTCCCCCGCGATGTGCTTTTAAAGTCGATATCCAAAAGGCCTATGATACGGTTGATTGGAAGTTCCTTAAAAATATTTTGCTTGGGTTTGGATTCAGTGTTACGATGGTGAACTGGATCATGGTGTGTGTCTCTACTACATCGTATTCAGTTTGTGTCAATGGAAATGTGCATGGGTACTTCAAAGGTAATCGTGGGCTTCGACAGGGAGATCCTCTTTCCCCGTATTTGTTTACTCTTGTGATGGAGGTTCTTACGGCCATATTGCATCATTCGATAAGGATTGATTCTTCCTTTAAGTTTCATAACAAATGTGAGAAGCAGCAAATTATCAACATTTGTTTTGCAGACGATCTGTTTCTTTTTGCTAGAGGGGAAACTGCTTCGGCTAGGTATATTATGACCTCTCTTTCTAAATTTACTATGATGTCGGGTCTGGTGCCTAGTAATCAGAAAAGCACAGTCTTTTTTTGTAATGTTCCAAGTTATATTAAAAGTGCTATTCTGAACATTATGCCGTTTAAGGAGGGTTCTTTGCCTGTGCGCTATCTTGGTGTTCCTCTAATCTCTTCGGGTCTGTTATATAAAGATTGTAGTGTTCTATTGGAAAAGCTAGACAAACGAATCTTGCACTGGAGGAATAAGTTACTCTCGTTCGCAGGTAGATTGCAACTTATTGTCTCTGTCTTATCCTCTATGCATATTTTCTGGTCTTCTGTTTTTATTCTTCCGACTCGAGTTATTCATGAGTTGGAGGCTAAGATGCAAAACTTTTTGTGGTCTCAAGATACGGTGTTTCAAAAAGGTAGAGCTAAGGTCTCTTGGAAAGCAGTTTATCTCCCTAAATATGAAGGCGGTTTGGGTATTCGGCGGATAGGGGATGTAAACAAAGCTCTTATGACAAATCACATTTGGAGTATTCTTACAAGGAGGAATTCATTATGGGTGGATTGGGTTCATTATTAAAGGTTAAAAAGTAAAAACTTTTGGATTTCTAAAGTTCCCTCAAGTTGTAGCTACTCGTGGAGAAAGCTTCTTCAGCTACGGCCGCATTTGAGGGAGTATTTTTGGTTTGAAATCGGTAATGGGACAAGGGCTTCAGCTTGGTACGATACTTGGTGTGATCTGGGGCCGCTTGGGGAGTTTATTTCACCTAGAACTATATCTAATGCGGGTTTCAGTTTAGAGGCTTCAGTTTCTGACATACAGTCCAATGGTGAGTGGAAGTGGCCGGTTGCTTGAAGAGACTTATTCCCAGTTCTGATTCACCTAGATCAAGTCCAAGTAATCCCGAATAAACCTGATAGAGTAATGTGGCGTGACGGTCATCATAGGAGTGATTTCTCCTCTTTGGGTGTGTGGAATTCGGTTCGATACAAAGTAACAGATGTAGACTGGAGCACTATTGTGTGGTTTACCCAATGTATCCCGCGGCATGCATTTTTGATGTGGTTGATCATGAGAGGTAAGTTGCTCACGCAAGATAAAATTCTAAAGTGGGACTTCTCTTGAAGAAAGAACATGAACATGATGTGTTGTTTGTTATGCTATGCTAATCATGATTCTCATAGTCACTTGTTCTTTGAATGTGAATTCTCTTCGCAAGTTTGGCATATCGTGAGATAGAAGGTGGGTATGGATACGGTTCAAGCTAAGTGGGTGGATATTGTTAATTGGTTACTTGTTCGTTCCAAGTCTAAGTTAGCTGCTGATTATGTTGCTAGACTAGTAGTTGCGGCTAGTGCTTATGTCGTTTGGCAGGAACGCAATACTAGGATATTCAAGAATCAGATGAGACCTCCAGAGATTGTTAGTGAGCAAATCATTAAATTGGTTCGGTACAAGTTGATGGGAGCGAGACTGAAGAATACTGGAAATGTTCGAAACCTTCTAAGGGAGTGGGAGATTCATGGCAAAGAAATTATTGATGATGGTGGCTGATTAGTTTATTATTTTTTTTCCTCTTGTTTTTGGTCTTTCTAGAGGATAGTCTAGTTGGTTTTTGATGTTTTGTTTTCTGCTTTTGGTTCTATGGTTTACTTTCATGGGGCATGTCCCATGATTGAACTAGTGTAGGGTCTCTACACTACTTGTTTCTTTTGGTTGTGAATATATAGAATCACCGGGGTAACCCTTTACCCAAAAAAAACATAACCAACAAAAGTCATTATCCTCCATCATCAAAAATAAAATTGCCTCGAAACAGCATCCCTTTAACACAAACCAAAAACAGACTATCCATTAGAGAACTTTGTGGAAGAGGTGATTGCCCCTGCTTTTGAAGACACAGGATATGAGCCCGAAATCATAAATTCATTTGTTTCATTAAAGACTTCAACAACCTCGGATAATATCCTCCTCACTCAAGACTTCAACAACCTCCTCATCATCAGAATCAGCTATATTTTTTTTTTTGGGTAAAGGGATACCCCGGTAAATTTTATAAAAGAAACCAATCAGTACAAAGGTGTGTCAGTGTAACACACCAACTAGACTTGACATACCAAGCCTAGGAAAACAAGACCACAAACCAACGAAACACTACCAGACAAAACACGCACAAAAACACAACCAGACCCAACCGAAAAAACAAAAACAGAAATTAGACTCTAGCCCGGGTCCGCTCCATTATCTTCAATCTTCCATCTTTTGAAAATCCTTTGTTTAGCCGAAGCAAGCCGAAATCTGAATCCCATGAGCTTCAACCGAACCGAAGACTTAATAACCTCAGCCACTTGTTCAGCCGTTCTATTGTTGTTCTTGAAAAGCCTGTTATTCCGCTCTTGCCATATATAATAAGCCGAAGCAGCAATCAATAATTTGCACACAATATGATCCGCGTTCTTGGATTTTGCATGTTGATCCACCCAAGAAACGACCGACGACCATGAATCATCAACATTACCCAAAGTAACCAGCTTCTTAACTTCATTCCATGTCTTCACCGCAAAAGGACATTGGAAAAATAGATGATCCCGAGTATCTCTATCATGGTTACACAGCGGACAACACATCAAATTCCAATTGGTATGACTACCCGCTTCCCAAATCGTCAATCTATCCTGCGTTTTGAGCTTGTTTCTAAATGGCAACCATAGATGAAATGAATGCCTAGGAATACATTGCGTGTACCAAACCATATCAGCCCATAGCACCTGCTCTTCCCGATTCCGAATTGTATTCCAAACACAAGCCGATTGAAAGTCTTGTGTCTTACCTTCCACATCTTTCCATACTAGAGTATCCTCACCATTAGAAACAATTGTCGGAACCGCTATAGTTATTAAGACTGGAAAAAGATCAAGCCAAGCTTGAGGCCATCTCCAGTTACCTTCCTGATCAATCATATCCGCAACTGTTGACCTTAGCGAAAAACCCGCATTCGCTATATTTCTGGGCGAGATAAAGGAAATGAGAGGGCTACTCGCACACCACATGTCGCTCCAAATATTCGTTTGAGTACCGCTTTTGATTGACGACCAAACGTGAGGACGAATGATGTTACGGATGGATAATATTTTACGCCATCCCCAACTCATACTCCCTCTACACGGCACTTCCCAGAAATTCCGACCTCTGAGCTTGTAATCGTGAATCCATTTCACCCAAATAGAATCCCTTTTGGTGAGAATACTCCAAATGTGCTTAGCCATTAGCGATTTATTAACATCGGCTATACTTCTAATACCCAATCCTCCTTCCTGTTTAGGCAAACACACATGTTTCCACGCTACTTTAGCACGGATTCTGCCTTCCGAGCCTGCGTTCCAAAGAAATCTTCGAATCTTCTTTTCAAGTTCACTAATAACACGAGCAGGCATTATAAAAACCGAAGCCCAATAGATGTGCATGGATGAAAGGACCGAATTAATGAGCTGAAGCCGGCCGGCAAACGACAAAGCCTTAGAAACCCAATTAACAATCTTTTTTTCCATTCGCTCAATAAGAACCCTGCAATCATTATAAACAAGTCTCGATGATATAAGAGGAACTCCCAAATACCGAACCGGAAGAGTACCTTCTTGAAACGGCATAATATTGAGAATTGCTTGCTTTATCGATTGAGAGACATTGCAAAAAAATACTGTACTCTTAGCTGGACTAGGGACGAGACCAGACATGTTGGTAAAACTCTCCAGCGCCTCCTTAATCTTCTTGACCGAGACCACATCACCATGAACAAAAATAAATAAATCATCCGCAAAAGACAAATTAATTATTTTTTCTTTAGCACAGTGAGCATGAAACTTGAACGGACTGACAGCAGCTCGACGAAGCAGCAATGATAAAACCTCCATCACCAAAGTAAACAAATAGGGGGATAACGGATCCCCTTGCCTTAACCCACGTTTACCCTTGAAAAAACCATGTAAATTCCCATTGATACTCAGCGAGTACGACACTGTGGATACACATGTCATGATCCACTTGACCATGCTGGAGTGAAAGCCGAACCTAACCAGAATACCCTCCAAAAACCTCCAGTTGACTGTATCATAAGCTTTCTGAATATCGATTTTAAAAGCACACCTAGGCTGCCCCCTATTAAGATGATAATTGTGCATGAGCTCCTGAGTAAGAAGAATATTATCCGAAATCCTCCGCCCGGGCACAAAGGCCGATTGGTTAATGCTGACAAGATACCCCAAACTGCCTTTCAACCTATCCGAAATAACTTTGCTAATACATTTATATAAAACATTGCAGCAAGAAATCGGTCTATAATCCAAAACCGAGTCAGGAACGTCTTTTTTAGGCAATAAAGCAAGGATAGTGTGGTTAATCTGGTTCAGAATTTTACCATTATCGAAAAATTGAAGAACCGCATCCGTCACTTCTTTTCCGACAATATCCCACGCTTTTTTGAAAAAAACCGAAGTATATCCATCAGGCCCTGGCGCTTTGTCATCTCCAATACTGAACATGGCTGTCTTGACCTCCTCTCGAGAAATCGGACGGATCATATGCTCGGCCACCTCATTACTAAGGATTTTAGGGAATAAGTTATCTAGATTGGCATCTTCCACATGACTCTCGTTGCCCAAAAAGTTTGTATAGTGCAGCACCATAGCATCTATAACCGCTTCGCCTTCATGTCTCGTACCCGTAACATCAACAACACTATGTATTTTTGTTCTAGCATTCTTTGATTTCACAGTGTTATGAAAAAATTTCGTATTCGAGTCACCCGCACACAACCATTCAACCTTCGATTTCTGTTTTAAAAAACATTCTTCATCGTACACGGCTTGTTGAAAGTCTTTCAAGCACTGTGTTTCTAAACTGCGCAACTGACCATCCAAAGGGTTTCGATCCACCTGAGTCTGCAAATCATCCAGCTTTTTACGCAAATCATTGACTTTAATTCATCCCCTTGCTCTTTAGACGGACCGTACCCTGCTCATTCCTAAGAGCATCAAACGGGTTCCGGGACACTACACTAGCCGAAGGATCTGACTTTTTAACCCCTCCATTCGTTTTGAACCCAATCGGCTTGTACTCGAATTTCGGCTTAGCTTTATTAACATGAAAACCAGATTTCCTAGTCGCTTTTTTACCATCCACATCCATAAAGCCATCTTCATCCACTACTGGAGTCTTCACCGGACCACGCGGTTGCTTCCCACCATTATGTTTCTGAGGTTTAGGCACTTCCTTAAGGCACTTCCTAGGCTGTCTCGGGCAAGACTCATCAGCATGTCCGAAGACCTTACAGTGGGCACATCTATAAGGACTCCATTCATATGATGTTTTGGTTATGTTTTATTTTGTCTTGTCTACTAGATATCTTTATGTGATGTATAGTAGGCTAGGTTAAGTGATGGAATAGGTTTTTTGTTTGTTTGGCTTACATATATGGGGCATGTCCTGTATATGAACTAGTGTGGAACTCTTCCTCACTACTTGTACTTAATTTGCGGTTTTTAATAGAATCACCGGGGTAACCCTTTACCCCAAAAAAAAAAAAAGACTCCATTCATATTCCACAACCATCTTTACTTTAATAAAACCTTCACCTTCTAGCTCAGGCACCGCTATAACTATTTCCTCTTTAAAGTCATTCTCAGCTGAAACTTCTATCAACGCTCTTGCATAACTACTCCTTCCCCAAGCATCCGTACACATAGTGGTGGTATACGAATCCAACAATTTCGGCTCACCAATGGCCGTAGCAATCATACTCAACCCATCTTCCGTATAGGCAGCTATAGGAACATCATGGATTTTAACCCAAATTTGTATCTTTTTGACATCCTTCTTCTTTAGAAAACAAGTTTGATATCAAAACAAAGTGTTTTGATACCCAAAGATAGTTTCGTTGCAAAATACCCATAAACACGTACTTTGACCGAAACTATGACTCGTCACTACACCTATCAACGTGGTAATCAGTAGGCATAGTCACAAGGGACTATAACCATCGTGATTACGCTCACATTGCAAAGCTCAAACAAACTTTGTGTTGACCAATTCATGGTCAAAGCAGAAAGTCAAACACTGTTTGACTTTCATGCTTGAAATATATGAAAAGCATGAAAGAAGCTTACAAAAGGTCCAAGCAATGAAGATTTGAACTCAAAATTCTCAGGTATGAAGCTTCATAAGTAAGAGCTTCAACTTAGAGAAGAATTGAGATCAAATTGTGAGGAATTCCAAATGAAGCAAGTGGGTATTTATAGAAAGTATGGATCAAGGAGATCATTCCAAGTGTTTAGATGGTGAAATCTTGAACCTACATGTGTGGAACATGGTTTTGTATACAATGGGAGCCCCAAAACTAGTTCATAAGGCCCCAGGTCCTGATGGTTATACTTCGGCGTTTTTTAAAAATTCATGGGAGATTGTCGGGGATGAGGTTACGAAAGCTATTTTGGAATTCTTTAATAATGGGAAGCTGCTGCAACAAATAAATCACACCATCATAGCGTTAGTCCCAAAAGTTACTACCCCTAATTCGGTAAGTGATTATCGACCTATTTCTTGTTGCAACGTGCTTTATAAGTGTATCAGCAAAATAATTACTGATAGAATCAAAGGTAGCCTGGATTTTCTGGTGAATATTAGCCAATCTGCCTTTGTCCCTGGTAGAAAGATATCAGATAATATCCTTCTTACTCAGGAGTTAATGCATAACTATCACCTGAATGTTGGGCCTCCTAGATGTGCGTTTAAGATTGATATTCAGAAGGCTTATGATACAGTCAGCTGGTCCTTTCTGGAGGATATCCTGATTGCGTTTGGATTCCCTCTCAAAATGGTTAGTTGGATTATGACGTGTGTTAGTACTATTTCATACTCTTTAAGCATTAATGGTAATCTTCATGGGTATTTCAAGGGCAAACGGGGGTTGAGACAGGGGGACCCGATATCTCCTTATCTATTTACTTTGGTTATGGAGGCTCTTTCACTTTTACTACACAATGCAGCTACCTCTAGTAATGCATTTAGATACCATATCCACTGTAAAAAACAGAAGATTATAAATGTCACTTTTGCTGATGACCTGTTCATTTTTGTGAATGCTGATGCCGTTTCGGCTAAGATAGTGAGAGATGCTCTTAATCGGTTTTCTAGGGTATCGGGCCTGATTCCCAATATGATGAAAAGCACGGCCTTCTTTGGTAACGTTCCTCAATCTATTAAAAGAGATATCCTGAGCATTATGCCATTTCAAGAGGGTGTGCTTCATGTTCGCTATTTGGGAGTGCCTCTAGTATCATCTAAGCTCTCGTATAAGGATTGTAAGGTGCTGGTAGAGAAAATGGAAAAGAGGATTTATAACTGGACGACAAAATCTCTATCTTTTGCAGGTAGATTACAGTTGGTTAATTCGGTCCTTTCGGCGATGCATACTTACTGGGCTACGGTATTCTTATTACCAGCTAAAATTATTACTGAGTTGGAAAAATGTATGCGAGATTTTCTATGGTCTGGCAATTACCATAAGACTGTGAAGCCAAAGGTTGCATGGAAGGTTGTTTGTCTTCCGAAGGATGAGGGAGGATTGGGTATTCGTAGCATATCGGATGTTAACAAGGCCCTCTTATCTTCACATGTCTGGAGCATCCTATCCAATCGGAAATCTTTATGGGTCCAATGGATTCATACTTATAAGCTTAAGGGTCGAAGCTTCTGGGAGATCCCTTGTAGAGGCCGTATGACATGGGGATGGAGAAAACTCCTTGCTAGTCGGAGTCTCATTCGTCCTTTCATGTGGAGAACTATAGGGAATGGTGCTGAAACTAATGCTTGGAGTGATACTTGGTGCAATGTGGGTCCTCTTCGTGCTTTTATTACTCCTAGACTTATCGCTAATGCAGGCTTCAGCTTGCAATCATCTCTAGCTGATCTGGTGTCTCAAGATGGGCAATGGAGTTGGCCGACTGCTTGGTTTAACCTGTTTCCAGTCTTAATTGGCCTGGTGGTTCCTACTTTATGTGACAATTCTCGAGATCGGTTGGTTTGGAAAGACTTGGAAGGGAAAATCGTCCACTTTCTTCTTGGGAGGTTTGGAATAATATTCGGCATCATGCAAGTAAAGTGCAATGGGGGAATATGGTTTGGTTTAAACAATGCATTCCTAGGCATGCGTTCCATATTTGGCTAGTTATTCAAAACAAATTGAAGACACAGGATCAGCTTCATGTTTGGGAAGCGGGAAGTGAAACAAATTTGAATCTAATGTGCTGCCCTTTATGTTGTTACAACAGGGATTCGAGAGACCATCTCTTCTTTGAATGCTCTTTTGCTACGCAGGTCTGGAACAATGTTAGGAGTCTCACCAATATGGAAGATGTTAATGGAGGCTGGACCGATATTATGGCTTGGATGATCCACAACTCGTCCTTACAAAAGCCTGACAATGTTGTTAGTCGGTTGGTAGTTGCGGCTGCAACCTACTTTTTTTTTTTGGGTAAAGGGTTACCCCGGTGATTTTATATATTCACAACCAGAAAAACACAAGTAGTGTAGAGAGCCTACACTAGTTCAGTCATAGGACATGCCCTAAGACCGTACAACCAGAAAAAACAAAACGAAAACAAAAACAACCACTAAAGAGTAACGCCACTAGACAACCACTATCTAGACAACCTAACACATAAACAATCGATAATCAGCTGCCATCATAATGAAAATCGGACCCCTTTATCTCCCAATCCCCAAGCAACCTTCGAACATTAGCATAATCCTTCAACTTCGCTCCCATTAGTTTATACCGCACTTGTTGAGTAATAAGTTCACTAATAGTTTCCGGAGGCCGCAATTGATTCTTGAATAATCTAGCGTTACGCTCCTGCCAAATGAAATAGGCACTAGCCGCCACTAACAGTCTTGCAACATAGTCATTAACGGATTTCGACTTGGCACGATCACGCAACCACTTGACAATATCATCCCACTTCGGCTGAACCAAATCCATTCCAACCTTATGCCTGACCATAACCCACACTTTAGTTGAAAACTTACATTCAAAGAATAAATGATGATGAGAGTCATGATCCTCATAACATAATAAACAACACATCATGTTCATCTTCTTTCTTAGCGAAAAATCCCAACTCAATATTTTGTCTTGAGTAAGCAGCTTCCGTCTCATGATCAGCCACATTAGAAAAGAATGACGAGGGATACACTGTGAAAACCACACAATACTACACCAATTAACCTGTTCTTCCTGATGTCTTACCGAATCCCAAGCTCGAGACGAGGAAAAGTCATGTTTATCATCACCATGACGCCACAACAGTTTATCAGCCTTGTTCGGATCCAAAGACAACCGATCAAGCTGATTTAGAACCGGGTAAATGTCTCGCCACGCATCTGGCCACCTCCATAAATTATCAGAATAAACATCGGACACTTTAGAGGTCATATCAAACCCCGCATTAGCGATAAGCCGAGGAGATAAAATCTGCACGAGAGGCCCTAAATCGCTCCAAGTATCATACCAAGCAGAGGTGTCTAACCCATTACCAATTTCGGACCATATAAAGTTTCTCATAAACGGACGAAGCTGGAGAATTTTTCTCCAAGACCAACAGCAAGAAGACGGAACCTTGCAAGCCCAAAAGCTTTTGCCTCTTAACCTATACGCGTGAACCCACTGAACCCACATAGAACGACGGTTCGTAAGAATACTCCAAATATGCGTAGCCATAAGAGCAATATTGACGTCTCCTATCCGACGAATACCTAAACCACCCTCATGTTTAGGGACACAAACCGTTTTCCACGAAACTTTAGCACGACCTTTCTGAAAAGCACTATCCTGGGACCATAAAAAATTCCGCATCAAAGCCTCCAAGTTAACGATCACACGGTTCGGCAACATAAAAACTGACGACCAGTAGATATGTAACGAAGACAAAACAGAGACAATAAGTTGCAACCTGCCTGCAAACGAAAGTAACTTATTCCTCCAATGCATAATACGTTTTTCCAGCTTCTCCACCAAGATTTGACAGTCTTTATAAAGAAGCCTCGAGGATATAAGAGGCACCCCCAAATACTTCACCGGCAAACAACCTTCGTTAAAAGGCATAAGATTCAAAATCGCGGTTTTCACATAAGATGGAACATTCGAAAAATAAACCGTACTCTTCTGAACACTTGGAAACAAGCCAGACATTTTAGCAAAAGAATTAAGCGACTTCATAATGCATCTAGCCGAAGCAATCTCACCTTTCGAAAAAATAAACAAATCATCCGCGAAACAAAGATTGATAATTTGTTGGCGCTCACACTTGTTATGAAATTTAAAAGAAAAGTCAATCCTTCCCGCATGATTTAGAATGGCCGTTAGAACTTCCATAACTAGGGTGAATAAGTAAGGAGAAACTGGGTCACCCTGTCTAAGCCCACGTCTACCCTTAAAATAACCATGCACCTCCCCATTAACACAAATCGAGAACGTAGTAGTGGATACACAAAGCATAATCCAGTGAACCATATTATGATGAAACCCAAACCCGAGTAAAATACTTTTGAGAAACTTCCAATCAACAGTGTCATAAGCCTTCTGAATATCAACTTTGAAAGCACATTTAGGAGGGCCGATGTTCCGATGATAATTATGCATCAACTCTTGAGTTAACAGAATATTATCAGAGATTTTTCGACCAGGCACGAAAGCTGATTGGTTTAAACTAACAAGATCATCCAAAACCACTTTAATTCTATCAGCTATAATCTTGCTAATGCATTTATAAAAAACATTGCAACAAGCAATAGGACGATAATCAGTAACCATTGTCGGGGAAGATGACTTAGGAAGCAACACTATTATATGGCAAGAACGCAACAGCAAGTTGTTTTCTCGGAACCATCGGACGGCTATGGTAGTGTCTCAGGAGATTATTAATACTGTTCGATTGCGGCTTATTTCCCTCAAGTTTAAACGGAGATTTGAAAATGGTAGCTTGGTGGAAAAGTGGAAGATTCCTGGAAACAATTTAGAGATTGATCCCGGCTAGTTAGTTGTCTTTGTTTGTAGTTTTGTTTTTGTTTTTGGCCGTGTTTGGTTTGTTAGCTGGTTTGTGGCCTTGTGTGCCTAGTTGTGTTTTTTTGGGATGTTTGTTTCTAGTGTTGGTATGCCAATGCTAGATTGGGTGTGGTAACTCAGCCACACCACTGTTTTTATGGTTTGATTAATAAAATTCACCGGGGTAACCCTTTACCCAAAAAAAAAAAAAAACTAGTTCATAGTATTGAAAAAGTTACATAAAAGACCCCCAAGTTCAAACTAGTTGCTAAAATTTGAATTTCTGTCAAAAAAAGGGGGTGGTGTGCCACCACAGCAACTCCCATTTGGGGTCGCACGATGCCACCAAACCCCAGTTCCAGAAAGTTTGAAAAAATGGCAGAAATGGTCCCTGCATCTCGTTTATGCCATTTTCGACGCGTTTAAACCCCGTTAACCCATTTTCAAGGCTCAATAATGAAGTTTAAGTATAGAGGACTTGAAACATGCTTGAAAACATCTCGGATGTCGGTTCGTTTGGTCGTACGATCACGTTATTCGGTTAATTACGACGAAACACGAACGGACGCGAAAAACGATCCAAATTGCGCGACGAATGGAATTTTAGCATTCCAAATACTAAAATAAAATATTGTGACAACCCGCACTAAACCAGGTATCCGTACAACTTAATTAATGAATAATTACTGCTTAATTACTGTGCTTGATTGAAACTAGCTGATAAACTGCTACCTGCATACTGATACATGCACATACTTGCATCATACTTTAATTGCTGTCACTACATTATCTGCATGTTGAACCCTAGTGACAAACATGATGCACAAAAAGCACAGTAGCACTAAACGGATACACAATAAACATGCTGATATAACCAGCATCAGGCAGACACTGCCTCAAGGCCTGTTAAGAGCCTCAAATATTTTGGCTACACTGGTAGTGAGTGTAGGATATAAGGGTTGTGGTACCGCGTCTCTAGGAATAAGATACACTGATTCGGATGTGCCTAAAACGTACTTTAAGTACCAAACACAACACTTTAATAAATAAACCAGCTTCTAGCTGACTAGCAAAGTGCCAGAACATGAGAAAATATTACTAGACACTTTCTAAAGTGTCGGGAAAACAAATTGTGTCACTAAAAATGTAATAACGACACTTTAAAGCCTTTTGTAACACTTTAACGGATTACTATCCAACCGGACACCCGGACTTTACCCGGAACATGAAAATATTACTATTTTCACTATTTTTATTTTTTCTGAGCCAGTTAGGGTCCCTGATTACCCTAACACCCGCCATAACGTGTAACATACAACTAACGGGGTTAATTACTTAACTTGACTTGGTTTAACATAACCATTCCCTAATCACTACTTAAAATCGAACCATGGACCCCCCCCCCAAACCGAATCGGTTACCTAGGGGGCACCACATGTACTTAGTGATCTTGGTCAATCTAGCTTTGTCTAATATCTTCAAGACACATTACCCATTGGGTAATAGCATCTCAATTTGTCTATAAATATCACTAAAACACATGAGTTAATTACCACTAAACACCACTCAAAATTACCCTCTTCTCTTGCTCCCTACACTCTCGGCCGAACACCCCTCTTTCACACTCCCATTTTCGGCCCTTGTTCACTACATTCCAAGATCATACACGCGTTAAGGACCACGTATAAGGAGCTTTGGTGCACTCGGAAGGCGAAGGACCACTCCCGTTAGCTTTTATCCACCCACTTTCCGTCAAAGATCTTCCCTAGCCTTGAGCTAGAGGTATAACCTTTAAAACTTGTTTTTACACTCGTCTAAAGTGGTTAAAAGAACTTTCGTCGGTTAAATATAGTAAACATGCGTTTTGAAACTTTAAAGTCTACTAAAACTACCTAAAATGGTGGTTAACAGCATATGACTTGTGTAAAAGTTGTAGTAATTGGAATTTGTGTTTATCTAGACCCGATCTATGATGTGGTAGCTCGGATCTCCGTTTAACCCGACTTTGTAAGATCATGTATCTTCACATAAGCTTGTTTTTGGTTACCACGAGGGTTAAAAGGCGAAACTCTACCACACAAGATGCATGAACTTGTGTGAAAATATATTACTTGTGTAAAAGTGATTTAACCGGTAAAATGGTGTTTAAAACTAGCGGATCTACGTATCTGCAAGTGGTATCTTCAAAGGACCACACTTTAAAAGAATCATATTTTCTAAAGGATAGATCTTGTACTAATAAATATGATTTTATAAACCACAAGTGTGTAGACACTTGTGAAATGAAGAGATCCGACAAATAACTATTTTTGGGAAAAATGACTAGAAGTTGTAAAGACGGATTTCGCTAGTCACAAGGTTTTTACAAGATTAAAGATACTTTATATAAAGATCTACGAGAAATAAGGGGATTTACACTATAGATTCGGAAAAACTACAAGTTCATGCGATTGTGCAAATTTACATACTTGTCGACTAGTTTGATGTGTCGGAAATTGTTTGATTGAATAAAGAAGTTGTTGATTGAATTGTTTAAAAGAAAATGATACGCTTGAAAGCGTGGCCACCTCCAGTTACAGAGGAAACTCTGGCGAAATTTTCCTAAAAACCTAACACTTAGACTTTTTACACAACAAGTGTTAGAACTATCTTTGGACATATTTTCGAAACATAAATTTCGCCAACACTATATTTTACTAAATATTCGGAGGTGGGATTTTCACAAAGATTAACGTGATAAGTATATTTGTCACAACACTGTTTATGATTATTTTGTGAAAATACATAAATATTATTTTAAGAGTAAAATAATATTTACAAGCGTTAATGATTCCAAAACTTTGCGAACGCTTCCACATTAACATATAAGTTACACCGGTAATTACATTACCACAAGATTGATAAAACGTAACTTACGCACATGTATTGTATCCCCCATCCTTGGGAAGAAACATAACTACCAAGTGTATACGGAACATAAACACGAAATAGTTGTCTAACTATTTCCCAAAGACTTAAACTATAAAGCTAAGGCACGGCCGTCCGTCTAATAGAATTAGCACTTGTAGGTCGTTGCACAGCTTACTATATTGGAGACACTTGGTAGAGACGCGCATTCACTGTGAGTTCATGTCCCCCTTTTCTCTAACTGTTTTCAGTTTACTTAACTGCGGGGGTGAAATACATGTTACTTTGTTTACAAGTACTTTATACACGGTATGATTTACGTAAGGAGGTTTAGATCATGTGAATGGGTAGTTAGAACACCGAGGGACTCGAGCGGTAGATCTATTTGGGTGTAGCGAGCCCAGCTCCCGGTCCAACAGAACAGGCCTCACAGAGGACTAACAGAACGGACCCGGAGTGACTTGGTACCCAACGCAAAATCGGCTAGGGTTGTGTCTTCCTACTTGCATTTCACGACATGCTAATGGCCTTGCAAACCATTGGTGATCACAAGTCCTCTTACACTGCTACATACCAGGAAACTTTTATACTTACAAGTGTTTTTACTTACTCACTTGCACATGAACTCGCTCAACATTATTGTTGATTTTTCAACTCACATGTATTTCAGGAAATTAAACGGATCTGGCACGGTATGGAACGTTTTCCGCTGCACTTGTCATGGAGTCATCAGGGTTTAGGGGATGTGTCTCTTTCCTGGACAAGACACAGTCCTTAAACCACGTTTATGTTATGTTTTAGTTTGTAATGTTGTTAAACAAGGTTATGGTTGTTGGTTAAAACAATGGTACTGTATTTTGTTTTCAAAACTTAATGGATGACTTGCATGGTTTTTAACTCATATAGCTTGTTATGATTAAGCTATGGTATTAAGAAGTCACACCAAAAATTAACCACGCTTCCGCAAAGCCAGGGTGTGACAGCTTGGTATCAGAGCTCTGATCATAGCGAACTAGGATTCTTTCTCGAGTCTAGACTATGATCACTAGGGCTCTCACGAAAACATTTTTCTGCATACCACTTAAGCCCAGATCCACAACTTTTTACAAACAAATGTTGAGCACATTTTATTTATTTTTCTAGGCTCAGTCTGGGAGGCTGAGGTAGGAGGCTAGTGGGACTAGAAGTGTTGGCTAGTGGGACTAGAAGTATTGGCTAGTGGGACTAGAAGTGTTGGCTAGTGGGACTAGAAGTGTTGGCTAGTGGGACTAGAAGTGTTGGCTAGTGGGACTAGAAGTGTTGGCTAGTGGGACTAGAAGTGTTGGCTAGTGGGACTAGAAGTGTTGGCTAGTGGGACTAGAAGGATAATTTGAATGTTTACGTGGTGACTACATGTTTATATGACTATATGATTGATTATTATACGTATATGTGTTTGTGTTACAAACGTTATGCTTTCATCAAGTACTAGAAAGATGGGCACTACGAACCCCATGACCATAGTATCAGACGACATAGTTCAACGAAGCACGAGGTGTACATTTCTGATACTACCGGCACAGACAATGACGACTTTCAGCCCTTTGTGCACTGCCTGAAGTCGTAGCAGAGCCTGCTGATGGCCATCTTGTTGGGATTTTACCACTGGCGGTGATCCCTGCTCCTGTGCCCCTTGCCGCTTATCCTGTTGATGATACGCCCTCCCAACGAGGCCTCTGAAGACGATAACGATCTACTGGAGGAGGACCCATTCGAGGGCAGGGCCTTATTACTGCTGGTATTAGACTACTGCATGCGGACGCTCCTATAGGGGAAACTTATGACCATTCCCCTATCCCAGACTCATTTGAGTTTCTGACACCGCATCTTCGCACATACAGGGAATGCAGCACTACTTACACGAAGCCGACCCTGTTATGGCATCATCAGCTGAACCGGATCCCACACACAGCTTTGAGTTTGATCGCGATTATGAGGACAATTCTGTTTTTCCGCCTGGTGTTGATCCAGACCATGACTTTGAGTTCATGCACTTAGACCAGCCCTTGGGGGATCCTGTAACCCCTGTGATTGTTGATCCAGCTGATTTTGAGATGGAGTTTTTGATTCGAAGCTAGCCGTGGCCCCTGAGCCAGGCGTTGCTCCTGACCCCGCATTGGAGTATGACCCTGTTCATGCCAATGCACCGGCTGTTGCTCCTTGATTGATCATCTGCTTGGATGAGAGAAAATTTGGGGTAACTGTGCAAGACAATTTATTATTACGGGGGCCCACGTAATAACGATTTGTAGTGCACAGGAATCCTGGTGGACTCTGCAGGCCAAGCTAATGATAACCAATGCAGCAGGAAATAACCTAAACACAAATGACCTAGGCGATGTAGCCTCGAGTCCATTCTATTACAAGCAACAAGCCAAATTGACAAGCCTATGTGAAGGCTCAGGAATTTATTTCCCCACTTATACAGTGAGTATATTTGCGTGTGAAATGGGGTGATTACATGATGGCTTACGTTGCTATATATATACCCCATAGACAATTGAAACATTGTCCAACCCGCTTCACGCTATTTCGACAAAAAGGGAATGTCACCCAGGCGTGACACAAACACCAGTACGTCGCCAAGGACAGAAGACGAGCTGCAAGAACGCATCTCACAGATAAATGCACGACATGAAGCCCTCCACTCTAAGTACAACGATGGCATTACTGGAGATAAACCTCCAACTGGCTGCACCTATAAACAGTTCCTGAACTGCAAGCCTTTAAACTTTGACAAAACAGGAGGCACCGATGCATTTGTTCGTTGGTCCGAAGAGACCAACTCCATTCTAAGAACGAGTAACTGTTCGCCCCAACAGAGTGTTACCTACATCTCAGGGATATTTCTAGATGGCACACTCTCTTAATGGAACCTCCAGGTTCGGACCCTTGGCACAGACACTGCTTATACACTGAGCTGGGACGAGCTCAAGGAAACGATTGAGAAGAAATGTTGTTTTAGGACAGAAATTCAGAAACTTGACGTGGAGTCCTGAAATTGGAGAAAGGACGAACCAGAGACTCCTGAACATGTCCAGCGATCGCACGGCTTGCCTAGGGTCGTCCCCTACTAAGTCATTGATGTAGTATGATATGGTGGTGTATTTGTAAGCTTTACAATTGTGGTCTCGAATTGTGGCGATACAATCGCAGTATTCTCATCACATGCGATGTTCAATCTATTGTTTATGTCCTATAACATAAGAGGTTATGTGATTGATTTGTTGATAACATGAGATGTTATGTGTTGGTATTGTTGAATGTATACGTACGCTTCACTTGCTATGACCTAACCTATGCGAAACATCTTTTAGAAGATGCCGCCAAGACGCGAAATGCGCATGCCCACCTCTGAGACAGAACTTAAAGAGATAATTGCTGCAGCTATAGCACAGCACGAGGCCCTACGCTCCGAACCTATCAGAGGTACCTCAGAAAATAACGGTTGTTCCTACTGGCACTTCCTCAACTACAAGCCTCCGAAGTTCGACGGCACTGGGGGTGCCATAACTTTTGTAAAATGGATTGAAAGTATGGAATCCATCTTTCGAATGAGTGGCTGTACGCCAGAACAACAGGTCCCATACGTTTCTGAGTTGTTTCAAGATGGAGCTCGATTATGGTGGAATCTTCAGGTTCGAATAGTGGGCCTAACTACAGCATACGCGTTAACTTGGGATGAGTTGAAAGGAATGATGCATAAGAAGTATTGCCCCCACACGGAAACCCAGAAGTGGGAAGATGAATTTCGGAGCCTAATGATGGAAGGTCCGAAGGTGTTGGAGTACGTGCAACGACTCCATGATCTGTCACAAATTGTTCCATACCTGGTAAAACCAGAACTGAAGAAATTGGAACAATTCATTTGGGAACTGGCGCCTCAAGTCTTGAGCTTGATGACAGCATCTACGCCACCAACAACCATTGTTGCAAGTAAGATGGGTTTGGCACTCGTTACGGAAGCAATTAGACTAGAAAAACTTGCAAACCCTGACAAGAAAACTCAGGTAGAGTCGTCTGGAAAGAACAAAAGGAAGCTTACCGAAGATACCCAAATGAACAACGATGAACAAAGACCTATTCGAGGTTGCTTTGACTGCGGGGACAAAGGGCATTTCAAGAAAGATTGCCCTAACAACAAACAGGCCAATGATAAGATTTACTTAGAAACCAAACCAAGATGTGCTGAGTGCAAGTGTCACCGTGATGGTGGATGTCAGAAGCCTTGGTACGGGAGGAAAGGACACAACAAGGAAGGTTGTGGGATGAAGAGTTCCATACAAGGAGAAAACAGTAACAACGCTCTAGGTGGAAATGGGAAAGGAAATGGCCGAATGATAGGATGCTACCATTGTAAGGAAGTTGGACATTTTAAGAGGGAATGCCTGAAGTTGAAACAAGACCATGAGAGAAAATCCAACATCAGAGCTTGTGAGGCATGCCAGGATCCAGGTGTGATTTCTGGTACGTTCTCTAACAACCAAAACTTTTGCACCTATTTTGTTTGATGCTGGTGCCGGTTATGGCTTCGTGTCATTAGAATTTAAGAATATACTTGGTTTAACCGCTAGTAAGTTAGATATCCCCTACTCGATCGAATTAGCTAATGGAAAGTTAGTTGAAGCCAACGAAGTAATCAGAGGCTGTGTGATAGCACTGGGAGAACGTGAGTTTACTTTGGATCTACTACCAGTCGAATTGGGAAGCTTCGACGTGGTGGTAGGAATGGATTGGTTATCCGGAAACAAGGCTGAGATAGTATGTCACGAGAAAGCTGTTCGTATTCCAACTGATGATGGTGAGACAATTGTGGTTCACGGAGAGAAGCGTGACACACCGCTAAGATTTATCAGCTGCTTGAAAGCAAGGAAGTATTTACAGAAAAGATGTGTTGCTTTTCTAGCACACATCGTGGATAAAAAGGCTGCTGAGCCAAGAATCGAAGACATCCCTGTCATAAGGGAGTATCCAGAAGTCTTCCCAGAAGACTTGCCTGGATTACCGCCTCTAAGGCAAGTAGAGTTTCACGACGATTCAATTCCAGGCACTGCACCCGTAGTCGATGCATCATAGCGACTTACATTTTCGGGGGTGCAAGGATTGACAGAGAAGTGTCGGTAACGGATGGAGAAGGAAGATAACAGACCAAAAATTCCTTTTTGGGGTAATCCCATTGTTACCCATCAAAAAGGAGGACGATGATTTTCAATAAACATCAACTACCGAGAACTGAATAAGCTAACGATCGAGGATAGATATCCTCTGCCAAGAATCGACGATCTGTTCGATCAACTTCAAGGTTCAAGCTTTTACTCTAAGATCGATCTTCGATCTGGATACCATCAATTAAGGATACAGGAGGAAAGTATCCCGAAAACAGCCTTCCGAACTCGTTATGGACACTACGAGTTCCTCGTTATGCCATTTGGTTTGACAAACGCACCTGCGGTATTCATGGATCTAATGAATAGAGTTTGCAAGCCATACTTGGACAAGTTCGTGATTGTGATATTCGACGACATCTTGATTTATTCAAGGACAAAGGCTGAACACGAACAGCATCTAAGAGCTATTCTGGAGCTGCTAAAGAAGGAACAGTTGTATGTCAAGTTCTCCAAGTGCGAGTTTTGGCTACGCGAAGTCCAGTTTCTTGGACATGTGGTTAATGGAAATGGGATTCATGTTGATCCCACAAAGATCAAGGCAATCAAGAATTGGGAAACGCCTACAACGCCAACCGAGATTCGACAATTCTTGGGTTGGCTGGCTACTATCGAAGGTTCATCGAGGATTTCTCGAAAATCGCTCAACCTTTGACGCTCCTCACCCAGAAGGATAAGACGTTTGATTGGGGAATCAAACAGGATGAAGCATTTCAGATATTGAAGGATAAGCTTTGTAACGCGCCAATCTTAGCTCTACCAGAAGGTACTAATGACTTCGTGGTATACTGCGACGCATCGCGTCAAGGTTTGGGTTGTGTGTCGATGCAACGCCAAAAGGTTATTGCTTACGCATCACGCCAACTGAAAGTGCACAAAAAGAACTATACCACACACGATTTAGAGCTTGGCGCAGTGGTTTTTGCACTAAAGATCTGGAGACACTACCTGTATGGTACAAAGTGCACAATCTTCACAGATCACAAAAGCCTACAGCATATATTCAACCAGAAGGAGTTGAATATGAGGCAAAAACGATGGGTTGAGTTGCTAAACGACTACGACTGCGAGATAAAATATCATCCAGGGAAGGCGAATGTAGTCGCCGATGCCCTAAGTCGTAAAGAAAGAATCAAGCCCATAAGGGTTAGAGCTTTGGAAATGATCATACGAACCGATCTTTCCTCGCGCATTCGTGCTGCACAAAAGGAAGCTCTCAAGGAGGGAAACCTTGAGGAAGGATATCTCCGTGGAATGGAAAAGCTTTTGGTACCAAACAAGGAAGGAACGTTATGTTTTGAGAAAAGGATTTGAGTTCCTCTGTTTGGTGGATTAAGGGAAGTTATTTTCGACGAAGCGCACAAGTCACGGTACTCTATCCACCCTGAATCGGATAAGATGTACCAAGATCTCAAAAATTATTATTGGTGGCCTAGGATGAAAGGCGACGTTGCTGTTTACGTGAGCAAATGTTTAACGTGCGCTAAGGTCAAGGCGGAATACCAGAAGCCTTCGGGACTTTTGCAACAACCTGAGATTCCCAAGTGGAAGTGGGAACAAATCTCAATGGATTTTGTTACGAAACTGCCAAGAACGCCAAGAGGCCAGGATATGATTTGGGTGATTGTTGACCGCCTAACAAAATCCGCACGCTTTCTGCCAATCAAGGAGAAAGACAGCACTAGTAAACTTGCGGAAATTTACTTGAGAGAGATCGTAGCACGTCATGGAGTACCACTCTCGATCATCTCTGATAGAGACGGAAGGTTTGTGTCAAGAATATGGCAATCCTTCCAAGAATCTTTTGGCTCACAATTGAATCTGAGCACTGCGTTCCATCCGCAAACAGACGGCCAGAGCGAGCGAACGATACAAACCTTGGAAGACATGCTGAGGGCATGTGTTATGGATTCGGGAGGTAGCTGGGATAAACATTTACCGTTGGTCGAATTTTCATACAACAACAGCTACCACACCAGTATTGGTGTCGCGCCATTTGAGGCCCTTTACGGACGCAAGTGCCGATCACCACTATGTTGGTCGGACGCAGGTGATAGGCAGCTTGCTGGTCCCGAGATCGTCCAAGAGACGACAGACAAGATTGCGCAAATACTTAAACGCATCGAAGCCGCTCGCCACAGACAAAAGGCCTACGCGGATCCAAACCGGAAACATGTGGACTTCCAAGTCGGGGAGATGGTGTTACTGAAGGTTTCACCCTGGAAGGGGGTGGCACGCTTTGTTAAGCATGGAAAGTTAAATCCGCGCTACATTGGTCCTTTCAGAATTCTGGAAAGAATTGGAACTGTAGCATACAAGTTGGACCTACCTGCTGAACTGAATGGTGTTCACGATACATTTCATGTATCCAATCTAAAGAAAAGTCCAACTCAAATTGACGTTGCCATTCCCATCGACGAGATTCATATTGACGACACGCTCCACTTCGTTGAAGAACCTGTTGAGGTCACGGATTGGAAAGTTAACAAGACCCGCCGGAGCAGTGTCAAACTCGTCAAGGTTCGTTGGAATGCCAGACATGGTCCTGAATTCACATGGGAACGTGAGGACCGGATGAAAGAGAAATACCCCCACTTATTTCCTAAGAACTCTGCATCTACAAGCAGAACTTAAATTTCGGGACGAAATTTATTTAACGGGGGGAGAATGTGACAACCCGCACTAAACCAGGTATCCGTACAACTTAATTAATGAATAATTACTGCTTAATTACTGTGCTTGATTGAAACTAGCTGATAAACTGCTACCTGCATACTGATACATGCACATACTTGCATCATACTTTAATTGCTGTCACTACATTATCTGCATGTTGAACCCTAGTGACAAACATGATGCACAAAAAGCACAGTAGCACTAAACGGATACACAATAAACATGCTGATATAACCAGCATCAGGCAGACACTGCCTCAAGGCCTGTTAAGAGCCTCAAATATTTTGGCTACACTGGTAGTGAGTGTAGGATATAAGGGTTGTGGTACCGCGTCTCTAGGAATAAGATACACTAATTCGGATGTGCCTAAAACGTACTTTAAGTACCAAACACAGCACTTTAATAAATAAACCAGCTTCTAGCTGACTAGCAAAGTGCCAGAACATGAGAAAATATTACTAGACACTTTCTAAAGTGTCGGGAAAACAAATTGTGTCACTAAAAATGTAATAACGACACTTTAAAGCCTTTTGTAACACTTTAACGGATTACTATCCAACCGGACACCCGGACTTTACCCGGAACATGAAAATATTACTATTTTCACTATTTTTATTTTTTCTGAGCCAGTTAGGGTCCCTGATTACCCTAACACCCGCCATAACGTGTAACATACAACTAACGGGGTTAATTACTTAACTTGACTTGGTTTAACATAACCATTCCCTAATCACTACTTAAAATCGAACCATGGACCCCCCCCCCAAACCGAATCGGTTACCTAGGGGGCACCACATGTACTTAGTGATCTTGGTCAATCTAGCTTTGTCTAATATCTTCAAGACACATTACCCATTGGGTAATAGCATCTCAATTTGTCTATAAATATCACTAAAACACATGAGTTAATTACCACTAAACACCACTCAAAATTACCCTCTTCTCTTGCTCCCTACACTCTCGGCCGAACACCCCTCTTTCACACTCCCATTTTCGGCCCTTGTTCACTACATTCCAAGATCATACACGCGTTAAGGACCACGTATAAGGAGCTTTGGTGCACTCGGAAGGCGAAGGACCACTCCCGTTAGCTTTTATCCACCCACTTTCCGTCAAAGATCTTCCCTAGCCTTGAGCTAGAGGTATAACCTTTAAAACTTGTTTTTACACTCGTCTAAAGTGGTTAAAAGAACTTTCGTCGGTTAAATATAGTAAACATGCGTTTTGAAACTTTAAAGTCTACTAAAACTACCTAAAATGGTGGTTAACAGCATATGACTTGTGTAAAAGTTGTAGTAATTGGAATTTGTGTTTATCTAGACCCGATCTATGATGTGGTAGCTCGGATCTCCGTTTAACCCGACTTTGTAAGATCATGTATCTTCACATAAGCTTGTTTTTGGTTACCACGAGGGTTAAAAGGCGAAACTCTACCACACAAGATGCATGAACTTGTGTGAAAATATATTACTTGTGTAAAAGTGATTTAACCGGTAAAATGGTGTTTAAAACTAGCGGATCTACGTATCTGCAAGTGGTATCTTCAAAGGACCACACTTTAAAAGAATCATATTTTCTAAAGGATAGATCTTGTACTAATAAATATGATTTTATAAACCACAAGTGTGTAGACACTTGTGAAATGAAGAGATCCGACAAATAACTATTTTTGGGAAAAATGACTAGAAGTTGTAAAGACGGATTTCGCTAGTCACAAGGTTTTTACAAGATTAAAGATACTTTATATAAAGATCTACGAGAAATAAGGGGATTTACACTATAGATTCGGAAAAACTACAAGTTCATGCGATTGTGCAAATTTACATACTTGTCGACTAGTTTGATGTGTCGGAAATTGTTTGATTGAATAAAGAAGTTGTTGATTGAATTGTTTAAAAGAAAATGATACGCTTGAAAGCGTGGCCACCTCCAGTTACAGAGGAAACTCTGGCGAAATTTTCCTAAAAACCTAACACTTAGACTTTTTACACAACAAGTGTTAGAACTATCTTTGGACATATTTTCGAAACATAAATTTCGCCAACACTATATTTTACTAAATATTCGGAGGTGGGATTTTCACAAAGATTAACGTGATAAGTATATTTGTCACAACACTGTTTATGATTATTTTGTGAAAATACATAAATATTATTTTAAGAGTAAAATAATATTTACAAGCGTTAATGATTCCAAAACTTTGCGAACGCTTCCACATTAACATATAAGTTACACCGGTAATTACATTACCACAAGATTGATAAAACGTAACTTACGCACATGTATTGTATCCCCCATCCTTGGGAAGAAACATAACTACCAAGTGTATACGGAACATAAACACGAAATAGTTGTCTAACTATTTCCCAAAGACTTAAACTATAAAGCTAAGGCACGGCCGTCCGTCTAATAGAATTAGCACTTGTAGGTCGTTGCACAGCTTACTATATTGGAGACACTTGGTAGAGACGCGCATTCACTGTGAGTTCATGTCCCCCTTTTCTCTAACTGTTTTCAGTTTACTTAACTGCGGGGGTGAAATACATGTTACTTTGTTTACAAGTACTTTATACACGGTATGATTTACGTAAGGAGGTTTAGATCATGTGAATGGGTAGTTAGAACACCGAGGGACTCGAGCGGTAGATCTATTTGGGTGTAGCGAGCCCAGCTCCCGGTCCAACAGAACAGGCCTCACAGAGGACTAACAGAACGGACCCGGAGTGACTTGGTACCCAACGCAAAATCGGCTAGGGTTGTGTCTTCCTACTTGCATTTCACGACATGCTAATGGCCTTGCAAACCATTGGTGATCACAAGTCCTCTTACACTGCTACATACCAGGAAACTTTTATACTTACAAGTGTTTTTACTTACTCACTTGCACATGAACTCGCTCAACATTATTGTTGATTTTTCAACTCACATGTATTTCAGGAAATTAAACGGATCTGGCACGGTATGGAACGTTTTCCGCTGCACTTGTCATGGAGTCATCAGGGTTTAGGGGATGTGTCTCTTTCCTGGACAAGACACAGTCCTTAAACCACGTTTATGTTATGTTTTAGTTTGTAATGTTGTTAAACAAGGTTATGGTTGTTGGTTAAAACAATGGTACTGTATTTTGTTTTCAAAACTTAATGGATGACTTGCATGGTTTTTAACTCATATAGCTTGTTATGATTAAGCTATGGTATTAAGAAGTCACACCAAAAATTAACCACGCTTCCGCAAAGCCAGGGTGTGACAAATATTTTAATGATTACAAAATTTTTTGGATGTTCGGATATGTTCAGAACGTGAGATATGCGTGAAAATGCAAACTTATGCACTTTTTGATGCTTTTAGTCCATGTTTGATCAAAAAGTTTATTTTCGCATACCGAACCCCTCAAAGCCTATTTCTAAGCTATGTAAAGGTTATTTAGGGTATGTTTAGCTTATGATCAAGTTCCGGAATGTTCGTTACAGTACGAATCAGAAGACTTTCGCAGTTTGACGCAAATAGTCCCTGTGATCGAATAAACTTGTTTTTGACACACCAAAGCCTTCAAAACTTATTTCTAAGTTATATATAAGTTATTTAAGGTATGTTAAGCCTATGTCACTATTCCAGTCTCCAGAGTGTTTTTCGCATTAAACTGATTACGTTTACGTATCAGTTTGCGTATAACTTTCCAGAAAGCGATTTAAAGCTTGAATTTAACTTGAAATCAAAACGTGAAATTGTCAAACATAAAAAGCAAACATTGAGACCAAAATACATTGTTTCTTTGATAAAAGATATTGTCCTACATCGTGTGGTGTTTACGGAGCACAAGTGTCACAGTCTCCCCTACTTTAGGAAATTTCGTCCCGAAATTTATTCGAAGGAGACCGTAGAGTGTAATTGAAACAACGGATGGATAAGCAAATTGCTAGATCCCAAAGATGCGGAGCATCGTTTGGTGTTGGAAATACTTAGGGGATTCAAAATGTGATTTGGGATATTCAAAGTATCTCAAGGTATTCAACCCTTTGAAACTTGTGAATTTAAAGAAAAAGTCGACCAGTGTTCAAAAATCGTTTGAGTATGGCACTATGTTATACTAAGCTCTTAGTGTAATTCCTAGCAAACAAAGGGGTGCACATTCAAGCCCTACACGTACACGGTTTCTAACGTCCCACGAGGTACATCCCATGTACCATGAGCATCTCATGCATAGGAGACGGGTCAACATTGTGACAACCCGAACTTCCAAGGTTAGTCTTGTAATCTTGACTCCTCGTTACCCCTTTTCTAGGTGTTAGAACGTCCTACTCAGTTATAACTTCGTTAAACTTAAACATTTGTTAACTCGGTTAAATGACTTTTTGGCATTTGTTTGGGCCGCGCATTTTTGGGCTACATAATACTACAATACAATTTCACACCAAATCGGCCCAAATGAATTAACTGAGCCAATTAGCTTTTCTTTTGTTTTGATCAATTCGGCCCAAAAGGAAAGCTGTGGAACCTTATATTAATTTCGGCCCAAATGAATAATAGCCCACTTGTTTTAATAGTTAGCATTGTATATGCATTTGTACGTAAATCCCTAAATCACAAACAACAAACCCTACTTCCTCTCTTCTTTTTTTTTGGGTAAAGGGTTACCCCGGTGATTTTATATATTCACAAAATAAAAACAAGTAGTGAGGAGACTTCCACACTAGTTCAAACATGAGACATGCCCCATGTAAGTAAACCAAAACCCAACAACGAGTAACTAAAAAAATACAACTAGCCTATCATCTAGAACCCGCACAATTATCTAAACAACATGATAATTAGCCTCCATCGTCGTTCGTTGTGTCTTCAGCAATCTCCCAATCTCCCAGTAGATTTCTCACATTAGCACACTGTCTGAACTTCACGCCCATTAGTTTATATCGAATAGTCTTTAGTATTGTGTCGTGTATAATATCCGGGGGTCTCGTTTGATTCCTGAATAATCTCGCATTACGCTCTTGCCAAATAACATAAGCCGTCGCCCCAACCAAAAGCCTGCTAACATAATCAATCGCCCTCTTTGACTTCCCTCGATCCTTAAGCCAACTAACAATGGAGCTCCATTTCTGATCAACATTAGCCATACCCGCCTTCTCTCGGACCATATACCAAATTTGAGTTGAGAACCTACACTCAAAGAAAAGGTGCTCATGGGAATCAACATTTTCGAAACAAAGGAGACAACACATCATGTTCATGTTTTTTCGTCTAGAGATATCCCAATTTAAAATAATGTCTTGCGTGAGGAGCTTCCGACGCATAATGAGCCACATTAAGAAAGCGTGTCTAGGAATACATTGATTAAACCAAACAATATTAACCCAGTCGATCTCTTGCTCCCTAGAACGAAGCGACTGCCATACTCTAGACGATGAAAAGTCATGCAAATCATCACCTTCTTTCCAGCATAACCTGTCCACATTATTCGGGTGCAAGTGGATATTATCCAGCTGATCCAAAACAGTAAATCGAGACCTCCATACCTGCGGCCATGCCCATGCATTATCTGAATAAACATCCGCAACCTTGGCATGTAACATAAAACCTGCATTGGTTATCATTCTAGGCGATAAAAAGTTTGTGAGAGGCCCCAGATTACTCCAAGTGTCATACCAAGCTGAAGTTGTTTTTCCATCCCCCACCTTCGACCAAATATAATTTCTCAAAAGCGGCCTGATTTGCAAAAGCTTCCTCCAGGACCAGCTACAATTCGCTACTTCATTACACATCCAAAAATTACGATGCTTTAACCTATAAGAATAAATCCATGCGACCCATAACGAATTCCTCTTAATCAAAACACTCCAGGCATGTGAAGCCATTAGAGCCTTGTTGACATCTCCAACTCTCCGAATTCCCAGCCCACCTTCATACTTTGGGACGCAAATAGCATTCCAAGAGACTTTGGCTTTCCCTCTATGAAAAGAAGCTTCTTGGGACCAAAGGAAATTCCGCATTTTAGCCTCCAATTCTTTGATAATACTAGCGGGTAAAATGAAAACCGAGGACCAATAAACACGCATAGACGCCAAAACAGAGATAATAAGTTGTAACCTACCAGCGAACGAAAGAAGCTTATTCCTCCAATTAGCGATTCGTTTCTCCAATCTCTCCACCAAAACACTACAATCTTTAGCAAGAAGTCTAGAAGAAATAAGAGGAACACCCAAATATCTAACCGGCAACAAGCCCTCCTCAAACGGCAAAACATCCAAGATAGCATCCTTGACAATGTTAGAAACATTACAGAAAAACGCTGTGCTTTTTTGAATACTAGGGACCAAGCCCGACATGTTTGTGAAATGAGTAAGGGCCTCCATAATAAACCGAGCTGAGTGAACATCTCCACGAGCGAAAAGAAACAAATCATCTGCAAAACAGAGGTTAATAATACGCTGCTTTTCACATTTATTGTGAAACTTGAACGAACTATCCAGCCGAGAAGCATGCTGAAGAATACAAGTTAGAATCTCCATGACAAGCGTGAAAAGATAAGGAGAGAGCGGGTCTCCTTGACGTAATCCCCGACGACCCTTGAAATACCCATGCACTTCCCCATTAACACAAAGAGAGTAGGTTGGAGAAGACACACAAATCATAATCCAATCCACCATCCTCGAATTGAAACCAAACCCAACGAGCACATCCTTGAGAAAACTCCAATGAACCGTATCATAAGCTTTTTGAATATCCACTTTAATAGCACACCGTGGTGGGCCAAAGCTCCTATGATAATTGTGCATCAGTTCCTGAGTAAGCAATATGTTATCGGATATCTTCCTTCCCGGGACAAAGGCCGACTGGTTAATACTTACAATTTGACTCAGAGATCCCTTAATACGACCAGCCACAATCTTGCTAATACATTTATAAATAACATTACAGTAAGCTATAGGCCGATAATCCGTAACCATAGACGGAGTGGGCTTCTTAGGGATAAGAACAATAAGAGTATTATTCAGCTCCCGAAGAAGTTTACCTGTATTAAAAAAGTCTATAATAGCATTCGAAACGTCATGCCCAATAATATTCCACGCACTCTTAAAAAACGCCGCCGTATACCCATCTGGGCCAGGAGCTTTTTCGTTACCAATAGAAAACATTGCCAGTTTAACCTCTTCACTTGTCACCGGACGTATCATATGGATAGCATCATTAGCATTCAACTTATTCGTAAAAAGATCATACGAGGGACGAAGCGCAATATCATCTTCACTACCAAGGAACTTCTCATAATGAGCAACAAGCGCCTTTGAGACACTATCCCCCTCAAACAGCTCCCCTTCAGAATTCATAATAACATCAATGCGAGTCGAATGATTTCTGCTCTTCAACGAAGCATGAAAGAAAGCCGTATTGGAATCCCCAGCGCGAAGCCATTCCACTTTAGATTTCTGTTTTAAGAAACGCTCTTCATCTAAGCAAGCCTCTTGAAATTCAGCCGTAATCCTTGTTTCTTGGTCACGAAGATTGACATTCAATGGGCTTCTATCTATCTCCCGTTGAATCGTATCCAAATCTCCGCGCAGGGCCTCTACTTTCTTATGTAAGTTACCTTGTTGAAAAAGTAAAGCTCGAAGAGGACCTTTCAACAGACGAAGTTTCTTCACTATCTGAAATTGCTGAACTCCTTCAATATTAGTATCCCACACCTTCTTCACCGCCTCAATAAAACCCGGTTTATAAACTAAAAAATTAGCGAATTTGAACGATCTATGCTTCTTCTTCCCCGTAGCTGGAATCTTTAACAAACAAGGACAATGATCGGATAGCCGATACGGATGGAAAAACGCTATCGAGTTGGGAAAAACATCAACAAAAGGGGTATTGCCCATAACTCTATCAATTTTCTTTAATAAGCCAACACCCTTCTTAGGCTTTTGGTTCCACGTGAAGTGCATGCCCGAACTATTTATATCAAAAACTTCTATATCCAAAACACACTCTTGGAATTCTCTCATACCAGCCGAGATATTCGAAACTCCTATGGACTTATCATCCAAGTTAAGAGCTGAATTGAAGTCGCCTAAGATAACCCATGGATTGTTACCAACAAGCACTTTATGTTTAGATAGATGATGCCATAACTCCCTTCGAGTGATATAATAATTTGCCGCATAAACAACCGAACAAAATAAAACTTTCTTATCTTGCTTAAAAATGATTTGGAAGTGCATAACCTGTGATGATTGAGCTAGCAAAATGACGTCAAAAATACCCGGATCCCAGCCAGCAATGATTCTCGTACCCTTATGACAGCTACTCCCATTCGACGTCCATTCCCAATGACGAAAAACAGAAGAACAAACCTTATTCAGATTATCAACATCCACATGGGATTCTAGAATCGCACAAAAAGACAAACTATTCTCCTTTACAATTTGTCGAACCTCCTGTTGTTTCAGAGGGCGGTTCAACCCCCTAATGTTCCAAGAAGCCAGACTAACCATTAGAACCAACTAGAGAAGGAGTGCTTGCCCCTTGTTTATCATTCGGTTTCTTTGATTCTTGTAAAATAAATTCATCCATTTCATTATATACCTCCATAACCTCCTCATTATCAGAATCCTCGACCCCATCCTCCGGTTGGTTTTTAGCTCCTGGACCATCCTCTTCAGTATCATTCAAAGCAGCAAAAGGGTTTCTAGACACAATACCACTCGATGAGAACGCTTTATTCAACTCCCCTTTCGGTTTGGCAGTCACCAGCCTATATTCAAACTTAGGCTTTTGTTTATTAACTTGGAAACCCTGTTTTCGAGCCACTTTCTTACTCGGAACCCCTTGATAACCATCTTCATCAATGACCGGATACTTTTTAGCATAACGATTCTCATGCACTGGAAACTTATCATTCTGATCCACCCTCTTTAAAGTAGCAGACTTCTTAGGAAGCTTAGGACATGTTTCAACTGAGTGGCCAAAAACACAGCATTTAGAACACCTATACGGGTACCATTCATACTCAACATACATAGTTTCTTTGACAAAACCCTCCCCCTCAGGTTCAGGAATGGCCAAAGTGATTTCCTCACGCAAATCATTTTCAGCAGAAACCTCGATTAAAGCTCTAGCATAACTACTTCGGCCCCACATGTCCATACACATCGAAGTAGTGTACGAATCCAGAAGTTTCGGATCCCCAATTGTTGTAGCAATCATACTCAGCCCGTCTTCTGTGTAAGCAGCAATTGGAATATCATGAATTTTAACCCATACCTGAACCTTTTTAACCTCCTTTTTCTCCAACTTGACAGTCGGATTCCACACACAGAGAAACAACGGTTGAGAGCGAATGATCCACGGGCCTTCTTTCAGCGCATCCAGCATACCAGCTTCATTAGAGAACTTGAAGAAGAAAAAGCCATTTGCATTCATCATGGATTTTTGTAAACCAAATTTCTTCCAGTTATTACGAACGAAATAATCCACAACCGGGAACGCCACACGATCTCCTAAAAAAATATCCATACAAAGTATTAGCTAACTTATATTGCACAGGTCGAACAGACTCCCGCGGAAGAACAACATCACATCCCTCATGCATAACTGGACTTGCAAGATTTCTAAAGTTAACTTTCCTTGACCTGGTAGCCATAACCGATTCTGCATACGACCTTGCTTTCGAGGATTCACCTTGTACAGGATTAAATTCCCTCGAGTTTAAATCAGATATCGAACCCTCAACTCCAACCTCTTCATGAATCACCTGATTATCCTCTACCCCACCATTCAGATCATCCGGCTTCTCCAAAGAGACCGGCACCGTAATCTTAGAGAGTTCATCAATAACATTAATCGGTTTAGGTTCATTGATTACAATACCCCGCCTAGGGAGCGCAGTGTTACCATCGATGTTGACGACTCGGCTGGCAATACCTCGGTACGGTAATGGCGGCTTACCACGATCACCCTGGTTATTTTCCCCAGCTTTCTTACGTTCATCCATACCAGAAAAAACAACTCTCACTTCAAACAAAATCAGAACACACCATGCAGCACAAACACGAAGACCAGAAAACCAAAAACACAGAAGAACGAAAAACCCTAAACTAGCAAAAAACCCTAGGCCGTGCTTCTAACAAAATCGAATAGAGTTCTTGTTTAATCTAGGTTTCTGCCTAACCAGAAGGACCGATAAAACAATAGATCTATCCAACTTGATCGAGAACACAGATTCAGGCGGCGATTGAGAAGAAACGAAAACAAAATCCTAGTTTTAATCCGATTTCAAGTGCTAACGAGTTCGAAATAGAGTTCTGATTAATCAAAACTCTAATAATCAGACTGTTATACACCAGATCACGAAGAAGAAACTAAGATTGCGAGAAAGACAAAGATCGACATGCTAGGAGAGAGCATTAGGGTTTATATGGACGGAAATTGGTGATCAAAACCCTACTTCCTCTCTCAAACTTGCGAACGACAAGCACCCCCCCCCATCGAGGCGATCTTGTAGTTCGAGACATTAGTTTGTTAGTCGAGCCCCTCTTGATTAGTAGATTTATATTATGTCAATCCTTTAATTATTTGATCTTGTTATGATGGTATGGTTGTTTTATTAGTACATATGAGTGCATGATGATAGGATCTTATATGTATCAACTGTTAATCTAAAAGTATGATTAAAGTTAGTGGTTAATGAGATAGGGTAATGTGTGTCACGATTTTATAGCATGCTAAATGATCACTAAAACAGATTAGTTGTTTCATGCGCAGTGTTCAGACGGATCGATGGTTACATGATGATTACATGATGATTTGTTAGGATATTGATATTGTATAACGAATTCTAAGAACTTGTCATGATATAATGGTTTGTTAAGCATGATTATTACATAATGGATTGCCAGATTATGTTACTGTACGATGATTCATTATTATATGAATAACATGAGGAACAAGTGGGGTTGGATAATAATTGTACATCCAGGACTAAACCAAATATTGGGTAAACAAGTATGGTTATTGCCATATTGAAATAATAACTTAGGACGATAAACTGGAGTCTTGGGCTTGAGGCGTAATTGGGTATATTTCGGGTAGGGTGCTTGGGTAAACATGTCATGTGGGTTTTGTGATTGGGTCGAGTATAAGGTGTGGGCCGGGCACTAATGGGACACACACACACCCACACAAACTAGCTCACATTTTATTTATGACCTGTAATTGGGCTGCACTAGTGAAGGAGGACTAATTAATTGGGCTGTTTTGGAAGTCAGGCCACTCATTTTCTGTTCGGGCTTTAAATGAATTATGGGCTGCACATGTTAAACACTTGGGTTTGGGTAAATATAACAGGCCGTACATGTGGGTTGAGGATCAATTGTTTTGGGCCGAGAAACTTAGATAGATGGGCCGATATATTACTATCAAATGGGTTGGTCAAACTAAGGGGTATGGTTCGGTTAGTTGTTTGTGTATAGATTGAATTGTTTGTGCACTATAAACTATTAATTTACATATATAGTCCAATTTAATAGGTAATATACTAGGTATGGTTCGGGAAGTGGGTATTGTCAGGACATGTGTTAGCATGGGCATCCGAATTTAATAGGTAATATACTAGTCACACATCTCTGATTACAAGTGGATAGCATGATTCCATTATGGGTTAAATAAAAAGTCAGTGGATTGTAAATTGGTGGTTCAAATTTTGTATAGGAATTATAAGTCCTTGTCGATTATATATGTTAATTGTTATGACTGGAACTATATGGGTGTTACTTATACATTGAATTGTGTGGTATGTGATTATGGAATATGTGAATTAATCGTACATGAAATATGTAGTATATGTGCTCATGAAACTGATTGTTATCGGTAACCATGTTAGGATGTGCGTGATCAACTGTTAAACAAAGTAACCTAATTAACCGAGCAAATCCAAGGTGAGTTCATCTCTTTTGAGCATGCGTCCAGGTGGTTGGGACAGTTAGTGGGTATCCCGGGGAGGGATAAGCCTTTTGGGTAAAAACGGGAATGTTGGATAATATACTCTTCCTATCACCTTTAAAGTCCTTCCGTGTTGTTTGGTTACCGGGGAGGTTATGGTATTAGTTAGTAGCGCTACTTAGGTTTGGCAACCTCACCCCGTACCTGGGAGGACGGGTGTTGAACTAATGACCTAGTCATGACCAATGCTTTGATAGGAGCATTGGAGAAAGGGCAATGTAAATCAGAAGCCGTCTTATATTCGGGGTATTATCAACATTACTTTTGGATTTATATTCAATGAGCTAAACTAAACACTTGGTAATCAACGTTTTCGTAAAACTATGAACTCACCAGCGTTGTCTGATACACTTGTTGCATGCTCGCAGGTCCTTAGATGTTTTGGATTTGGAACTTGTTGTCTGAAGTAGCTGGAGTGGTCATGGGTCGACTGGAAGGATTCATGTGATTGATTACTTGATACTATACACTGGTTTTGAAACTGATTAACTTTGGTTTACTATTTGTTTCCGCTGAACGTGTTGGTTTTCATTAAAACTTGTTGATGACATTTTTTCATTAATAATTGGGGATTTTATTTATAAACTTGAATGGGTTCGATGTAATTAGTGGCTCGTTGTCGGTGCGTCACACGCCCAATAGGGACATTCCTTAGGTGGTATTTTGGGGGTGTAACAGTTTGGTATCAGAGCCACTGGTTATTGTGAACTTGGTTTTAAAACGTTTTTGTAAAACCAGACTATAACCGAACAGATCTGAATACGTGAATACGACCATGACACTCAACTCCAGATTGCAAGGTTCGTCTTTTCATCTGTGGTATACATTACCTGAGTAGTGTACATTTGTTTATGATGTAGCGTACAAACACACACTCGTCACTATACTATAATTACATGAGATGCTTGTTTACTCTATGATGCATAGTTGGTGTGTCGTAGTCCTTAGATTTTTGTGGTTTTATCGTTTTGTTAACCTCTGTTTGGCATTCGAGTTTGAGGAACCATTTGACATGAGTTAGGAGGAACTGAGATGAGCATGCAAATCGCAATATTATTGTGGGTGCACACATAATAATAATATGGGGTGCATGCGAGTCCCAGTGAGGCTTAACAAGTGAAAAAGGGGTTCCGTTCCGTTATTTGATCGAGGCGAAACACAACAGTTTATTGGAGTCATAGCAGTGTATGTCTCCTACTCGAACGTGATCTTTTCACTCCTTTCTGAATCCATACTAATCTCGATGCTATCGAGTATTATCTGAACACACATCTGAACGCCTAGCGAAACGTGTAGAATGTTAGGTACTTGCACGAACGTCCTTGAGCTGGTCTATACCTTTCTCGCTTCTCTTCGTTTGCTGGAACTCTATGTATTGACGTCTTAGACTCCGACGTGTGATCACTTCTGCAACACTCTCGCAGCATACCGCGTATTACTCAATCGACTTGCCAGATCGATGGACAAAAGGGTGAGCGTAGTATTTTACCGACCTCAGTATTTGGACAACCCTGATTACCGGCAACAAACCCCAGCAAATTGACTTCAATCGAATTCTTAACTCTAGTCAGCGACTCGTGGAAGTCAACTCTTACGAATCAATTGGGACATAAGCAATGACAATGGATTTTAGTGTGGAATATGTGGCTACCAGCACAGTGAGTAGTGCGTGGCACAGAATGTGAAAAGATGGACTTTGATGGTGAAAGATCATAGGGCTTCGTTTCAAGCAACGGCATTGGAGGCACAATCGCGGCAACATCAAGGTACTCGTAATCGTAGTCTAAAGCATGGAAATGAAGGTGACCTTAACAGGGATTGACTATTGCTAAGTCAAGGCGTCAACAACCAAGGGAATAATTATAGTATTGGGAATCCTAGCAACCGTAACAACAACATTGGAAATGATGCTCGTGGAAGGACATTCAGGATTGGCGTAGGCGACGCCAGGCATAGCAGCAACATGGTAGCTTGTATGGGTAGTTATTCGCTTCGTCTTTATTCTGCCTGACCCTGATACTTCTTGAAACCGAACCTGATGTGGAATCGGCTGATGGCAAGTCAGATGAAATCTCATATGTTCGTTGGGGTGCAAACTCGACCTTGTGGGACAAGTGTTCAACATCGGCCTTCCTTCTACTACCCCTGATGGTTACAATGCAGTAATTAGTGCGGATTGGTTATTCAGAAATCGCGCAGACATACCTTGTGAGGAGAAAATTTTGTGTGGAGAATCGTTATTTGTTCTGAAGCAACAGAGTGGTGCAAAGGTTAGCGCCATTTCAATTATGAAGGCCCAGAAGCGTCTATGGAGGGAATCACCCCGCTATGTTAGCGACCGTTACTGATGTTGAGGCTAAGGAAAAGAGGATCGAGGATTCACCAATTGTTCGTAATTCCTCTCAGTGAGCTACCCGAGGAGTTTTCAGATTTACTTCCACCACTGTTAGGCAGAATCTTCGTTTGATCTCACGACAGGGGCATCCCTGATTACCTGTGCTACATACCTTCTTACAACGGGAGGGTTGCAAGGACTATCTACAGGAACTGTTGGACATGAGTTTTATTGGACATAGTTTTTGTTTGCTTTGGGGAGCCCCAGTTATACCCGTAAAGATAAGCCTTTTCGTATGTGTACTGATTATCGAGAACACAGCAAGGTGACAGTCAAGAACCGTTCGCTTTGACCATGTAGTAACACCCTGTTGACCAGTTGCAAGGGACAAGCTTCCATTCGAGGATTGACTAACGAAACTAGCTATTATCAGATGGAAGTCCGAGGGGAGAATGTTCTTGGAGTGCATAGTGAACGCAATACGGCCAGTGTGACTTTGTACACCATGACCATTGAGTTAATCAACACACCAGCAGCTTTATGGATCACATAACCTGGCCGTGTTTATCGATGTCGTTTTGGATCATTTCCAGGAGAAAAGAACATCATGGGTACCTTTGCAACTTATTTGGGAGCTCCTGGGGGAAGGAGCCACACCGCGCGAAGTCTTGATAAATGTGACTACTGGATTCGAAAGGTACATTTTTTTGGCCATGAAATCAACGAGTGGAACGCATGGGGGAGCTCGCTAAGATCCATTCTGTTAGAAACCGATTGGCACCAAAGATCCCTCGAGGATGCAACAATTTCTTGGTCACACTAAACTCTGTCGCAGATTCACCACAGGATTTTTGAAGATCGCGCAGCTTAAATCTCTTTAGCACAGTAGGGTGCTGTGTTCGTGAAAGACAAAACAGGAGGACGTCTCTTCAGCTTTCGAATCCCAACTCTGCAATGTTTACACACCGACGCAACACGAGAAAGTGATGACTTACGTAATGGACTTACAGGGAGAACTGCACGAGTCACGACCTGCGATGGAAGCCGTAGTCTTTGGATTTAAATTAGAGGCATTACTTGGACGGTACCGAATGCACCACTTAGACCGATCACAAGGGCCTCCCGTGTACCCTTGTTTCAAAAGAGCTAAACACGTGATGGCAATGCTGGGTGGAACTTTTGAATGAATACGACCGTGAAACCTGGACGTGCATGAGCTTTGCAGCTCACTATCAACTTTAACATACCTGATCAGACTCGCCTTGTTCAAACTGAAGAACTGAAGGAAGAGAGTTCTCAAGATTAACCCATGCGGGGCATGGGGAAGCAACCTTTGGCAGGTCGGACGCTATTTGCTACTTCATGGGACGAATATGAACCTCACTATACAGCAACCTTAGGGAACTGGTGCAGGCGAAGCACACGAGTCTCGATATCCTATTCATCGGAGTTTTGATAGGATGTATTAAAACCTAAAGACCATGTACGGTGATCGGGCCTGAAGGCCCACATAGCCACGCATGGGAACGAAGTTTGATATGTGGGAAAGTCAAGGTGGGGTATTAGCAACCAGAAACACATGTATGGAAATGAGAACAGACTGCCATGGATTTTGTCACTAGTCTACTTACAACTCGAAACGGAAACATTAACAACTGGGTGATCATTGATGGAATCAAGTTACCAGCACATTTTCTTGCAATCAAGGAAACTGACGAGTCTTCACAGCTGTGAATGTTCCTCTGAGAGAGGCGACTTTTAGGCACGAGGTGCCAACTCCTGTTACTTCTTATTTTGATCTATGTTTGATGTATGACAGGCAATACACAACACCCTTGGCTCACGTCTAGACATGAGCATTACTTATCACCGTAGGATAAACGGTCTGAGTAAACGAACCATCCAGACACTTGAAGACATACTGCGGGTATATGTGTGAATGACCTTCTTAAAGATTGGAAGGACACTTACCTTTGGATGATTCCTACAGCAGCGGATACCATTCTTGTAGTCAGACAGCTCTGTTTGAGGCATTGTATGAACTGTAACGCTAATCTCCTGGTTGGATTAAGGTGGGTGACAACCTAATCACAGGTCCAGGACTTATGCTCGAAATTCTTGGGAAGATTGTTTGGATCGGAAATCGCTTGGTGGCAACGTGAGACCGTCAGGAAAGCTGATAAGCTTAGGAAACACTGATAGTTCGCTGCAGGCGAACGTATCATGATCGGAAGTCTCACCCTGGGAGGGTGCAGTGCGCTTTGGGAAGCGCGGCAAGATGAATTTACGATATGGCCCACAAACTAGACTTGCCCGATGCATCAGGTAATGTTCACGATGTCATTGATGCCTCGAATCTAAAAGAAGCGCTTGTTCGATGAAACACTTGTGAGACCCCTAGGATTAATAAGAAGTTGCAGTTGGTTGAGGAATCCATTGAAAACATGGACCAGGAAGTCAAGGCTCGTTAACACAGTCGAATTTCAATCGTGAGAGTTCGTTGGACACAAGACGTGGACCGGAGTTCATGTGGGAACACAGTAATCAGAGGAAGTATTGGTATCTTCAGTTGTGCAAACGGTTGAATCAACCTCCGATATCATTGGTGAATTTCGGGACGAAATTCCTTTCAAGTTGGGGATGACATGGTACCCGCGGAAAATTCCACAGTCATCCTGATTCCACACTTTGCCGTTTTGGGTTACTTATTAAATTTCAGGACGAAATTTCTTTCAAGTTGGGGACGATGTGACAACCCGAACTTCCAAGGTTAGTCTTGTAATCTTAGCTCCTCGTTACCCCTTTTCTAGGTGTTAGAACGTCCTACTCAGTTATAACTTCATTTTTTTTTTGGGTAAAGGGTTACCCCGGTGATTCTATATATTCACAACCAACCAAAACAAGAAGTGCAGAGAGTCTACACTTGTTCAATCTTGAGACATGCCCCAAGAAAGTAGAACGATAAAAAAAAACTAGAAAACAACTGAAAACATCAGCCAAAAACAACTAGCCTATAATCTAGACGATTAACAAACATCACTAATCACTCGCCATTAGCCTGATCTTCAGCATCCGGTATCTCCCATTCACCTAGCAGTCTTCGGACTCTATCAGTCTGCTTCATCTTCACTCCCATGAGCTTGTAACGAATAGTCTTTATTATCAACTCATAAATCACCTCCGGAGGTCTCATTTGGTTCTTGAACAGCCTCATATTTCGTTCTTGCCAAACAAAATATGCCGTAGCCGCCACCAAAATCCTACTAACATAATCAGCCGCGAGTTTAGATCTACATCTGTGCATTAACCAGGCTACAATATCATCCCACTTCGAATCTACATTATCCATACCCGCCTTCGACCGAACCATAGCCCATATCTGAGCCGAGAATTTGCATTCAAAGAACAGATGGGCATGGGAGTCATGATTCTCATAACATAATAAACAGCACATCATATTCATATTTTTCCGCCTCGAGAAATCCCATTGAAGGATAATGTCTTGTGTAAGCAGTTTCTTTCTCATAATCAGCCATAATAAGAAAGAATGTCTTGGGACACATTGGTTAAACCAGACAATATTACTCCACTCGGTCTCTTGCTCTCTATGCCGAATTGTATCCCAAATATAAGACGACGAGACTTCATTCACATCATCACCCACCCGCCAAAGAACATAATCACATTTATTAGGAATCAGATGAACTTGATCTAGATGTATGAGGACCGGAAATAAATCTCTCCAAGCCGTGGGCCACTGCCAACCCCCCTCTAAATGAATATCAGCTACTGTGTCTTCCAGTCTAAAGCCTGCATTAGTAATAGTTCGGGGAGACAAAAAATTACCTAGTGGCCCTAAGGCACACCACGTATCATACCAAGCGGACGTCGATCTCCCATTTCCAAGAGCCGTCCAAATATGATTCCTGATAGTTGGACGCAATTGAAGTAATTTCCGCCAGCTCCAACAGCAATTTGTAGGAACCTTAACAACCCAAAAACTTTTACCCTTTAATTTGTAAGCATGCACCCACTCCACCCAAAGAGATTTTCGTTTAGTGATGACACTCCAAATATGATTCGCCATGAGCGCTTTATTAACATCACCTATGCGTCTAATACCCAAGCCCTCTTCATACTTCGGGGTACACACAGAAATCCAAGAAACCTTTGCCCTTCCTCTTTGAAACGAACTATCTTGATTCCACAAAAAATTTCTCATTCTAGCTTCTAAATCAAGAGTCACCCGAGACGGTAATATAAAAACGGAGGACCAATAGACATGTAAAGAAGAAAAAACCGCCACAATGAGCTGAAGCCGGCCAGCAAAAGACAACAACTTATTTCGCCAGTTCGAGATACGTTTCTCTAGCTTTTCAACCAAAACACTACAATCATTATAAAGAAGTCTTGTGGAGATAAGAGGAACCCCCAAATATTTAACCGGGAGGGAGCCCTCCTCAAAAGGCGTCACATTCAGAATAGCATTCTTGACATGTTGACTCACATTACAAAAAAAGACAGTACTCTTCTGAACACTAGGAACCAAACCAGACATATTAGAAAATTTTGATAGAGATAACATAATGCACTTAGCTGAACTAACATCCCCTCGAGCGAATAAGAAAAGGTCATCCGCAAAGCACAAATTAACAATCTGCTGTTTCTCACATCTACTGTGAAACCTAAACGAGGAATCCATCTTGGTCTCATACTGTAAGATACCTGTCAGAATCTCCATCACCAGCGTAAAAAGATAGGGGGATATTGGATCCCCTTGTCTTAGGCCTCGTTTCCCTCGAAAATAGCCATGACTATTACCATTAAGACAAACAGAATACGTTGGAGTTGTAACACAAATCATAATCCAATCCACCATTCTAATATCAAAACCAAAGCCAATAAGAACACTTCTTAAAAACCGCCAATCCACAGTGTCGTAAGCTTTCTGAATGTCGACTTTAAAAGCACATCTAGGGGGGCCAAAATTCCTGTGATAGTTATGCATGAGTTCCTGAGTAAGTAATATGTTATCCGAAATTTTACGACCTGTAACAAACGCCGACTGGTTGACACTAACAATCATATCCAGGGCCACTTTAATACGATCTGCAAGAATCTTGCTGATACATTTGTAAAGAACATTACAGCACGCTATCGGACGGTAATCAGTAACACTAGAGGGGGTCGCAACTTTCGGCACCAGCACAATAAAAGTGTGATTTAATTCCCGTAACAATTTTCCAATGGTGAAAAAATCGATAATAGCATTCATGACCTCCTCACCTATGATCGGCCATGCTCCCTTATAAAAAGCCGACGAGTATCCATCAGGACCTGGAGCTCTGTCAATGCCAATCGAGAATAAAGCCTTCTTAACTTCATCCGCTGTAACCTGACGAACCATATTACTAGCACACTCGGGATCCAAGACACTTGTAAACAATTCAGCCGAGGGAGTTAAAGCAATATTATCTTGACAACCCAAAAAGTTTTCATAATGTTGAACAAGAGCTATAGGAACAACATTACCTTCAAACGTCACACCATTCAGATCCTTTATGATATCAATCCGACTTCTATGATTTCTAGTCTTCAATGTTGAGTGAAAGAAAGCCGTATTCATGTCTCCAGCTTGAAGCCAGTCCACTTTAGATTTTTGCTTTAGGAAACGCTCCTCATCTAAGCAAGCAACCTGGTACTCACACGTAATTGAGGCCTCTTCGGCCCGTAAGTCGACATTCAACGGATCAGCATCAAGATGTGTTTGAATACCATCCAACTTAGATCTAAGGTCACTGACCTTCCGATGCAAATTACCCTGATTGAACAGAAGAGCCCTCAGAGGAGTCTTTAACGCTCTGAGCTTTTTCACAATCCTGAATTGAAGCACACCGTCTACATTCAGCTCCCAAGACTGTTTATCAATATCCAGAAATTCTGGCTTATGGATCAGAAAATTAGCAAACTTAAAAGATCTTCGTTTACAAGGCTCAGGTTTCGGAATTTTAAGAATACATGGGCAGTGATCCGACAGCCTATACGGATGAAAAATGGCAATTGCACTAGGAAAATCCACTACAAATTGAGTATTCCCCAAAATCCTGTCAATCTTCTTTAATAAGCCCACACCCTCCTTAGGTTTTTGATTCCATGTATAATGGAGACCTGAGCTATTAATATCAAAGACTTCGATATCATCAATGCACATCTGGAACTCCCTCATACCAGCCGAGATCGTGGACGTTCCCAAGGATTTATCTTCAACATTTAACGCCGAATTGAAATCACCCATAATTATCCATGGTTGTTTATCAACTAGAACCTTATGCATAGAAAGATGCTGCCACAAATCCCTCCTAGAAACATAGTAATTCGCTGCATAAACAATCGAACAAAACACCACCTTTTTGTCAATCTTGAAACGGAGCTGGACATTCATGACTTGAGATGTTTGATTCAAAACCATAACCTCAAACACATCTGGATTCCAACCAATAATAATTCTAGTACCTTTATCACATTGGCCTCCATTAGACGTCCAATCCCAATTCCGGAAAACAGAATTACACACTTTATGAAGATTACCAACGTTAACAAGGGACTCTAAAATAGCACAGAAACTCAAGTTATTCTCTTTGACAATCTGTCGAACCTCCTTTTGTTTCAGGGGGTGGTTCAACCCCCTTATATTCCAGGCTGCTAGACTAATCATCAGTAACTTGTTGATCAGGAGTGCTTGCCCCTGTAATATTAACCGGCTTTTTATTCCCTTTAACCATAAACTCATTTGTTTCATTATACCCCTCCAAAACCTCCTCATCATCCGAGTTTACGAACCCGTCATCTCCTTTTTTGTTATCCCCTTTTTCATTCTCCGTACCCATATCTTTCAGCGCATCAAAAGGGTTAGTGGACACAAAAACATTCCCCGTTTTCACTACTTTGGTCGCATATTTCGGCTTAGACACCACAGGTCTATATTCGAATTTTGATTTTTGCTTGTTAACTTGAATCCCATTCCTTTTCGCAGCTTTTTTGCCATATACCCCAATATAACCATCCTCGTCAACAACAGGTGTTTTCTTATCCGGACGTGTTCCTTGAGCTACATAGTTACGTGCCTGATTGTCATTCTTTTTTATCTTTTTCGGTTGCTTCGGACAGGTCTCATTGGAGTGACCGAACACACAACAAGAAGCACATCTGTGAGGGCTCCATTCATACTCTACATACATGGTCTCCTTGACAAGACAAACCCCTCCCCTTCTGATTCTGGTATAGCTATGGTAATCTCCTCTTTAAAATCAGTCTCCGCCGAAATTTCTACCAACGCACGAGCATAACTGCTTCTACCCCATCCATCATTACACATAGACGTTGTAAAAGTATCCAGCATCTTAGGTTCACCTATGGTCGTAGCCACTAGACTTAGCCCATCTTCCGTATAAGCCGCTAGGGGAACATCATGAATTTTTACCCATACTTGAACTTTTTTCACATCTGTCTTTTCCACCTTGGTTGTCGGAGTCCAAATATTGAGAAACAATGGTTGCGATCTGATTATCCAAGGACCCTCTTTTAGAGCACTTAACATTCCTTCTTCATCCTTAAATTTAAAAAAGAAAAAGCCGTTTGCATTCATCATAGATCTTTGTAATCCATACTTTTTCCAATTTATCCGCACAAAGTACTCCACCACTGGAAATGCAAGTCGATCTCCCAAAAAAAACCCATAGAGGGTGTTCGCCAGCTTATTCTGTACCACTCGAACAGATTCCTTAGGCAATACAACATCACAGCCTTCATGCACACTTGAACTAGCCAAAGAGCGAAAATTAACCTTCTTATCCTTGTTCATACTAACCGATTCTGCATAAGATTTTGACGCTGATGTACTCCCATAATCCTGCTGACTTCCATGAAGACCTTCAACTCCATCAAGAATGTGTTGCATACCCAAAGAATCCGATTGCTTATTTTCCTCAGGAACTGGTACCGTAATCTTGGATAACTCGTCAATGACATTAAACAATTTAGGATCAGAATGATCCGTTATTACTGTACCTCGGCGAGGGCAAGCTGTGAAACCTTCAATATTCAAACCTCGACTAGAAAAACCCTTAAACTGCAAAGGAGGTTTTCCCCGATCACCCTGATTGTTAACTCCAGGCTTATTACGTTCATCCATGCTAGAAAAATCAACTCTCACAATCAGCAAAGAAACAAAACACCATGCACGAAGAACCAGAAAACAAGAAGACCTAACCGCAAGAAGAAAAATGTAAACCCTAATCTAGCATAAACCCTAATCCATACTACTTCCAAAATCGTATAGAAGTGTTGTTAACTATCTATACAACCTGATTGAAGTGCAGATTAAGGCGGCGATTGAAGATCTGGATCAAAAAACCCTAGACTTAATCCGATAATCAATGCTAACGAGTTCGATATAGAAATCTGAACAAGCAGATTCCTAATCTCAGACTGTTATACACCAGATTATGAACCAAAATCAAGGATTGCAGAGGGAGCCAGAATCTCCTAGCTAGGAGAGAGCATTAGAGTTCTCGTCTTCTACAGGATTTTCGTTTTATAACTTCATTAAACTTAAACATTTGTTAACTCGGTTAAATGACTTTTTGGCATTTGTTTGGGCCGCGCATGTTATGGGCTACATAATACTACAATACAATTTCACACCAAATCGGCCCAAATGAATTAACTGAGCCAATTAGCTTTTCTTGTGTTTTGATCAATTCGGCCCAAAAGGAAAGCTGTGGAACCTTATATTAATTTCGGCCCAAATGAATAATAGCCCACTTGTTTTAATAGTTAGCATTGTATATGTATTTGTATAGTTAGCATTGGATATGGTTCAATGGCGAGTAGATGATAATATTTTTGAGGTTTCGGCTGCACAAATATGGGATTCTATTCGGTATAGGGATCAGGAGATTGACTGGTCTAAAGTTGTGTGGTTCGCTCATTGTATACCGAGGCATTCTTTCTTACTATGGCTGATTATGAGGAAGAAGTTACTAACTCAAGATGTTATTCTCGGCTGGGATATTACGAGGAGAAAAAACATGAATATGATGTGCTGCTTGCTTTGTTATGAGAACCATGATTCTCATAATCATTTGTTTTTCGAATGTAAATTCTCATCGGAGGTTTGGGCGTTGGTCCGAGTTCGAGCGAGTATGGTTAGTGTTAATCCGAAGTGGGAGGATATTATTACATGCTTAATGTCCAGGTCTTCTTCTAAGTTAGCAGCTGATTATGTTAGCAGACTCTTGGTGGCGGCAAGTGCTTATTTTATATGGCAGGAGCGTAATTCTAGACTGTTTAAAAATCAGCTGAGACCTCCTGAGCAAGTTTACCAACTTATCATCAAGACCGTACGATATAAGCTTATGGGAGTCAAGATGAAGCGGACGGATAGAGTTCGAAAGCTTTTAGGTGAATGGGAGATTGCTGATGCTGAAAATGATGGTGATGGCGGTTGATTAGTTTTTATTTTTTCTCTGTTTGTTGCTAGATTGTAGTCTAGTGGTCGTGTTAGTTGGATTGGTGTTTTTTTTCTGGGTTTTCTTGGTGTACAGTCATGGGGCATGTCTCATGATTGAACTAGTGTAGACTCTCTACGCTACTTGTTTTATTTGTTTGTGAATATATAGAATCACCGGGGTAACCCTTTACCCAAAAAAAAAACTTGCGAACGACAGGCGACCCCCCCCCCCCATCGAGGCGATCTTATAGTTCGAGACATCAGTTTGTTAGTCGAGCCCCTCTTGGTTAGTAGATTTATATTATGTCAATCCTTTAATTATTTGATCTTGTTATGATGGTATGGTTGTTTTATTAGTACATATGAGTGCATGATGATAGGATCTTATATGTATCAACGGTTAATCTAAAAGTATGATTAAAGTTAGTGGTTAATGAGATAGTGTGTGTCACGATTTGATAGCATGCTAAATGATCACTAAAACAGATTAGTTGTTTCATGCGTAGTGTTCGGACGGATCGATGATTACATGATGATTACTTGATGATTTGTTAGGATATTGATATTGTATAATGAATTCTAAGAACTTGTCATGATATAATGGTTTGTTAAGCATGATTATTACATAATGGATTGCCAGATTATGTTACTGTATGATGATTCATTATTATATGAATAACATGAGGAACAAGTGGGGGTTGGATAATAATTGTACATCCAGGACTAAACCAAATATTGGGTAAACAAGTATGGTTATTGCCATATTGAAATAATAACTTAGGACCGATAAACTGGAGTCTTGGGCTTGCGGCGTAATTGGGTATATTTCGGGTAGGGTGCTTGGGTAAACATGTCATGTGGGTTATGTGATTGGGTCGAGTATAAGGTGTGGGCCGGGCACTAATGGGATACACACACACCCACACAAACTAGCTCACATTTTATTTATGACTTGTAATTCGGCTGCACTAGTCAAGGAGGACTAATTAATTGGGCTGTTTTGGAAGTCAGGCCACTCATTTTCTGTTCGGGCTTTAAATGAATTATGGGCTGCACATGTTAAACACTTGGGTTTGGGTAAATATAACAGGCCGTACATGTGGGTTGAGGATCAATTGTTTTGGGCCCAGAAACTTAGATAGATGGGCCGATATATTACTATCAAATGGGTTGGTCAAACTAAGGGGTATGGTTCGGTTAGTTGTTTGTGTATAGATTGAATTGTTTGTGCACTATAAACTATTAATTTACATATATAGTCCAATATGGTAAGTGGGTATTGTCAGGACATGTGTTAGCATGGGCATCCGAATTTAATAGGTAATATACTAGTCACACATCTCTGATTACAAGTGGACAGCATGATTCCATTATGGGTTAAATAAAAAGTCAGTGGATTGTAAATTGGTGGTTCAAATTTTGTATAGGAATTATAAGTCCCTGTCGATTATATATGTTAATTGTTATGACTGGAACTATATGGGTGTTACTTATACATTGAATTGCGTGGTATGTGATTATGGAATACGTGAATTAATCGTACGTGAAATATGTAGTATATGTGCTCATGAAACTGATTGTTATCGGTAACCATGTTAGGACGTGCGTGATCAACTGTTAAACAAAGTAACCTAATTAACCGAGCAAATCCAAGGTGAGTTCATCTCTTTTGAGCATGCGTCCCGGTGGTTGGGACAGTCAGTGGGTATCCCGGGGAGGGATAAGCCTTTTGGGTAAAAACGGGAATGTTGGATAATATACTCTTCCTATCACCTTTAAAGTCACTCCGTGTTGTTTGGTTACCGGGGAGGTAACATGGTATTAGTTAGTAGTGCTACTTAGGTTTGGCAACCTCACCCCGTACCTGGGAGGACGGGTGTTGAACTAATGACCTAGTCATGACCAATGCTTAGATAGGAGCATTGGAGAAAGGGCAATGTAAATCAAAATCCGTCTTGTATTCGAGGTATTATCAACATTACTTTTGGATTTATATTCAATGAACTAAACTAAACACTTGGTAATCAACGTTTTCGTAAAACTATGAACTCACCAGCGTTGTCTGATACACTTGTTGCATGCTCGCAGGTCCTTAGATGTTTTGGATTTGGAACTTGCTGTCTGAAGTAGCTGGAGTGGTCATGGGTCGACTGGAAGGATTCATGTGATTGATTACTTGATACTGGTTTTGAAACTGATTAACTTTGGTTTACTATTTGCCTCCGCTGAACGTGTTGGTTTTCATTAAAACTTGTTGATGACATTTTTTCATTAATAATTGGGGATTTTATTTATAAACTTGAATGGGTTCGATGTAATTAGTGGCTCGTCGTCAGTGCGTCGCACGCCCAATAGGGACATTCCTTAGGTGGTATTTTGGGGGTGTGACAAACATACCTATGGCATCAAGATCGTCACCTTTAACACCATAATATACTCCCGGTCGGCTCGATTTGAATTAATGAATGTACACGTCGTCGTCCATAGAAAATAACCACACAAATAACAATTAAGCACTTAATCACATAATGGTCCAAGATAACATAAAATCACCAAGTGATCTTAGCAACGTTCTGAAGAATAACACAATAAGAACAGTTATATATAGGAAGTACCATCGGCGTATCCACCGTGTTCTTATCGCATCATACTCCTCCTGTTACCTTAATCGCTATAGATTTTATGCCACCATACTTAACAAGGCTTACTATGATTCTCATGCGTCGAATCTCATAATTAAGTGTGCACCCATAATTACTCGTTTCGTCGCATGGTCCACATAGCTCCTCTTGTTAAGCGAGGGTAAACAAATAATAAGGTCGAACTATCGTCTAAATCAAATAAATATCGTCACAACATAACATCTGTCAATCGAATCGTGTTTTGTACTAGCAATGATAGCACTACTCGTCTTGCATACAACGAATTTAGTAGTAGGTATTTCATTCTAGTACAAATGTTTATATATGTTTCATATTAACCAAACAGGTAGAATGCAACATATACTAATCATGCATTGTCATCATAATGTAAGCATATCAAGAAAATGTTTTCAAATCATGCGCTAGGTATGCTAAGTTAACACACTAAGCAAAATGGATTTGAAAATTAGTGTACTAAGTATGTTAAGTCAACATACGAAGTAAATTGTATTTATAATCATGTACTATACATATTAGATAAATAAATCATGTATGTAATGTCATGATCACAAAATAGTATTAACTTGTTCATAGTATTCGTATCGATCGTGTTGCAAGTTCGTATGAATGCACTAGAGTGCAATCATGGTATGCTAATTTACAAGATTTAGTTCCTAAAGAACGGAATCCTCAAAGTCAGCATGTAGTTGTAATTACACATAGTGTAATCCTATTAGAGTTTGTAATTGGAAAATGAATAACAAGGATAAAGATAAACTTCTTGAAATTTATATTGTCATTACAAACATAGTTGAAATATGTACATTGTTTTCGAAAATAAACAGAAAATATAGAGGTTCAAATGATCATAAGTGCTTGATCATTAGCTTGAGCCTCATTGACGTTGAATACTCGTCTAATAGCATTGGCAAGCTTGGGGCAGTTTCGCTTGAAATGATTTAAATCACCACAATTGAAACATGCTCGAGGGCGAGTTTGAGTAGGGGCTGCTCGGTTCTGGATACGACAGGTCACAGCTAGATGTCCAAATAAACCACAGATTGTACACTGGCGACAAGGAGAATTTGATGCGTGATGATAGTTGCAATGATTGCACCGAGGTTGCTTTCCACGATAAAATCCCTTAAAGGGTACTGAGTTTAGTGGAACAGGTGCAGGAATTGCAAAATTCTTTGAAGCCTTGCGCTTCTTAGAATTTTTGGAAGATTCGGCCTTGGTTCGTTTTGAGTTCTCATTAGTAGTTTCGGTGTTTTGTTTCTTGTCTCCTTTTCGAAATAGTTTACCTTTTCTAACCTGGGAGTCGGTTAAGATAGCAGCTAATTCCTTAGACACCCTAAGCGTTGCAGGTTGGATGCCAGTGACAATGTCTTAGACAAGATCAGGTAGGCCATCAATATATTTCTCAATGGCCCGATCCAAAGGTGTGACCATAGTGGGGCAAAGTAAGCTTAACTGTTCAAATCGGTCAGTATAGGCACGGCTTTCCCCACTATCTTATTTTAGATAATAGAACTCGTTTTCAAGTTCCCTTATTTCGCTTCAGGGGCAGAATTCTTTCTTCATAAGATCCTTAAATTCTTCCCACGTTAGTGCCATTGCCATATCGGCACCTCGGTCTCTCATAATACCATTCCACCAAGTGAGTGCTCTCCTTTGGAAGACACTCGAGGCGAAATCTACATTGCGCTCATTGGGACATTGAACATGGCGGAATGTGCTTTCTATACTTTCAAACCATTGTAGGAGCGTAGTTGCTCCTTCAGACCCAGAAAATTTTGATGGCTTAGCTGAATTAAACATTTTGAAGTCACACTGAGCATTGTTATTATTGTTATTGTTATTTGCCTGGTTTATCTGAGTAATGAGGTCTGAATCACAGCAATCATCTGCTGAACGATTGTGGCTGCGAGGGCAGCATTCTCAGTTTGATTGCGTCTAGGAGGCATCTTGAAAGTATAGCTATAGTGAAAATCAAAAAAGTTAGATTAACCAAATTGTTATGAGTTCGTAACATCATTGTATTGTGAAAACTTTGATCTAGTAAAATCTTGTTCATAGGTCTCGTTCTTGTACTTAGAAAACATAGTGTTAACTTTGACTTAGTAAAATCTTGTTTATAAATCTCGTTCTTGTACTCAGAGAATACAGTGTTGTGGATTTTGTTTTAAAACAAGATTTGTTTGAAAAAAAAATAAACTTTTGTAATATTTTTGGATAAGAGAATACAAACCAAGTTTTTTTTTTTTGGGTAAAGGGTTACCCCGGTGATTCTATATATTCACAACCAATAAAACCAAGTAGTGTAGAGAGCCTACACTAGTTCAATCATAGGACATGCCCCATGAAAGTAAACAAAAGAACCAAAAACAAAAAACAAGAAACCAAATGTCCCACTAGACTACTCTCTAGACCACCAAAACACAAAATAAATCAAAACTATTCAGCCACCATCATCAATAATGTCATTGCCATGAATCTCCCACTTCCTACAAAGTCTTCGAACATTTTCAGTATTCTTCAGTCTCGCTCCCATCAGCTTGTACCGAACCAAACTAATGATTTTGTCACTAACAATCTCCGGAGGTCTCATCCGATTCTTGAACAGCAATGATGTTACGCTCTTGCCAAACAACATAAGCACTAGCCGCCACCAATAGTCTCGCAACATAATCAGTAGCTAACTTAGAATTAGATCGAGTAAGAAGCCAATTAACAATATCCTCCCACTTAGGTTGAACCGTATCCATACCCACTTTCTGTCTCACAATATGCCAAACTTTCGAAGAGAAATCACATTCAAAGAGCAAGTGACTATGAGAGTCATGATTAGCATAGCATAACAAACAACACATCATATTCATATTCTTTCTTCGAGAAAAATCCCAGTTAAGAATTTTATCTTGAGTGAGCAGCTTACCTTTCATGATCAGCCACATTAAGAACGCATGCCTCGGGATGCATTGGGTAAACCAGACAATAGTGCTCCATTCTATCTCGGTTTCTTTATGACGAACCGAGTTCCAAACCCCTGAAGACGAGAATACACTCGTGTTATAACCATAACGCCACATAATTCTATCAGGTTTATTCGGTATAATTTGGATTTGATCTAGCTGAATCAGAACCGGAAATAAGTCTCTCCAAGCAACCGGCCACTTCCACTCACCATTGTCGTGGATGTCAGAAACCGAAGCCTCTAACCGGAAGCCTGCATTTGAAATAGCTCTAGGCGAAATAAACTCCCCAAGCGGCCCAATTTCACTCCAAATATCATACCAAGCCGAGGCCGATGTCCCATTACCAATATCAAACCAAAAAAACTCCCTCAAATACGGACGAAGCTGAAGTAGCTTTCTCCACGAGTAACTACATGTAGAGGGAATTTTAGCAATCCAGAAATTTTTACCTTTTAACCTGTAAACATGAACCCAATCCACCCACAAAGACTTCCTCCTAATAATAATACTCCAAATGTGATTAGTCATAAGAGCTTTGTTTACATCGCCAATTCGCCGAATACCCAAACCTCCTTCATATTTAGGAAGACAAACTGCTTTCCAAGAAACCTTAGCTTTGCCCTTCTGGAAAACTGTATCTTGAGACCACAAAAAATTTCTCATCTTAGCCTCCAACTCATGAACAACTCTAGTCGGAAGCATAAACACAGAGGACCAGAAAATATGCATAGAAGATAAGACAGAAATAATAAGTTGCAATCTACCAGCAAACGAGAGTAACTTATTCCTCCAATGCATGATACGTTTGTCTAATTTTTCCAGCATAACACTACAATCTTTATACACCAGACCCGACGATATTAAAGGAACACCAAGATAGCGAACAGGCAAAGAACCCTCCTTAAATGGCATGATATTCAGAATAGCACTTTTAATATAACTTGGAACATTGCAAAAGAAAACTGTGCTTTTCTGATTGTTAGGCACCAGACCCGACATCAAAGCAAACTTAGAAAGAGAGCTCATAATATACCTAGCTGAAGCAATTTCTCCTCTAGCAAATAGAAAAAGATTGTCCGCAAAACAAAGATTGATGCAAAATGGCCGTCAGAACTTTGAAAGAAGAATCAATCCTTAACGAATGATGCAAAATGGCCGTCAGAACTTCCATAACAAGAGTAAACAAATACGGGGACAGAGGATCTCCCTGACGAAGCCCACGATTACCTTTGAAATACCCATGCACATTACCATTGACACAAACAGAATACGATGTAGTAGAAACACACACCATAATCCAGTTCACCATCGATGCATTGAATCCGAATCCAAGCAGAATATTTTTCAGAAAGTTCCAATCAACCGTATCATAGGCCTTTTGGATATCAACTTTAAAAGCACATCTTGGGGGACCAACATTCCTATGATAATTGTGCATCAACTCTTGAGTTAACAAAATATTGTCTGAAATCTTCCTGCCTGGGACAAAAGCTGATTGATTTATACTAACAATATTATTTAACACCACCTTAAGTCTCTCGGCAATGATCTTGCTAATGCACTTGTATATAACATTACAACAAGCAATCGGCCTGTAATCCGTAACAACCGACGGAGAAGGGACTTTAGGCACAAGCACAATAAGAGTGTGATTTAACTCTCGAAGCAAAAGACCTGTTTCAAAAAAATCAATGACAGCCTTTGAAACATCCTTCCCGATAATAGGCCAAGCACTCTTGAAAAACGCAGCCGTAAAACCATCCAGTCCTGGCGCTTTATCTATGCCAATAGAGAACATAGCCTTCTTAACTTCATCTGAAAATGAAATAGGATCTCATACCCGTAAAACGCACTCTTGAAAAACGCAGCCGTAATACAAACCAAGTTAATGGTTTGTGTTATAAATTCCTTTATCATTAAAAAATTTATTGTTTTTAAGATAAAATGTTTTAAATTTATTTTTTAAAATAAAGAAACTTTGTATCTGAAATTTTGAAAATTCTCATTCAAATGGTAAAAATTTGAAATTTTTAACGACACAGGTAGTGTTTCGAAAATGAAATAGGATCTCATAGTGTCGTGAAATGAAATGAAATTCATTTCAATCATCTCGAATCAAACATATCACCGAAGGTAATATGATGAAATGACATTGTGAAAGGAAATTTGTTTCGATTGTCGTGAATAGCAAACATATTACCGAGGGTAACATGAATGAATAGTGATACAAAGGTCGTTTAGAAATCGTTCGGCATAGTCAAGATGGATAGGTTTTTATAATGCTTCACGAAGACATAAAAGCCTATAAGTGGACACTCACCCTAAGAGTTCCCAGGTAAGAGTGACTGGTCCGATAATGCGGATTTGTACGAACACTCTAGCCTTAGACAGAAAACTCGGGGTACAGGCACCCATTCTTCCAGATTGCATGTGTTCACATTATTAAAACCCAAGATTTCGATGACAAACGTTTGAGAAAAACATTTGAGAAATCTTTTGATAAAAATTGTTTAAGATAAACATGTTTGCGAAATATTTTGACGAAAATGTTTGAGAAATATTTCAATGAAAATGTTTTGAGAAAACATTCTGAGGAACATCTCAAGGCATGAAGCCTAAGGTTTAGGATAAATCATCTAGGGCTAGATGATTTGTAAACCATAGAGTAGTTATGGCACGAATAAGGATGAGGATTTAGGAAAGAGTTCTGTCACACCCCGACCACGTAGAACATACAAAACGTGGCGGAAATGTCGGGGAGTGTTGTAACAGAATTAATTGTTTCAAATCCATGGCAATTGAAGTTTCGTTTTATTGATTAAAAGTGTTACCATGTCTTAACAAACAAATAAATACAACATAATTAACTAGTCTTGCATCTTTTATTGTCACTAAAGCCCAAGTCTGCCTATGTGTATCTTGATCATCTTATGCAACAGCTCCTGAAAAACACATGTGAAAATAGGTACGTCAGCTTAAAAATGCCTGTGAGATACATAGGTTTTGTGAAAATAGGATTCATGACTTATGTTTGAGAAAATGTTTAGTCATGAACCTTGTAATTTGCTTTGTTTTGTAAATCATTTGAAAAATGATAAGACCAGTTGATATGTATAAATAAATGTAAGGTTAAATGATTAACCATGTAAAATGAGTTTGTATAAGATAAGTTGTTTGTAAATCAATGTCTTGTGAAAAGTATGTTATTTGTATAAAATGTTCTATGTCTCAAATTGAAATGATTCAAATAACGCTATAATATGTAATACCATACAAACACTTATATATAGGAAGTACCAGCGGCGTATCCACCATGCTTGTATCATATTACACACGCCTCGTTACTTAATCACTTACTCAAACCAAACTACCAAAGTAAAATGTTTATGTCTAATGTAAATCATGTAATATGTATCCAACATGTAAGCCTGTGATGAATAACAAATGTACTAAGTACGCGACAATAGACATACGTAGCATGTGACCTGTACTAAGTATGCAACAATAGACATACATAACATGTGACCTGTACTAAGTATGCAACAATAGACATACTTAACATGTGACCTGTACTACGTATACAACAATAGACATACGTAGCATGTGACCTGTACTACGTATACAACAATAGACATACGTAGCATGTAATGTAATGTAAAACGATGTACTAAGTAATGCACACAATGGGCACACCTAGCATAAGATGTAATAAAATCATGTACTATAATGTACTAACGAATATAGCAGGTATATGATGTGAAAACAGGAAAGCACGAAAGTAACAAGTAGGCACATGTGTTCCACCCCAAAACAGTTTGGAAAACAGTAAAAGAGGGGTCTATGTACTCACTTGAGAATGCTCAGTAGTCCTTGAGTGACAACCAAACAATGCTAGAGATCACGGATATCAAACGGCACCTAATATAGGTAACTATGTTAATAAACCGGACCTAAATCGTAGGATTTAGATAGAATGAGGGTTTGTAAACCAAACGAGTATAGAGACTCGTGTCATATGGTTTAACAAAGCCTACATACTAAATGAAACCTAACCTAAGTGTTTACGACCCGTTTAGGTAGCTTATGCTACTTTAACGCGTCGTTCGCGTGAAACGCGTTCGGACCGCTTAACTAGTCCTATGACAAGTGTTATATGCCTAAACATGTTACATAATCAGTTATGTGACAAAAGTTTAGGTTACATATGCTTAATTACCAATTATACATGAAAAGGGTATTCTGGTAATTTACCTAAGGCATATAAACTACCTATCATACAACTAATTAACAAAGCGACCATAGGGTATAACCTCGGAAGGTTATTCCCTACCTACTATGGTCACCTAAGGTATTTGGTCGGATCCTAATGATCGACCAAACTGGGTCGGGTTCGAAGGTATAAGCGATTTATCAGATCGCTTACCCTTACGACCCTAGACAACGTGGTAATCAGTAGGCATAGTCCCAAGGGACTATAACCAACGTGATTACACTCACGTTGCGAAGTTCAAACGAACTTCGCATTGACCATAAGCTGGTCAACGCTGAAAGTCAAACAAAGTTTGACTTTCTGACTCGAAAAGCAATAAAAGAAAGAAAAGAACGAAAGAATACTTACGAAGGGTCCCCGAATGCTAATCTCGATCTAAGAACTCAGGTATGAAACAATGGTTTCAACTTAGAGCTCTCAAATCCAGATTCTTGTGAGAAATGAGGTTGGGGTGGATGGGTATTTATAGGAATACCCGAACCGTTAGGATCGTTTCATGGAAAACGTGCCTTAATCCCACCCGTACAAGTGTCGGGACCTTATGGTAGCTCAAATTGATCCTTATCATCTGACTAGACAATTGAGAATGTGTGGGTGAGAATCAAACAGCTGCAACCTGCTGTTAAAAACACTGAATCTGGTCTGTCCCCAGGCTAGCGCACCGTTACTTAATAAGTGTAGCGGTGCGCTAGGCCTTAGTTTGGCAGATTTACAATTTTGGTCCCTGTCATGCATTCAGCCCATTTTCGACACGTTTAAGGCCCGTTAACCCCATTTCAAAGCTCTAAAATGAAGTTAAAGTATAGGGAACTTAAAATGTGTTCAAAAATATCTCGGATGTCAGTTCGTTTAGCCGTACGGTTGCGATGTTCGGTTAATTACGACGGAATGCGCATAAGCGCGAAAAACGATCCAAATGACGCGACGAATGGATTTTTGGCAAGCCAAACACTAAAGCATAATATAGTCATGCTTACATAAATTTTTGGATGTCCAGAGGTATTCAGAACGTAAGTTATGCGCGAAAATGCAAACTTGTGCACTTTTTGACACTTTTAGTCCCTGAATGACACAAAAGTTTATTTTAGCATACCGAACACCTCAAAGCCTATTTCTAAGCTATGTGAAGGATATTTATGGTATGTTTAACTTATGGTCATGCTCCGGAATGTCTGTTACAGTTCAAATTGGCATACTTTCGCAGTTTGTCAAATTTAGTCCCTGTAAGCGAATAAACTTTGATTTCACCACACCAAACCTTCCAAAACTTATATCTAAGTTATGTAAAGGTTATTTATGGTATGTTAAGCCTATTTCACTATTCCGGAGTGTTCGTTGCATTAAACTGGTTATATTTACACATAAGTGCGCGTATAACCTTCCAGAAAGCGATTTAGAGCTTGAAATCGAACAAGAATTGGTATGTGCAAATGATACACATATTTTTACAAATCCCAAGTATGAAATACAATATTTCATTAGTTTGGAATTTGTTTGATGGCCGTGGAGGCACAGGTGTTACAGTCTCCCCTACTTTAGGAAATTTCGTCCCGAAATTTATTTAGAGGAAACTTGTGAAGACAGATATGACGGTTTTGCTTTTTAGACAAATCCATTGAACCCTTAAGTAAAACTCTGGGCCATGTTAGGATTCTTAGCGAAAATGTCAATCCCTCAAAGAGAAGTCCTTGTAATAGCAAAACATGGAGTTTCAAACTATAGACAGGAGAACGTTTCTTATGAAGACTTATCATAGGAAATTGTGTGTGTGATTGAGATCAGAATTGGGTAGTGTGAGAATAAATGACATTGGTCAAAGTCCAAGACTTCTCCCGTATCATTACTCTTGCCACTGTTGGTCTTAACACATGACAAAACTTCCTGTGGTTCCTATGCACTGAATTCCATAATTATGTAGGCCTCCATAATTACGTAGTTCCTTGCACAGTCCGCACAGTTCATTTCATAATGCGTATGGGGGAAAAAATCAAACGAATAATCCTGTGGTGAATTAACTTGACTGCAATTGAGTCTCTTTAACTAGGTCACCAAAGGATTAGATTAACGAACAATCTCTTGATTTAGACCACCCGAGGGCCTATTTAACTACATAAATACATGATATATTTAACTAGATTGTCGAACCAATCTATTTAACTTAGATCGACGTAGGATCTCTTTAACTAAACTACCTACGGGGAAAATTTAACTACATCGACGTAGGATGTATTTAACTAGATTGTCGGACCAATCTATTTAATTTAGATCGACGTAGGATCTCTTTAACTAAACTACCTACGGGAAAAATTTAACTACATCGACGTAGGATGTATTTAACTAGATTGTCGGACCAATCTATTTAATTTAGATCGACGTAGGATCTCTTTAACTAAACTACCTACGGGAAAAATTTAACTACATCGACGTAGGATGTATTTAACTAGATTGTCGGACCAATCTATTTAATTTAGATCGACGTAGGATCTCTTTAACTAAACTACCTACGGGAAAAATTTAACTACATCGACGTAGGATGTATTTAACTTTATCAACACCTGTTGTCTTTAAACTTTGGAATAGTACTTTATAATCCAAGGGATTTAACTACAATGTAGAAGTCCATTAAGGATTTAAGATAGTACCTTTTTGAATATCCTACTACGAATCCCTCATATGAAGATAAGAAAGATTCTACGAGGATTTGGATAGCGAATATCCAGAGTATACAAAAACACAAAACACATAAGAAAACACATAAGCACATAATCACATAATTGTTTAACTTGATCATTAATTTGTTATCTTTGGACACGGATATTTAAAGCACGCCAGGAATCCAATCCGTGGATTCCATGCGACACTTAAATCATTAGAATCTAACTATGAAGATAGGAAGATCTTAATAAGAATTCGGCTTTGTCCTTATTGAATCGTAATGTACGTATTAAGGCATACGAATAATTCAATTAAGGGCTCCGATTTGAGTGATATTCATCCACAAGGATCTGATTATGAGGATAGAAAGATCCTTCATGGATTTTGGGATTTGTGTAACGAGAGATGCTTCGACACCTTGCACTAGGCGTGCTTAAGTCGATACACAAGGTAGAAAGTTCAAGAGGTTGAGGCGCTAGATACGCCAAGGCGACATATGAAGCAGAACTTGAAGGTTAAGCAGCAACAGGGTTTGCAACTGCTTTGCTTTGAACAGCAAAGCGACACATGTTAACCAAATGTCTCCATCGTCCACCGTGGGTACATTTGTAACAGGGTATTTGATTTGGATGATGACGGTTGCATTGATTTCTCCAAGGAGCGGTTCCCTTGCACGGCTTCATCCCTGAGATGAGTCATGGTGATAGCTAAATCAACGGTCTTCTGGAGTACGACGCCTATTTGTTGGGCAATTGTAGCACCTGGTCTGGACACTCGAGTCTTGTTGCGATGAAGAGGTATAATGAAGAAAATGAAAGACATAGAAGGAAACAAGCAAAAGATAGTCAAAAGAGAATATCAACACATGAAGATTGTGACCATTTGTTTGTTACCAAAGGCAAACAAATGAGATGGTGACTAATCAAAGTAAATGGGTCAATATAATGTATCGCGAAGACATGCTCGCCTATAAGTGAACACTCATCCCAAGAATTCCCAGGTAAGCACAACTGGTCTCGCGTCTGATGAGATGTATACGAAGTGCTTGCCTAGACAGAAAACCCAGAATACAGGCATTCACCCTTCCAGTTTGCACATGTTCACATTATTTAAAACCCAAAATCTTTGACGAGATTTTGAAAACTCAAAGGGTTCAAAACCTAGTAATCAATCATCCTAGAACAGATGATTAGTTTTCAAAGCGGTTTTGAAATTTATGTTCTTGTTGTGGTCGTCCCCTAAGGATAGGTGACAGTATTGTTTTATGACTAAACGCAAGTAAACTTGCGTTAGGGTCCTAAGAAGGTTATAGACTAGGTCAAAGCATTACTAATAACCTAATTCCCTATAACCATTGGCTCTGATACCATCTTTTCTGTCACACCCCGACCACGTAGAACATACAAAACGTGGCGGAAATGTCGGGGAGTGTTGTAACAGAATTAATTGTTTCAAATCCATGGCAATTGAAGTTTCGTTTTATTGATTAAAAGTGTTACCATGTCTTAACAAACAAAGAAATACAACATAATTAACTAGTCTTGCATCTTTTATTGTCACTAAAGCCCAAGTCTGCCTATGTGTATCTTGATCATCTTATGCAACAGCTCCTGAAAAACACATGTGAAAATAGGTACGTCAGCATAAAAATGCCTGTGAGATACATAGGTTTTGTGAAAATAGGATTCATGACTTATGTTTGAGAAAATGTTTAGTCATGAACCTTGTAATTTGCTTTGTTTTGTAAATCATTTGAAAAATGATAAGACCAGTTGATATGTATAAATAAATGTAAGGTTAAATGATTAACCATGTAAAATGAGTTTGTATAAGATAAGTTGTTGGTAATCAATGTCTTGTGAAAAGTATGTTATTTGTATAAAATGTTCTATGTCTCAAATTGAAATGATTCAAATAACGCTACAATATGTAATACCATACAAACACTTATATATAGGAAGTACCAGCGGCGTATCCACCATGCTTGTATCATATTACACACGCCTCGTTACTTAATCACTTACTCAAACCAAACTACCAAAGTAAAATGTTTATGTCTAATGTAAATCATGTAATATGTATCCAAAATGTAAGCCTGTGATGAATAACAAATGTACTAAGTACGCGACAATAGACATACGTAGCATGTGACCTGTACTAAGTATGCAACAATAGACATACTTAACATGTGACCTGTACTAAGTATGCAACAATAGACATACTTAACATGTGACCTGTACTACGTATACAACAATAGACATACGTAGCATGTGACCTGTAGTAGGTATACAACAATAGACATACGTAGCATGTAATGTAATGTAAAACGATGTACTAAGTAATGCACACAATGGGCACACCTAGCATAAGATGTAATAAAATCATGTACTATAATGTACTAACGAATATAGCAGGTATATGATGTGAAAACAGGAAAGCACGAAAGTAACAAGTAGGCACATGTGTTCCACCCCAAAACAGTTTGGAAAACAGTAAAAGAGGGGTCTATATACTCACTTGAGAATGCTCAGTAGTCCTTGAGTGACAACCAAACAATGCTAGAGATCACGGGTATCAAACGGCACCTAATATAGGTAACTATGTTAATAAACCGGACCTAAATCGGAGGATTTAGATAGAATGAGGGTTTGTAAACCAAACGAGTATAGAGACTCGTGTCATATGGTTTAACAAAGCCTACATACTAAATGAAACCTAACCTAAGTGTTTACGACCCGTTTAGGTAGCTTATGCTACTTTAACGCGTCGTTCGCGTGAAACGCGTTCGGACCGCTTAACTAGTCCTATGACAAGTGTTATATGCCTAAACATGTTACATAATCAGTTATGTGACAAAAGTTTAGGTTACATATGCTTAATTACCAATTATACATGAAAAGGGTATTCTGGTAATTTACCTAAGGCATATAAACTACCTATCATACAACTAATTAACGAAGCGACCATAGGGTATAACCTCGGAAGGTTATTCCCTACCTACTATGGTCACCTAAGGTATTTGGTCGGATCCTAATGATCGACCAAACTGGGTCGGGTTCGAAGGTATAAGCGATTTATCAGATCGCTTACCCTTACGACCCTAGACAACGTGGTAATCAGTAGGCATAGTCCCAAGGGACTATAACCAACGTGATTACACTCACGTTGCGAAGTTCAAACGAACTTCGCATTGACCATAAGCTGGTCAACGCTGAAAGTCAAACAAAGTTTGACTTTCTGACTCGAAAAGCAATAAAAGAAAGAAAAGAACGAAAGAATACTTACGAAGGGTCCCCGAATGCTAATCTCGATCTAAGAACTCAGGTATGAAACAATGGTTTCAACTTAGAGCTCTCAAATCCAGATTCTTGTGAGAAATGAGGTTGGGGTGGATGGGTATTTATAGGAATACCCGAACCGTTAGGATCGTTTCATGGAAAACGTGCCTTAATCCCACCCGTACAAGTGTCGGGACCTTATGGTAGCTCAAATTGATCCTTATCATCTGACTAGACAATTGAGAATGTGTGGGTGAGAATCAAACAGCTGCAACCTGCTGTTAAAAACACTGAATCTGGTCTGTCCCCAGGCTAGCGCACCGTTACTTAATAAGTGTAGCGGTGCGCTAGGCCTTAGTTTGGCAGATTTACAATTTTGGTCCCTGTCATGCATTCAGCCCATTTTCGACACGTTTAAGGCCCGTTAACCCCATTTCAAAGCTCTAAAATGAAGTTAAAGTATAGGGAACTTAAAATGTGTTCAAAAATATCTCGGATGTCGGTTCGTTTAGCCGTACGGTTGCGATGTTCGGTTAATTACGACGGAATGCGCATAAGCGCGAAAAACGATCCAAATGACGCGACGAATGGATTTTTGGCAAGCCAAACACTAAAGCATAATATAGTCATGCTTACATAAATTTTTGGATGTCCAGAGGTATTCAGAACGTAAGTTATGCGCGAAAATGCAAACTTGTGCACTTTTTGACACTTTTAGTCCCTGAATGACACAAAAGTTTATTTTAGCATACCGAACACCTCAAAGCCTATTTCTAAGCTATGTGAAGGATATTTATGGTATGTTTAACTTATGGTCATGCTCCGGAATGTCTGTTACAGTTCAAATTGGCATACTTTCACAGTTTGTCAAATTTAGTCCCTGTAAGCGAATAAACTTTGATTTCACCACACCAAACCTTCCAAAACTTATATCTAAGTTATGTAAAGGTTATTTAAGGTATGTTAAGCCTATTTCACTATTCCGGAGTGTTCGTTGCATTAAACTGGTTATATTTACACATAAGTGCGCGTATAACCTTCCAGAAAGCGATTTAGAGCTTGAAATCGAACAAGAATTGGTATGTGCAAATGATACACATATTTTTACAAATCCCAAGTATGAAATACAATATTTCATTAGGGGCCGTGGAGGCACAGGTGTTACAAGTTCCTTAGTCTACTCATGTTTTGGGTCATAGGAAGGTTATAGACTAGGTTTAAGGCATGCTAATAACCTAATTCCCTATAACCAGTGCTCTGATCCCAATCTGTAACACCCCAATCGTGTAATACAACAACACACGACGGAAATATCGGAGAGTCACGTTACAAATTGCTCACAACTACTTGTACTAAATTGTTTTAATATTATTAACATTGTTTTACAAACAAAGAATACATGTTATTGTTCTTTTGATTTAGAAGTCTAAGGCCCGAATGCAATCCTATGCGTTGCACACTTGTAGTTGAAAACCTGAAACATATGTGAAAAATAGTCAGCACAAAAATGCCGGCGAATACATAGGTTTGGTTAGCCAAATAAATGGCAAAACATTTGATATTGCAGTACTTTGACAACTACGAGAGCTGTCAATTGAAAATAAATCTTGAAGCCAAAGAATGGCCAAAAATTTAGTATTGTAATACATAATCTTGATTGTGAAAACTCATGACAAATAGTTTTGTATATGTCAATATGATTATTACTAAGTCATTTTTATGCCATTTGAAATTGTACATCGTAATCTTGTTTAAATCATCGTAAAACTCGTTAATGTGTTATTAGAAATTCTATCAAGGATTAATAATAACTGTTTTGAAATAAATCAAAACTTGTGTGAGTATTATATAAATCAAGTCAATGATTTATAATAATACTTTAGACATCCTTCAAAGAATCTAACATATAAAGATATGGGAGATTCTTCAAAGATTTGGATAATCGAATATTGGATCAATTGTACACAAAAATCCTAAAGTGATTCGGATAACGCTGCAAGAATAATAAAATAAGAACACTTATATATAGGAAGTACCAGCGGCGTATCCACGATGTTCTTATTTTATTATACCCGTTTCGTTATCTAAATCACAACTACCACATAAACACATAAATCGTAAACTTGTACCAACTCGTAAACACGCATTAAAGCACACAATGAATCCAATCAAGGACTCCAATATTAGTACTTTAAACATCCTACAAGAATCAACCTATGAAGATAGATAGATGCTATAAGGATTATTTTTTTTGTTACATTGTCTACTCACATACGCATTAAAGCACACAATGAATCCAATCAAGGACTACAATATTAGTACTCTAAACATTCTACAAGAATCAATCTATGAAGATAGATAGATGCTATAAGGATTTTGGGTTCTGTTATATTGAATCATTGAATCAAAACAATCCTAAATACTAATGGTGATTCGGGATAACGCCACGAAGGATAATACAATAAGCACACTTATATATAGGAAGTACCAGCGGCGTATCCACCATGTGCTTATTGTATTATCTAGTTTCGTTATCTAAATCACCAACAATCTACACATAAACCAACCATCGTCTGTAAAGTACTTCTTAAAAATCTCACTATGAAGATAGGAAGATCTAACACTGTACTTCAAATATCCTATAAGAATCTAACTATGAAGATAGATAGTTCTTTTAAGGAATTGGATAAACATTGTATTTGTATAATCGGAATAATACACATAAAAGCACTTAGTAAACACATATATGCCATACATTTGGAAAACAAATCAGTTGCACATATGAATCACCCCAAAGCATTTGAAAACGGTAAAAGAGGGGAACTATGTACTCGCCTGGGATTGCGTGTAGGTCTTGTTCAAATGATATAACAAAGCTCAAAGGATCAAAAGTTCAAGTGTCGAAGTGGTTCCTAGTGTAACGGATATTATGTTAGTGAATCGACACCTAAATCGGAAGATTGGGTAGAATGAGGTCTCGTAAACCAAATGAGTATTGGAACTTATGTGTTATGGTTTAACAAAGCCTACATTCTAAATCGGAAGCTATCCTAAGTGCTTACGACCCATTACGACCCGTTAAGGTAGTCTACGCTACTTTAACGCGTTGTTCGCGCGAATGCACGTTCAAGATGCCTAACTAGTCATATGACAAGTATTATATGCCTTAACATATCTGATTATGTTGTATAATCAGTTTAGATGTCAAAACATGTGTTTTTTTTTTGGGTAAAGGGTTACCCCGGTGATTTTATATATTCACAAAACAATCAAAACAAGTAGTAAGGTAACATCCTTACTAGTTCAAACATGAGACATGCCCTCATGAAAGTAGAACAACCAGAAACAACCAACAAAAGAACCAAATAAAACAAACCACTAGACAACTATCTAGGCTAAACGACACTAGACAAATAAGGACTCAGCCATTATCCATTACTAAATCTGCACCATGAATATCCCACTTCTCCAGCAACTCCCGCACTCTAGTTGTGTTCTTGAATATGAGCCCCATCAATTTATACCTCACACTTTCTAAAACAGCCTTATATATGGTATCCGGGGGTCTCGCATGGTTCCTGAAGAGCCAATTGTTCCTTTCCTGCCAAATAATGTAAGCCAGAGCAGCAACTAGCAGCCTACATACCAGGTTTTTAGCTGATTTTGACCGAGAACGATGGCCAAGCCATTCCAAAATATCGGTCCACCTTGAGTCCACGTTTTCCATACCAGCTTTAGATCTAACCATATTCCAGATTTGCATAGACAGCTTGCATTCAAAAAATAAATGGTCATGCGAATCAACATTCTTATCACACAGGAGGCAACACATCATGTTCATGTTATTTCTTCGGGTATAGCTCCATTGCAAGATTTTGTCTTGAGTCAAGAGTTTACGCCGCACAATAAGCCACATCAAAAAAGCGTGCCGAGGGATACATTGAGAGAACCAAATAATGCTAGCCCAATTCACTTCCTGCTCCCTAGACCGAACCGAATCCCAAACCCCTAAAGAAGAGTGCTCGGCTATATTATCACCATCCTTCCAAAAAAGACGATCCTGATTATTTAAGTTCCGTTGCAAGATATCTAATTGTATGAGAACGGGGTATGTATCTCTCCACGCAGCCGGCAAAAGCCACGAGCCATCTGCATAAACATCCGCTACTTTAGCATTTAGAGAAAACCCCTCTCGGGTTATCACTCTATGCGATAGGAAATTACATAGCGGACCAATATTACTCCATGAGTCAAACCAAGCTGAGGTACGGCTGCCATCACCAACCTGAGACCAAACGTGTTGTCGGATCAAAGGTCGAATCTGAGCCATCTTCCTCCAACTCCAACAACAACTAGATGGAACCTTATGATCCCAAAAGCTTTGACCTCTTAATCGATAAGAATGAATCCAAGCAACTCATAAAGAATTACGACTACTTAGAATGCTCCAAATATGCGACACCATAAGAGCTTTATTAACATCAGCAATTCGACGAATGCCCAAACCCCCTTCATGCTTAGGCATATAAACAGACTTCCATGACACTTTCGCCCTACCACGCTGAGAGGAGGACTGAGCCCATAGAAAATTCCGCATTTTAGCTTCTAATTCCTTAACCACCCTGGCTGGTAAAATAAAAACCGAAGACCAGTACACGTGTAAAGCTGAAAGAACCGATATGATTAATTGTAACCTGCCAGCGAAAGATAACATTTTGTTCTTCCAATTATTTATCCGTTGTTCAAGACGCTCCACAAGAATACTACAATCCTTGTACAACAGTCTAGAAGAAATAAGCGGAACACCCAAGTATCTCACAGGAAGCGTACCCTCCACAAAAGGCATAATGGTCAAGATTTCTCTTTTAACATGATTTGGGACATTACAGAAAAACCCCGTACTCTTTTGAATACTAGGAACCAAGCTTGACATTCGAGTGAACTGTGTGAGGGAAGACATAATACACCTAGCCGAAGCCACATCACCTCTAGCAAACAGGAATAATGTGACAACCCTCACTAAACCAGGTATCCGTACGACTTAATTAATAATTAATTACTGCTTAATTACTGTGCTTGCTTGAACTTGTGAATAAACTGCTACTTGAATACTGATACATGTACTTACTTGCATCATACTTTACTTACCGTCACTACATTATTTACATGCTGAACCTTAGTGACAAACATGATGCACAAAAGCACAGTAGCACAATAAACGGATAACCTATTGAACATGCTGATAAAGCCAGCATCAGGCAGACACTGCCTCTAAGGCCTGTATGAGCCAGAAATATTTTGCTACACTAGTGGTGAGTGTAGGGATACAAGGGTTGTAGAACTGCGTCTCTAGGAATAAGTTTCAATGACTGGATGTGCCTAAAACATGCTCTAAGTACAAAATTCAGCACTTTACATAATAATTCAGCTTTTAGCAAACTAATAAAGTGCCAAAACATGAGAAAAATATTACTAGACACTTTCCAAAGTGTCAAAAATGAGTTGTGTCACTAAAAAGGGTATTAACGACACTTTAAAGCTTGTTTAAGCACATTAACGGATTACTATCCAACCGAATAACCGGACTATACCCGGAACATGAAAATATTGTTAATAACATTGTTTGTCTTTTTCTGAGCCAGTTAGGGTCCCTGAATACCCTAACACCCGTCATAACACACGACACACAACTAACCGGGTTAAGCACTTAACTACCTTACTTAACCTAACTATTATCCTAACTAACTAGTTGGAATCGGACTAGTACCCCCCCCCCCCCCCCCATTACAAACCGTCCCCATGTAGGGGGACACCTCTTGTACTTGATGATCATTATAATCTTGGGTGCTTAAGATCTTGAAGACATAGGGACCAATGGATAATCACCCTAAGAATTGTCTATAAGTTGCTAGCTTAACACACCATTCATTTCATCACCACACTTGAGCACAAAACTCTCTCCCTCTCTTTGAACTTTCGGCCGAGAGCACCCACCCCCCATCCATCATTGTTCGATTTTGATCAAGCAATCCCAAGTCCATACAAGTGTTACGGGTCACATACGAGGAGTCTTGGTGCAAACGGAAGGCGAAGGACCTCATTCTCTTGCTTTTATCCACGCATTTTTCGCATAGATTCTTCCCTAGCCTTGAGCTAGTGGTATGTTACCTAAATCACCTACTCGAACTATTTTGAAGTGGTTAATACGATGTGTAACGGTTAAAACTCGAAATCTTACAAGATAATGCTTTAAAGTCTACTAAAAACACTAAAAATGGTGGTTAAAAGCACATAAGTTGTGTAAATATTGTAGTATTTGATTTGTGTGATTATTTGGACCCGATCTATGTTGTGGTAGCTCGGATCATCATTTAACCCGGATTAGTCATGATCTTGGATTATGACATAAAGCTTGTTTTGGTATAACAAGGGTTAGAAGATGAAACTCTACCACACTCGAATCATGAACTTGTGTAAAAGTGTTTTAGCTTGTAAAATAGTGATTAAAACTAGTAGATCTACGGATCTGCAGGTGGTATTTTTAAAGGACCGAGTGTCAAGAGAAAACATATTTTTAAAGACGGACCTTACACTAACAAGAATGGTTTTTAGAACACACAAGTGTGTAAACACTTGTGTAACACAAAGTTTCGACAAAATAGCTATTTTTGAAAAAGATGACGAGAAGTTGTAAAGACGGAACTTCCATAAAAACGAGGTTTTTACAAAATCGGATTGTTTTATATAAAGATCCACTAAAAGTAATGAGATTTACTTCACAGTTTGAATGAATCACAAGTTCATGAAATTTTTGCGATTTATATGCATATTTTAACTAGTTTGATACGTTGAACATTGTTTTGATTGAATAAGAAGATTGTTGATGTGATTTATAAAAGAAAATGATACGCTTGAAAGCGTGGCCACCTCCAGTTACAGAGGAAACTCTGGCGAAATTTTCCAAAAACCTAACACTTAGAATTATTTTCACTAAAAGTGTTAGAAATACATTTTGACTTGTTTTCAAAATATAAGTTTCGCCACGACTATATTTACAAAACATCAGAGGTGGGATTTCACAAAATAAAACGTGATACATATATATATTTAGTATATATTTTTCTTTCACAACATCACTTGTATAAGTGTTTATGATTATTTTGTGAACTACATAAATATTATTTTTAGGGTAAAAATAATATTACTAAGTATTATTTTGGGAAAATCACATGTATTAAAATATAATATTTTTGGGAAGAATACTTATATTTTGAAGTTGGAAATAAAATATATTAAGTGAGACTTAATAGTGAAATCCGAATGTTACGAACGCACATGTATTAAATCCCCCATCCTTGGGAAGGAGAATAACTACCAAGTATACAGAATGTAAACACGAAATAGTTGCCTAACTATTTCCCAAAAACTTAAACCATAAAGCTAAGGCACGGCCGTCCGTCTAATAGAGTTAGCACGTGTAGGTCGTCATACAGCTGATCGATTTGGAGGCATACTTGGTAGAGACGCACCACGGTGAGTTCATGTCCCCCTTTTCTCTAACTGTTTTCAGTTTTCTTAACTGCGGGGGTGAAATACATGTTACTTTGATTACATGTACTTTATACACGGTATGGTTAGCGTAAGGAGGTTTACTACTTAGATCATGTGAGTGGGTAGGAGCAATATGAGGCCATTAGTCCTCATGGCAGGACCGAGGGACAGGAGCGGTAGATCTATCTGGGTGTAGCGAGCCCAGCCCCAGGCCAAACTAGAAACGGACCTCGGGGTGACTTTGTCCACATACTAATGCCGTGGCGAAATCTGCTAGGTTTGAGTCTCCCTATTTGCACTTCACATATATCAGTGGCCTTGCAAACCATTGGTGATCTCAATTCCCTTATTTGCTACATACCAAGACTATTTTTATACTCACAAAGGTTTACTTACTCACTTACACATGAACTCGCTCAACATTATTGTTGATTTTTCAACTTACATGTATTTCAGGAAATTAAAGGATCTGGCGCGGTATGACACGTTTTCCCGCTGCACTAGTTACTAGGTCATCCGGGTTTGGGGAATGTGACTCTTTCCTGGACAAGTCACAGTCCTTAAACTGTGTTTATGTCATGTTGATGTTTGTGTTGTTGAACAATGTCGTTAGGATGTGTTTTCGTTAAGACAATGTTGTTGTATTTGGTTTCCAAAACTTAATTAAATGGATGATCTTGTATGATTTTATTTCATATAGCTTTGTTATGGTTAAGCTATGGTATTAAGAAGTCACACCAAATTAACCACGCTTCCGCAAAGCCAGGGTGTGACAGCTTGGTATCAGAGCTCTGATCATAGCGAACTAGGATTCCTTCTCGAGTCTAGACTATGATCACTAGGGCTCTCACGAAAAATTTTTCTGCATACCACTTAAGTCCAGATCCAACACTTTTTACAAACAAATGTTGAGCATATTTTATTCATTATTTTTAGGCTCAGTCCGGAAAGGCTGAGGCTCGGTCTTGGAGGCCGAGGCTCGGTCTGAGAAATCGAGGTAGTTGGCTAGTTGGACTAGGAAGAGTAGGCTCAGTCTTGGAGGCTGAGGCTCGGTCTTAGAGACCGAGGCTCGATCTAAGAAATCGAGGTAGATGGCTAGTAAGACTAGGAAGAGTAGGCTCAGTCTTGGAGGCTGAGGCTCGGTCTTAGAGGCCGAGGCTCGATCTAAGAGGTCGAGGTAGATGATAGAGCAGTCTTAGAGACTGGGAAGAATTTGGCTAGTGGGACTAGGAGAATTATTTGATTGACTAACATGTTTATATGATTATATGATTGATTATTATACGTATATGTGTTTGTGTTACAAACGTCATGCTTTCATCATGTACTAGAAAGATGGACACTACGAATCCCATGGCCATAGTATCAGACGACATAGTTTCATCGAAGCACGAGGTGTACATTTCCGATACTACCGGCACAGACAATGACGACTTTCAGCCCTTTTGCGCTGCCTGAAGTCGTAGCAGAGCCTACTGATGGCCATCTTGTTGGGAATTTGCCCCCTTGCCGCTTATCCTGTTGTTGATATGCCCCCCCCCCCCCGACGTGGCCTCTGACGACGATAACGATCTACTAGAGGAGGACCCATTCGAGGGCAGGGCCCTATTACTGCTGGTATTAGACTACTGCATGCGGACGCTCCTGTAGGGGAAACTCATGTCCATTCCCCTATCCCAGACTCATTTGAGTTTCTGACATCCGCATCTTCGCACATACAGGGAATGCAGCACCACTCACACGACGCCGACCCTGATATGGCATCATCAGCTGCACCGGTTCCCGCCCATAGCTTTGAGTTTGATCACGATATTGAGGTTGATCCTGCTTTGCCACCTGGTTCTGATCCAGACCATGGCCTTGAGTTCATACACTTAGACCAGCCCTTGAAAGATCCTGTAACCCCCTGTGTTTGTTGATCCAGCTGATCTTGAGATGGAGTTTTGATCCGGAGCCAGCCGTGGCCCCTGAGCCAGGCGTTGCTCCTGACCCCGCATTGGAGCATGACCCTGTTCATGCCGATGCACCTGCTGTTGCTCCTTGATTGATCATCTGCTTGGACGAGAGAAAATTTGGGGTAACTGTGCAAGACAATTTATTATTACGGGGGCCCACGTAATAACGACTTGCAGTGCACAGAAATCCTGGTGGACTCTGCGGGTCAAGCTAATGAAAACCAATGTAGCAGGAAATATCTAAAATACGAATGACCAAGGCGAGGCGATGTAGTCTCGAGTTCATTCTATTACAAGCAACAAGCCAAATTGGCAAGCCTATATGAAGGCTCAGAAATTTACTTCCCCACTCATTCATTGAGTATATTTGCGTGTGAAATTGGGTGATTACATGATGGCTTATGTTGCTATATATATCTCATAGACAATTGAAACGTTGTCTAACCCGCTTCACACCACTTCGACAAAAGGGAATGTCACCCAGACGTGACACAAACACCAGTACGTTGCCAAGGACAGAAGCCGAGCTGCAAGAACGCATCTCACAGATAAATGCACGACATAAAGCCCTCCGCTCTAAGAACAACGATGGCATTACTGGAGATAACCCTCCAACTGGTTGCACCTATAGACAGTTCCTGAACTGCAAGCCTTTGAACTTTGACGGAACAGGAGGCGCCGTTGTATTTGTTCGTTGGTCCAAAAAGACCAACTCCATACCAAGAATGAGTGATTGTTCGTCCCAACAGAGTGTTACCTACATCCCGGGGTTATTTCTAGATAACTCACTCTCATGGTGAAACCTTCAGTCTCAGACCCTTGGCACAGACGCTGCTTATGCACTGAGCTGGGACGAGCTCAAGGAAACGATTGAGAAGAAATGTTGTTTTAGGACTGGAATTTAGAAGCTTGAGGTGGAGTTCTGGAATTGAAAATGGACGGACCAAAGATTCCTGAATACGTCCAGCAATCTCACGAATTGTCTAGGGTCGCCCCCTACTTAGTCAAACCGGAGTTCAAAAGGATTGAACGATTCATTTGGACACTTGCACCCCAGATCAGGGGTATGGTTACTACCTCGAAGCCCTCAACCATTGTAGAGGCTATCAATATGGGTGATTTATTTATAACATGAGATGTTATGTGTTGATATTGTTGTATACTTACGTACACTCTACTTACTATGACCTAACCTACGTGAAACATCTTTTAGAAGATGCCACCAAGACGCGAAATGCGCATGCCCACCTCAGAGGTAGAACTTCAAGAGATAATTGCTGCAGCTATAGCACAGCACGAGGCCCTACGCTCCGAACCTAGCAGAGGCACCTCAGAAAATAACGGTTGTTCCTACTGGCACTTCCTCAACCACAAGCCTCCGAAGTTCGACGGCACTGGAGGTGCCATAGCTTTTGTAAAATGGATCGAAAGTATGGATTCCCTCTTTCAAGTGAGCGGTTGTACGCCGGAACAACAAGTCCTATACGTTTCTGAGCTGTTTCTAGATGAAGCCCGATTATGGTGGAATCTTCAGACCCATATAAAGGGTGCTACTGCAGCATATGCATTAACCTGGGGTGAACTGAAAGGAATGATGCATAAGAAGTATTGCCCCCAAACGGAAACCCGGAAGTGGGAAGATGAACTTCGGAGCCTGATGATGGAAGGTCCGAAGGTGTTGGAGTACGTGCAAAGACTTCATGATTCGTCACGAGTTGTTCCGTACCTGGTGAAACCAGAATTAGAGAAATTGGAACAATTCATTTGGGAACTGGCGCCTCAAGTCTTGAGCTTGATGACAACATCAACGCCACCAACAACTGATGTTGCAAGTAAGATGGGCTTGGCACTCGTTACGGAAGCATTTTGACTAGAAAAACTTGCAAACCCTGACAAGGAGACTCAGGTAGAGACGTCCGGAAAGAACAAAAGGAAGCTCACCGAAGATACCCAAACGAATAATGATGAACAAAGATCTATTCGAGGTTGTTTTGATTGCGGGGACAAAGGGCATTTCAAGAAAGACTGCCCTAACAATAAACAGGCCAATGATAAGATTTACTTAGAAACTAAACCAAGACGTGCTGGGTGCAAGTACCACCACGATTGTGAATGTCGGAAGCCTAGGTACGGGAGGAAAGGACACAACAAGGATGGTTGTGGGAGGAAGAGTCCCAGACAAGGAGAAAACAGTAACAACGTTCAAGGTGGAAATGGGAAAGGAAATGGCCGAGTGTCAGGATGCTTCCATTGTGGGGATGTTGGACATCTTAAGAGGGAATGCCCGAAGTTGAAACAAGACCGTGAAAGGACATCCAACATCGGAGCTGGTGTAGCATGCCAGGATCCAGGCATGACTACTGGTACGTTCCCTATCAACCAAAAACTTTTGCATCTATTTTGTTTGATACTGGCACCGATTATAGCTTCGTATCGTTAGAATTTAAGAATATGCTTGGTTAGCCGCTAGTAAGTTAGATATTCCGTACTCAATCGAATTGGCTCATGGAAAGTTAGTAGAAGCCAATGAAGTGATCCGAGGTTGTGTGATCGAATTGGGAGAGCGTGAGTTACTTTGGATCTACTACCAGTCCAGTTGGGAAGCTTCGACGTAGTGGTAGGAGTGGATTGGTTACCAGGCAACAAGGCTGAGATAGTTTTTCACGAAAAGGTTGTTCGTATCCCAACCGAAGATGGCGAAACAATTGTGGTTCACGAAGAGAAGCGTGATACGCCGTCGAGAATTATCAGCTGCCTGAAAGCGCGAAAGTGTTAGCAGAAGGGATGTGTTGCCTTCCTGGCACACATTGTGGATAAGAAGGCTGCTGAGCCAAGAATAGAAGACATCCCTGTCGTGAGGGAATATCCAGAAGTCTTCCCAGAGGACTTACCTGGACTGCCACCTCAGAGACAAGTAGAGTTCCGCATTGACTTAGTTCCAGGCGCCGCGCCTGTGGCTAAGGCACCTTATAGACTTGCTCCGTCTGAGATGCAGGAACTGTCGACACAACTTCAAGAGTTGTTAGACAAGGGTTTTATCCGACCAAGCTTCTCGCCTTGGGGAGCTCCAGTTTTGTTTGTCAAGAAGAAGGACGGTAGTTTTCGTATGTGCATCGACTACCGGGAGCTGAACAAGCTGACTATCAAGAATAGATACCCTCTGCCAAGAATCGATGATCTGTTTGATCAACTGCAAGGCTCAAGCTTTTATTCAAAGATCGATCTTCGATCTGGATACCATCAGTTAAGGATACAAGAGGAGAGTATCCCGAAGACAGCCTTCAGAACTCGTTATGGACACTACGAGTTCCTTGTTATGCCGTTTGGTTTGACAAACGCACCTGCAGTCTTTATGGACTTGATGAATAGAGTTTGCAAGCCGTACTTGGACAAGTTCGTGATTGTGTTTATCGACGACATCTTGATTTATTCAAGAACAAAGGTTGAGCACGAACAACATTTAAGAGCTATTTTGGAGTTGCTGAAGAAAGAACAGCTGTATGCCAAATTCTCCAAGTGCGAATTTTGGCTACGTGAAGTCCAATTCCTTGGACACGTGGTAAATGGAGATGGAATCCATGTGGATCCAACCAAGATCGAAGCGATTAAGAATTGGGAAACGCCAAAGACGCCAACCGAAATTCGGCAATTCTTGGGTTTGGCTGGCTACTATCGAAGGTTCATTGAGGATTTTTCGAATATCGCTCAACCATTGACGCTCCTCACGCAGAAAGATAAGAAGTTTGATTGGGAAATCAAACAGGAGGAAGCATTCCAGATACTAAAGGATAAGCTCTGCAATGCGCCAATCTTAGCACTACCGGAAGGTACGGATGATTTTGTGGTATACTGTGACGCCTCACGCCAAGGATTGGGTTGCGTGTTGATGCAACGCCAAAAGGTTATTGCTTACGCATCGCGTCAATTGAAAGTGCACAAAAAGAACTATACCACACATGATTTGGAACTTGGCGCAGTGGTATTTGCACTAAAGATCTGGAGACACTACCTTTATGGTACAAAGTGTACAATTTTTACAGATCACAAGAGCCTACAACACATATTCAACCAGAAGGAGCTGAATATGAGGCAAAGACGATGGGTTGAGCTGCTGAACGTTTACGACTGCGAGATAAAGTATCATCCAGGGAAGGCGAATGTGGTCGCCGATGCCCTAAGTCGAAAGGAGAGGATCAAGCCCATAAGGGTTAGGGCTTTAGAAATGATTATCCGAACCGATCTTTCCTTGCGCATTCGTGCCGCGCAGAAAGAAGCTCTCAAGGAAGGAAACCTTGAAGAAGAATATCTCCGTGGGATGGAGAAGCTACTGGTACCAAACGAGGAAGGAACGTTATGTTTTGAGAAAAGGATTTGGGTTCCTTTGTTTGGTGATTTAAGGAAGGTTATTTTTGATGAAGCTCACAAGTCGCGGTACTCTATCCATCCAGGAGCGGATAAGATGTACCAAGATCTCAAGGATTATTATTGGTGGCCTAGGATGAAGGGCGATGTTGCTGTTTATGTGAGCAAATGTTTAACATGCGCTAAGGTTAAAGCCGAATACCAGAAGCCTTCAGGACTTCTGCAACAACCCGAGATCCCCAAGTGGAAATGGGAACAAATCTCGATGGATTTTATTACAAAGTTGCCAAGAACGCCAAGAGGTCATGACACTATTTGGGTAATAGTGGATCGATTAACGAAGTCTGCACACTTCTTACCTATCAGAGAGAAGGATAATACGAGCAAGTTGGCCGAAATATACATGAGAGAGATCGTCGCACGTCATGGAGTGCCTCTCTCGATCATCTCTGATAGAGACGGAAGGTTTTTGTCAAGAATATGGCAATCCTTCCAAGAAGCTTTTGGCTCACAATTAAATCTGAGCACTGCGTTTCATCCGCAAACTGACGGTCAAAGCGAGCGAACGATACAGACTTTGGAAGACATGCTGAGAGCGTGTGTTATGGATTTGGGCGGTAGTTGGGATAAGCATTTGCCTTTGGTCGAATTTTCATACAACAACGGCTACCACACCAGTATTGGTGTCGCGCCATTTGAAGCCCTTTACGGACGCAAGTGCCGATCACCCTTATGTTGGGCTGACGCAGGTGATAGGCAGCTTGCTGGTCCCGAAATCATCCAAGAGACGACAGACAAGATTGCGCAGATTCTGAAACACATCGAAGCAGCTCGCCACAGACAGAAGGCCTATGCGGATCCAAACCGGAAACATGTGGAATTTCAAGTGGGAGAAATGGTTTTATTAAAGGTTTCACCCTGGAAGGGTGTGGCACGCTTCGGAAAGCGTGGGAAGTTAAATCCGCGCTACATTGGTCCTCTCAGAATTTTGGAAAGAATAGGACTAGTAGCATACAAGTTGGATTTACCTGCTAAACTGAATGGTGTTCACGATACATTCCATGTATCCAACCTGAAGAAAAGTCCAACTCAAGATGACATTGCCATTCCCATCGACGAGATTCATGTTGACGACACGCTCCATTTCGTTGAAGAACCGGTTGAGGTTACGGATTGGAAAGTAAACAAGACCCGCCGGAGCAGTGTCAAGCTCGTCAAAGTTCGTTGGAATGCCAGACATGGTCCTGAATACACCTGGGAGCGTGAGGACCGGATGAAAGAGAAATACCCCCACCTATTTCCTGAGAACCCTGCATCTACAAGCAGAACTTAAAATTTCGGGACGAAATTTTTCTAACGGGGGGAGAATGTGACAACCCTCACTAAACCAGGTATCCGTACGACTTAATTAATAATTAATTACTGCTTAATTACTGTGCTTGCTTGAACTTGTGAATAAACTGCTACTTGAATACTGATACATGTACTTACTTGCATCATACTTTACTTACCGTCACTACATTATTTACATGCTGAACCTTAGTGACACACATGATGCACAAAAGCACAGTAGCACAATAAACGGATAACCTATTGAACATGCTGATAAAGCCAGCATCAGGCAGACACTGCCTCTAAGGCCTGTATGAGCCAGAAATATTTTGCTACACTAGTGGTGAGTGTAGGGATACAAGGGTTGTAGAACTGCGTCTCTAGGAATAAGTTTCAATGACTGGATGTGCCTAAAACATGCTCTAAGTACAAAATTCAGCACTTTACATAATAATTCAGCTTTTAGCAAACTAATAAAGTGCCAAAACATGAGAAAAATATTACTAGACACTTTCCAAAGTGTCAGAAATGAGTTGTGTCACTAAAAAGGGTATTAACGACACTTTAAAGCTTGTTTAAGCACATTAACGGATTACTATCCAACCGAACAACCGGACTATACCCGGAACATGAAAATATTGTTAATAACATTGTTTGTCTTTTTCTGAGCCAGTTAGGGTCCCTGAATACCCTAACACCCGTCATAACACACGACACACAACTAACCGGGTTAAGCACTTAACTACCTTACTTAACCTAACTATTATCCTAACTAACTAGTTGGAATCGGACTAGTACCCCCCCCCCCCATTACAAACCGTCCCCATGTAGGGGGACACCTCTTGTACTTGATGATCATTATAATCTTGGGTGCTTAAGATCTTGAAGACATAGGGACCAATGGATAATCACCCTAAGAATTGTCTATAAGTTGCTAGCTTAACACACCATTCATTTCATCACCACACTTGAGCACAAAACTCTCTCCCTCTCTTTGAACTTTCGGCCGAGAGCACCCACCCCCCATCCATCATTGTTCGATTTTGATCAAGCAATCCCAAGTCCATACAAGTGTTACGGGTCACATACGAGGAGTCTTGGTGCAAACGGAAGGCGAAGGACCTCATTCTCTTGCTTTTATCCACGCATTTTTCGCATAGATTCTTCCCTAGCCTTGAGCTAGTGGTATGTTACCTAAATCACCTACTCGAACTATTTTGAAGTGGTTAATACGATGTGTAACGGTTAAAACTCGAAATCTTACAAGATAATGCTTTAAAGTCTACTAAAAACACTAAAAATGGTGGTTAAAAGCACATAAGTTGTGTAAATATTGTAGTATTTGATTTGTGTGATTATTTGGACCCGATCTATGTTGTGGTAGCTCGGATCATCATTTAACCCGGTTTAGTCATGATCTTGGATTATGACATAAAGCTTGTTTTGGTATAACAAGGGTTAGAAGATTAAACTCTACCACACTCGAATCATGAACTTGTGTAAAAGTGTTGTAGCTTGTAAAATAGTGATTAAAACTAGTAGATCTACGGATCTACAGGTGGTATTTTTAAAGGACCGAGTGTCAAGAGAAAACATATTTTTAAAGACGGACCTTACACTAACAAGAATGGTTTTTAGAACACACAAGTGTGTAAACACTTGTGTAACACAAAGTTTCGACAAAATAGCTATTTTTGAAAAAGATGACGAGAAGTTGTAAAGACGGAACTTCCATAAAAACGAGGTTTTTACAAAATCGGATTGTTTTATATAAAGATCCACTAAAAGTAATGAGATTTACTTCACAGTTTGAATGAATCACAAGTTCATGAAATTTTTGCGATTTATATGCATATTTTAACTAGTTTGATACGTTGAACATTGTTTTGATTGAATAAGAAGATTGTTGATGTGATTTATAAAAGAAAATGATACGCTTGAAAGCGTGGCCACCTCCAGTTACAGAGGAAACTCTGGCGAAATTTTCCAAAAACCTAACACTTAGAATTATTTTCACTAAAAGTGTTAGAAATACATTTTGACTTGTTTTCAAAATATAAGTTTCGCCACGACTATATTTACAAAACATCGGAGGTGGGATTTCACAAAATAAAACGTGATACATATATATATTTAGTATATATTTTTCTTTCACAACATCACTTGTATAAGTGTTTATGATTATTTTGTGAACTACATAAATATTATTTTTAGGGTAAAAATAATATTACTAAGTATTATTTTGGGAAAATGACATGTATTAAAATATAATATTTTTGGGAAGAATACTTATATTTTGAAGTTGGAAATAAAATATATTAAGTGAGACTTAATAGTGAAATCCGAATGTTACGAACGCACATGTATTAAATCCCCCATCCTTGGGAAGGAGAATAACTACCAAGTATACAGAATGTAAACACGAAATAGTTGCCTAACTATTTCCCAAAAACTTAAACCATAAAGCTAAGGCACGGCCGTCCGTCTAATAGAGTTAGCACGTGTAGGTCGTCATACAGCTGATCGATTTGGAGGCATACTTGGTAGAGACGCACCACGGTGAGTTCATGTCCCCATTTTCTCTAACTGTTTTCAGTTTTCTTAACTGCGGGGGTGAAATACATGTTACTTTGATTACAAGTACTTTATACACGGTATGGTTAGCGTAAGGAGGTTTACTACTTAGATCATGTGAGTGGGTAGGAGCAATATGAGGCCATTAGTCCTCATGGCAGGACCGAGGGACAGGAGCGGTAGATCTATCTGGGTGTAGCGAGCCCAGCCCCAGGCCAAACTAGAAACGGACCTTGGGGTGACTTTGTCCACATACTAATGCCGTGGCGAAATCTGCTAGGTTTGAGTCTCCCTATTTGCACTTCACATATATCAGTGGCCTTGCAAACCATTGGTGATCTCAATTCCCTTATTTGCTACATACCAAGACTATTTTTATACTCACAAAGGTTTACTTACTCACTTACACATGAACTCGCTCAACATTATTGTTGATTTTTCAACTTACATGTATTTCAGGAAATTAAAGGATCTGGCGCGGTATGACACGTTTTCCCGCTGCACTAGTTACGAGGTCATCCGGGTTTGGGGAATGTGACTCTTTCCTGGACAAGTCACAGTCCTTAAACTGTGTTTATGTCATGTTGATGTTTGTGTTGTTGAACAATGTCGTTAGGATGTGTTTTCGTTAAGACAATGTTGTTGTATTTGGTTTCCAAAACTTAATTAAATGGATGATCTTGCATGATTTTATTTCATATAGCTTTGTTATGGTTAAGCTATGGTATTAAGGAGTCACACCAAATTAACCACGCTTCCGCAAAGCCAGAGTGTGACAAATAAATCATCTTCAAAACAAAGATTAACAATTTGCTGCTTCTCACATTTATTATGGAACCTGAACAACGAGTCGATCCTTGTCGCATGGTTGAGGATGCATGTCAAGACTTCCATCACAAGGGTGAAAAGATAAGGGGATAGGGGATCACCCTGCCTTAAACCCCTTTTCCCTTTAAAATACCCATGAATATTCCCGTTAACACATACCGAATAAGAGGCGGTTGACACACACAACATGATCCAATCCACCATAATACCATTAAATCCAAACCCTACCAACACATTTTTAAGAAAACCCCATTCAACCGTATCATAAGCTTTCTGGATATCTACCTTAAAAGCACACCTTTGGGGACCAAAATCTCGATGGTAATTATGCATCAACTCCTGCGTAAGAAGAATGTTATCCGAAATTTTCCGACCAGGAACAAAAGCTGATTGGTTTATGCTCACAATTTGATTTAACGAACCCTTCAACCGATCCGCCAGCACCTTACTAATACATTTAAAAATAACGTTACAGCAGGATATAGGACGATAGTCATTAATTTTTGTAGGGGTCGACACCTTGGGAACCAGAACGACTAACGTGTGATTAAGTTGCTTTAGAAGATTTCCAGTGTTAAAGAAATCTAGAATAGCATTTGAAACATCACTCCCCACTATATGCCAAGTACTCTTGAAAAACGCAGCCGTATAACCATCAGGACCAGGGGCTTTATCATTCCCAATCGAAAACATAGCTGACTTAATTTCCTCCAAAGTGACCGGACGAACCATATAGTTTGCAGTTTCAGGATTCAACGTATTAGAAAAGAGATCAGGCAAAGGTAACAAAGACACTTGACCTTCACATCCCAAAAATTGCTCGTAATGGTTGACAAAATCCGCAGCCACGTTATCACCCTCAAAAAGGTTTCCATTCGAATCCGATATAGCCTCAATACGATTAATGTGGTTTCTACATTTTAATGACGTATGAAAAAACGCCGTATTGGCATCACCTGCTCGAAGCCACTCCACTTTAGACTTCTGCTTTAGGAATCTTTCCTCATCAAGCGACGCCTCCTGAAAATCACGTAGCACGGAGGCTTCTTGACAACGTAATAACTCATTCAATGGGTCCCTATCAATGTCTCGTTGTAGAGCCTCAAGATTTCCACGAAGGTTGACAACCTTTTCATGGAGGTTCCCTTGCTGAAGCGAGAGAGCTCGAAGAGAGGGTTTCATGAGAGTGAGTTTCTTAATGACACGAAACTGATGAACCCCATTAATTTGAACATCCCACTTAGAATTAACAATATCCAAGAAACCTAGCTTATGAACCAAGAAATTAGCAAACTTGAAAGGTCTCGGTTTCAATTTACCAGCCGATAACAACTTCAGGATACACGGACAGTGATCCGAAACTCCATAGGGTCTAAACACAGCAACCGAGTCTGGAAAAGCACTAACAAAAGGAGCATTACCCAAGACTCTATCAATCTTTTTCAGCAATCCTACTCCTTTTTTGGGTTTTTGACTCCACGTGAAGTGTAAACCCGTTCGATTTATATCAAAGACCTCAATGTTCTCAACGGAGTCTTTAAACTCGCGCATACCAGGAGAAATAGAGGAAATACCGATCGATTTATCTTCAATATTAAGAGCAGAGTTGAAATCTCCCATAATAACCCAAGGTTGATCATGAACCAGGCCTTTATGCATTCGTAAATTCTGCCAGAGCTCCCTTCGAGAAACGTAATAATTCGCAGCATAGACCAAAGAACAAAAAAACATACTCTTATTAGCCTTACAAATAACCTGAACATGTAAGATTTGAGCCGCCTGAGCAAGAACCATAACGTCTACCTCCGCAGGGTCCCAACCCAAGATGATACGAGCGCCTTTGTTACAACATCCCCCATTAGAGGTCCAATCCCATCTCCGAAACACAGCATTACAAACCTTACGAAGATTATCCACACCCACATGAGACTCTAAGATCGTACACAGACTAAGCTTATTATCTTTAACAACCTGACGAACCTCATTTTGTTTTAGAGGGCGGTTCAACCCCCGTATATTCCAAACAGCCAAACTAATCATTGAGACACCCCTGAAGAAGGAGTGCTTGCCCTTTTTTTTATGAACGTCATGGCTTGGATCTACTTTAAGAAAATCATTTGTTTCATTGAATACTTCAACCACCTCCTCGTCATCAGAATATTCGGTCCCATCGTCCATCACCCGAGCAGGTTTACTAGATTCCCCAACTTCATCCCTTAGGACATCAAAAGGATTGCTAGACACCAGAGAATTCGATTTATCATCTTTCTTGTTACCCCCAACCGTCTTATTACCGATTGGTCTATACTCAAACTTTGGTTTTTGCTTATTGACTGGGAACCCAGACCTCTTCGTAGTCTTCTTATCATCTACAATTGTAAACCCATCATCGTCAACCAATTTCTTTACCTTTTCCTGAGGCTGAGCCACATGTTTTTGTTTCTTCCCGTTCGTGGCCATGCTTCCATGTTGCAGATTAGATTTAACTTGTTTTGGACATGCTTCATCAGAATGACCAAATACTCGATAGTGACTACATCTGTGCGGACTCCACTCATACTCCACAAGCATCTTTTCTTTAACGAACCCATCACCCTCAAGATCTGGAACAGCTGTGTAATTCCTCCTTGAAGTCGTTTTCCGCAGAAATTTCAATCAATGCACGAGCATAACTACTCCTCCCCCAAGCGTCCATACACATAGTTGTTGTAAAGGAATCCAACATTTTTGGTTCCCCAATCGCCGTGGCACTCAATCCATCTTCCGTGTATGCAGCAATTGGGACATCATGGATCTTAACCCAAAGTTGCAACTTTTTTACTTCCTTCTTCTCTAGCTTTGTAGAAGCCGACCATGTATTTAAAAATAAAGGCTGTGAGCGAATGATCCATGGACCTTCTTTAAGAGCATTCATCATACCAGATTGATCCGCAAACTTGAAAAAGAAGAATCCATTAGCGTTCATCATGGATTTCTGTAAACCGAACTTCTTCCAAATGTTCCTAACAAAGTATTCTACTACCGGGTATGCCACACGGTCTCCCAAAAAGTACCCGTAGAGTGTGTTAGCAAGCTTATCTTGAACAGCTTTAACTGAATCTCGGGGTAAAACCACATCACAACCATCTCGTTTCTCAGTACTAGCAAGGGGTCAAAAATTAATCTTCATGGGATTATTATTCATAACTGATTCAGCATAGGACAAGGGTTTGGAATTTTCAGCATTAACATGATTACCTGTTATCACACCATCTCCTGTATGAACCTTCTCCGATCCCTTAATCTCCGGCTGCACACTTTCCAGATTAACTGGAACTGTCACTTTCAGCAATTCATCTATAACATTAATACGGCTACCCTCAGCACTCTGATTCAGCACCGTACCTCTACGTGGCATGAAAGTTTTACCATCAACATCAACAACCCTATCGGCAATACTCTTGAACGACAGACTTGGGTTTTGACGGCCATCATGCTGAACATTCCCGAACTTAGAACGATCATCCATACTTAAAAAGACAACTCTCTATAAACACAAAAACTCAGACTACCATGCACGAAGATAGACCAACAGGACCAGAAAACCACGAACGAACGAAAATAAGAATTAAACCCTAAACTAGCAAAACCCTACCCCATGTATCTTTCGAAATAATATAGAGGAATTAGTATGTTAAAGATTAAACAAACCCACACCTCTATACAATCAGATCAAACACAAGGAACTAGGGCGGCGATTGGGAAAACACAAAAAAAGAAACCCTAAATTCAAATCAATCCCTTTGCTAACTAGTTCGAATTGGATGTATTGATGAAACAACACTCCAATAATCAGACTGTTATACAAAGATCATGAAGAAAAATCGAAGGTTACAAGAAGAAGCAAAATCACCATGCTAGAGAGAGAATTAGGGTTTTTTTAGTTGTTGTGAACTTTTATGTCAAAACATGTGTTACATATGTTTAAAATGAAATTATGCGCAAAAAGGGCATTTTGGTCATTTTCCTTAGGCATATAAACTACCTATCATACAACTAACTAAACGAAGTGACCATAAGGTATAACCTCGGAAGGTTATTCCCTATACAACTATGGTCATAAAATATGTTTGGTCGGATCCTTACGATCGACCAAACGGGTCGGGTTCGAAAGTCTAAGCGGTTGTTTAGACCGCTTATCGTACGACCCTATTAAAACATGTTTAACATGTTAAAACACGTTTAACTAAGTCAGAAAACAAGTTTGATATCAAAACAAAGTGTTTTGATACCCAAAGATAGTTTCGTTGCAAAATACACATAAACGCGTAAGAGAACTAACAGGGAACCAGGATTACAAAACTAACCTTGGAAGTTCAGGTTGTCACATCATCCCCAACTTGAAAGAAATTTCGTCCCGAAATTTGACAAGTAAGCACTGAGGAGTGAAGTGAGAATTCAAGATTGTTGCGGATTTTGCTCAGGTGCCACATCATCCCCAACTTGATAGAAATTTCGTCCCGAAATTCACCAGTAGTACCAGATTTAGATTGATCATTAGGAAAGAGTTGAGGATACTTAAGCTTCATCTGATCCTCATGCTCCCACGTGAACTCCGGTCCACGCCTTGAGTTCCAACGAACTCTTACAATCCGGATTCGACCACGCTAACGAATCTTGATATTCTAGCCCATGATTTCAGTATATCCCTCAACAACTGCAACCTGTCATTAACCTCAGACTTTACTAAGGGTAGCACGAGCATTTCATCGGACAAACACTGCCTTAGATTCAAGACATAAATGATATCATACACGTTATCCAATTCATCAGGTAACGCGAGTTTGTAGGCTGCGTGACCAATTCTTTCCAGAATTCCGAATAACTCACCGTAACGTAAATTGTAACAACTGTGCTTGTAATCACTATGAACAGTTCTGTTATCAATAAAACAATGTTATTTGATCACAATGTTTGTTTTGTTATGTTTTACATTTTTCATGTTTTGACTTTTATCCAATTCCAAACTCTACATCGCTTTCTGGAGAGTTATACGCAAACTAGTGCGTAAACGTACTCAGTTTAATGCGAGAAATACTCCGGAACATCAACATATACTCAACATACCTTAAATAACCTTTACATAACTTAGAAATAAGTTTTGAAGGCTTTGGTATGGCAAAAACAAGTTAATTCGCTTACAGGGACTAAATATGACAAACTGCGAAAGTATGTCAATTTGAACTGTAACGAACATTCCGGAACATGACCATAAGTTAAACACACCTTAAATATCCTTTACATAGCTTAGAAATAGGCTTTGAGGGGTTCGGTGTGCTAAAATAAACTTTTGGGACATTCAGGGACTAAAAGTGTCAAAAAGTGCACAAGTTTGCATTTTCGCGCATAACTTACGTGTCACACCCCCAAAATCCACATGCGGAGTATCACCGCTTAGAGGCGTGACTGACCAGGATCAAACCACAAATCATATTGAACAAGTAATTAATAAAATGTAAAAGTCCAACCAACACGATTAGTGTCCAAAACAAACATAGTTAAGTTATGAGCGGAAGCATAATGTTCAAAACCAAATCAAAAGTTTAATTATCCAAATGTTTAACATGGCACACAGCGGTCCATGTCCCACAACGACTCTTCCTTGTGCAAGCTCCAGCTAAGTACCTATAGACCTGCAAAGCATGTAGTAAGGAGTCAACAACAAGTTGAGTGAGTTCACGTTTGGTTGTCCAGTTTATAGTTGTTCCAAAAACACAGTTTGCTCTTTACCAGCTATCCAGCCGTGGGGGTTACCCCATAGTTCGAAAAACGTTTATTAGTTACCCGTTCTTACGTTGGCTATTCCAGCCCGGCTCTATGGCCGTGGGGGCTACCCCATGTTTAATTCACCAGACTCGTTACCATATCGACTACTAACGTTCGTCATGTTTAAGTGCCCTAACGTCTGTGTCTATCATCACTGACGTGCCATAGTCCATTAGTCCACGCCCGTCCTCTGCGGCACGGTGTGAGGTTTGTTAAACCTAATAGCGCTATTTAACTAATGACCCGTTCGCCATTGGCCTCGGCGATTAAGTCGATATAAAAGGAGGGACTTCGTTGATAGAGTTCTAGTCTAGTATAGTTAAATCCGTCTCATACTGGACGAGGAATCTATGTTCCTGATTACGTCTCAACAGGACGAGGAATCTGTGTTCCTGATTACGTCTCAACAGGACGAGGAATCCCTATTCCTTAACCCATTCCCAACCCCTGGGAACCCCATGCTTTGTAACGAAGTGTGAACTCACCTTGGTTTGCTCGGCAGATTACACAGAAAGGTCAAGTCTAGCTGCTAGTGGTCAACCACGTCCTAACATGGTTACCATACAAGTCAGGTTTTGGTTTCAAGTAGTGTACATAAACATCACGTAAGATAGCATATAAGAAACGCATACGATTCATGGCAAACATGCAACATCACTTTCAACAGTTATCACGTATCCCGTAATGGGCTCGCACTTTAGTGGTCTTGTGCGAGTCATTCCTTTGGAGCCCACTAATCCCCGGCCCAAAATCAAAATACCCAACCAAACATTGAACATACTCACGGCCCAAATTAATTAAATCCAAGCTTATGCGATCCGGACATCTTGTACGATCCGGTTGGGTTGTGCGATTAGAATCAGCCCAGCCCAACATGATCATTCGGCCCAACAGTTAATTAAACATACAACTTGTGCGATCCTAGCAGCCTCGTGCGACTGTGAGTGTCTTGTGCGACCAGTCCAAACATCCGATGATTATGTCAATTAGTTACAACCATTCATTTGTTTCCTTATCTACATTTTATCAACTAACAATTTCCATATAAACAATTAATCGATAAATTCAATCAATCAATCATTATTAATTCACATGGACCCTAGTGCATAACAACTCATCATCATCTTCTTCGAGTTAACAGTAAAGAAATCACCAAGATTCTTAAGTCAACATGCAACAACTTATGACAAAGCACCCTAATCATCCTATATTCTAATCAAAGGTTGGGCTGCCACCTCCACAACCTCGATTCCCTAAATAGAGCATCACTTAAATATTTGTTGCACATGCAAGGCTACTGACAACAATTTGTTACTTCAAGGCTTGACTAGAATATCATGCTTACCAATATCTATATACAAAGTTGTCTCACATGCGCCATACATATATTCGATTTTTATTGGACCGATAATGGTATCATAATCCCCTAGAATATTCATTTATTAGTAAATCCTTACACAAACATGATTACCAATCCATCCTCATTCAATTATCAGTAATCTGTTGAGATTATCAAGTATACATCGTATCATTATAACGTAGAATTTTAATCCGTTAATCATCTCTAATCATATTGACAACATATTCGGATAGTAAATCATCAAATCAAGCATGATCCATACGCGTAACATAGTGTAACAATTCACATAATAGTTGGCATGGGAACAAACAGATAGTTCATGAAGAAATAGATTAAATAACTATCAACACTAGATTACTAACCCAAACAGGAGAGCAACGAATCAGACAAAGTGAGAGGCTTCGAGGGCTTCAAGGTTGTCGCCGAAGGGTGAGAGGTAACTAGGGTTTTGTGATTATTTCAAGTACTATCTAAATGAAAGGTTTTCACAACACCAAATGTATATTTGCTGAATATGAGCCGAGCCCAATTCTCGGGTTTTGTTTGGGCCGAGGGCTAGCCCAAGTTAACAGTCAGAATGTTGTGCGACTCAGAGGTGTATTGTACAATCAGTTATTCATTGCGCGATTCACATATGTTACACGTTCATACATAACACACTATATTCTCATAAAACTTATCTCATAATAAAACATAACATTTTTATCGCAAACAATCACAATAGTTAATCACATAGCGCTCACACCGGTTACTTCAAAATACATGAAAGGTTCGGAAATACGAGTTGTCACATTATCCCCAAGTTGAAAGAAATTTCGTCCCGAAATTTAGCACGTACTCACTGAGGAAGCTAGTTAAGTTGCATGGTTTTCCTGGTTTTCCTGGGGTGTCACATCCTCCCCCCGTTGATCTGGAATTTCGTCCCGAAATTCCGTAGCTTCAGCCTCAGTAGTAGTTGTACCGTTTACGAATAGTTGGGGATACTTTTGTTTCATCTGATCTTCGCGTTCCCAGGTGAACTCTGGGCCGCGACGTGAGTTCCAACGAACTCGAACGAGAGGTATCCTAGTACGCTTGAGGACCTTGACATCCCGGTCCGTGATTTCAACTGGTTCCACGACGAATCGTAACTGCTCGTCGATCGTGAGCTCCTTCAAAGGAACTACGTGGGTCTCATCTGACAGACACTTCTTCAGATTTGACACATGGAAAACGTCGTGAACTGCACTGAGTTCAGCTGGTAAGTTCAGTCTGTAGGCCACCTTGCCTATTTTCTCAATGACTTCAAATGGTCCAACGTATCGTGGGTTAAGTTTGCCCCGTTTCCCAAAACGAACCACACCCTTCCAGGGTGAAACCTTGAATAGTACACGCTCCCCAACCTGGAGCTCTAGTGGTTTTCTGCCCTTATCGGCGTAGACTTTCTGACGGTCACGAGCTGCCGCCATTCGTTGTCGTATCTGAGCAATTTTCTCTGTTGTGTCCACCACATGTTCTGGACCAGTTATCTGACTATCCCCCACCTCTGCCCAACAAAGAGGTGACCGGCATTTACGCCCGTACAATGCCTCAAACGGAGCAGCTTTAATGCTGGTGTGGTAGCTATTGTTGTACGAAAATTCCACAAGTGGCAGATGCTTTTCCCAGCCGTTGCCAAAATCAATTACACATGCCCTAAGCATGTCTTCGAGAGTCTGGATGGTACGTTCCGACTGCCCATCCGTTTGCGGGTGATAAGCTGTGCTCATATCAAATCGTGAGCCAAAGGACTTGTGCCTTGCTTGCCACAGTTCTGATGTAAAACGTGCATCTCGATCCGAGATAATAGGGGTGGGCACTCCGTGCCTCGAGACAACTTCCTTAAGATAAACGTCTGCTAGTGTGGAGAACTTATCCGTTTCCTTGATAGCCAAGAAGTGAGCAGACTTTGTGAGTCGATCCACGATCACCCAAATAGTATCGTTACCACGTTGAGATCCAGGCAGGCCAGTAACAAAATCCATGGAAATTTGCTCCCATTTCCATTGTGGTATCTCTGGTTGTTGGAGGGGGCCTGAAGGTTTCTGGTATTCCGCCTTGACTCTCGCACAAGTCAAGCACTTGCTAACGTAAGTTGCTATGTGGGCCTTCATGCTAGGCCACCAATATGTGGTTTTGATGTCGTGGTACATTTTGTCCGAACCAGGGTGCACTGAGTAGCGAGACTTGTGTGCCTCATCCATCACAAGCTCTCGTAGGTTGCCATACAGTGGGTCCCAAATGCGTCCCGTGACGTAGTAAGCACCGTCTTCCTTCTGTTCTAAGCGTTGCCTCGAGCCGCGTAGGGCTTCAGCCCTGACGTTTTCTGGTTTCAATGCTTCTACCTGAGCATTTCGTATTTGGGAAGGAAGACTAGACTGTATAGTAATTTGTAAAGCTCGTATGCGCTTAGGCGCAGTGTCCTTTCGACTGAGGGCGTCGGCCACAACATTGGCTTTGCCCGGGTGGTACCTGATCGAACATTCATAGTCATTCAGTAGTTCGACCCATCGTCGTTGTCACATATTCAGTTCCTTCTGTTTGAAGATATGTTCGAGGCTTCCGTGATCAGTGTAAATAGCACACTTGGTGCCATACAAGTAGTGTCGCCATATCTTAAGTGCAAAAACAACCGCTCCCAGCTCTAGATCGTGTGTAGTGTAGTTCTTCTCATGAACCTTGAGTTGGCGTGAAGCGTAGGCTATAACTTTATCCCGCTGCATCAATACGCCACCAAGACCCTGAATGGATGCGTCGCAATAAACCACAAAGTCGTCTGTGCCCTCTGGCAGTGAAAGGATAGGTGCACTGCAAAGTCTATCCTTTAAGTGTTGAAACGCTAATTCCTGTGCGTTTCCCCAACGATAAACAACGCCCTTCTGCGTTAGTGAAGTAAGAGGCTGAGCAATCTTGGAAAAAAATCCTTGATAAATCTCCTGTAGTAACCTGCCAATCCCAAGATTTGGCGAATTTCCGTTGGCGTACGAGGTGCAGGCCAGCTCTTGATCGAATCTACCTTGGATGGATCAACGTGAATCCCATCCTTGTTCACTACATGGCCTAAGAAATGGACTTCACGAAGCCAGAAGTCACATTTTGAAAACTTGGCGTACAGCTGTTCCTTTCGAAGAAGTTCCAAGATAAGTCGTAAATGTTGCTCATGTTCCTCCTGACTCTTCGAATAGATCAGGATGTCATCAATGAAGACAATAATGAATTTGTCAAAGTAGGGCTTGCACACTCGATTCATCAAGTCCATGAAGACCGTTGGTGCGTTTGTCATCCCAAAAGGCATGACCAAAAACTCATAGTGGCCATAACGAGTTCTGAAGGCTGTTTTGGAGACGTCCTCTTCTCGGACTCTCAGCTGGTGATACCCTGATCTCAAATCAATCTTTGAATAGTAGCTCGACCCTTGTAGCTGGTCGAACAAATCGTCAATGCGTGGAAGAGGGTAGCGATTCTTTACAGTCACCTTGTTCAGTTCACGGTAGTCGATACACATTCTGAACGTACCGTCTTTCTTCTTCACGAATAGCACTGGAGCTCCCCAAGGCGATGAGCTAGGGCGAATAAAACCCTTATCCAAGAGTTCTTGTAGTTGCGTAGAGAGTTCTTTCAACTCTGATGGAGCTAAACGATATGGTGCACGAGCTATGGGCGCTGCTCCAGGAGCTAGCTCAATTTGAAACTCGACCTGGCGATGAGGCGGGAGGCCAGGTAGTTCCTCAGGAAATACCTCAGGATAAACACGTACAATCGGAAAGTCTTTTATCTTTTTCTCTTTCTTCGAGGTGTCGGTAACGAGAGCCAAAATGGCAGTGTGGCTCTTTCTCCAACATTCCTGGGCCTTAAGGAAAGAGATGATGCTCACCACAGCACCACTCTTGTTGCCACGAATCGTAAGAGGTTCATCACCTGTTCGAGAAACACGAACGACCTTCTCATTGCAGAGTACCTCTGCTCGATATTGAGGTAGCCAATCCATACCAATATCGATGTCGAAACCATCACAACGTTGGGGTCATTCCTAGCATTACCCTGACCAATCTCGAACACTCGACCCCTGGCACCATTGCCGTCGTCATTACTCCCGTTGCTGCCTCCATTATTATTCCCGTTTCCTTGGTTGTGGTTCTGATTCTGGTTCAGTCGTGGGTAGCGTCTCATGAAATGATTCTTTAGCACAACACTGATAACATCCCTTGTTATCCTGCTGTTGCTGCTAATTCTGTGGAGCTTGTGGCTGCTATTGTCGGTTCTTGTTTGCAGGATGTGAGATTCTAAAATCTTTGGCTCCATGACCAAGCTTGTTGCATCTCTAACAACGATCTTTGCTGCACGACCACTGTGGTGCAAATTACATCGATTCTATTCTGCCCTTGACTACTAGAAGGTTGCTGACCAGGACTCTGGTAGTCATCGATCTTTCGCTGTTGTGTCTGCGGCTGAGCCGTAGTCGAACCCTTGCTGGAGGTTCCTTCCCACTTTCGTTTATTGTCACTGGGTGTAGCAGTAGTAGTAGTAGTAATAACAGTAGCACTTACATGCTTAAGCGGTCTGTTCTGTTCCACTTACATCCTAGATGGTAGCAAGGTTGGCGGAAGTCACATGACTTGGTATCTCTGGTATTAAGCCTTTTAGGTATAGCTCAATGTGCTTGATGGGAGGATCCACCACAGTTGGACCTAACACTGCCAGTTCGTTGGATCGTTTCGTGTACGCTTCTATCTCTGACCCCGTCATCTTCAGGTTAAAGAACTTCCACTTCCATCTTGTGAATGTCATCACGACTACAGTATTCACGTTTGGATCAGTTCCTTAAGAATCATTCCATGGGGTGGCATTAGCAGCCGCCAGCCCCAACATCTGAACGTGCGCGTTCCACCAAGTTAATGCAGTGCTTTCGAGAGTGTCAGTGGCGTACTTCACCCTACGGCCTCAGGGCATTCACCCATCTCTAAGACAGACTCGAGCTTTTTAAACCAATGGAGGAGTCCAACAGCTCCTTTAGTGCCACTGAAAGTATTAGGACGACAGTCCACGAATGTCTTAAATGTGCATACAGGCGACTGAGCGTTCTGACCTTGTTGCGCGAGGAAGAAGAAACAGGGTTAAGCGCGAGAGTTGGGTCATGAGAGTAGGATCGAACATCCTAGGATAGGTTCGGAATAGCAGGTTATTCCTCCTGCCTAAGCGGCTGCGAGTGCTGCCGTAACTTGTTCGTTGATAAGAGCCGTCAACTGGCTTGAGTTAGGTTCACACGTTCCCTCATGATCTCACATCGAAGGAAACACAAATAGGAAAGGTGTCGCGAATGTGCGTAAGTGTGTAGTGACAGTAGGGAGCAAGCACAAATGTGTTTTCAAACTATAGTTGCTACGCTTATCTAAGCATACCATGAGCAAAGTTCTATGCAATCTAGCAAGTAGGCAATATAAACATAAACCATATCACCTAGAATGTCGAGCCTTGCACGTGGAGTGAAGCGTCGTTGTGGATCGTAGAGCACTGTACAGGTTATAGTCTGGTTTTAACAAAAACGTTTTCCTTTATTAAAACCAAGTTCTCTATAACCAATGGCTCTGATACCAATCTGTCACACCCCCAAAATCCACATGCGGAGTATCACCGCTTAGAGGCGTGACTGACCAGGATCAAACCACAAATCATATTGAACAAGTAATTAATAAAATGTAAAAGTCCAACCAACACGATTAGTGTCCAAAACAAACATAGTTAAGTTATGAGCGGAAGCATAATGTTCAAAACCAAATCAAAAGTTTAATTATCCAAATGTTTAACATGGCACACAGCGGTCCATGTCCCACAACGACTCTTCCTTGTGCAAGCTCCAGCTAAGTACCTATAGACCTGCAAAGCATGTAGTAACGAGTCAACAACAAGTTGAGTGAGTTCACGTTTGGTTGTCCAGTTTATAGTTGTTCCAAAAACACAGTTTGCTCTTTACCAGCTATCCAGCCGTGGGGGTTACCCCATAGTTCGAAAAACGTTTATTAGTTACCCGTTCTTACGTTGGCTATTCCAGCCCGGCTCTATGGCCGTGGGGGCTACCCCATGTTTAATTCACCAGACTCGTTACCATATCGACTACTAACGTTCGTCATGTTTAAGTGCCCTAACGTCTGTGTCTATCATCACTGACGTGCCATAGTCCATTAGTCCACGCCCGTCCTCTGCGGCACGGTGTGAGGTTTGTTAAACCTAATAGCGCTATTTAACTAATGACCCGTTCGCCATTGGCCTCGGCGATTAAGTCGATATAAAAGGAGGGACTTCGTTGATAGAGTTCTAGTCTAGTATAGTTAAATCCATCTCATACTGGACGAGGAATCTATGTTCCTGATTACGTCTCAACAGGACGAGGAATCTGTGTTCCTGATTACGTCTCAACAGGACGAGGAATCCCTATTCCTTAACCCATTCCCAACCCCTGGGAACCCCATGCTTTGTAACGAAGTGTGAACTCACCTTGGTTTGCTCGGCAGATTACACAGAAAGGTCAAGTCTAGCTGCTAGTGGTCAACCACGTCCTAACATGGTTACCATACAAGTCAGGTTTTGGTTTCAAGTAGTGTACATAAACATCACGTAAGATAGCATATAAGAAACGCATACGATTCATGGCAAACATGCAACATCACTTTCAACAGTTATCACGTATCCCGTAATGGGCTCGCACTTTAGTGGTCTTGTGCGAGTCATTCCTTTGGAGCCCACTAATCCCCGGCCCAAAATCAAAATACCCAACCAAACATTGAACATACTCACGGCCCAAATTAATTAAATCCAAGCTTATGCGATCCGGACATCTTGTACGATCCGGTTGGGTTGTGCGATTAGAATCAGCCCAGCCCAACATGATCATTCGGCCCAACAGTTAATTAAACATACAACTTGTGCGATCCTAGCAGCCTCGTGCGACTGTGAGTGTCTTGTGCGACCAGTCCAAACATCCGATGATTATGTCAATTAGTTACAACCATTCATTTGTTTCCTTATCTACATTTTATCAACTAACAATTTCCATATAAACAATTAATCGATAAATTCAATCAATCAATCATTATTAATTCACATGGACCCTAGTGCATAACAACTCATCATCATCTTCTTCGAGTTAACAGTAAAGAAATCACCAAGATTCTTAAGTCAACATGCAACAACTTATGACAAAGCACCCTAATCATCCTATATTCTAATCAAAGGTTGGGCTGCCACCTCCACAACCTCGATTCCCTAAATAGAGCATCACTTAAATATTTGTTGCACATGCAAGGCTACTGACAACAATTTGTTACTTCAAGGCTTGACTAGAATATCATGCTTACCAATATCTATATACAAAGTTGTCTCACATGCGCCATACATATATTCGATTTTTATTGGACCGATAATGGTATCATAATCCCCTAGAATATTCATTTATTAGTAAATCCTTACACAAACATGATTACCAATCCATCCTCATTCAATTATCAGTAATCTGTTGAGATTATCAAGTATACATCGTATCATTATAACGTAGAATTTTAATCCGTTAATCATCTCTAATCATATTGACAACATATTCGGATAGTAAATCATCAAATCAAGCATGATCCATACGCGTAACATAGTGTAACAATTCACATAATAGTTGGCATGGGAACAAACAGATAGTTCATGAAGAAATAGATTAAATAACTATCAACACTAGATTACTAACCCAAACAGGAGAGCAACGAATCAGACAAAGTGAGAGGCTTCGAGGGCTTCAAGGTTGTCGCCGAAGGGTGAGAGGTAACTAGGGTTTTGTGATTATTTCAAGTACTATCTAAATGAAAGGTTTTCACAACACCAAATGTATATTTGCTGAATATGAGCCGAGCCCAATTCTCGGGTTTTGTTTGGGCCGAGGGCTAGCCCAAGTTAACAGTCAGAATGTTGTGCGACTCAGAGGTGTATTGTACAATCAGTTATTCATTGCGCGATTCACATATGTTACACGTTCATACATAACACACTATATTCTCATAAAACTTATCTCATAATAAAACATAACATTTTTATCGCAAACAATCACAATAGTTAATCACATAGCGCTCACACTGGTTACTTCAAAATACATGAAAGGTTCGGAAATACGAGTTGTCACATTATCCCCAAGTTGAAAGAAATTTCGTCCCGAAATTTAGCACGTACTCACTGAGGAAGCTAGTTAAGTTGCATGGTTTTCCTGGTTTTCCTGGGGTGTCACATCCTCCCCCCGTTGATCTGGAATTTCGTCCCGAAATTCCGTAGCTTCAGCCTCAGTAGTAGTTGTACCGTTTACGAATAGTTGGGGATACTTTTGTTTCATCTGATCTTCGCGTTCCCAGGTGAACTCTGGGCCGCGACGTGAGTTCCAACGAACTCGAACGAGAGGTATCCTAGTACGCTTGAGGACCTTGACATCCCGGTCCGTGATTAGAACGAACAGATTAGAACGAACAGTCAGCACGATCCAGCTGTTTACGAATAGTTGGGGATACTTTTGTTTCATCTGTCAGGCGGCCCGCCTCAGTTTCTGATCTTTCTCACGCGGGCCGCGTCCGCCTGTCTGATCAGATTAGAACGAACAGTCAGCACGATCCAGCTGTTTTAACCTCAACCACATACTTGCAACTTGCCTAATCTGTTGATAAACATCATTTTTAGCCACCATGAGTTTCCGACACTTGTACGGCTTGGATTAAGGAACGATATTCAACAAACGATCTTAACGGTTACCCGAAAACTATAAATACCCCACCCCCCATGCTTCAAAATCACTAGAAATTTGATTTGAGAAACTCTAAGTTGAAACATTTGTTTCATACCTGAGATTTTTGAATCGAGTTTAGCATTCGGGGACCCTTCGTAAGTATTCTTTCGTTCTTTTCCTTATTTTTTACTGCTTTTCGAGTCCGAAAGTCAAACTTTGTTTGACTTTCAGTGTTGACCAGTAATGGTCAATGCGAAGTTCGTTTGAACTTCGCAACGTGATTGTAATCACGATGGTCATAGTCCCTTGGGACTATGCCTACTGATTACCACGTTGTCTAGGGTCGTAGGGTAAGCGATCTAATAAATCGCTTATACCTCGAACCCGACCCAGTTTGGTCGATCATTAGGATCCGACCAAACACATTAGGTGACCATAGTAGGTAGGGAATAACCTTCCGAGGTTATACCCTATGGTCACATCGTTTAAGTAGTTGTATGATAGGTAGTTTATATGCCTTAGGTAAATTACCAGAATACCCTTTTCATGTAGAATTGGTAATTAAGCATATGTAACTTAAACCTTTGTCACATAACTGATTATGTAACACGTTTAGGCATATAACACTTGTCATAGGACTAGTTAGGCGGTCCGAACGCGTTTCACGCGCACGACACGTTAAAGTAGCATAAGCTTCCTAAACGGGTCGTAATGGGTCGTAAACAATTATGTTAGGTTTCATTTAGTATGTAGGCTTTGTTAAACCAAATGACACGAGTCTTTACACTCGTTTGGTTTACAAACCCTCATTCTATCCAATCATCCGATTAAGGTCCGGTTATTAACATAGTTACCTATATTAGGTGCCGTTTGATTCCGAGATCTCTAGCATTACTTGGTGATTATCTTAAGACATTTGAGCAATATCAAGTGAGTACATAGACCCCTCTTTTACTGTTTTCCAAACTGTTTTGGGGTGAAACACATGTGCCTACTTGTTACTTTCCTGCTTTCCTGTTTTCACATCATATACCGGCTATGTTTGTTAGTACATTATAGTACATGATTTCATGACATTTCATGCTATGTATGTCCATTGTGTGCATACTTAGTACATCGTTTTACATTACATTTCTGCTATGTATGTTGACTGATAGCATGCTAGCACATTGATTTACAAGACTTTTCTACTTTGTATGTTAACTTAGCATACTTAGTACATTGTTTTCATATGACATGTATACAACTACTATGACATTTGGTTTGCACAAACGGGTCTTTATTACGTTCATTAACATTTGCTACGCCGCTCGGTAGTAAGTAGTGGTACCATAGGACTTGACAAATCCCATTCCTGACATCCCGGGTTTGTTTGGATGTAAGGAATGACTGAATCCGAATACAATTCTTTTGATAACCTTGACTGAAAGGGTTATCCGACTGTCTCAAGGCTTGAATGTATGCGTTAACTTACCACATAAATGTTCGTATCAATGTATCATGCATCACTTTGCAAAACATAACTTTTTGATATATTCAAAATACTTTGTTTTGTACATTTTACTTATGGTTTAAGTAGTCTTATTTTACTTACCATACATAACATTTGTTACACATTACTTGACTACTTTTGGACTATCAACATTTGACATGGTTTATACAAGGACTATTGACTATTGGTTTAAACATAGACATTATACTTTGTTGGTTGGTTTAGGTGACTTGAGTAACGAGATGTGAGTAATATGATACAATCATGGTGGATACGCCGCTGGTACTTCCTATACATAAGTGATTGTATTATATTACATATCATAGCGTTATTTAAATCATTCATTTTGGACTTATACATTTTACACAAGTGACATGTTTTTACAAGACTTTGGTTTACAATACAGTTTATTTTATACAACTCATTTTGCATGGTTATTCATTTAACCATACATTATTCACTTATCTATACATATCATCTGGACTTATTGTTTTTCAAGCGATTTACAAAACAAATCAAATAACAAGGTTCATGACTAAACATTTTCTTAAACTTAAGTCATGAATTCTATTTTCGCAAAACCTATGTATCTCACAGGCATTTTTATGCTGACGTACCTACTTTCACATGTGTTTTCAGGTGCTTTTCCGTAGGATGACGATCATGACACTAGGGCGGACCTGTGCCTTAGATACTTAAAATGAAGATAGACTTTGTTTAATTATGTTATAAACTCTTTAATTTCTGTTTGAAACAATGTAACACTTATGTTGATAAATAAATACAACTTTGTATGCCATGGTTATGAAACAATTAATTCTGTTACAACACTCCCCGACGTTTTCCGCCACGTCTTGTATGATATACGTGGTCGGGGTGTGACAGAAGAGTTGGTATCAGAGCCAATGGTTATAGGGAATTAGGTTATTAGTAATGCTTTGACCTAGACTATAACTTTTCTAGGACCCTAACACAAGTTATCTTGTGTTTAGATCTTAAAACATGTACATCACCTATCCTTAGGTGATTATCAAAACAAGGAACCAAAATCTTTCCGAAGCGTTTTTTGAAAAACAATCATCTGTTTTTGAATAAATTATTACAAGGTTTTGAACCCTCTGTTATATGGTTTTGAACCCTTTTCAGTTTGATTTTTGGCCTTGTGCCTTCAAATTTTCAAAATCTCGTCAACGTTTTGGGTTATAAATAATGTGAACACGTGCAAACTGGAAGGGTGAATGCCTGTATTCTGAGTTTTCTGTCTAGGCAAGCACTTCGTATACATCTCAACCAGACGCGAGACCAGTTGTGCTTACCTGGGAATTCTTGGGATGAGTGTTCACTTATAGGCGAGCATGTCTTCATTATACATTATTTTTGACCCATTTACTTTGATTAGTCACTGTGTGTCGTTTGTTTGCTTTGTGATACGGACGAATGACCACCATCTATGCTGTTTGCAATTCTTGTTTATATCATCTCATTCTTTTCATCCAATCATCTCACTCGTTTCCTTTCATGTTTTCCTCTTTTAGAATGCCTCCTCGACGCGAGAACCAGATAGCTACTGCCGAGTTGGCAGAAATTATTGCGCAGCAGATGGCTGCTCAATTCCCAAATCTCTTTGCTCAATGGCAACAAGCCAACAACAACAATAATGCTCCATGCAAATACAAGGATTTCAATTCGGCTAAACCACTCAAGTTTAGTGGTTCTGAGGGAGCGACTGGGCTTCTTCAGTGGTTTGAGAGCATAGAGAATACTTTTCGCCACGTGCAGTGTCTCGAAAATCGCAAAGTCGAGTTTGCTTCGAGCGTATTTCAGAAGAGGGCTTTGACATGGTGGAACGGGGTTATGAGGGACCAAGGTGCAGAAGTTGCTCTCGCACAGACATGGGCTGAACTTAGAGCCCTTATGATGAGGGAATTCTGTCCTCGTCATGAGCAGTGAGCCTTGGAGAAAGAGTTTGATAATTTGAAGCAAGATAGTGGAGAGCACAGGGCTTATACTGACAGGTTTGAAGAGTTGAGTCTGCTTTGCCCGACTATGGTTACCCCACTCGACAAGGCCATCGAAAGGTACATCGACGGCCTACCTGACTCAGTGCAGGATATTCTTACTGGTAGTGACCCTGCCACACTCCGTCAGGCGATAGAGTTATCAGCGACACTGACTGAGTCGCAGGTTCGTAAGGGAAAGCTGCATAAGAAGGGTGATAAGGGTAAGAATCAGGCATCTGGCAAAGGGGATGGTAAGAAGGGTGAAAACAAGAATGGAAAGAATTCTGGCTCCTCAAGGAATTCTAGGAAGCGAAAGGCTTCCCAAAATTTTGCCGTTACTGCACAGGCTCAGGCTGCACCAAATCAGCCTGCGCAGCCACTAGCCAAGAAGCCTTATTTTGGCAATGCACCTTTGTGCAACAGGTGTAACGGCCATCATCAACCACACCTCCAGTGTCGTCAGTGCACCAACTGCGGAAGATCTGGTCATCTTGCTGTCAACTGCCGCATTCCTGTCAATCAGAACCAGGCAGTTCATAACCAAGCTCAACAGGTTGCTCAGCCTCCTGCCCCGCAACAGGGCCAAGCTGCACGACCTCATTTTCCTCCTGGTTCGTGCTACAATTGTGGGGATCTGACCCACTACAGGAACCGGTGCCCAAGGCTAGTCAACCAGAACCAGAATCAGAATCAAGCTCCGGCTCAAGGCCGAGCCTTTAACATGAATGCCCAAGAGGCGCAGGTGGATGATAATGTGGTGAACGGTACGTTCTTTATTAATAATCAGCCTGCATCTATTCTTTTCGATTCTGGTGCCGATAAGAGTTTCGTGTCTTTGTCTTTTGAGCAAATGCTTCGCGTGTCTAGAACGAAACTAGGCAAATCTTTGACAGTAGAAGTTGCTAGTGGTGAACCCATTATTCTTGATTCTGTTCTTCGCAACTGCCAGTTGAACCTTAACGACCATCTTTTTCCTATCGACCTCACGCCTATGCAACTTGGAAGCTTCGACGTTATTGTGGGAATGGATTGGTTATCCAAGCATCACGCGGAGATAGTTTGTTCTAAGAAGATTGTTCGTGTGCCGATTTCGACAGGCGAGATTCTGCAGGTTCAAGGTGAGAAGCCTACCGGTGGTCTCAAACTCATGTCTTGTTTTAAAGCTCGGAAGTATCTGCAGAAGAACTATGTGGCTTTCTTAGCACATGTTACAGAAGATAAAGGCAAGGGTAAGTCTATTTCAGATATTCCTGTCGTTCGGGATTATTCTGAAGTATTCCCTGAAGATTTACCTGGTCTACCTCCAGCACGCCAAGTCGAGTTCCGCATTGATCTCGTACCTGGTGCAAATCCAATTGCCAGAGCTCCATATCGTCTTGCACCGTCTGAGATGCAGGAGTTGTCTAAGCAGCTTCAGGAGCTCTCTGACAAAGGTTTTATCCGTCCCAGCTTTTCACCTTGGGGTGCTCCCATTCTTTTTGTCAAGAAGAAGGATGGATCCTTTAGGATGTGTATCGATTATCGTGAGCTTAACAAGCTTACCATCAAGAATCGATATCCTCTACCTCGCATAGACGACCTCTTTGATCAGCTACAGGGCGCTTCCTATTTCTCAAAGATTGATCTACGTTCCGGATATCATCAGCTTCGCGTGCAAGAAGAAGATATTCCCAAGACAGCGTTCCGTACTCGATATGGGCATTATGAGTTCACAGTCATGCCATTCGGTGTGACTAATGCTCCTGCTGTTTTCATGGACTTAATGAATAGGGTCTGCAAACCTTATTTGGATCAGTTCGTCATTGTTTTTATTGACGACATCTTGATTTACTCTAAGACGCGAGCTGATCACGAACAACATCTTCGTCTTACCCTAGAACTCCTAAAGAAAGAGCAACTTTTCGCCAAATTCTCCAAGTGCGAATTTTGGCTTAAAGAAGTTCAATTTTTGGGGCATGTTATCAACGAACGGGGTATTCATGTAGATCCCTCCAAGATCAGTGCGATTAAGGATTGGGATACACCTACTACTCCTACTGAAGTTCGTTCTTTTCTTGGTCTAGCGGGTTATTATCGCCGCTTCATAGAAAACTTCTCGAAGATTGCAGTTCCTTTAACTGCTCTAACTCAGAAGAAAATGCCCTTTTACTGGGGATTCAAACAAGAGGAAGCTTTTCAACACCTGAAGCAGAAGCTTTGCGATGCGCCTGTTCTATCATTGCCTGAGGGTGATGATGATTTTGTTGTGTATTGTGATGCATCGAAATTGGGTCTTGGCTGTGTTCTTATGCAAAGGAACAAAGTCATAGCCTATGCATCGAGGCAGTTGAAGATACATGAGAAGAACTACACCACTCATGATCTTGAGTTGGGTGCAGTTGTCTTTGCTCTCAAGATCTGGAGACACTATTTGTACGGTACAAAATGTGTGGTTTTCACTGACCACAAAAGTCTTCAGCATATCTTCAACCAGAAAGAACTCAACATGAGGCAACGACGTTGGGTTGAGCTTTTAAATGACTATGACTGCGAAATTCGCTACCATCCTGGTAAGGCGAATGTCGTAGCTGATGCATTGAGTCGTAAGGAACGAACTAGGTTGCAGTGTGTTCGTGTCCAATCTGTTATTCAAGCTCGATCTGATATCCAAGCACGCATTTCTCAGGCTCAACAATCTTGTGTTTCACAAGGTTTAATGGATAAGGAATTTCCCTATCACATAACGCCTGCTCTGGAACTGAAGGACAATGGATCATATTACTTCATGGACCGTTTGTGGGTCCCAAGCCAGGATGATCTTCGTACCTTGCTTATGGATGAAGCACATAAGTCTCGCTATTCTATTCATCCGGGCTCAGATAAGATGTATAAGGATCTTCGTATTCATTATTGGTGGCCTGGTATGAAGAAAGACATTGCCTTATACGTATCCAAATGCCTTACTTGTCTTAAGGTTAAGGCTGAACATCAGCGTCCTTCTGGTTTATTGGAGCAACCAGAGATCCCAGTTTGGAAATGGGAAAACATTACTATGGATCTTGTTACCAAACTCCCGCGCACAAAGAAAGGTCATGATGCCATCTGGGTAGTCGTTGATCGTCTTACAAAGTCAGCACATTTCTTGCCAATCCGTGAGGATTTTCCTGCTGACAGACTTGCACAAATCTATGTGGATGAAATTGTAGCTCGACATGGTGTTCCTTTGAACATCATTTCTGACAGAGATGCTCGTTTCACTTCTCATTTTTGGAGAACCATGCAATCTGCTATGGGGACCCAACTTAATCTGAGCACAGCTTATCATCCGCAAACGGATGGTCAATCTGAGAGAACAATCCAGACTTTGGAGGATATGCTTAGAGCTTGTGTGATCGATTTTGGTGGTAGTTGGGATTCACATCTTAAATTGATTGAATTCTCCTACAACAACAGTTATCACACTAGCATCAAAATGGCTCCTTTCGAGGCTCTCTATGGTCGAAAATGTCGTTCACCAGTCTGCTGGAATGAGATTGGCGAGGCTCAACTTACTGGACCTGCCCTCATTTTAGAGACAACTGACAAGGTCAAGAAAGTTCGTGATAACCTTCAGGCAGCTAGAAGCCGTCAGAAGATTTACGCGGATCCAAAACGCAAACCCTTGGAATTTCAAGTCGGTGATCGAGTATTACTTAAGGTCTCACCTTGGAAAGGTGTGATCAGATTTGGAAAGAAAGGAAAACTTGCACCTAGATACGTTGGACCATTCAAGATCGTCGAAAGAATCGGAAAGGTAGCCTACAGACTTGAGTTACCTCCTGAACTTGGAAATGTTCATCCAACTTTTCACGTGTCAAATCTCAAGAGGTGTTCAGCTGATGAGAACTTCTCCATACCGCTTGACGAAATTCGTGTTGGCAAAACACTGAAATTTGTTGAGAAACCAGTGGAAATCATGGAACGTGAAGTCAAGTGGCTTAAACGCAAGCGCATTCCTTTGGTCAAAGTTCGCTGGGAAGCTAAACGTGGACCTGAGTTTACTTGGGAACGCGAAGATCAAATGAAGGCGAAATATCCACATCTTTTTCCACGAGTTTCCTCTAAATAAATTTCGGGACGAAATTTCCACAAGTAGGGGAGACTGTAACAACTGTGCTTGTAATCACTATGAACAGTTCTGTTATCAATAAAACAATGTTATTTGATCACAATGTTTGTTTTGTTATGTTTTACATTTTTCATGTTTTGACTTTTATCCAATTCCAAACTCTACATCGCTTTCTGGAGAGTTATACGCAAACTAGTGCGTAAACGTACTCAGTTTAATGCGAGAAATACTCTGGAACATCAACATATACTCAACATACCTTAAATAACCTTTACATAACTTAGAAATAAGTTTTGAAGGCTTTGGTATGGCAAAAACAAGTTAATTCGCTTACAGGGACTAAATTGACATACTTTCGAACGAACATTCCGGAACATGACCATAAGTTAAACACACCTTAAATATCCTTTACATAGCTTAGAAATAGGCTTTGAGGGGTTCGGTGTGCTAAAATAAACTTTTGGGACATTCAGGGACTAAAAGTGTCAAAAAGTGCACAAGTTTGCATTTTCACGCATAACTTACGTTCTGAATACATCCGGACATCCAAAATTTTATGAAAGCATGACTACATTATATTTTAGTGTTCGCCTTAAGAAAAATCCATTCGTTGCGTCATTTGGATCGTTTTTCGCGCTTGTGCGCATTTCGTCGTAATTAAGCGAACATCGCGTTCGTACGGCCAAACGAACCAACATCAGACATATTTTTGAGCATATTTCATGTCCACAATGTTTAGGCAACATTTTAGGGCCTTAAAGTTGGCTTTACGGGCCTTAGAAGTGCCGGAAATGGGCTGAATACACAACAGGGACCAAAAATGTAATTTCTGATCTGCAACTGTCAGGCGGCCCGCCTCAGTTTCTGATCTTTCTCACGCGGGCCGCGTCCGCCTGTCTGATCAGATTAGAACGAACAGTCAGCACGATCCAGCTGTTTTAACCTCAACCACATACTTGCAACTTGCCTAATCTGTTGATAAACATCATTTTTAGCCACCATGAGTTTCCGACACTTGTACGGCTTGGATTAAGGAACGATATTCAACAAACGATCTTAACGGTTACCCGAAAACTATAAATACCCCACCCCCCATGCTTCAAAATCACTAGAAATTTGATTTGAGAAACTCTAAGTTGAAACATTTGTTTCATACCTGAGATTTTTGAATCGAGTTTAGCATTCGGGGACCCTTCGTAAGTATTCTTTCGTTCTTTTCCTTATTTTTTACTGCTTTTCGAGTCCGAAAGTCAAACTTTGTTTGACTTTCAGTGTTGACCAGTAATGGTCAATGCGAAGTTCGTTTGAACTTCGCAACGTGATTGTAATCACGATGGTCATAGTCCCTTGGGACTATGCCTACTGATTACCACGTTGTCTAGGGTCGTAGGGTAAGCGATCTAATAAATCGCTTATACCTCGAACCCGACCCAGTTTGGTCGATCATTAGGATCCGACCAAACACATTAGGTGACCATAGTAGGTAGGGAATAACCTTCCGAGGTTATACCCTATGGTCACATCGTTTAAGTAGTTGTATGATAGGTAGTTTATATGCCTTAGGTAAATTACCAGAATACCCTTTTCATGTAGAATTGGTAATTAAGCATATGTAACTTAAACTTTTGTCACATAACTGATTATGTAACACGTTTAGGCATATAACACTTGTCATAGGACTAGTTAGGCGGTCCGAACGCGTTTCACGCGCACGACACGTTAAAGTAGCATAAGCTTCCTAAACGGGTCGTAATGGGTCGTAAACAATTATGTTAGGTTTCATTTAGTATGTAGGCTTTGTTAAACCAAATGACACGAGTCTTTACACTCGTTTGGTTTACAAACCCTCATTCTATCCAATCATCCGATTAAGGTCCGGTTATTAACATAGTTACCTATATTAGGTGCCGTTTGATTCCGAGATCTCTAGCATTACTTGGTGATTATCTTAAGACATTTGAGCAATATCAAGTGAGTACATAGACCCCTCTTTTACTGTTTTCCAAACTGTTTTGGGGTGAAACACATGTGCCTACTTGTTACTTTCCTGCTTTCCTGTTTTCACATCATATACCGGCTATGTTTGTTAGTACATTATAGTACATGATTTCATGACATTTCATGCTATGTATGTCCATTGTGTGCATACTTAGTACATCGTTTTACATTACATTTCTGCTATGTATGTTGACTGATAGCATGCTAGCACATTGATTTACAAGACTTTTCTACTTTGTATGTTAACTTAGCATACTTAGTACATTGTTTTCATATGACATGTATACAACTACTATGACATTTGGTTTGCACAAACGGGTCTTTATTACGTTCATTAACATTTGCTACGCCGCTCGATAGTAAGTAGTGGTACCATAGGACTTGACAAATCCCATTCCTGACATCCCGGGTTTGTTTGGATGTAAGGAATGACTGAATCCGAATACAATTCTTTTGATAACCTTGACTGAAAGGGTTATCCGACTGTCTCAAGGCTTGAATGTATGCGTTAACTTACCACATAAATGTTCGTATCAATGTATCATGCATCACTTTGCAAAACATAACTTTTTGATATATTCAAAATACTTTGTTTTGTACATTTTACTTATGGTTTAAGTAGTCTTATTTTACTTACCATACATAACATTTGTTACACATTACTTGACTACTTTTGGACTATCAACATTTGACATGGTTTATACAAGGACTATTGACTATTGGTTTAAACATAGACATTATACTTTGTTGGTTGGTTTAGGTGACTTGAGTAACGAGATGTGAGTAATATGATACAATCATGGTGGATACGCCGCTGGTACTTCCTATACATAAGTGATTGTATTATATTACATATCATAGCGTTATTTAAATCATTCATTTTGGACTTATACATTTTACACAAGTGACATGTTTTTACAAGACTTTGGTTTACAATACAGTTTATTTTATACAACTCATTTTGCATGGTTATTCATTTAACCATACATTATTCACTTATCTATACATATCATCTGGACTTATTGTTTTTCAAGCGATTTACAAAACAAATCAAATAACAAGGTTCATGACTAAACATTTTCTTAAACTTAAGTCATGAATTCTATTTTCGCAAAACCTATGTATCTCACAGGCATTTTTATGCTGACGTACCTACTTTCACATGTGTTTTCAGGTGCTTTTCCGTAGGATGACGATCATGACACTAGGGCGGACCTGTGCCTTAGATACTTAAAATGAAGATAGACTTTGTTTAATTATGTTATAAACTCTTTAATTTCTGTTTGAAACAATGTAACACTTATGTTGATAAATAAATACAACTTTGTATGCCATGGTTATGAAACAATTAATTCTGTTACAACACTCCCCGACGTTTTCCGCCACGTCTTGTATGATATACGTGGTCGGGGTGTGACATAAATTAAGTTGGCCACGCTTCCCAAGCGTACCACACCCTCCCAGGGTGAGATTTTTAACATGATACGACCATCTACGACGAACTCCTAGTGTTTCCTAAGCTTATCGTCTTTCCTGACAGTCACTCGATGCCGCCAAACAATTTCCAATCCAAGCAATCTTCCCAAGAGTTTCGAGTACAAGTCCTGGACCCGTGTTTAGGTGGTCATCCACCTCAATCCACGAAGAGATTGGCATTATCATCCAAGCAATGCCCCAAACAGAGTTGTCTGAATACTAGAAGGGTAACAGCTACAGTAGAACTCAGCCAAAAGTATACGTCCTTCCAATTTATACCAAGTTAATCTCACACATGCTTGCAGCATGTCTTCGAGTGTCAGGGGGAGGGTTGTTTACTCAAACCGTTCGTCCTATGTTGATAAGTAATACTCATGTCTTTACGTGAGTCAAGGGTGTTGTGTATCGCTTGTCATAAATCAGGTATAGCTCCAAATAGGAGGTAATAGGAGTTGGCACCTCGTGCCTATAAGCCGCCTCTCTCAGAGGAACATTCGCAACTTGTGAAGACTCGTCAGTTCCTTGTTTGCAAGCAAGTGTGTTGGTAACGTGAGACCGTCAAAGATCACCCAGGTGATAATGTTTCCATTTCGAGTTGTATGTAGACTAGCGACAAAATCCATGGCAGTCTGTTCTCATTTCCATATATGTGCTCTGATTGCTAATATCCCACCTTGACTTTCCCACATGTCAAACATCGTTCCCATGCGTGGCTATGTGGGCCTTCAGGCCCGGTCACCCACACATGGTCTTCAGGTTTTAATACATCCTATCAAAACTCCGACGAATAGGATATTCGAGACCCGTGTGCTTCGCCTGCACCAGTTTCTCAAGGTTGCTGTATAGTGAGGTTCATATTCGTTCCATGAAGTAGGAAATATCGTCCGACCTGCCAAAGGTTGCTTCCCCATGCCCCGCATGGGTTAATCTTGAGAACTCTCTTCCTTCAGTTCTTCAGTTTGAGCAAGGCGAGTCTGATCAGGTATGTTAGAGTCGATAGCAGGCTGCAAAGCTCGTGCACGTCCAGGTTTCACGGTCGTATTCATTCAAAAGTTCCATCCAGCGGTGCCATCACATGTTTAGCTCACACGGGAGGCCCTTTTGATCGGTCTAGGTAGTTCATTTGGTACCGTCAAAGTAATGCCTCCATTATGTAAGTCATCACTTTCTCGTGTTGCGTCGGTGAAAAGACGTCCTCCTGTTTTGTCTTTCACGAACACAGCACCCTACTGTGCTAAAGAGATTTAAGCTGCGCGATCTTCGAAAATCTTGTGGTGAATCTGCGATAGAGTCTAGTGTGACCAAGAAATTGCTGCATCCTCGAAGGGATCTTTGGTGCCGAACAATATCTAACAAAATGGGTCTTTAGCGAGATCCACGTGTATTCCCACTTCGTTGATCATATGACCAAAAAGGTATCTCTCGAATCCAGAAGTTACCTTTAACAAGACTTCGCGCGAAGTGGCTCCTCCCTCAGGAGCTCTAAAATAAGATACAAATGCCGCCCATGATGTTCCTTCCTCTTGGAAATGATCCAGAACGTCATCCATAAATACGGTCGATTCATGTGGTCCATAAAGCTGCTGGTGTGTTGATTAACTCAATGGTCATGGTGTACAAAGTTGCAATGGACGTATTGCGTTCGATATGCCGTTTCAGGAACATTCTCCTCTTGGTCTTCCGTCAATACATGGTCGAGGCAAACAGTTCTTGATTGTCACCTTGCTGAGTTCTGGATAATCAGTACACATACGAAAAGGCTTTATCTTCCCGAATATAGCTGGGGCTCCCCAAAGCGAAGAAAAACTATGTCCAAAAAAACTCCTGTCCAACAGTTCCTGTAGATAGTCCTTGCAACCCTCCTGGTGCAAGACAGTATGTAGCACGAGTAATCAGGGCTGCCCCTGTCGTGAGATCAAACTAAGATTCTGCCTAACAGTGGTGGAAGTAAATCTGAAAGCTCCTTGGGTAGCACACTGAGAGGAATCATGAACAATTGGTGGATCCTCGATCCTCTTTTCCTTAGCCTCAACATCAGTAACGGTTGCTAACGTAGCGGGGTGATCCCTCCGTAGACACTTCTGGGCCTTCATAGTTGATATGGCGCTAACCTTTGCACCACTCTGTTGCTTTAGAACAAATAACGATTCTCCACACAAAATTTTCTCCTCACAAGGTATGTCTGCGCGATTTCTGAATAACCAATCCACACTAACTACTGCATTGTAACCATCAGGGGTAGTAGAAGGAAGGACGATGTCAAACACCTGTCCCCCAAGGTCGAGTTTGCATCCCAGCAAACATATAAGGCTTCAATAGACTTGCATCATCCGACTCCACAGCAGGTTCGGTTTCAAGAAGCATCAGGGTTAAACAGAACAGAGACGAAGCGAATAGCTACCCATCCAAGCTATCGTGTTGCTATTACGCCTGGTATAGCCTATGCCAATACTAAATGTCTTTCCATGAGCTTCATTTCCAGTGTTGTTTTCGTCACAAGAATTTCCAGTACTACCGTCGTTCCCTTGGTTGTCGTCTCCTTGACTTAACACAGTCAATACTTGTCGAGGTCACCTTCGTTTCCATACTGTAAGCTACGATCACGAGTACCTTGATGTTGCTGCAACTGTTGCCTCTAATATTGTTTCCTGTAACGGTGTCCTGCGTCCTTTCACCAACAAGGTCCATCTTTTCACATTCTGTGCCACGTCCTAAGGCACTACTCATGGTGCGGGCGGTTACACAGTCCGCTCTACAGTCAATCGTCATCGATTTTGTCCTGATTGGTTCGTAAGAGTCGACTCCCATGAGTCGCTGGCTGGGGTTAAGGATTCGATTGGATTCAAATAATTGCTGTTCGTTGCCGGTAACTAGGGTCGTTAAAATGCTGAAGTCGGTAAGGTACTACGTTTACCCTCTTGTCCATCATTCTTGCAAGTTGACTGAGTAATACACGGTATGTCGCGAGAGTGTTGCAGAAGTGATTGCACTTCGGGATCTAAGGCGTCAACACGCTAAGTTCCAACAAACAAAGATAAGTGAGGAAAGTATAGTCCAATCATTTGACGCTGAGCCATCCAACTCAGGGACGTTCGTACAAGCACCTAACATTCTACACAGTTCGCTAGGCGTTTAGATGTGTGATCAGGTGATACTCGATAGCATCGAGATTCGTAAGGATTCAGAAAGGGGTGAAAAGATCATGTTCGAGTAGGAGACACTCACTGCTATGACTCCTATAGACTGCTGAGTTCTAACATAACATCAATTAACAGAGCGGAACCCCTCTCACACTCGTTAAGCCTCACTGGGACTCACATGCACCCCACATTATTATTATGTGTGCACCCATAATAATAAGGCAATTTGCATGCTTATCTCAGTGCCACTTAACTCGCGCTAAAAGGTTCCCCGAATTCGAGCAATAAGACAGACGACGCCACAACATAGATCATGAAAGTTCAAGAAGAGTCGCTCGCACTCTTAAAACACGTAACATGGGTTGGTAACATAGAAGTTCATACTGCAGTGCTAAGTGTGCATTCACATGTGATGTTATTCATAAGCAAACACTAGATATACTATGCAATAGTAAACGAGAAACAAACCTTGCAGCCTGGAGCTGAGTGTCATGGTCGATTTCGGATCTGTTCGGTTATAGTCTGGTTTTATAAAAACATTTTAAAACCAAGTTCACTATAACCAGTGGCTCTGATACCAAACTGTCACACCCCCAAAATACCACCTAGGGAAAGTCCCTGTTAGGCGTGTGACGTACCAACAACGAGCCACTAATTACATTAAACCCATACAAGTTTCAAGATAAAATCCTCAATTATTAATGAAAATACCATTAACGAGTTTAAATGAAAACCAACATGTTCAGCGGAAGCAAATAGTAAACTAATGTTAAACAGTTTCAAAACCAATGTTTAGTATCAATGAATCAATCACATGAATCCCTCCAGTCGACCTATGACCACTCCAGCTTCTCCAGACAGCAAGTTCCCAAATCCAAGATATCTAACGTCCTGCGAGCATGCAACAAGTGTATCAGACAATGCTGGTGAGTTCATAGTTTTACGAAAACGTTGGTTACCAAGTGTTTAGTTAATCCATTGAATTTAATTCCGAAAGTAATGTTGATAATACCCCGAATACAAGACGGCTTCTGATTATTTTGCCCTTTCTCCAATGCTCCTATCAAAGCATTGGTCATGACTAGGTCATTAGTTCAACACCCGTCCTCCCAGGTACGGGGTGAGGTTGCCAAACCTAAGTAGCGCTACTAACTAATACCATGTTACCTCCCCGGTAACCAAACAACACGGAGGGACTTTAATGGTGATAGGATGAGTATATTATCCAACATTCCCGTTTTTACCCAAAAGACTTATCCCTCCCCGGGATACCCACTGACTGTCCCAACCACCGGGACGCATGCTCAAGAGAGATGAACTCACCTTTGGTTTGCTCGGTAAGATTAATTACTTTGTTTATCAGTTGAACAACCATGTCCTAAAAAGGGTTACCGATAACAACCAGTCTTATGCACATAAATCACGCGTTCTACATTCACATTACACATGTAACATTTAGGTATTACACATATCGACATGCCAATCGTAACAAAGAATCGTGCTACAAGCAGAACATAACATTCATTGTAATGATCGGTTTTTGCATGCTATAACGTCATATAATAGGTATCTTGATTTCCACTATACAGTTAGTTCATATGATTTTAGTTCAATCACAAGTTGACATCCATAACATCTATCATGTAACCGATTGTTTAGTCTAATACAAAATCCAACACTATCAGCCCCAAATTAGTCCCACGGCTCAACGGTCAATAGCCCATCACACTAACCGATTAGCTCGTGACCCATGCGACCCAACAATATATGTTGTTAAACATCAAACCGGTATTTCTGCTTTGTTTGTGCAGCCCAATCTGATACAAAAGCCCAACAGAAACATGTTTCTAATATTCCTCAAAACCCTAGTTCGCTGCCTAATACGCATTGCACATAATATGAATTTTTCATACATCCAGCATATTCAACAAGAATAATATTAACACTAACTTTCATGAAACCTCTAGTTCTCTTGCATCATTCCACAACGATACTAACTTACCAACTAATGTTATGCATGGCATTTATCAAGCTCACCTATACACATCCCTAATCATTAACACATATCACAGTTCGGGTGTTTCAATAATTTCATCCTAAGTTAATATTCGAATCCTCATTAAATCATCAACAATTCAGTAGCACTCAAATCTTCAATATTATCCAACCCTCATCCTCGATTGACGAGAGCATTAGCATATTATATCCAATCTAAAAATACATACATGAGATAAATAAGCTGCACACCTATTAAGCTATTAACAAACACATGACTACTGACAATTCTCATGCAAACTTGAAACATAATGGCCGACAATGTGAAGTGATCATTATCAAAGAAATAATCAACATATTATGACACTTTTATAAATCTTAATCACATAAAGAACGATCAAATAATTATTAACATAAATATGGGCGTACTAACCAAGGTCTTCGATTAATAGAGTGATGTCTCGAGAGGGGGGGGGGTCTGCTATGCCGTGCGTAGGGGATGGAGAGATAGGGTTTATGAGTTTTTATGATCTTTTAAAACATTATACGTATACTTAAAAGATAATAGTTTGAGGCGGTTCCTTCTTTAACCAAGATGGGCTCACTTCAAAACTTATTTGGGCCGAGACAAGATAAGACATCATTGGGGCCGAAACAAATCAAAGATTAAAATTCATAAATAGATGTGTTTGGGCCGAGATTTGATATCAGTGGTGACGGCCCAATCCTCATAACATCAACACAAAGGATGGCCCAATAACTCACTCGAGTGAAACCCGACACGTTTACGTTTAGCAATTAATCGAAACAAGCACGCGTAAGAGAACTAACAGGGAACCAGGATTACAAAACTAACCTTGGAAGTTCAGGTTGTCACAAAACGAACCGACATCCGAGATATTTTTGAGCATATTTTAAGTTCCCTATACTTTAACTTCATTTTAGAGCCTTGAAATGGGGTTAACGGGCTTAAACGTGTCAAAAATGCATCAAAACCAAGTTTTTCACATGCAGGGACCAAAACAGAATTTTTCTGAAAGTTAGGCCAGGCGGGGCGCGTAGCCCAATGCCTTTGCTTACGCGGCCCGTGTAAACAGCCCAGATCAGAAAACTTGTTTTTCAATTCAGCAGCTGGTTTCATTGGTTTTGCACATGGTTTCTTCATACTTAAAGCTTGTTTTGGGCACCCATAGTAATCTAATTTAGTGGGCACACATGGATGGTTGAGATTGAAGCTCGTGAATCGAGGAACGATCTTAACGGTTCTCTGAAATCTATATAAACCTGTCACACCCCCAAAATCCACCATGCGGGGTATCACCGCTTGGAGGCGTGACATGACCAGGATCGAGCCACCAATCATACTGAACAACGTATTTAAGTAAATAAAGCCAACCACAATACGATTGGTGACCAAAAGCTAGTTAACCAAGTTTTAATTTAGACAGCGGAAGCATAAACGTAAAGTTAGAAACATAAGTTCGCAGTTCATAAGTTTAAAGTCCAACACATAGGTTTAATAAGTTCATAATGTTTTAAACATTAAACAATGGACATAACCATCCGCAGACCACAACGACTCCTTCGTTTTTTTGGGTAAAGGGTTACCCCGGTGATTTTATATATTCACAAACCAAAACAAAACAAGTAGTGTAGAGATTCTACACTAGTTCAATCAAGAGGCCTGTAAACAAAACAAGGGTTACCAAAACAACGACTCCTTCCTCGTGCAAGCTCCAAATGTTTAGCGACCTGTAAGGCATGTAACAACGAGTCAACAACAAAGTTGAGTGAATTCACAGTTGGTTGTTTAGTTATAGCATTCGTTTCGTAAATCATCTGTTCGTTTTGAAAACCATGTATCGTATGAATTTGCATCGCGGTCTTTCTGACATGTTTGCGAAGATTAGTGGGGGTTTCCCATGTGTTACTAGACCACGCGTATCGACTGCTACGAAAATATAAGAGGTGCCCTAAGTCAATGTCTATCAGCATTGACCCTTTGCCCATAGTCCATTAGTACACGCCCGTCCGACTGGCACGGTGTGAGGTTTGTTAAACCTAATAGCGCTATTAACTAATGACCCGCTCGCCATAGGCCTCGGCGATTAAGTCGATAAATGAGGGACTTAAAGTGATAGAGTTGATGGTCTTATGATCGTGTACGTAGGTTTTACGTACGTGCCCTTCAATCCGAGGACAGTAGTGAGTATGAGTGTACGTAGGTTTTACGTACGTGCCCTTCAATCCGAGGACAGTAAAAAGTAGTTTAATAGTAATGATAGTATAAAGTAGTTATTCAATCCCATTCCCAACCCCTGGGAATCTCATGCCTTAGAAAGAGTGTGAACTCACCTCGGTTTGCTCGGTTAGGTTCTCAAATATAGTTAACAGTCAAGGTCGGTCAATCACGTCCTAATAAGGTACGGATAACAATCAGTTTCTCATGCATAACACGTATCCTACGTATGGTTTATTTGCACATTACTTCGTCCACATAACAGGTACACACTTTAACGATTTATACCCATATAAACTTCCCATCCATTCCCCACTCATAAACAAACATACGATATTGCACGTAACACATATAACATGTTAGATCATTCACCGATAGCATACTCGACATTTAAACACGCAAGTCACAACTTATGTCAATTCAGCATTATATTCAAAACCGGCTGTTTTCGGACATTTAAATAAAATAGTTAGATTATTCCAAAAATTCCCAAATTTTTACAGGACGTCTTACATGAACCAAAAATTATTTTGTAAAAATATCGGGGTCCAGTTCATTATCAGTAATTTATAGAAATTCGCTTACCGGACTGCAATCAGATTTACTACATTCTGATTGCAGTTCACGGAATAATTCGTCTAAAATTCCTCGGAAGTCCGTTTGACAAAATTCCAGTTCGAGGGTCACAAATACATCAGTGACTATCTATGGTATGAATTTTAGGGGCTGGTTCAATTCAGGTTTCAAATTACGACCGAAAACGTACAGCCCATTTTACTGCAGTAAAAATCAGCCTTAGCTGCTGTCACGAAAACAGACTTTTAAAATAGTAAACGACTTCAAAAAAATACGATTCCAACGCCATTTTCTTAGTTTTTCGAAAAGACCTGACTTAGGCTTCAGAAATTCTGTTTTTCGATTTGTTAAAGTCTGTTTACGGCCTGTTGAATGCGGCTGAAAAAGTATATCAGAATGCTGTTTCGTGGTTTAAGCATTACTAAATCGCATCAACGAGTGTCCGAACAATGGATTTAACAAGAAACCAACAATCAACCATCAAGTATGATTTAACCAACCCTCAACCGACAAGATTCCGCTTCATAATTCATACATAAGTAAACTTTTATGTAACTTTAATATTCTTTCATTTTGCTTAACATCTTGTAGTCTTTTGTTCTTTTAGTGATTTAAACAACACATCATACTACAAATCATAATTTTGAACAAGATGAAACAAGTTAAAATGAGACTTACTACTAGCTTATAGCTAGGGATGAATCTAATGCAAAGTGATGAGAAAAGATGGTGAAAAGTCTTGAAACGAGCTCCCTCAAGATGCACCTTCCATGGCTCACTTCAAGCTTGGAATGAACTTGTTAATGGAGGAGATAGATGATGAAATGGTGGGGAGTGGGTTCGGTTTGGGGAATGACCGAAAGAGAGAGAGAGTAGTGAGGAGAGAGAGAGATCTTGGTGGAATGATGGTTATGATCTAGACCTTGCTTCATATAGATCACCCACATATTATAGAAAGATCCACAAGCAATCATCCATATAAAATATTGAGATTAAATCAAGTTGGAAGATATGGAGTATGGCAAAAATGTTGTGGGGGTCCCACTTGTGAACCGATTTCAGCCAAAGGGGGGGGGGTGTGACAACCCGCACTAAACCAGGTATCCGTACAACTTAATTAATGATAAATTACTGCTTAATTACTGTGCTTGATTGAACTAGCTGATGAACTGCTACCTGCATACTGATACATGCACTTACTTGCATCATACTTTATATGCTGTCACTACATTATTTACATACGGCACCTTAGTGACAAACATGATGCACAAAAAGCACAGTAGCACTAAACGGATACACAGTGAACATGCTGAAATAACCAGCATCAGGCAGACACTGCCTCTAAGGCCTGTTAAGAGCCTCATATATTTTTGCTACACTGGTAGTGAGTGTAGGGATATAAGGGTTGTGGTACCGCGTCTCTAGGAATAAGATACACTGATTCGGATGTGCCAAAAACGTACTTTAAGTACCAAACACAGCACTTTAATAAATAAACCAGCTTCTAGCTGACTAGTAAAGTGCCAGAAAATGAGAAAATAACACTAGACACTTTCTAAAGTGTCGGGAAAACAAATGGTGTCACTAAAAATATTAATAACGACACTTTAAAGCGTTACAAAAGGCTTTAACGGATTACTATCCAACCGGACACCCGGACTTTACCCGGAACATGAAAATATTAGTATTTTCACTATTTATATTTTTCTGAGCCAGTTAGGGTCTCTGATTACCCTAACACCCGCCATAACGTGTAACATACAACTAACGAGGTTAAATACTTAGTTAACTTATTTAACCATAACTAACCTCCTAATTACTACTTAAAATCGAACCAAGACCCCCCCCCCCATGGCCGATTCGGTCCCTTTGTAACTAGAGGGGAACATGCAAGTACAATGTGATCTTGTTAAATCTTAAATGTCTAATATCTTTAAGACATATTAACCATTGGTTAATAACACATAAAAGTTGCCTATAAATACCACTTAACCACATGAGATAATCCCCATTACTTAACACCAAAAACTACTCACTCCCTCTTGCTCTCTACCTCTCGGCCGAACCACCCCAGCCCCATACACCCACCTTCGGCTCTTGATCACTACATTCCAACATCATTCACGCGTTAAGGATCACGTATTAGGAGCCTCGGAGCAAGCGGAACACGAAGGACCTCTACCGTTAGCTTTTATCCACGCGTTTTTCGTCAAAGATCTTCCCTAGCCTTGAGCTAGAGGTATATCATTTAAAACTTGTTTTTACACTTATCTAAAGTGGGTAAAAGGAATATTGTCGGTTGAATCTCGTTAAAATGAAAGATGATGATCAAAAGTCTAGTAAAAACTATAAAAGTGGTGGTTAATAGCATATAACTTGTGTAAAAGTCGTAGGACTTGAAATATGTGATTATTGAGACCCGATCTATGATGTGGTAGCTCGGATCTCCGTTTAACCCGACTTTGTAAGATCATGTATCTTCACATAAGCTCGTTTTTGACTAAATACAAGGGTTAAAGGCGAAACTCTACCACACAAGATACATGAACTTGTGTGAAAATATTTTACTTGTGTAAAAGTGATTTAACCGGTAAAATGGTGTTTAAAACTAGCGGATCTACGTATCTGCAAGGGGTATTTTTGAAGAACCACACTTTAAAGAAATCATGTTTTCCAAAGGATAGATCTTACACTAACAAACATGATTTTTACAAACCACAAGTGTGTAAACACTTGTGAAATGAAAAGATCCGACAAATAACTATTTTTGGGAAAAATGACTAGAAGTTGTAAAGACGGATTTCGCTAGTCACAAGGTTTTTACAAGATTAAAGTTGCTTTATATAAAGATCTACAAGAAATAAGGGGATTTACACTATAGATTCGGAAAAAACTACAAGTTCATGCGATTATGCAAATTTACATACTTGTCGACTAGTTTGTTGTGTCGGAAATTGTTTGATTGAATAAAGAAGATTGTTGAATTGATTTGTTAAAAGAAAATGATACGCTTGAAAGCGTGGCCACCTCCAGTTACAGAGGAAACTCTGGCGAAATTTTCTAAAAACCTAACACTTAGGCTTATTTACACAACAAGTGTTAGAACTATTTTTGGACATACTTTCGAAACATAAATTTCGCCAGCACTATATTTTACTAAATATTCGGAGGTGGGATTTTCACAAAGATTAACGTGATGAGTATATTTTGTCACAGCACTGTTTATGATTATTTTGTGAAGATACATAAATATTATTTTAGAGTAAAAATAATATTTACAAGCGTTAATGATCCCAAAACTTTGCGAACGCTTCCACATTAACATATAAGTTACACCGGTAATTACATTACCACACGATTGACAAAACGTAACTTACGCACATGTATTGTATCCCCCATCCTTGGGAAGAAGTATAACTACCAAGTGTATACAGAACATAAACACGAAATAGTTGTCTAACTATTTCCCAAAGACATAAACTGTAAAGCTAAGGCACGGCCGTCCGTCTAATAGAATTAGCACTTGTAGGTCGTTGCACAGCTTACTGTATTGGAGACACTTGGTAGAGACGCGCATTCACTGTGAGTTCATGTCCCCCTTTTCTCTAACTGTTTTCAGTTTTCTTAACTGCGGGGGTGAAATACATGTTACTTTGTTTACAAGTACTTTATACACGGTATGATTTACGTAAGGAGGTTTAGATCATGTGAATGGGTAGTTAGAACACCGAGGGACTCGAGCGGTAGATCTATCTGGGTGTAGCGAGCCCAGCTCCCGGCCCAACAGAACAGGCCTCTCGGAGGACTAACAGAACGGACCTGGAGTGACTTGGTACCCAACGCAAAATCGGCTAGGGTTGTGTCTACCTACTTGCATTTCACGACATGCTAATGGCCTTGCAAACCATTGGTGATCACAAGTCCTCTTACACTGCTACATACCAGGAAACTTTTATACTTACAAGTGTTTTTACTTACTCACTTGCACATGAACTCGCTCAACATTATTGTTGATTTTTCAACTCACATGTATTTCAGGAAATTAAACGGATCTGGCACGGTATGGAACGTTTTCCGCTGCACTTGTCATGAAGTCATCAGGGTTTAGGGGATGTGTCTCTTTCCTGGACAAGACACAGTCCTTAAACCACGTTTATGTTATGTTATAAGTTGTATTGTCTACTGAACAAGGTTATGGTTGTTGGTTAAAACAATGGTACTGTATTTTGTTTTCAAAACTTAATGGATGACTTGCATGGTTTTTAAATTCATATAGCATGTTATGGTTAAGCTATGGTATTAAGAAGTCACACCAAAATTAACCACGCTTCCGCAAAGCCAGGGTGTGACAGCTTGGTATCAGAGCTCTGATCATAGCGAACTAGGATTCTTTCTCGAGTCTAGACTATGATCACTAGGGCTCTCACGAAAACATTTTTCTGCATACCACTTAAGTCCAGATCCAAAACTTTTTACAAACAAATGTTGAGCACATTTTATTGGTTATAGGCTCAGCTTGGAGGGCTGAGGATCGGTCTGGAGGACCGCGGTGATCAAGGTAGTCGAGCACGTTGGTTTGTTATAGGATCGGTCTGGAGGACCGCGGTAATCAAGGTAGTCGAGCACGTTGGTTTGTTATAGGATCGGTCTGGAGGATCGAGGTTTGGTTTAAGTGAAGGACAGAGCAGTCTTGTAGACTGGATGAAATTGGCTAGTAAGACTAGGAGAAGTATGTGATACCTTACTTGGTGACTTATGTGATTAATTGATTATATGATTGATTATATTATACGTATATGTGTTTGTGTTACAAATGTTATGCTTTCATCAAGTACTAGAAAGATGGGCACTACGAACCCCATGACCATAGTATCAGACGACATAGTTCAATGAAGCACGAGGTGTACATTTCTGATACTACCGGCACAGACAATGACGACATTCAGCCCTTTGTGCACTGCCTGAAGTCGTAGCAGAGCCTACTGATGGCCATCTTGTTGGGAATTTGCCACTGGCGGTGATCCCTGCTCCTGTGCCCCTTGCCACTTATTCTGTTGATGATATGCCCTCCTGACGTGGCCTCTGACGACGATAACGAACTACTGGAGGAGGACCCATTCGAGGGCAGGACCCTATCGCTGCTGGTATTAGTCTACTGCACCTGGTTACTGAGGAAGCTAGTTAAGTTGCGTTGTTTTCCTGGTTTTCCTGGGGTGTCACATCATCCCCCCGTTGATTTGGAATTTCGTCCCGAAATTCTACAGTAGCTTCAGCCTCAGTAGTGGTTGCGTTTTTCTTAAACAGTTGGGGATACTTGAGTTTCATTTGGTCTTCTCGTTCCCAGGTATACTCTGGGCCACGACGAGCATTCCAACGAACTCGGACCAGAGGTATCCTGGTATGCTTGAGGATCTTAACATCTCGATCCATAATCTCTACTGGTTCCTCGACGAATCGCAGCTGGTCGTCGATAGTGAGTTCCTTCAGAGGAACTATGAGGGTCTCATCTGACAGACACTTCTTCAGATTCGACACATGGAAAACACTGTGAACTCCGCTGAGTTCTTCAGGTAGATTCAGCCTGTAGGCTACCTTGCCAATTTTCTCAATGACTTCGAATGGTCCGACATAACGCGGATTGAGTTTACCTCGTTTGCCAAAGCGAACTACACCTTTCCAAGGTGAGTCTTTGAGTAGCACTCGATCCCCAACCAAGAGCTCGAGTGGTTTTCTTCCTTTATCAGCATAGCTTTTCTGACGGTCACGAGCTGCCGCCATTCGCTGTCGTATCTGAGCAATTTTCTCGGTGGTATCTACCACAAGTTCTGGGCCAGTAATTTGGCTGTCACCAACTTCTGCCCAACAGAGAGGTGATCGGCATTTACGTCCGTACAATGCCTCAAACGGAGCGGCTTAGATGCTGGTGTGGTAGCTGTTGTTGTACGAAAACTCCACCAGTGGGAGGTGCCTTTCCCAGCCATTACCAAAATCGATTACACATGCCCTAAGCATGTCTTCAAGGGTTTGGATGGTGCGTTCAGATTGCCCATCTGTCTGCGGGTGATAAGCGGTGCTCATATCTAAACGTGAGCCAAAGGACTTGTGCATTGCTTGCCACAGTTCAGAAGTAAAACGTGCGTCACGATCAGATATAATAGAGGTTGGCACTCCGTGCTTTGATACCACTTCCTTTAGATAAATGTCTGCAAGAGTAGAAAACTTATCCATTTCTTTGATAGCCAGAAAATGTGCAGACTTGGTCAGTCGATCTACGATCACCCAAATGGTATCGTTTCCGCGTTGAGATCTGGGCAGGCCGGTCACGAAATCCATGGAAATTTGCTCCCATTTCCATTTCGGGATCTCTGGTTGTTGAAGTGGGCCTGATGGTTTCTGATATTCAGACTTGACTCTCGCACAAGTCAAGCACTTGCTGACGTAGGTTGCTATGTGGGCTCTCATGCCAGGCCACCAGTATGTGGTCTTTAAGTCGTGGTACATCTTATCCGAACCAGGATGTACTGAATAACGAGACTTATGTGCTTCATCCATCACAAGCTCGCGTAAGTTGCCATAGAGTGGAACCCAAATACGCCCTGTTACATAGTAGGCGCCGTCTTCCTTTTGTTCTAGCCGTTGCCTCGATCCTCGTAGGGACTCAGCCCTGATGTTCTCTGCTTTCAATGCTTCGACCTGGGCATCTCGAATTTGAGCGGGAAGGTTGGATTGGATGGTAAGCTGTAAAGCACGTACACGCCTAGGTATGGTATCCTTCCGACTGAGGGCGTCGACCACAACATTGGCTTTACCCGGATGATACTTGATTGCGCATTCATAATCGTTCAAGAGCTCAACCCATCGGCGTTGACGCATGTTTAACTCCTTTTGCTTGAAGATATGCTCGAGACTCCTGTGATCGGTGTAAATGGTGCACGTGGTACCGTACAGGTAATGTCTCCATATCTTAAGCGCGAATACAACTGCTCCCAGCTCCAGATCGTGAGTAGTGTAGTTTCTTTCGTGAACTTTAAGTTGGCGCGATGCGTAGGCAATGACCTTGTCACGTTGCATCAATACGCAACCAAGTCCTTGGATGGAAGCGTCGCAATAAACCACGAAATCATCGGTGCCTTCGGGCAATGAGAGGATAGGCGCGCTACAAAGTCTATCCTTTAGATGTTGAAATGCAGACTCTTGTGCATCACCCCAACGATAGATGACACCCTTCTGAGTCAGTGAAGTGAGAGGTTGCGCAATCTTGGAGAAGTCTTTGATAAACCTTCTGTAATATCCTGCCAAACCCAAGAATTGGCGGATTTCTTTTGGTGTGCGGGGTGCAGGCCAGTTCTTGATTGAGTCAACCTTGGATGGATCAACATGAATCCCATCCTTGTTTACCACATGGCCTAGAAAGTGGACTTCGCGAAGCCAGAAGTCACATTTTGAAAACTTGGCATACAATTGCTCTTTTCGAAGAAGTTCCAACATAAGTCGTAGATGCTGCTCGTGTTCCTCCTGACTCTTAGAATAGATCAGGATATCGTCGATGAACACAATAACGAACTTATCCAGGTAAGGCTTGCACACTCGGTTCATGAGATCCATGAAGACCGCTGGTGCATTCGTCAGCCCGAATGGCATAACCAGAAACTGGTAATGGCCGCAACGAGTTCTGAATGCTGTTTTAGAGACGTCCTCATCTCGGACCCTCAGCTGATGGTATCCCGATCTCAAGTCAATCTTGGAGTAATAGCTCGACCCTTGCAACTGGTCGAACAAGTCGTCAATACGTGGAAGAGGATAACGATTCTTCACGGTCACCTTGTTGAGTTCGCGGTAGTCAATACACATTCTGAAGGTACCATCTTTCTTCTTTACGAACAAGACTGGAGCTTCCCAGAGCGAAGAGCTAGGACGTATAAAACCCTTTTCCAAGAGTTCTTGTAGTTGTGTGGACAGTTCTTCGAGTTCTGATGGAGCTAGACGATATGGTGCTCGAGCTACTGGTGCTGCTCCAGGAGCTAGCTCGATTTGGAATTTAACTTGGCGGTGAGGCGGGAGACCAGACAATTCCTCAGGAAATACCTCAGGAAAATCGCGTACAACAGGTATGTCTTCAATTCTCTTCTCTTCTGTTGATGTGTCGGTAACGAGTGCTAGAATGGCAGTGTGGCCCTTTCGTAAACACTTCTGGGCCTTAAGGAAAAAGATGATGCCTTCGACAGCACCACTCTTGTCGCCACGAATCATGAGGGGTTCTTCACCAGAACGAGGAATGCGGACGATTTTCTCCTTGCAAACAATCTCCGCTTGATGATGGGATAGCCAATCCATCCCAACAACGACGTCGAAACTACCAAGTGTGATAGGAACAAGATCGATAGGGAAAGTCTGACCAGCTAAGACGAGGTTACAACCTTTAACTACGTGTGTGGCTTCAAGACTTTTACCATTTGCTAGCTCTACCGCGTGTTTGGTGTTCAAAAGTGTTGGAGTGCGCTTAAGCATTTGGCTAACTTTTAAGGACACATAACTAGTATCGGCACCCAAATCGAATAAAACAGTAACAAAGAAGTCATCCAGAAGAAACTTACCCATCACAACGTTGGGATCGTTCCTTGCATCACTCTGACCAATCACGAAAGCACGACCTCTTGCTCCATTACCATTGTTGTTACCCCCGTTGTTACCTCCATTGTTGTTCCCGTTTCCCTGGTTGTTGTTGTTGTTCTGATTTTGGTTAAGCTGGGGACAGTTCTTTTTAAAGTGGCCTTCAGCGCCACACTGAAAGCATCCCCTGTTGCTGTTGCTGATTCTGTGGTGCTTGCTGTTGCTGCTGGCGATTCTGATTTGCAGGCCGTGAGCTCCTGCAATCCTTGGCTTCATGACCCATCTTGAGACACCTCTGACAACGTCCTTTGTTGCATTGACCACTATGGTGTCTGTTACATTTGTTGCACTTTGGGTGGTTTCCTCGGTACCCACCATGTCCTTGATTACCGGAGGATTGTTGACCCGGACTCTGGTAGTCATTAGTCTTTCGCTGCTGGGACTGAACTGAAGTTGAACCCTTACTGGAATTTCCATCCCATTTTCGCTTGTTGTCTGTAGGTGCATCAGAAGTAGTTGTGGCACTGATTCGTTTGGGCAGTCTGTTTTGCTCCACCGCCTGGTCGGTGAGACGATGAGCCAACTTGATAATTTGCTGAATGGTACCCAGGTTGGCTGAGGTTACGTGACTTTGAATCTCTGGTACTAGGCCCTTGAGGTACAGCTCTATACGTTTGATGGGAGGGTCCGCCATAGTTGGGCACAGGATGGCCAGCTCGTTTGACCTCTTAGTATACGCCTCAATCTCAGACCCCGTCATTTTCAGATTGTAAAATTCCACTTCTAGCTTGTGGATGCCATCCCGACTACAGTACTCCTCCTTGATCAGCTCTTTAAAACCATTCCAGGGTGTGGCATTAGCAACTGCCAGTCCTAGTAGTTGAACCTGTGCCTTCCACCAGGTTAACGCAGCCCCTTCAAGTGTTCCGGTAGCATATTTCACCCTACGGTCTTCGGGGCATTCGCACATCTCGAAAACTGACTCAAGCTTTTCAAACCAGTGAAGAAGGCCCACTGCTCCTTCGGTGCCACTGAAAGTGGTAGGTCGGCAGTCCATGAACGTCTTGAATGTGCACACAGGAGGCTGAGCAAGTTGACCTGTTGCGCGAGAATAAAAGACAAAGTTAAGCACGAGGGTTGGTTTGCGAAGGTAGGATCTAAACATCCTAAGGTGAGTTGATATGGCAGGTTATACCTCCCGCAGGGACAGCTGCGAGTGCCTCAGCAACTCGTTCGTTGATCAAAGCCGTCAGCTGGGCTTGAGTTAGGTTCAAACGTCCACCCATGATCTTCACAACGAAATAACGTAGGTGAGAAAAGTGTCGTGAAAGTGTGTAAGTGTGGGACGATAGTGGAGAGTAAGCACGCAAGGTTCAAATAGCAATTACCACATTATCTAATGCACAGTGAGAACTATCTAACCGATAATATAACATAAATCATACCACTTATGGTGTCGAGTCTTGCACGGGGAGCGAAGCGTCGTTGTGGATCGTTGAGCACTGTACAGGTTATAGTCTGGTTTTATCAAAAAGCTTTTCCCTTTTTAAAACCAAGTTCACTATAACCAATGGCTCTGATACCAATCTGTCACACCCCCAAAATCCACCATGCGGGGTATCACCGCTTGGAGGCGTGACATGACCAGGATCGAGCCACCAATCATACTGAACAACGTATTTAAGTAAATAAAGCCAACCACAATACGATTGGTGACCAAAAGCAAGTTAACCAAGTTTTAATTTAGACAGCGGAAGCATAAACGTAAAGTTAGAAACATAAGTTCGCAGTTCATAAGTTTAAAGTCCAACACATAGGTTTAATAAGTTCATAATGTTTTAAACTTTAAACAATGGACATAACCGTCCGCACACCACAACGACTCCTTCCTCGTGCAAGCTCCAAATGTTTAGCGACCTGTAAGGCATGTAACAAAGAGTCAACAACAAAGTTGAGTGAATTCACAGTTGGTTGTTTAGTTATAGCATTCGTTTCGTAAATCATCTGTTCGTTTTGAAAACCATGTATCGTATGAATTTGCATCGCGGTCTTTCTGACATGTTTGCGAAGATTAGTGGGGGTTTCCCATGTGTTACTAGACCACGCGTATCGACTGCTATGAAAATATAAGAGGTGCCCTAAGTCAATGTCTATCAGCATTGACCCTTTGCCCATAGTCCATCAGTACACGCCCGTCCTACTGGCATTGTGGGAGGTTTGTTAAACCTAATAGCGCTATTAACTAATGACCCGCTCGCCATAGGCCTCGGCGATTAAGTCGATAAATGAGGGACTTAAAGTGATAGAGTTGATGGTCTTATGATCGTGTACGTAGGTTTTACGTACGTGCCCTTCAATCCGAGGACAGTAGTGAGTATGAGTGTACGTAGGTTTTACGTACGTGCCCTTCAATCCGAGGACAGTAAAAAGTAGTTTAATAGTAATGATAGTACAAGTAGTTATTCAATCCCATTCCCAACCCCTGGGAATCCCATGCCTTAGAAAGAGTGTGAACTCACCTCGGTTTGCTCGGTTAGGTTCTCAAATATAGTTAACAGTCAAGGTCGGTCAATCACGTCCTAATAAGGTACGGATAACAATCAGTTTCTCATGCATAACACGTATCCTACGTATGGTTTATTTGCACATTACTTCGTCCACATAACAGGTACACACTTTAACGATTTATACCCATATAAACTTCCCATCCATTCCCCACTCATAAACAAACATACGATATTGCACGTAACACATATAACATGTTAGATCATTCACCGATAGCATACTCGACATTTAAACACGCAAGTCACAACTTATGTCAATTCAGCATTAATATTCAAAACCGGCTGTTTTCGGACATTTAAATAAAATAGTTAGATTATTCCAAAAATTCCCAAATTTTTACAGGACGTCTTACATGAACCAAAAATTATTGTGTAAAAATATCGGGGTCCAGTTCATTATTAGTAATTTATAGAAATTCGCTTACCGGACTGCAATCAGATTTACTACATTCTGATTGCAGTTCACGGAATAATTCGTCTAAAATTCCTCGGAAGTCCGTTTGACAAAATTCCAGTTCGAGGGTCACAAATACATCAGTGACTATCTATGGTATGAATTTTAGGGGCTGGTTCAATTCAGGTTTCAAATTACGACCGAAAACGTACAGCCCATTTTACTGCAGAAAAAATCAGCCTTAGCTGCTGTCACGAAAACAGACTTTTAAAATAGTAAACCACTTCAAAAAAATACGATTCCAGTGCCATTTTCTTAGTTTTTCGAAAAGACCCGATTTAGGCTTCAGAAATTCCGTTTTTCGATTTGTTAAAGTCTGTTTACGGGCCTGTTGAATGCGGCTGAAAAAGTATATCAGAATGCTGTTTCGTGGTTTAAGCATTACTAAATCGCATCAACGAGTGTCCGAACAATGGATTTAACAAGAAACCAACAATCAACCATCAAGTATGATTTAACCAACCCTCAACCGACAAGATTCCGCTTCATAATTCATACATAAGTAAACTTTTATGTAACTTTAATATTCTTTCATTTTGCTTAACATCTTGTAGTCTTTTGTTCTTTTAGTGATTTAAACAACACATCATACTACAAATCATAATTTTGAACAAGATGAAACAAGTTAAAATGAGACTTACTACTAGCTTATAGCTAGGGATGAATCTAATGCAAAGTGATGAGAAAAGATGGTGAAAAGTCTTGAAACGAGCTCCCTCAAGATGCACCTTCCATGGCTCACTTCAAGCTTGGAATGAACTTGTTAATGGAGGAGATAGATGATGAAATGGTGGGGAGTGGGTTCGGTTTGGGGGATGACCGAAAGAGAGAGAGAGTAGTGAGGAGAGAGAGAGATCTTGGTGGAATGATGGTTATGATCTAGACCTTGCTTCATATAGATCACCCACATATTATAGCAAGATCCACAAGCAATCATCCATATAAAATATTGAGATTAAATCAAGTTGGAAGATATGGAGTATGGCAAACATGTTGTGGGGGTCCCACTTGTGAACCGATTTCAGCCAAGGGGGGGGGGGTAAAGGGAAACATTTTTCCAACTAAGGTGCAATTACTAGTTAGAAAGTAAGTAATGTGATGGTATATGCTAGTTATAATGTTTTTAGGGGGTGTTATGGTATACGGGGACCATGACTAGCTCAACAAAATTAAATAATGTGTTTGACAAATATTTGGTGTCCCGGGTAATGTCCGGTTGTTCGGTCGGATACTGTTCCGTTAAAGTGTTTAATTGTACCGTAATGTTTTTAGGGGGTGTTATGGTATACGGGGACCATGACTAGCTCAACAAAATTAAATAATGTGTTTGACTAGGAATTTATTTCGTTACTAAAATATTTATTTATTTTAGTAACGAAATAAATTCCTAACATATAAGAAAATATTCAGGACCATTTAGTCAGGTTTTCTGCATACTACTATTATGCTACTACGCACATGTAAGTATAACACAGTCATCAGAGAGCAGTTAAATGGTTCAGTACAGTCATCAAGCACTTTAATTATCATTTAATAAATTGTACGGATTACATGTAATTTTTGAGGGTTGTCACAATACCCACTTCCATTCATTCCAATCCTCACACCTTGATCTGAATTGCTCTAAGTTGGAGTTCAAAAACTTCATACCTGAGTAGTTTGATCAAGATCTTCCTAGCTTGGACCCTTTGTAAGTTTCTTTCGTTCTTTTATGCGTTTTTAAGCGTGAAAGTCAAACAATGTTTGACTTTCTGGTTTGGCCAGTCTTTGGTCAACACGAAGTTCGTTTGAACTTCGCAACGTGAGCGTAATCACGATGGTTATAGTCCCTTGTCACTATACCTACTGATTAGCACGTTGATTAGGTGTAGTGACGAGTCATAGTTTCGGTCAAAATGCGTATTCAAGCGTGTTTTGCAACCAAACTATTCTTGGGTATCAAAACCGTTTGTTTTGATATCAAAATCCTTTTCTCTCTCTCCTTAGGCGATTCTTGTTCTTCATGAAACCCTTGATTTTTATTGTGATCATCTGTATAACAGTCTGTTATTAGAGTTTGATTAATCAAAGCTCTACTACGAACTCGTTAGCAGTTGTTGATCGGTTTAGAATTAGGGTTTGTTTTGTTCTTTCTTTCAATTGCCGCTCTTGTGATCCTTACGAAACCCTGATCTATTAAACTAGCTGTTATTGATCGCGGTTAACTGAGATTAATTTAGCTAGATTGATACACTTGTTTAATCAATTAAGGGTTGAAGATTGATCCTAGGGGTATAAGGATAAGGGTTTGCTTGAGATCGTTCTTGGCTGGTTGTCGGGTTCTTCGTTCTTGTGTGATTTACGTTGTCGTTGCTGCATGGTTTTACTACTGATGTGCTGATGGAGAGAGGAGTCAATTTGGATGGTAACTCAACCCCTGGGACAGTGGATCTAACAGTGGATGGTGAATCATCTCCTGGGACTACTCCTGGAACGGCTCCTGTTTGTGGAATTGGTCTTATGGTTACTAATATTGAGGGTAATCCATTTATGCCGAGACGGGGAATGTACTCTACTACTAATGTTTCAGTTATAGATGGGCTGGCGGCCATATCAAAACCGGTTAATTTGGAATATATGGGGGGGGGGGGAGGATGGGAGTATCTCATGCAAACCCTAGCAGAGTTGTTCAGGATAACATTCTGAAACAAAGTCAAGTGAAAGAGAACTTAAGTAACTTTAGGTCGTATGGCACTTATGCTGAAAAGCTGCAGCAAATGCCTAAAGTGAAAAGGGAGGTCAATTTTCGGCTATTAGAGTCAGTGGACAAGGTGGATCAGGCTGATGTAGTCATCCCGAAGGAAGCAGTGCGACTGGTTCAAAAGAAATATGAGCACGTTCTTTATGGCTACTTCCTGGGTGATAGACTGCCATATCCGGTTGTGGACTACTATGCTAAGAATGTGTGGTCAAAATTTGGATTTATTATGCTTATGATAAATTCTGATGGATTCTTCTTTTTCAAGTATGAAACTAAAGAAAGTATGAATAAGGTTTTAGAGGGAGGTCCATGGTTAATTAGGAAGATGCCGTTATTTCTTAATGTATGGTTACCAACTTCTAGTATGAAGAAGGATGGTATCAAAACAATTCCAGTTTGGGTTAAGTTCCATAATGTTCCTCTTGCTGTTTATTCTGATGATGGTCTTAGCCTGCTTGCTTCTAAGATTGGGACACCGATGAGACCGGATAGTTATACAGCTGATATGTGTATTGACAGTTGGGGTCGAACCAGTTTTGCTAGGGCGATGGTGGAAATCAATGCTGATAAGGAACTTAATGAAAGTGTGGTTGTGGCGATTCCAAAGTTAGATGAAGAGGGTTATGTGACTGAACGAATCAAAGTTGAATACGAGTGGAAACCTCAGTGATGTGCAACATGTTGTTTATTTGGCCAAATAATGCAACTTGTCCCAAGTCTACTACCAATATAAAAGCTAAACATGTCATTGTTGATGAGGAGGGTTTTGTTAAAGACAAGAGGAAGATGGCTAAGCATGGATACCCACAAAAGAAGCAGAAGCCAAAGTTCTTATATAGGCCGAAAGTTAATCCTCTTGGGGCTAGCTCCTCGGGTACAAAGTCGCATACGGAGCCAAAGGAGACGTTTAATAATGTGAAGGTGCAAAACAAGTTCGATGTGCTCACTAATGATAAAGAGAATCCCGCTAATGGGGAAGAATATCATCCGTGTCAGGAGCTGGTTGTTGAAAAAGATGAAGGAATAGCCTTTAAGGCTTCTAAGCATAATCCAAAGAAGAATGAAGGGAGTAATGTGGAAGAAGAGGGCCTCATTGATCCACTCCAAACAGATACCTCGTTTTTTATGAATGCAAATACAAAACAAGGAGTTTCTGAGGGGGCAAGCACTCCCATTGACGTGGGTTTCTATGGATAGTATTGCCTCTTGGAATATTAGGGGCTTGAACCGGCCCCTAAAACAAAAAGAGGTTCATCAAATAGTCGCTGAAAATCACTTGACAGTATGTGCCATTTTGGAGTCTCATGTGGAGGTCTCAAAGCTTTCTAAAGTTTGTCGTGGAGTCTTTAAAAATGGGATTGGACATCGAATGGAGGGGTTTGTAACAAGGGTACCAGAATTATTGTAGGATGGAATGATGATATTGTATATCTTATGGTTCTAGCTCAGTCTGACCAGGTAATACATGTTCAGCTTCGATCCCAGACTGACTCGAAAATGTTGTTTTGTTCGTTTGTTTATGCGAAGAACACTTACCAAGAAAGAAGAGTATTATGGAATGATTTGTGTCTGCATAACCAGTTTGTAAACAATCAGCCATGGATTGTCATGGGAGACTTCAACTCAGCTCTCTATGCGGATGATTGTTTGTATGGCACGTCATCCCTTTCTATTGGTATGCGTGAGTTTTATGATTGTGTCCAGTACAACGAGCTGTTAGACATTCAAGGTCATGGGTTACACTTTACTTGGAATCAAAAGCCGAGGAAGGGTGTGGGCATTTTAAAGAAAATTGATCGGGTCATGGGTAACGTGAAGTTTTTAGATTTGATCCCGGACGCCCACGTTTTATACCATCCTTACCGCATTTCAGATCACACTCCTTGTATTTTTAAAATGAATGGGGTGTATCGCCAAAAGCCTAAACAGTTTAAATTTGCTAACTTTATTGCTTCGAAAGCTGGGTTTAAAGATTGTGTCTCGGAGGAATGGAGAAAGAAGGTGGATGGTGTTGCTATGTTTTCTGTTGTCAAAAAACTTCAAAATTTGAAGTCTCCTTTGAGGAAGCTTTTGTTTCTTCAAGGAAATCTGCATGATAAGGTGAAAGATCTAAGGAACAAGCTGGATGAAGTTCAAAAACAGATTGACTTGAACCCTCTGGATGCTAGTCTTAGGGATATTGAGGCGCAATTCATTAAGGAGTTCCATAGTGCTTCTTATGATGAGGAATCCTTCTTGAAACAAAAAGCAAAGATCGAGTGGCTCTGTGCTGGAGATGGTAATACTACCTATTTTCATAACTTTGTTAAAAATAAGAATGCTAGGAGTAAAATCCATAGTATTGTTGATGCGAATGGTAATACTTTTGAGGGAACGGATATTGAAGCTGCCTTGGTTAATCACTATGCCACCTTCCTGGGTAAGGAGGATCAGGTGAATGCTTTCAACACGGATAATCTCTTTATTAATCAAGTAAATCCAAATGCAGCTGCTCAAATGATTCGTCGGGTCACGAGTGAAGAGGTCAAAGCTGCTATGTTCAGTATTGGAGAGAACAAGGCTCCGGGTCCTGATGGTTATACTTCGGCTTTCTTTAAAAACTCATGGGATATAGTTGGAGAGGAGGTGACAGCGGCCATCCTTCAATTCTTTGAAAATGGTAAACTTTTACAGCAAGTAAATCATACTATCATTGCATTGGTCCCTAAAGTTCCCACGCCTACTTCGGTTCTTGAATATAGGCCGATATCTTGTTGTAATGTCATTTTTAAGTGCATTAGCAAAATTCTATCTGATAGAATTAAAGGTAGCATGGGTTGCTTGGTCGATATAAACCAGTCTGCTTTTGTTCCAGGACGTAAGATATCTGATAACATCCTTCTTACTCAGGAGCTCATGCACAATTATCATATTAGTAGAGGCACACCTAGATGTGCATTCAAAATTGATATACAGAAAGCTTATGATGCAGTGAGCTGGACATTCCTGGAAACTATTCTTGTAGGATTTGGGTTCCCTCAAAAAATGGTTGAATGGATTATGACATGTGTATCCACTGTCTCTTACTCGCTCAGTATCAACGGAAACTTGAGTGGTTATTTCAAGGGTAAACGAGGCTTAAGGCAGGGTGATCCTATGTCACCATACCTCTTCACCTTAGTAATGGAAGTGCTTTCGTTATCTCTTCATCAAACAGCAGATTTGAACCCAGCTTTCAGGTACCATGCCCAATGTAAGAAGCAGAAAATTATAAATGTATCGTTTGCTGATGACTTATTTCTGTTTGTGAATGCTGATCCGGTCTCGGTTCGGCTTTTAAGGGATGCGTTGAATCAGTTTTCTCGTGTATCAGGGTTAACGCCGAATCTGGCCAAAAGTACTACTTATTTCGTCAATGTGGAGCAGTCGGTTAAACAGGAAATACAAAATCTTATGCCGTTTAATGAGGGAGTTCTCCCAGTTCGGTATCTTGGTGTTCCCTTAATCTCCTCAAGATTGATGTATAAAGATTGCAGAGTTCTTGTGGATCGATTGGATAAAAGAATTGATAATTGGATGACTAAGTCTTTATCATTTGCGGGAAGACTTCAGTTAATAAAGTCTGTGATGTCGGCTATGCATATCTACTGGGCTTCAGTGTTTATGCTTCCGGCTCGTATTGTTACGGACATAGAAAAACATATGCGTAGTTTTTTATGGAGGGGAAGCTCGAATCTGTGCACTAAACCGAAAGTTGCGTGGAAGAATGTTTGTATGCCTAAGAATGAGGGAGGTTTGGGGATTAGAAGTATTGCTGAAGTCAACATAGCGCTCCTCTCTAAGCATATTTGGAGTATCCTTGTCAAGCGGGATTCTCTATGGGTTAATTGGATTCATTCTTATAAGATAAAAGGTAAGATTTTTTAGGACATTCCCATACGTGGTAACATGAGTTGGGGGTGGCGGAAATTACTTTCGATAAGAGCTTTGGTTCGTCCTTTCATTTGGTATGCTATTCGTGATGGCCAACAAGCTAATGCGTGGAATGATAATTGGTGCGAATGTAGTCCTTTACGACAATTTATTACTCCTAGGCGTATTCACAATGCGGGTTTTAACATGCAAACAACAGTCTCTGATCTTGTTGATGGCCAAAACGGTTGGAGATGGCCGGTTGCTTGGCACGATCTATACCCGGTCTTGAATGACTTAGAGCCTCCAGTTCTTGAACCAAACATTGCGGATAGGCTGATTTGGAAGGATAGAAATGGTACTCAAACGCCGTTTAGCTCCGGGGAGGTTTGGGATAATATTCGAAGGAGGGCCGATGTGGTTCATTGGGTAGACTTTGTGTGGTTTAGTCAATGTATACCACGACACTCATTCCACATGTGGTTGGTGATCAAGAATAAACTCAAAACGCAAGATAGAATGGGTGTCTGGGATGCGGGTAGTGAAACCAATCTTAATCTTATGTGCTGTCCTTTATGCAGATACGATAAAGATTCGCGTGATCATCTTTTTTTTCCATTGCTCTTTCTCTTCACAAGTATGGAATCTGGTTAAAGACTTGGCCTATATGGAGAATGTGGATTCAAGCTGCTTATCTATTATGGTATGGACTCAGATACATGCCAGCTCGAAGAGTGCTGAAGCTATTGTTGGTAAGTTGGTGGTGGCAGCTTCTGCATATTTCATATGGCAAGAGAGGAACAGTAGACTATTCACTCAAAATAACCAGACCGCTCCCATGATTGCTAATATTGTGTTACAAACGGTGAGATTTAAGCTTATGTCTTTTAGGATGGGCCGCAATACAAGGAATCCTTTGATGCTCGAAAGATGGAAGACCCAAGTGAGGATGTTAGACGTTGATACGGGCTAGCTATAGAGTTTTTATTTATTTATTGTTGCCTGTTTGGGCTTGGTCGTTGAGCTGGCTGTTTTCTTTTGGTTGTGTTGTGGGATGTTGTTCTTTTTTTTTCCTAGTCTTGGTATGCCAAGTCTATCCTAGTGTGTCTCTCAGGCACACTCGTTTACTTATTTGTTGATTTATAAAATTCACCGGGGTAACCCTTTACCCAAAAAAAAAAACTTGTTTTCTAACTTCGTTAAACATGTTTTAATATGTTTAACTCGTCACTTTTAGTTTAGTGCTTATATAGGGTCGAAAGATAAGCGGTCTAAATAACCGCTTAGACCTTCGAACCTGACCCGTTTGGTGGTTCATTAGGATCTGACCAAACATATTTTGTGACCATAGTTGTATAGGGAATAACCTTCCGAGGTTATACCTTATGGTCACTTTGTTTAGTTAGTTGTATGATAGGTAGTTTATATGCCTTTAGGAAAATGACCAAAATGCCCTTTTTACACATAAATTCATTTTAAGCATATGTAACCTAAATTTTTATATCTAAACTGATTAGGTAACATTATTAGACATGTTAAGGCATATAATACTTGTCATAGGACTAGTTAGGCGGTCCGAACGCGTTTTACGCGAACGACGCGTTAAAGTAGCGTAAGCTACCTAAACGAGTCGTAATGGGTCGTAAGCACTTAGGTTAGGTTACGATTTAGTATGTAGGCTTTGTTAAACCATGTCATATGCGTTTCAATACTCATTTGGTTTACAAACCTCATCCTATCCGATCTTCCGATTTAGGTCCGGTTTATTTACATAGTTACGTATATTAGGTGCCGATTGATTTCCGTGATCCCTCTAGCTTTGCTTGGTTGTTATTCAAGTGAGTACATAGTTCCCCTATTTTACTGTTTTCGAGTGTTTTGGGGTGATTCATATGTGTTAAATGAATTCGATGTTTTTAACGATGGTTTCGAAAATGATTAAAATGGTTTATATTAAATTAATAACGATTTCGATAATGTGAACAAACTTGTTGGTTTTTTTTTTGGGTAAAGGGTTACCCCGGTGATTCTATTAAAACAACCGCAAATAAGAACAAGTAGTGAGGATGAATTCCACACTAGTTCATATACAGAACATGCCCCATATATATGATCCAAAAAACAAATAACCTATGACATCACGTAACCTAGTCTACTTTACATCATGAAAAAAAATGTCCAGTAGACAAACAAACATAACCAACAAAAGTCATTATCCTCCATCATCAAAAATAAAATTGCCTTGAAACAACATACCTTTAACACGAATGGAAAACAGACTATCCATTAGAGAACTTTGTGGAAGAGGTGCTTGCCCCTGCTTTTGAAGACAAAGGATATGAGCCCGAAATCATAAATTCATTTGTTTCATTAAAGACTTCAACAACCTACTCATCATCAGAATCAGCTATATCATCCCTCATCCCCTTGCTCTTTAGACGTACCGTAACCTGCTCATCCCTAAGAGCATCAAACGGGTTCTGGGACACTACACTAGCCGAAGGATCCGACTTTTTAGCCCCTCCATTCGTTTTGACCCCAATCGGCCTATACTCGAATTTCGGCTTAGCTTTATTAACATGAAAACCAGATTTCCTAGCAGCTTTTTTACCATCCACATCCATAAAGCCATCTTCATCCACAACTGGAGTCTTCACCGGACCACGCGGTTGCTTCCCACCATTTTGTTTCTGAGGTTTAGGCACTTCCTTAGGGCACTTCCTAGGCTGACTCGGGCAAGACTCATCAGCATGTCCGAAGACCTTATAGTGGGCACATCTATAGGGACTCCATTCATATTCCACAACCATCTTTACTTTAATAAAACCTTCACCTTCTAGCTTAGGCACCGCTATAACTATTTCCTCTTTAAAGTCATTCTCAGCTGAAACTTCTATCAAAGCTCTTGCATAACTACTCCTTCCCCAAGCATCCGTACACATAGTGGTGGTATACGAATCCAACAATTTGGGCTCACCAATGGCCGTAGCAATCATACTCAAGCCATCTTCCGTATAGGCAGCCATAGGAACATCATGGATTTTGTGACAACTGTGCTCTGTAATCAAAGTACAATGTAAAACAATGTGTTTTGATGTTATTATATGTGTAATTGTGTTTGATGATTTTACGATTCGATTCGATTCCGATTTCAAGCTTTAAATCGCTTTCTGGAAGGTTATACGCAAACTGGTGCGTAAACGCAATCAGTTTAATGCGACAAACACTCCGGAATAGTGACATAGGCTTAACATACCTAAAATAACCTTTACATAACTTAGAAATAAGTTTTGGATGGTTTGGTGTGTTGAAAACAAGTCTATTCGATCACAGGGACTATTTGTGTCAAACTGTGAAACTATACCGATTCGTATAGTATCGAACAGTCCGGAACTTGATCATAAGCTAAACATACTATATATAACCTAAACATAGCTTAGAAATAAGCTTTGAGTGGTTCCGTGTAGCGAAAATATGCTTATTTGATCTTACATGGACTAAAAGTGTCAAAAACGACGTAAGTTTGCATTTTCGCGCATATCTTACGTTCTGACCACATCTGGACACCCAAAATTTTTGTAGACACTAAAATATTTTTATTTTAGTGATCGGCATGCAAAAATTCCATTCGTTGCTTAATTTGGATCGATTTTGCGTTCGTTACGACTTTCGTCGTAATTAACCGAACAACGCGATCGTACGACCAAACGTGTGACACCCCAGGAAAAACCAGTAAACTATTCAACACAACTAGCTTCCTCAGTAACCGCGTGCTAAATTTCGGGACGAAATTTCTTTCAAGTTGGGGATAATGTGACAACTCGAGTTTTCAAGGTCTCTATCCGACTTAACCCTGTTCTTATTTGCAAAGTATGTTTATATATATTTATATAATTAAAGGGGGTGCCATATAATTTATTATTTGTTAATAATGTGTATTGTGTAATTGGTGTGTTATAATTAAATTTGGACTATGGGCTGAACACATATACTCTCACGAAATCACTATCAGCCGAAAACACAAGTGATGAAAACACTTTAAGTGTTTTCGTCCACTGCTACTGTCGAAAACAACATATGGGCTTAAGCCCAGTTAGGGCCCAACCTCATATCAGTTACGTATTTTAGCGTAATACGTGTGCATATGATCAGTTATCGAAACCCTAAATCCTCTCTAAGTGGGCGACGGCAATCATCACTATTTGGAGTCATCCCAATTCCTTTTTCCGGTCACAATACACGTCGGTCAGTAACATCATTACTTAATTCATTCCTGTTGATATATGACCAATAGCTATGCATGTGTGATGTCTCGTAAATGCAATCAATCGGATAAGGATCCCTCATATTTGTCGGTTATTGTTCTTAGAATTTCATGTGATAATCTGATGATATGCTCGATTGTGTTATGCCTGTCCATGTTTGATCTGATGATGGAATGATGATAATGGTTGCCAACTATATTTAATATATATATTGCATGTGATGCCATAGGGTTGTCGGCCACTTTATATAAACCACTTTGACTATATTGATGTATGCATGTGTAGCCAAAGAAATAGAAATCATATGATTGGCTGCTAGGTTATTACTTGCATGTGGGTGTCTTGTGATGTTGTTGAGAATCTTTATGCTTCGAATCTTGTGGGTTGCAGTTATTCATGATCTTATGATCTGTGTTTGTTCATGTTAATCGCACGTGGTAGGATTTGTTAATTCTAATGTAAACCAATCAGACTAGATCTGGTTGTTATGCTACTGCTCATGATTCGACTTGATGGTATATATAAATATATATGTATAATCTGAATGATTATGTGAATTATTATTCTGTATTGCATGATGATTTACTGATGATCTCAATCTATAATGGTTAAGTAATTTACATTGGTCTCATGATTAGATTTGATTGAGCATGATTGATAAAGCCAAATTGTGTAACTGTTCTGGTTGATGATGATGTAATCGATTAAAACACCACTCAGATGAAAACACCTTTTCAACGAAATCACCTAAGGGTTTTCGGCCAATTGGATTTCGGCCCCAAAGGGGTTTTCGCCACTTATTTGATTTCGTCACTATGTGCACTGTTAATTACTAACTATATTATTTATATGATTCAGTTAAGTTATTTACTTAATTAACTTTGTTGGTTCAGTAAACTTAGTTAATTCTTTAACTCAGTTAGTTGTTAACATTGTTAAGTTTGATAATGCTATTAAACACGTCAACTACGTTAAGTATGTTATCCAAGTTATGTTGACGATACTATGCATGCATACTATGTTGAGTGGGATAACTCGGTCAAGCATGTTAAACTTGTTAATTGATTTAACTGCTTACGTGATACATGATGTTATCTACCAAGCACTTTGTGACATAAATTACATGTGAATCTCTACGAATTCGAAACTGATTGAGAATACGTGCATAACTATAGGACTTGATTGATTTCTTGTGAGTACTTAACCTAGCATACCGAGCAAACCGAGGTGAGTTCACACTCTTACTAAGGCATGGGATTCCCGGGGTTGGGAATGGGTTTTGAATAATGGGATTGAACAATTACTCGTACTTACACAGCTGCTAGACTATCTACCATCGTCCTCGGGTTAAGCAGGACACTTACGTAAAACCTACGTAAACAAGTACTTACCACTGTCCTCAGGTTTCGAGGGACACTTACGTAAAACCTACGTAAACTCACACATGCTACTGTCTTCCGGAGTCAGGAAGGACACTTACGTAAAACCTACGTAAACTCGCACATGCTACTGTCTTCCGGAGTTAGGAAAGACACTTACGTAAAACCTACGTAAACCCCCGCGTATCACTGTCCTCGGGTTAAGAAGGGCACTTACGTAAAGCCTACGTAAACCTCGTACGTACTACTGTTCTCGGGTTAAGAAGAACACTTATGGTTACAAATAGTCTAGTGTAAATACAAACATGGGAAGCCCCCACTGATGGTAAATACAAACATGGGAAGCCCCCACTGATAGTACATACAACATGGGAAGCCCCCACCAATTGAATCTACACAACGGCTTAGTTAATAACGCATAGTTATGCAACGAACTTACTTACTGTGAACTCGCTCAACTAGTTGTTGACTTTCTGTTACATGCCTTGCAGGACCATAGGTATTCTTGGAGCTTGCACGGGAGGCGCGGTCGTTGTGGGCACGGATTGTGGATGCTTTTATGAAAACGTTATGGCTCTTTGAACTAAACACTTGTGTTGGATTTTTATACTATGCTTCCGCTACCTATACTATGTTTTTGATTGGACACCAATTGTATTGTGATGGATTACATTTACTTTTACTTATTACTTATATGTTCAATATGATTGGTGGCTTGATCCTGGTCATGTCACGCCTCCAAGCGGTGGTACTCCGCGTGTGGATTTTTGGGGGTGTGACAGATTGGTATCAGAGCCATTGGTTATAGAAAACTTGGTTTTAATAAGGGAAAACGTTTTTATTAAAACCAGACTATAACCTGTACAATGCTCAACGATCCACAACGACGCCTCGCTCCACGTGCAAGACTCAACATTCTAGGTAATATGGTATATGTTTTATTGCCTACTTGCTAGAATTACATAGAACTTTGCTCATGGTATGCTTAGATACACATAACCCCTATTGCTTGAGAATACTTGTGTGCTTATTCTCTTCTGTCATCGCACTATTCGCGAACCTCTCTTACTTATGTTACCTTTGCTATGAAGATCATGGCTGGACGTAATAACCCAACTCAAGCCCAGTTGGCGGCTTCGATCACTGAACAAGTTACTGCAGCACTCGCAGCTGCCCAGGCAGGAGGTGTAACCTGCCGCCACCACTTACTCTAGGATCTTTAGATCCTACTCTCGTAAACCAACACTTGTGCTTAATTTTGTTTACTCTTACTCATCCGACAAGTCAACACGCTCAGCCACCTGTGTGCACCTTCCAGACTTTTATGGACTGTTGTCCTAATACTTTCAGTGGCAATGAAGGGGCCGTTGGACTCCTCCATTGGTTTGAAAAGCTCGAATTGGTCTTCGAAATGTGCGAATGCCCTGAGGCTCGTAGGGTGAAGTACGCAACTGGTACTCTCGAAGGCACTGCGCTAACTTGGTGGAACGCGCAAGTTCAGATGCTAGGGCTGGCGGCTGCCAATGCCACCCCATGGAATGATTTTAAGGAATTGATCAAACGTGAATACTGTAGTCATGATGACATCCACAAACTGGAAGTGAAATTCTTTAACTTGAAGATGACGGGGTCAGAGTTAGAAGCGTACACGAAACGATCCAATGAACTGGCAGCGTTATGTCCAACTATGGTGGATCCTCCCATTAAGCGCATTGAGCTGTACCTCAAATGCTTAGTACCAGAGATTCAAAGTCATGTGACTTCTGCCAACCTTGCTACCATTCAGGATGTTACTCGTCTTGCTCATCGTCTCACAGACCAGACAGTGGAACAGAACAAGCTGCCTAAGCGTATTGGTGCTACTACTACTACTATTTCTAGTGACAACAAGAGAAAGTGGGATGGAACCTTCAGCAAGGGTTCAACTTCAGTTCAGTCCCCGGCACGGCAGCGAAAGATTGATGACTATCAGAGCCCTGGTCAGTAATCTTCTGGTAGTCAAGGATTGTAACCTCGTCTTAGCTGGTCAGACATTCTCCATCAACCTCATTCCTATAGTCTTGGGTAGTTTTGACATCGTCATTGGTATGGATTGGTTATCTCAACAACAAGCGGAGATCCTATGCAAAGAGAAGATTGTTCGTATTCCCCGTTCTGGTAAAGAACCTCTCGAAGTTCAAGGCGACAAGAGTGGTGTCGTGAGTGGCATCATTTCCTTCCTGAAAGCTCAGAAGTGTCTGCGAAAGGGCCACACTGCTATAATAGCACTAGTTACTGATACATCTATGGAAGAGAAGAAGTTAGAGGATATTCCAGTTGTACGCGACTTTCCTCAAGTGTTTCCTGAAGAGTTACCTGGGCTACCGCCTCATCGCCAGGTCGAATTTCAGATCGAGCTAGCTCCAGGAGCAGCACCTATAGCTCGAGCACCCTATCGCTTAGCTCCAACCGAACTGGAAGAACTATCTAAGCAATTGCAAGAACTCTTGGAAAGGGGTTTCATACGTCCTAGCTCTTCGCCCTGGGGAGCTCCAGTACTATTTGTGAAGAAGAAAGACGGTACCTTCCGTATGTGCATAGATTACCGCGAATTAAACAAGGTGACCGTGAAGAATCGCTATCCTCTTCCACGCATCGACGACTTATTCGACCAGTTGCAAGGGTCGGGCTATTACTCGAAGATTGACCTGAGGTCAGGCTATCAGCAATTGAGAGTCCGGGATGAGGACGTCTCTAAAACAACATTCAGAACTCGCTACGGCCATTACGAGTTTTTGGTCATGCCATTCGGGTTAACGAACGCACCTGCGGTTTTCATGGATCTTATGAACAGGGTGTGCAAACCTTATCTTGACAAGTTTGTTATTGTTTTCATCGATGACATCCTGATCTACTCGAAGAGTCAGGAGGAACACGAGCATCATTTACGACTTATTTTGGAACTTCTTCGAACGGAGCAGCTGTACGCCAAGTTTTCAAAATGCGACTTCTGGCTTCGTAAAGTCCACTTCCTAGGCCACGTGGTAAACAAGGGTGGGATTCATGTTGATCCATCCAAGGTAGATTCGATCAAGAACTGGCCTGCACCTCGTACACCAACAGAAATACGCCAATTCTTGGGTTTGGCGGGTTATTACAGACGGTTCATCAAAGACTTCTCAAAGATTGCACAGCCGCTTACATTACTGACACAGAAAGGTGTTGCTTACCGTTGGGGTAATACACAGGAAACAGCGTTTCAGCACTTAAAGGATAGACTTTGTAGCGCACCTATCCTCTCATTGCCTGAAGGCACGGAAGATTTTGTAGTCTACTGCGACGCATCCATCCAAGGTCTTGGATGTGTGTTGATGCAACGGGATAAAAGTCATTGCTTATGCTTCACGCCAACTTAAGATTCATGAACGGAATTACACTACACATGATTTAGAGCTGGGAGCTGCTGTTTTTGCGCTCAAGATATGGCGACATTACCTGTATGGCACCAAGTGCACCATCTACACCGATCACAGGAGTCTCGAGCATATCTTCAAGCAGAAAGGATTGAACATGCGGCAACGTAAATGGGTCGAGTTACTGAACGATTACGAATGTGCTATAAAGTACCATCCAGGCAAAGCCAATGAGGTGGCCGACGCCCTCAGTCGAAAGGATACTACACCTAGGCGTGTACGGGCGTTGCAACTCACTATTCAGTCTAGTCTTCCTTCTCAGATACGAGATGCTCAGGTAGAAGCATTGAAACCAGAAAACGTCAGGGCTGAAGCTCTACGCGGCTCAAGGCAACGGTTAGAACAAAAGGAATACGGCGCCTACTATGTAACAGGACGCATTTGGGTCCCACTCTACGGCAACTTACGCGAGCTTGTAATGGATGAAGCTCATAAGTCTCGCTACTCAGTACATCCTGGTTCGGATAAGATGTACCACAACTTGAAAACCACATATTGGTGGCCTAGCATGAAAGCTCACATAGCAACTTACGTCAGCAAGTGCTTGACTTGTGCGAGAGTCAAGACTGAATATCAGAAACCATCAGGCCTACTCCAACAACCAGAGATACCACAGTGGAAATGGGAGCAAATTTCCATGGATTTTGTTACTGGCCTGCCTAGATCTCAACGTGGGAATGATACTATTTGGGTGATCGTGGATCGACTCACAAAGTCTGCACATTTCCTGGCTATTAAAGAAACAGACAAGTTCTCTACCTTAGCAGACATCTACTTAAAAGAAGTGGTTTCAAGGCACGGGGTGCCAACCTCTATCATCTCCGATCGTGATGCACGTTTTACTTCAGAACTGTGGCAAGCAATGCACAAATCTTTTGGCTCTCGATTAGACATGAGCACAGCTTATCACCCTCAGACAGATGGGCAATCTGAGCGCACTATTCAAACTCTAGAAGACATGCTTCGTGCATGTGTAATTGACTTTGGCAACGGCTGGGAAAAGCATCTGCGACTTGTGGAATTTTCGTACCATAACAGCTACCACACCAGCATTAAAGCCGCTCCATTTGAGGCATTGTACGGACGTAAATGCCGGTCACCTCTTTGTTGGGCAGAGGTGGGTGATAGTCAAATCACAGGTCCAGAACTCGTAGTTGATACTACAGAAAAGATTGCTCAAATACGACAACGCATGGCGGCAGCTCGTGACCGTCAGAAAGCATACGCTGATAAAGACAGGAAACCACTCGAATTCCAGGTTGGGGATCGAGTGCTACTCAAAGTTTCACCCTGGAAGGGTGTGGTTCGTTTTGGCAAACGAGGCAAGCTTAATCGGCGATATGTCGGACCATTTGAAATCATTGAGAAAATAGGCAAAGTGGCCTACAGACTGAACTTACCGGCTGAACTCAGTGCAGTTCACAACGTCTTTCACGTGTCGAATCTGAAGAAGTGTTTGTCAGATGAGACCCTCATAGTTCCTTTGAAGGAGCTCACTATCGACGATCAGTTGCGATTCGTCGAGGAACCTGTTGAAATCACGGACCGGGATGTTAAGGTCCTCAAGCACACTAGAATACCTCTTGTTCGAGTTCGTTGGAACTCCCGTCGTGGCCCAGAGTTCACCTGGGAACGAGAAGATCAAATGAAACTCAAGTATCCCCAGTTATTCGGAAACAGTGCAATCACTACTGAGGCTGAAGCTACTACAGAATTTTGGGACGAAATTCCTGTGACAACTCGAGTTTCCAAGGTTCCATCTTCGCATTAATTGCACGTAATTGTTTAAGTTGTTTGTTTATACGACTTTTGTCTCACAACTGTACACGTTTGTTAGATGTTAAATCGTTTTGCGATGGACATGTTGTATGTTTGGTGTGCATTACATAAGTGTTTGTGAAATTTATATATTTTGTGTAAATGATATGATGTGTATAATTAATAAAGCATGAATTCTATGCCAAACAGTCTAGTCGAAATCACCTTCCTCTAGCCGAAAACACCCAAGTGTTTTCGTTAGGAGTTGGGCCGCCCACACCCTTTGTCCGGTTTATGCTGGCTTCGGCCCATGTTCACATCTGGCCTGTAATTCATGAGCCTGTTTATTTATAAAATTGTGAGATAGGATTTCGTATAACTTGAAAAGTTAACAAAACAAAACCCTATTCTCCTCTCAAGATTACGAACGGCAGTAGGACCCCTCTCATCATCATCGTGCATTCATCTCAAGTTATTGGTTAGTAAATTGATATTTGTGCTAACTATTTATTAGTGATTGTGTTATTTGAAATCTTGAGTAACAAAACTATATCTATGTTCTATACATATGTGAAAACATGATTCTTGCATGACTAATAAGGGTTGGGGATTATGTGGCTGCATGTTCGATCCCAATAAAGATAATAAAGTTAATATGCAACAGTGGGTTATGTAATGTGAATGGCAATCATGAATGAAAGTGGCGGCTCAAGTGTGATCTAATCAAACATTAATGGTTGTCTTACATGTGATGATAGTTTATAGTATGGTGGTCCAATGATATCAATTGATATACAGAATTTTGGAAGTTATTTAATAGTGAAAATCGAGATGATTATGATGATTTTGGTCCAATTGTATTAGGGCTAAGAGTTTGATTGTCGGCTATGGTATGTAAACCTCTTTTGACCTTTAGTGATGTGATAAAATAAATCAGATGATAGGCTAGGTTCAGATTTTTGCATGTGGGTTAGTTTATGAACGTGGGGATTGTTTGTGAGTTGACTAGTCTGCCATCGCATGTGCTTATTGATTTGTGTGTATGTTGATAAGGTTAATCGGTGATGTGATGATTTGTCTAATGTATGGTTACATGATTTTTACTGATGATGATGATCGATGATATTGATGACGGCTGTTAGCATGATTAGGGTTTCTGTGATATGTTGAAACTGCTATACATGCGAAGTAACTGACATATGACGAAACGCTACTCCCGGCGAAACAGAATATGACGAAACGGAATGTGTTTCGCCGAGGTTAAATACGACGAAAGGGATGGGTCTCGTCGAAGGGAATATACGGCGAAACAGGGGTGTTTCGTCGAATGTGAAATCTGTACACTACCTTAGTTTAACTCTGTTAAAGTTAACTGAGTTAGTTAACTGCTGTTAAGTGAATCGCATGACTTGTATGATTGTGAATACGTGCTACATGCTTATACGTGAACTTCATGAATACAAACTGATTATGTATACGTGCGTACTTTAGGACGTGACTGATTAACTGTGAGCACATACTTTAGCATACCGAGCAAACCAAGGTGAGTTCACACTTTTACTAAGGCATGGGATTCCCAGGGTATGGGAATGGGGATTGAAGGAATGAGATTTGAATAGATACTCGTACTTACACTGTTACTAGACTATCTACCATCGTCCTCGGATGCGCAGGATACATACGTAAAACCTACGTATACTTGTACTCATCACTGTCCTCAGGTTGCGAAGGACACTCACGTAAAACCTACGTGAACTTATACTCACTACTGCCTCGGTTGTGTCAGGCACTTACGTAAAACCTACGTAAACAAGTACATATTACTGTCTTCCGGAGTCAGGAAGGACACTTACGTAAAACCTACGTAAACCCCCGCGTACCCCTGTCCTCGGTTGTGAAGGATACTTACGTAAAACCTACGTAAACTTTGTACGTACTACTGTTCTCGGTAAGAAGAACACTTATGGTTACAAATAGTCTAGTGTATATGCAAACATGGGAAGCCCCCACTAATAGAACATACTATCGGCCTAGTAGCGCCACATGTTACGAAGCAAACTTACTATTACGAACTTACTTACTGTGAACTCGCTCAACTAGTTGTTGACTCTCTGTTACATGCCTTGCAGGACCTTAGGTACACATGGAGCTTGCACTGGAGGCGCGGTCGTTGTGGGCACGGATGGTGGATCTTATGATAAAACATTTAACCATTTGAACTTATGACTTACGTTGGGTTTACAATTATGCTTCCGCTAGACACTTAACATGCTTTGTTTGAACACCTTTCATATTGTTTGGTTAACTTACATTTAATACTTATTATGTTCAATATGATTGGTGGCTTGATCCTGGTCAGTCACGCCTCCAAGCGGTGATACTCCGCGTGTGGATTTTGGGGGTGTGACAGATTGGTATCAGAGCCATTGGTTATAGAGAACTTGGTTTTAATAAGGGAAAACGTTTTTATTAAAACCAGACTATAACCAGAACAGTGCTCAACGATCCACAACGACGCTTCGCTCCACGTGCAAGACTCAATATTCTAGGTAATATGGTATATGTTTTATTGCCTACTTGCTAGAATTACATAGAACTTTGCTCATGGTATGCTTAGATACACATAACCCCTATTGCTTGAGAATACTTGTGTGCTCACTCTCTTCTGTCATCGCACTATTCGCGAACCTCTCTTACTCATGTTCTCCTGGATGTCAAAATCATGAGTGGACGCGATAACCTAACTCAAGCCCAGTTGGCGGCTTCGATCACTGAACGAGTTACTGCAACACTCGCAGCTGCCCAGGCAGGAGGTGTAGCCTGCCATCACAACTTACTCTAGGATCTTTAGATCCTACTTTCGTAAACCGACACTTGTGCTTAATTTTGTTTACTCTTACACACACGACAAGTCAACACACTCAGTCACCTGTGTGCACGTTTCAAAACTTTCATGCACTGTCGTCCTACTACTTTTAGTGGCACGGAAGGAGTAGTTGAACTCCTCCATTGGTTTGAAAAGCTCGAATCGGTCTTTGAAATGTGTGAATGCCCTGAGGCTCGCAGGGTGATGTACGCCACTGGTAATCTCGAAGGCACTACGCTAACTTGATGGAACGCGCAAGTTCAGATGCTGGGGCTGGCAGCTGCTAATGCCACCCCTTGAAACGATTTCAAGGAACTAATCAAGCAAGAATACCATACACGTGATGACATCCACAAGTTAGAAGAGGAGTTCTTTAACCTGAAGATGACGGGGTCAGAGATAGAGGCGTATACGAAGCGATCTCAACGAACTGGCAGTGTTATGTCCAACTATGGTGGATCCTCCCATCAAGCGCATTGAGCTGTACCTCAAAGGCTTAGTACCAGGGATTCAAAGTCATGTGACTACTGCTAACCTTGCTACTATTCAAGATGTTACTCGTCTTGCTCATCGTCTCATAGGCCAGGCAGTGGAACAGGACAGGCTGCCTAAACGTATCGGTACTACCACTACTATTACTACCTCTGCTATTCCCAGTGATAATAAGCGAAAATGGGATGGAACCTCCAGCAAGGGTTCAACTTCGGTTCAGTCCCAGGCACAGCAGTGAAAGACAGATAACTACCAGAGCCCCAGTCAGCAGTCGTCTGGTAGTCAAGGGCAGGGTGGATATCGAGGAAACCACCCAAAGTGCAATAGATGCAACAGACACCACAGTGGTCAGTGCAACAGGGGTCGTTGCCAGAGGTGTCTCAAGATGGGTCATGAAGCTAAGGATTTCAGGAGCTCGCGACCTGCGAATCAGAACCAACAACAACAATAATCAGGGCAACGGGAATAACAACGGGGGTAATAACGACGGCAATGGTGCCAGGGGTTGAGTGTTCGTGATTGGTCAGGGTGATGCTAGGAATGACCCCAACGTTGTGATGGTTTCAACATCGTTAGTATGATGGATTAGTTATCCCAACAGCAAGCAGAGATCCTATGCAAAGAGAAGATCATTCGCTTTCCCCGTTCTGGCAAAGAATCTCTCGAAGTTCAAGGCGACAAGAGTGGTGTCGCGAGCGGCATCATCTCCTTCTTGAAGGAACAGAAGTCTTTGCGAAAGGGCCACACTGCTATATTAGCACTCGTTACTGATACATCGACGAAAGAGAAGAAGTTAGAGGATATTCCAGTTGTACGCGACTTTCCTCAAGTGTTTCATGAAGAGTTACCTGGGCTACCGCCTCATCGCCAGGTCGAATTTCAAATCGAGCTAGCTCCTGGAACAGCACCCAGAGCTCGAGCACCTTATCGCTTAGCTCCAACCAAACTGGAAAAACTGTCTAAGCAATTACAAGAACTATTGGAAAAGGGTTTCATACGTCCTAGCTCTTCGCCCTAGGGAGCTCCAGTACTATTTGTAAAGAAGAAGGACGGTACCTTCCACATGTGTATAGACTACCGCGAACTAAACAAGGTGACTGTGAAGAATCGCTATCCTCTTCCACGCATCGATGACTTATTCGACCAGTTGCAAGGGTCGAGCTATTACTCGAAGGTTGATCTGAGATCAGGTTATCATCAATTGAGAGTCCGGGACGAGGACGTCTCCAAAACAGCATTCAGAACTCGCTACGGCCACTACGAGTTTTTGGTCATGCCATTCGGGCTAACGAACGCACCTGCGGTTTTCATGGATCTGATGAACAGGGTGTGCAAACCTTATCTTGACAAGTTTGTCATTGGTTTCATCGATGACATCCAGATCTATTCGAAGAGTCAGGAGGAACACGAGCATCATTTACGACTTATTTTGGAACTCCTTCGAACGGAACAGCTGTACGCCAAGTTTTCTAAATGTGACTACTGGCTTCGTGAAGTCCACTTCCTAGGCCACGTGGTAAACAAGGATGGGATTCATGTTGATCCATCCAAGGTAGATTCGATCAAGAACTGGCCTGCACCTCGCACACCAACCGAAATACGCCAATTCTTGGGTTGGCGGGTTGTTACAGACGGTTCATCAAAGACTTCTCAAAGAAATGATCAAGTCCCCCAATCAGTCTTTAACAATTGTATGGCCTAGATCATTCCCTCCTTGCCAAGAAATGATCCTAACGGTTTGCGAAAAACTATATAAGGCCATGTCCCCATTCCATTTTCCTCACATTTGATCTGAGATTTTCTCTAAGTGGTTGTGATTATTCACTACCTACCTGAGAATACTTAGAATCAAATCTATTTGGACCCTTTGTAAGTCCTTTTTCATTCTTTTATTGCTTTCTTAGCTTAAAAGTCAAACAGTGTTTGACTTTCAGCTTTGACCAGTCAATGGTCAACGAGAAGTTCGTTTGAACTTCACAACGTGAGCGTAATCACGATGGTTATAGTCCCTAGTGACTATACCTACTGATTATCACGTTAACTAGGCGTAGTGACGAGTCGTAGTTTCGGTCAAAATGCTCATTTAAGCGTATTTTGCAACCAAACTACTCTTGGTATCAAAACACTTTGTTTTGATATCAAAACTTGTTTTCTAAATTCGTTAAGCATGTTTTAACATGCTTAGCTCGTCACTTTTAGTTTAGTGCTTGTTTAGAGTCGTAAGTCAAGCGGTCTAAACCACCGCTTAGACTTTCGAACTCGACCCGTTTGGTCGATCATTAGGATCCGACCAAGCATGTTTAGTGACCATAGTTGCATAGGGAATAACCTTCCGAGGTTATACCTTATGGTCACCTAGTTTAAGTAGTTGTGTGATAGTAATACTTGGTTACCTCGACGGGGCACATGTTGACGGCGGCAGACACATATACTCGTTTGAGGGTTTGGCCAGCCGAGTTATTGATGTAGATGGTAATACTTGGTTACCTCGACGGGGCACAGTTCAGTCGGCTCAAACTGAACCTCGTAAGTTGAACTTAATCGATGAATTGTCAAAGATTTCAGTTCCAATCAAGGCTGAAAACCTGCGGCCAGTTGTTTCATTGGCTGGTCAAGGGAACACGAAATCTTCAGGGTCGACGGAACCGGTATCATTTGCTAATGTAGTAAACAACACTAAGGAGAAGGTGAAGGTGAATTTTAGGGAGATGGAGTCTTCCGAGGCTGTGGATGGAGCTGATGTGGTTATTCCGTTGTCTTCGGTTAAACAAGTCACAGACAGGTATGCAAACACTCTCTATGGGTATTTTTTGGGTAAACGGCTAGCATTTCCTGTGGTGGATTATTTTGCTAAGAACAACTGGGTTAAGTATGGGCTGGCTAGATTGATGATGAATGCGAACGGATTCTTTTTCTTTAAGTTCAAAACTAAGGAAGGGATGGACAAAATGTTAGAGGATGGGCCATGGTTGATAAGAAATGTTCCGATTATATTGAAGGAGTGGTCGGCCTCTATCAAACTGGAAAAAGAGGATATTAAAGCTATTCCAGTGTGCGTAAAGATGCACGATGTGCCGTTAGCGGCATATACTGAGGATGGTCTTAGTTTGGTTGCCTCTAAGATAGGGGTACCTAAGATGTTGGATTCGTATACTGCCACAATGTGTGCTGAGTCTTGGGGTAGAAGCAGTTATGCTAGAGCGCTCATTGAAGTTCAGGCGGGGTTGATTTAAAGAGGAGTGTTACTGTTGCAATTCCATCCTTAGATGGTAATGGGTATTCAAAGGTGGAGGTAAAAATTGAATATGATTGGGAGCCTTTAAGGTGTACTTCTTGCTGTGTGTTTGGTCTTGAAGATAGCTCGTGCCCAAAGAACCCTCAGGTTGCTTCGAATGGGGAATCTGGAAAGAAGAGTGATGATTTTCAGGTTGTAGGTGCCAAAAAGAAGAAAGCTAACAACCAAGGCCTACACATGAAAAATCAGAAACCTAAATTAGTTTACAGACCAATTATCAAACCTAATCCAAAACAGTCCTTGAGGAGTTCGAACCAGGTTTCAACGTCTAACCCATTTGATGTCCTTAAGGATGATGATGGTGATCAGGGAGGTACCACTGTGGGTCGAGTGGAGAAGAAGGCTACGCATGCTAGTGGTTAGCAGGATTCGGATGAGGAGGAGGTTGTTGAAGTATATAATGAAACTAATGATTTTACATCAAGAAAAATAAAGTAGACAAGAAATTGTCACCAAAAAACAAAAACCCTCAACCTCCATCATCAAAGACGAAATAGTCACAAGCTATCCGCCCCTTAACACCAAACAAAAAACGTCTATCCATTGTAGAATTTTGTGGAAGATGTGCTCACCCCTGCTCTTGAAGATGAAGAGCATGTCCTGTATATGAACTAGTGTGGAACTCATCCTCACTACTTGTACTTATTTGCGGTTTGTTTTAATAGAATCACCGGGGTAACCCTTTACCCAAAAAAAGTAATTTATATGCCTTAGGTAAATGACCAAAATACCCTTTTCATGCATAATTGGATTTTAAACATATGTAACCTAAACATTTGTCACTTAACTGATTATGCAACCTCTTTAAACATGTTTAGGCATATAATACTTGTCATAGGACTAGTTAGACGTCTCGAACGCGTTTTACGCGAACGACGCGTTAAAGTAGCATAAGCTACCTTAATGGGTCGTAACAGGTCGAAAGCACTTAGGTTAGGTTCCGATTTAGAATGTAGGCTTTGTTAAACCATATCACATGAGTTCCAATACTCATTTGGTTTACAAGACCTCATTCTGTCCGATCTTCCGATTTAGGTGTCGATTTATTTACTAGTGATCCGATTACTAGGTACTACTTAAAATTCCTTGGTTTGTCTGAGCTTCGCTAAGTTCTTTAGATCAAGGATACCCTTCTATTCAATGTGAGTACATAGTTCCCCTATTTTACTGTTTTCAATTGTTTTGGGGTGATTCATATGTATTAAAATGATTTCGATATTTAAACGATGGTTTCAAAAACGATAAAGATGGTTTATATTAAACTAATAACGATTTCGATAATGTGAACGAACTTGTTGGTTGTAGTTACATAACGAATGACATTCATTAATTTTGGCCGAACCGACCAGTATTAGGTTATGGTACCATAGGATTTGACAAATCCCGTTATCAGACTACACTCATGGTTATGTGTAGGGTTATGTAGGTAACGACTGAATCTGTGATTGTTAACTTACCCTTTGGTGGTTTGTTAATACGAGAAACGAGGTAGTCGAGTCACGAAGGTTTGAATGTTATTAGCGAGACGACCATAAGTAGTTTCACAATTAAAACGAATACGATTTTGGGACGAGTTAAAACGATTTGAGACGACTTAAACGATATAAACGATTTGATTAAACGATTGGTTTGGGTAGTGATTAGATAATGGGATGGGTGTAGTATGATATAATCATGGTAGATACGCCGCTGGTACATCTTATATATAAGTGCTTCTATCATATTACATTGCGTGTCATTATTTAGTTCACTTGGGAAACGATTCGAAACGATGTCACACAACGAGGTTTTCGAAATGATATAAACCATACGAGTTTTATTAACGAGTTTTAACGAGATGTTTTACGAATTGGTTTACTAAAACAAAAGTCTTTGAGTTAAGAATCATGGCTACGAGATTTTATAAATTATTGGCATCTTGATTTGAGTTGGTTAATCATGTTGCAATATTATATACTTTTCAAAACAAGGTTTTCGAGGTATTGCAATATATATAAACGAGCCATGATTCCGATACTCTTATAAAACCTATGTGCTCGCCAGCATTTCTTTGCTGACTTTATTTTTACATATGTTTCAGATGGTATTGCTTGATGTTGCTTGCTAAGAAGCTTGTGTCACTTAGGACCTGGACGAGGCCTTAGTGACTTAAAAACAGTTATAAACAATGTGTAGTTTGTTTGTTTTGGTATTAGACAATGTAATTTGTTAAATGAATCAATAAAATGAAACTTTTAATTATCATGGTTATTGAAACGATGATTCTATTACAACACTCCCTGACGTTTCCGCCACGGTTTGTTGTTTTACGTGGTCGGGGTGTGACAGAAGAGTTGGTATCAGAGCCAATGGTTGTAGGGAATTAGGTTATTAGTGATGCTTTGACCTAGACTATAACTTTCTAGGACCCTAACGCAAGTATTCTTGCGTTTAGATTTTAAAACAATACCGTCACCTATCCTTAGGTGATAACCACAACGAGAACACAATAACAAATCTGCTTCGAAAATTAATCATCTATCCTTGGATGATTGATTACAAGGTTTTGATTCCTCTTAATTTTCAAAATCTCGTCAAAGTTTGGGTCTAAATAATGTGAACACGTGCAAACTGGAAGAGTGAATGCCTGTACCCTGAGTTTTCTGTCTAAGGCTAGAGTGTTCGTACAAATCCGCAGTATCGGACCAGTCACTCTTACCTGGGAACTCTTGGGGTGAGTGTTCACTTATAGGCGAGCATGTCTTCAGTGATACATTATTATGACCCATTTACTTTGATTTGTCACTGCATGTCGTTTGTTTGTTCGTGGTAATGAATAAATTATCGCACTCCTTGTATTTTGTCGATGTTTTCAATGCCTCTTTTGTTTTTCCAATTGTCGACCTCACTCGTTTCTCATGATTCCTTGTTAGACAATGCCTCCTCAACGCGATGCTCGAACTTTTACTGCTGAGGAAGTCGCAACCCTTGTCTCTCAGCAAATGGCTGCTGTACTTCCAGGCGTTGTGACCCAAATCCATGAGTTATACAACAACAACAATAATAACAACAATAATGCACCATGTAATTTCAAGAATTTTAATTCTGCTAAGCCGCTAAAGTTTTCTGGGTCGCAAGGAGCAACCGCGCTCCTTCAATGGTTCGAAAGTATCGAGAGCACATTCAGACATTTGCAATGTCCCAATGCGCGTAAGGTTGAATTTGCATCAAGCGTGTTTGAGAAGCGAGCTCTTACATGGTGGAACGGAGTGATGCGTGATAGGGGTGGTGCCGAAGTGGCATTAGCACAAACTTGGGAAGAGCTCCGAGCTCTCATGATGAGAGAGTTTTGTCCCCGTCACGAGATTCGAGCTTTGGAATGAGAATTTGATGATTTGAAACAAGACGGGGGAGAACACCGTGCTTATATGGATCGATTTGAGGAGCTCAGTTTGTTGTGTCCCACTATGGTTACCCCACTGGAGAAAGAAATCGAGAGATATATCGATGGTTTACCCGATTCCATTCAGGATATTGTGACCGGTGTTAATCCTACAACTGTCCGTCATGCAATCGAGTTGTCTGCTACCCTGACTGAGTCTCAAGTCAGGAAGGGTAAACTTACCCGCAAGGGTGATAAAAAGAAGTCGACCGATTCTGACAAGGAAAAGGGTAAGGGTAAGAAGACAGGTGAGTCGTCGAAGAAGTCGAGGAAGCGAAAGGGTGCTCAGAATTTTGCTGTTACAGCACAAACTCCTCAGAACCCACCGACTCAACCTCCTGCAAAGAAAGCATATGCTGGTACCGCACCTCACCGTGCCCGATGCAACGGTCACCATGTTGCCCAGCAGGCCTGTAAACAGTGTACTACGTGTGGTAGACTTGGGCATCTGGCCAACTTTTGTCGTATGGGTCAAAATCAGGCTGCCCAGGTTCCAGCTCAAGCTCAAGGGAATGTTGCGAGATTTCCACCTGGTTCGTGTTTTAATTACGGAGAAATGGGTCATTTCCGCAACAACTGCCCGAGGTTGGTAAATGCGAATGCAAATCCGAACGCAATCGCGAATGTAAATCCCGCTCGTGGACGAGCATTTAATCTGAACGCGAATGAGGCGAGGGCGGACAATGAGGTTGTTAACGGTACGTTCCTTGTTAACAATCAACTTGCATCTGTTCTTTTCGATTCTGGTGCCGATATGAGTTTTGTTTCGTTATCTTTTGAGCCTTTACTTGCGATACCTAGAACTAAACTGAGGAAACCCTTATCTGTCGAAGTTGCTACTGGTAAACCTCTTGTTCTCGATTCTGTTATTCGTAGTTGTCAATTGAACCTCAATAACCATCTTTTCCCATTGACCTCGTACTAATGCAACTTGGGAGTTTCGACATTATTGTGGGGATGGATTGGTTAACCAAACATCATGCTGAGGTGGTTTGTTTTGATAAGATCACTCGTATCCCTCTTTCGTCTGGCGATGTTCTGGAAGTTCGTGGCGAGAAACCATCTGGTGGATTGAAACTCATGTCGTGTACGAAAGCCCAGAGTTATTTACGAAAAGGATATGTTGCCTTCCTGGCACATGTCACTGAGGAGAAAGGCAAGAACAAGAGTATTCAGGATATTCTGATTGTTCGGGATTATCCAGAGGTGTTTCCTGATGAACTGCCTGGTTTGCCTCCAGTTCGTTAAGTCGAGTTTCATATTGATCTTGTACCCAATGCTAACCCGATTGCGAAAGCACCTTATCGTCTTGCACCGTCTGAGATGCAAGAATTATCGAAACAGCTTCAAGAGTTGTCTGATAAAGGATTCATCCGTCCGAGTTATTCACCTTGGGGAGCTCCTGTCCTCTTTGTGAAAAAGAAAGATGGATCTTTTCGTATGTGTATCGATTATCATGAGCTTAACAAGCTTACCATCAAGAATCGATATCCCCTACCCCGAATCGATGATCTCTTTGATCAGCTGCAAGGTGCTACCTGTTTCTCCAAGATCGATCTGCGTTCTGGGTATCATCAGCTTCGTGTATTCGAAGAAGATATTCCCAAAACTGCATTCCGCACGAGATATGGGCATTACGAGTTCACTATCATGCCTTTTGGTTTGACAAATGGCCCAACTATCTTTATGGACTTAATGAATAGGGTCTGTAAACCTTATTTAGACAAGTTCATCATTGTGCTCATCGACGATATTCTCATTTATTCAAAGTCTCGAGCCGAGCACGAGCAACACTTTCGTTTGACTTTAGAACTCCTGAAGAAGGAACAACTTTTTGCTAAATTCTCCAAGTGTGAGTTTTGGCTTAAAGAAGTTCAGTTTTTGGGACATATTGTCAACGAGCAAGGTATTCATGTTGATCCATCCAAGATTGTTGCAATCAAGGATTGGAATACACCAACGACACCTACAGAAATTCGTTCTTTCCTTGGTCTCGCTGGATATTATCGTCGTTTTATTTCAAACTTCTCGAAGATTGCGGTTCCAATCAATGCTTTGACTCAGAAGAATAAGCCTTTTGAGTGGGGACCCAAACAAAAAGAAGCGTTCCAAACGCTGAAACAGAAGCTATGTGATGCTCCTGTTTTATCTTTGCCCAAGGGAAACGATGATTTCGTTGTCTACTGCGATGCATCCAACTTAGGCCTTGGTTGTGTTCTTATGCAACGAGGCAAAGTTATAGCATATGCGTCTAGACAATTGAAAGTTCACGAGAAGAACTACACGACTCACGATCTTGAATTGGGAGCTGTGGTTTTCGCTCTCAAAATCTGGAGACACTATCTTTATGGCACGAAGTGTGTGGTTTTCACAGACCACAAAAGTCTCCAGCATATTCTTAATCAGAAGGAGTTGAATATGAGGCAACGACGTTGGATTGAACTCTTGAATGACTACGATTGCGAGATTCGCTACCATCCTGGTAAGGCGAATGTCGTAGCCGATGCGCTTAGTCGAAAGGAGCGAGTCAAGCTTCATTCTGTTCGAACTCTATCTGATCTTCAATCTCGTGTTCTTCAAGCTCAACAGTCTTGTATGATCAAAGGCTTATTAAAATATGAGCTACCGCTTCAACTCGAGCTTAAACTCGAAAGGAAAGACGATGGTCTGCTCTATTTCAAGGATCGTTTGTGGATTCCGAAACAAGACGATCTCCGCACTATAGTGATGGACGAATCTCACAAGTCTCGATATTCTATCCATCCTGGTGCTGACAAAATGTACAAGGATCTTCGTACTCAGTATTGGTGGCCTGGTATGAAGAAGGATATTGCATTGTATGTATCAAAATGCCTAACTTGTCTCAAAGTCAAGGCTGAACATTAACGACCATCTGGTTTGCTTGTACAACCAGAGATACCGGTTTGGTAGTGGGAGAACATTGCGATGGATCTCATCACTAAGTTACCGCGTACATCAAAAGGTCACAATGCTATTTGGGTTGTTATCGATTGATTAACGAAGTCAGCTCATTTTATTCCGATTCGTGAGGATCTATCTGCTGATAAACTTGCAAAGATTTACGTTGATGAGATTGTATCTCGACATGGTGTTCCTTTGGACATCATATCCGATCATGATGCTCGATTTTCATCTCATTTCTAGAAGACCATGCAATCTGCTATGGGAACCAAACTAAATCTAAGCACTGCTTATCATCCCCAAACAGATGGACAATCTGAGAGAACGATTCAAACTTTGGAGGATATGCTTAGAGCATGCGTGATAGACTTTGGTGGTAATTGGGATTCTCATCTGCCATTGATCGAGTTCTCTTACAACAATAGTTATCATGCTAGTATCAATATGGCACCATTCGAAGCTCTCTACGATCGAAAATGTCGTTCGCCTGTCTGTTGGAATGAGATCGGTGAAGCTCAGCTTACTGGACCTGAGATCATTCTGGAAACAACAGACAAAATCAAGAAAATTCGCGATAATCTTGTGACAGCTAGATGCCGTCAAAAGAGTTATGCGGATTTACGACGCAAGCCCTTAGAATTTCAAGTCGGAGACCATCTCCTACTCAAGATGTCACCTTGGAAGGGAGTGGTGAGATTTGGAAAGAAAGGAAAACTTGCACCATGATATGTTGGACCATTTAAGATTGTTGAAAGAGAGTTGGACAAGTTGCCTATCGACTAGAGCTACCTCCAGAGCTTGGAAATATCCATCCGACTTTCCACGTGTCCAATCTGCGAAAGTGTTTAGCTGACGCTGATCTTCACATTCCACTCGACGAAATCCAAATCGATGAAACGATGCACTTTGTCGAGAAACCTGTGGAGATAGTGAACCGTACATACAAACAGTTGAAGAACAAACAAATTCATTTGGTCAAGATTCGCTGGGAATCCAAACGTGGCCCAGAATTTACTTGGGAACGTGAGGACCAAATGAAGGCGAAATATCCGCAATTGTTCTCACAAGTTTCCTCTAGTTAAAAATTTCGGGACGAAATTTCCTAAAGTAGACAACTGTGCTCTGTAATCAATGTACAATGTAAAACAATGTGTTTTGATGTTATTATATGTGTAATTGTGTTTGATGATTTTACGATTCGATTCGATTTCGATTTCAAGCTTTAAATCGCTTTCTAGAAGGTTATACGCAAACTGGTGCGTAAACGCAATCAGTTTAATGCGACAAACACTCCGGAATAGTGACATAGGCTTAACATACCTAAAATAACCTTTACATAACTTAGAAATAAGTTTTGGATGGTTTGGTGTGTTGAAAACAAGTCTATTCGATCGCAGGGACTATTTGTGTCAAACTGCGAAACTATACCGATTCGTATAGTATCGAACAGTCCAGAACTTGATCATAAGCTAAACATACCATAAATAACCTAAACATAGCTTAGAAATAAGCTTTGAGTGGCTCGGTGTGCGAAAATATGCTTATATGATCTTACAGGGACTAAAAGTGTCAAAAACGACGTAAGTTTGCATTTTCGCGCATATCTTACGTTCTGACCACATCTGGACACCCAAAATTTTTGTAGACACTAAAATATTTTTATTTTAGTGATCGGCATGCAAAAATTCCATTCGTCGCTTAATTTGGATCGATTTTGCGTTCGTTACGACTTTCGTCGTAATTAACCGAACAACGCGATCGTATGACCAAATGAACCGACATCCGAGATGTTTTTGAGCATGTTTTGAGTTCGCAATACTTTAACTTCATTTTAGATCCTTGAAATGAGGTTAACGGGGCTTAAAAGTACCAAAAATGCATCAAAACATAAGTTTCTGAAGTTCAGGGGTTAAAAGTGACATTCTGCCAAAGATGGCCTAGGCGGCCCGCGTAAGAGTGTGTATGGGGCTATGCGGCCCGCATCAGTCTTGCAGATCAGAAACCTTGAATCTGGTCATTTAGCTCGATTTTGATGGTTTTGATCAATGGTTTTTCATGCTATAGGCTGGTTTGTGTGGAGAACAAGTCCCCCAATCAGTCTTTAACAATTGTATGGCCTAGATCATTCCCTCCTTGCCAAGAAATGATCCTAACGGTTTGCGAAAAACTATATAAGGCCATGTCCCCATTCCATTTTCCTCACATTTGATCTGAGATTTTCTCTAAGTGGTTGTGATTATTCACTACCTACCTGAGAATACTTAGAAGCAAATCTATTTGGACCCTTTGTAAGTCCTCTTTCATTCTTTTATTGCTTTCTTAGCTTAAAAGTCAAACAGACGTTCGTTTGAACTTCGCAACGTGAGCGTAATCACGATGGTTATAGTCCCTAGTGACTATACCTACTGATTACCACGTTGACTAGGCGTAGTGAAGAGTCGTAGTTTCGGTCAAAATGCGCATTTAAGCGTATTTTGCAACCAAACTACTCTTGGTATCAAAACACTTTGTTTTGATATCAAAACTTGTTTTCTAAATTAGTTAACCATGTTTTAACATGCTTAGCTCGTCACTTTTAGTTTAGTGCTTGTTTAGAGTCGTAAGTCAAGCTGTCTAAACCACCGCTTAGACTTTCGAACTCGACTCGTTTGGTCGATCATTAGGATCCGACCAAGCATGTTTAGTGACCATAGTTGCATAGGGAATAACCTTCCGAGGTTATACCTTATGGTCACCTAGTTTAAGTAGTTGTGCTCTGGGCGATTTTGGAGATATCGTGAAACCCTAGAAGATTCTATCTATTCCTGGTCTTGAACGATCTTGGCTAGCATTTAAGGGTTTCCATTCATCCTTTAGACGTTAAACAGTTGAAATCAGATTCGGTTTTCCATCATTAGGGTTCCAATTTTTCTTTTTTCTTTTGATTGACGACGGGGTGTTCGGCTGATCGGCTGTTTCTGTAATTAGGGTTTTGGCAGGCCGTTTCCATTCTCGCCGATTAAGTAGTGTTCAGATTTGGTGTTTAATACATGCTTCGTGTCGACTGGTTTGTTGTCCTATTCTTGTGCGATTTCAGTTGAGGGTTACGAATGAGTGATCCTAAATCGGATGGGGTGTTTTCTCAGGATGATCATGGAAAACCTCCAATCTCTTTTGAGCAGAAGACACATGTTGACGGCGGCAGACACACATACTCGTTTGAGGGTTTGGCCAGCCGAGTTATTGATGTAGATGGTAATACTTGGTTACCTCGACGGGGCACAGTTCAGTCGGCTCAAACTGAACCTCGTAAGTTGAACTTAATCGATGAATTGTCAAAGATTTCAGTTCCAATCAAGGCTGAAAACCTGCGGCCAGTTGTTTCATTGGCTGGTCAAGGGAACACGAAATCTTCAGGGTCGACGGAACCAGTATCATTTGCTAATGTAGTAAACGACACTAAGGAGAAGGTGAAGGTGAATTTTAGGGAGACGGAGTCTTCCGAGGCTGTGGATGGAGCTGATGTGGTTATTCTGTTGTCTTCGGTTAAACAAGTCACAGACAGGTATGCAAACACTCTCTATGGGTATTTTTTGGGTAAACGGCTAGCATTTCCTGTGGTGGATTATTTTGCTAAGAACAACTGGGTTAAGTATGGGCTGGCTAGATTGATGATGAATGTGAACGGATTCTTTTTCTTTAAGTTCAAAACTAAGGAAGGGATGGACAAAATGTTAGAGGATGGGCCATGGTTGATAAGAAATGTTCCGATTATATTGAAGGAGTGGTCGGCCTCTATCAAACTGGAAAAAGAGGATATTAAAGCTATTCCAGTGTGCGTAAAGATGCACGATGTGCCGTTAGCGGCATATACTGAGGATGGTCTTAGTTTGGTTGCCTCTAAGATAGGGGTGCCTAAGATGTTGGATTCGTATACTGCCACAATGTGTGCTGAGTCTTGGGGTAGAAGCAGTTATGCTAGAGCGCTCATTGAAGTTCAGGCGGGGTTGATTTAAAGAGGAGTGTTACTGTTGCAATTCCATCCTTAGATGGTAATGGGTATTCAAAGGTGGAGGTAAAAATTGAATATGATTGGGAGCCTTTAAGGTGTACTTCTTGCTGTGTGTTTGGTCATGAAGATAGCTCGTACCCAAAGAACCCTCAGGTTGCTTTGAATGGGGAATCTGGAAAGAAGAGTGATGATTTTCAGGTTGTAGGTGCCAAAAAGAAGAAACCTAACAACCAAGGCCTACACATGAAAAATCAGAAACCTAAATTAGTTTACAGACCAATTATCAAACCTAATCCAAAACAGTCCTTGAGGATTTCGAACCAGGTTTCAACGTCTAACCCATTTGATGTCCTTAAGGATGATGATGGTGATCAGGGAGGTACCACTGTGGGTCGAGTGGAGAAGAAGGCTACGCATGCTAGTGGTGAGCAGGATTCGGATGAGGAGGAGGTTGTTGAAGTATATAATGAAACTAATGATTTTATGACTTCGGGTACACGCTCTTCATCTTCAAGAGCAGGGGTGAGCACATCTTCCACAAAATTCTACAATGGATAGATGTTTTTTGTTTCGTGTTAAGGGGCGGATAGCTTGTGACTATTTCGTCTTTGATGATGGAGGTTGAGGGTTTTTGTTTTTTGGTGACAATTTCTTGTCTACTTTATTTTTCTTGATGTAAAGTAGACTAGGTTATGTGGTGTCATTGATACATTGTTTCTTTCTTGGTTTGCATATATGGGGCATGTCCTGTATATGAACTAGTGTGGAACTCATCCTCACTACTTGTACTTATTTGCGGTTTGTTTTAATAGAATCACCGGGGTAACCCTTTACCCAAAAAAAAAGTAATTTATATGCCTTAGGTAAATGACCAAAATACCCTTTTCATGCATAATTGGATTTTAAGCATATGTAACCTAAACATTTGTCACTTAACTGATTATGCAACCTCTTTAAACATGTTTAGGCATATAATACTTGTCATAGGACTAGTTAGACATCTCGAACGCGTTTTACGCGAACGACGCGTTAAAGTAGCATAAGCTACCTTAATGGGTCGTAACAGGTCGAAAGCACTTAGGTTAGGTTCCGATTTAGAATGTAGGCTTTGTTAAACCATATCACATGAGTTCCAATACTCATTTGGTTTACAAGACCTCATTCTGTCCGATCTTCCGATTTAGGTGTCGATTTATTTACTAGTGATCCGATTACTAGGTACTACTTAAAATTCCTTGGTTTGTCTGAGCTTCGCTAAGTTCTTTAGATCAAGGATACCCTTCTATTCAATGTGAGTACATAGTTCCCCTATTTTACTGTTTTCAATTGTTTTGGGGTGATTCATATGTATTAAAACGATTTCGATATTTAAACGATGGTTTCAAAAACGATAAAGATGGTTTATATTAAACTAATAACGATTTCGATAATGTGAACGAACTTGTTGGTTGTAGTTACATAATGAATGACATTCATTAATTTTGGCCGAACCGACCAGTATTAGGTTATGGTACCATAGGATCTGACAAATCCCATGGTTCTGTGTGGGGGTTATGTAGGTAACGACCGAATCTGTGATTGTTAACTTACCCTTTGGTGGTTTGTTAATACGAGAAACGAGGTAGTCGAGTCACGAAGGTTTGAATGTTATTAGCGAGACGACCATAAGTAGTTTCACAATTAAAACGAATACGATTTTGGGACGAGTTAAAACGATTTGAGACGACTTAAACGATTTGATTAAACGATTGGTTAGGGTAGTGATTAGATAATGGGACGGGTGTAGTATGATAGAATCATGGTAGATACGCCGCTGGTACATCTTATATATAAGTGCTTCTATCATATTACATTGCGTGTCATTATTTAGTTCACTTGGGAAACGATTTGAAACGATGTCACACAACGAGGTTTTCGAAATTATATAAACCATACGAGTTTTATTAACGAGTTTTAACGAGATGTTTTACGAATTGGTTTACTAAAACAAAAGTCTTTGAGTTAAGAATCATGGCTACGAGATTTTATAAATTATTGCCATCTTGATTTGAGTTGGTTAACCATGTTGCAATATTATATACTTTTCAAAACAAGGTTTTCGAGGTATTGCAATATATATAAACGAGCCATGACTCCGATACTCTTATAAAACCTATGTGCTCGCCAGCATTTCTTTGCTGACTTTATTTTTACATATGTTTCAGGTGGTATTGCTTGATGTTGCTTGCTAAGAAGCTTGTGTCACATAGGACCTGGACGAGGCCTTAGTGACTTAAAAACAATTATAAACAATGTGTAGTTTGTTTGTTTTGGTATTAAGACAATGCAATTTATTAAATGAATCAATAAAATGAAACTTTTAATTACCATGGTTGTTGAAACGATGATTCTGTTACAACACTCCCCGACGTTTCCGCCACGGTTTGTTGTTTTACGTGGTCGGGGTGTGACAGATTTTAACCCAAATTTGTATCTTTTTGACATCCTTCTTCTCTAGTCTCGAAGTAGGCGACCATAAACTAAGGAAGAGGGGTTGTGAACGAATAATCCAAGGTCCTTCTTTAAGAACATTCATCATACCGTCTTTGTCCGCAAATTTGAAAAAGAAAAACCCGTTTGCATTCATCATAGACTTTTGCAAACCAAACTTCTTCTAGTTGTTTCTCACAAAGTACTCTACAACCGGATAAGCCACCCGATCCCCCAAGAAATACCCATACAATGTATTTGCTAACCTGTCTTGAACTAGTTTAACCGATTCCCGGGGGAGGACCACATCAATGCTTTGACTCAGAAGAATAAGCCTTTTGAGTGGGGACCCAAACAAGAAGAAGCGTTCCAAACGCTGAAACAGAAGCTATGTGATGCTCCTGTTTTATCTTTGCCCGAGGGAAACGATGATTTCGTTGTCTACTGCGATGCGTCCAACTTAGGCCTTGGTTGTGTTCTTATGCAACGAGGCAAAGTTATAGCATATGCGTCTAGACAATTGAAAGTTCACGAGAAGAACTACACGACTCACGATCTTGAATTGGGAGTTGTGGTTTTCGCTCTCAAAATCTGGAGACACTATCTTTATGGCACGAAGTGTGTGGTTTTCACAGACCACAAAAGTCTCCAGCATATTCTTAATCAGAAGGTTGGATTGAACTCTTGAATGACTACGATTGCGAGATTCGCTACCATCCTGGTAAGGCGAATGTCGTAGCCGATGCGCTTAGTCGAAAGGAGCGAGTCAAGCTTCATTCTGTTCGAACTCTATCTGATCTTCAATCTCGTGTTCTTCAAGCTCAACAGTCTTGTATGATCAAAGGCTTATTAAAATATGAGCTACCGCTTCAACTCGAGCTTAAACTCGAAAGGAAAGACGATGGTCTGCTCTATTTCAAGGATCGTTTGTGGATTCCGAAACAAGACGATCTCCGCACTATAGTGATGGACGAATCTCACAAGTCTCGATATTCTATCCATCCTGGTGCTGACAAAATGTACAAGGATCTTCGTACTCAGTATTGGTGGCCTGGTATGAAGAAGGATATTGCCTTGTATGTATCAAAATGCCTAACTTGTCTCAAAGTCAAGGCTGAACATCAACGACCATCTGGTTTGCTTGTACAACCAGAGATACCGGTTTGGAAGTGGGAGAACATTGCGATGGATCTCATCACTAAGTTACCGCGTACATCAAAAGGTCACGATGCTATTTGGGTTGTTATCGATTGATTAACGAAGTCAGCTCATTTTATTCCGATTCGTGAGGATCTATCTGCTGATAAACTTGCAAAGATTTACGTTGATGAGATTGTATCTCGACATGGTGTTCCTTTGGACATCATATCCGATCGTGATGCTCGATTTTCATCTCATTTCTGGAAGACCATGCAATCTGCTATGGGAACCCAACTAAATCTAAGCACTGCTTATCGTCCCCAAACAGATGGACAATCTGAGAGAACGATTCAAACTTTGGAGGATATGCTTAGAGCATGAGTGATAGACTTTGGTGGTAATTGGGATTCTCATCTGCCATTGATCGAGTTCTCTTACAACAATAGTTATCATGCTAGTATCAATATGGCACCATTCGAAGCTCTCTACGGTCGAAAATGTCGTTCGCCTGTCTATTGGAATGAGATCGGTGAAGCTCAGCTTACTGGACCTGAGCTCATTCTGGAAACAACAGACAAAATCAAGAAAATTCGTGATAATCTTGTGACAGCTAGATGCCGTCAAAAGAGTTATGCGGATTTACGATGCAAGCCCTTAGAATTTCAAGTCGGAGACCATGTCCTACTCAAGGTGTCACCTTGGAAGGGAGTGGTGAGATTTGGAAAGAAAGGAAAACTTGCACCACGATATGTTGGACCATTTAAGATTGTTGAAAGAGAGTTGGACAGGTTGCCTATCGACTAGAGCTACCTCCAGAGCTTGGAAATATCCATCCGACTTTCCACGTGTCCAATCTGCGAAAGTGTTTAGCTGACGCTGATCTTCACATTCCACTCGACGAAATCCAAATCGATGAAACGATGCACTTTGTCGAGAAACCTGTGGAGATAGTGAACCGTACATACAAACAGTTGAAGAACAAACGAATTCATTTGGTCAAGATTCGCTGGGAATCGAAACGTTGCCCAGAATTTACTTGGGAACGTGAGGACCAAATGAAGGCGAAATATCCGCAATTGTTCTCACAAGTTTCCTCTAGTTAAAAATTTCGGGACGAAATTTCCTAAAGTAGACAACTGTGCTCTGTAATCAATGTACAATGTAAAACAATGTGTTTTGATGTTATTATATGTGTAATTGTGTTTGATGATTTTACGATTCGATTCGATTTCGATTTTAAGCTTTAAATCGCTTTCTGGAAGGTTATACGCAAACTGGTGCGTAAACGCAATCAGTTTAATGCGAAAAACACTCCGGAATAGTGACATAGGCTTAACATACCTAAAATAACCTTTAAATAACTTAGAAATAAGTTTTGGATGGTTTGGTGTGTTGAAAACAAGTCTATTCGATCGCAGGGACTATTTGTGTCAAACTGCAAAACTATACCGATTCGTATAGTATCGAACAGTCCGGAACTTGATCATAAGCTAAACATACCAAAAATAACCTAAACATAGCTTAGAAATAAGCTTTGAGTGGTTCGGTGTGCGAAAATATGCTTATTTGATCTTACAGGGACTAAAAGTGTCAAAAACGACGTAAGTTTGCATTTTCGCGCATATCTTACGTTCTGACCACATCTGGACACCCAAAATTTTTGTAGACACTAAAATATTTTTATTTTAGTGATCGGCATGCAAAAATTCCATTCGTCGCTTAATTTGGATCGATTTTGCGTTCGTTACGACTTTCGTCGTAATTAACCAAACAACGCGATCGTATGACCAAACGAACCGACATCCGAGATGTTTTTGAGCATGTTTTGAGTTCCCAATACTTTAACTTCATTTTAGATCCTTGAAATGAGGTTAACGGGGCTTAAAAGTACCAAAAATGCATCAAAACATAAGTTTCTGAAGTTCAGGGGTTAAAACTGACATTCTGCCAAAGATGGCCTAGGCGGCCCGCGTAAGAGTGTGTATGGGGCTACGCGGCCCGCGTCAGTCTTGCAGATCAGAAACATTGAATCTGGTCATTTAGCTCGATTTTGATGGTTTTGATCAATGGTTTTTCATGCTATAGGCTGGTTTGTGTGGAGAACAAGTCCCCCAATCAGTCTTTAACAATTGTATGGCCTAGATCATTCCCTCCTTGCCAAGAAATGATCCTAACGGTTTGCGAAAAACTATATAAGGCCATGTCCCCATTCCATTTTCCTCACATTTGATCTGAGATTTTCTCTAAGTGGTTGTGATTATTCACTACCTACCTGAGAATACTTAGAATCAAATCTATTTGGACCCTTTGTAAGTCCTCTTTCATTCTTTTGTTGCTTTCTTAGCTTAAAAGTCAAACAGTGTTTGACTTTCAGCTTTGACCAGTCAATGGTCAACGAGAAGTTCGTTTGAACTTTGCAACGTGAGCGTAATCACGATGGTTATAGTCCCTAGTGACTATACCTACTGATTACCACGTTGACTAGGCGTAGTGATGAGTCGTAGTTTCGGTCAAAATGCGCATTTAAGCGTATTTTGCAACCAAACTACTTTTGGTATCAAAACACTTTGTTTTGATATCAAAACTTGTTTTCTAAATTAGGTAAGCATGTTTTAACATGCTTAGCTCGTCACTTTTAGTTTAGTGCTTGTTTAGAGTCGTAAGTCAAGCTGTCTAAACCACCGCTTAGACTTTCGAACTCGACTCGTTTGGTCGATCATTAGGATCCGACCAAGCATGTTTAGTGACCATAGTTGCATAGGGAATAACCTTCCGAGGTTATACCTTATGGTCACCTAGTTTAAGTAGTTGTGCTCTGGGCGATTTTGGAGACATCGTGAAACCCTCGAAGATTCTATCTATGCCTGGTCTTGATCGATCTTGGCTAGCATCTAAGGGTTTCCATTCATCCTTTAGACGTTAAACAGTTGAAATCAGATTAGGTTTTCCATCATTAGGGTTCCGATTTTTCTTTTTTCTTTTAATTTTTGATTGACGACGGGGTGTTCGGCTGATCGGCTGTTTCTGTAATTAGGGTTTTGGCAGGCCGTTTCCATTCTCGCCGATTAAGTAGTGTTCAGATTTGGGGTTTAATACGTGCTTCGTGTCGACTGGTTTGTAGTCCTGTTCTTGTGCAATTTCAGTTGAGGGTTACGAATGAGTGATCCTAAATCGGATGGGGTGTTTTCTCCAGATGATCGTGGAAAACCTCCAATCTCTTTTGAGCAGAAGACACATGTTGACGGCGGCAGACACACATACTCGTTTGAGGGTTTGGCCAGCCGAGTTATTGATGTAGATGGTAATACTTGGTTACCTAGACGGGGCACAGTTTAGTCGGCTCAAACTGAACCTCGTAAGTTGAACTTAATCGATGAATTGTCAAAGATTTCAGTTCCAATCAAGGCTGAAAACCTGCGGCCAATTGTTTCATTGGCTGGTCAAGGGAACACGAAATCTTCAGGGTCGACGGAACCGGTATCATTTGCTAATGTAGTAAACGACACTAAGGAGAAGGTGAAGGTGAATTTTAGGGAGACGGAGTCTTCCGAGGCTGTGGATGGAGCTGATGTGGTTATTCTGTTGTCTTCGGTTAAACAAGTCACAGACAGGTATGCAAACACTCTCTATGGGTATTTTTTGGGTAAACGGCTAGCATTTCCTGTGGTGGATTATTTTGCTAAGAACAACTGGGTTAAGTATGGGCTGGCTAGATTGATGATGAATGCGAACGGATTCTTTTTCTTTAAGTTCAAAACTAAGGAAGGGATGGACAAAATGTTAGAGGATGGGCCATGGTTGATAAGAAATGTTCCGATTATATTGAAGGAGTGGTCGGCCTCTATCAAACCGGAAAAAGAGGATATTAAAGCTATTCCAGTGTGCGTAAAGATGCACGATGTGCCGTTAGCGGCATATACTGAGGATGGTCTTAGTTTGGTTGCCTCTAAGACAGGGGTGCCTAAGATGTTGGATTCGTATACTGCCACAATGTGTGCTGAGTCTTGGGGTAGAAGCAGTTATGCTAGAGCGCTCATTGAAGTTCAGGCGGGGTTGATTTAAAGAGGAGTGTTACTGTTGCAATTCCATCCTTAGATGGTAATGGGTATTCAAAGGTGGAGGTAAAAATTGAATATGATTGGGAGCCTTTAAGGTGTACTTCTTGCTGTGTGTTTGGTCATGAAGATAGCTCGTACCCAAAGAACCCTCAGGTTGCTTCGAATGGGGAATCTGGAAAGAAGAGTGATGATTTTCAGGTTGTAGGTGCCAAAAAGAAGAAAGCTAACAACCAAGGCCTACACATGAAAAATCAGAAACCTAAATTAGTTTACAGACCAATTATCAAACCTAATCCAAAACAGTCCTTGAGGAGTTCGAACCAGGTTTCAACGTCTAACCCATTTGATGTCCTTAAGGATGATGATGGTGATCAGGGAGGTACCACTGTGGGTCGAGTGGAGAAGAAGGCTACGCATGCTAGTGGTGAGCAGGATTCGGATGAGGAGGAGGTTGTTGAAGTATATAATGAAACTAATGATTTTATGACTTCGGGTACACGCTCTTCATCTTCAAGAGCAGGGGTGAGCACATCTTCCACAAAGTTCTACAATGGATAGACGTTTTTTGTTTCGTGTTAAGGGGCGGATAGCTTGTGACTATTTCGTCTTTGATGATGGAGGTTGAGGGTTTTTGTTTTTTGGTGACAATTTCTTGTCTACTTTATTTTTCTTGATGTAAAGTAGACTAGGTTATGTGGTGTCATTGATACATTGTTTCTTTCTTGGTTTGCATATATGGGGCATGTCCTGTATTTGAACTAGTGTGGAACTCATCCTCACTACTTGTACTTATTTGCGGTTTGTTTTAATAGAATCACCGGGGTAACCCTTTACCCAAAAAAAAGTAATTTATATGCCTTAGGTAAATGACCAAAATACCCTTTTCATGCATAATTGGATTTTAAGCATATGTAACCTAAACATTTGTCACTTAACTGATTATGCAACCTCTTTAAACATGTTTAGGCATATAATACTTGTCATAGGACTAGTTAGACGTCTCGAACGTGTTTTACGCGAACGACGCGTTAAAGTAGCATAAGCTACCTTAATGGGTCGTAACAGGTCGAAAGCACTTAGGTTAGGTCCCGATTTAGAATGTAGGCTTTGTTAAACCATATCACATGAGTTCCAATACTCATTTGGTTTACAAACCTCATTCTGTCCGATCTTCCGATTTAGGTGTCGATTTATTTACTAGTGATCCGATTACTAGGTACTACTTGAAATTCCTTGGTTTGTCTGAGCTTCGCTATGTTCTTTAGATCAAGGATACCCTTCTATTCAATGTGAGTACATAGTTCCCCTATTTTACTGTTTTCAATTGTTTTGGGGTGATTCATATGTATTAAAACGATTTCGATATTTAAACGATGGTTTCAAAAACGATAAAGATGGTTTATATTAAACTAATAACGATTTCGATAATGTGAACGAACTTGTTGGTTGTAGTTACATAACGAATGACATTCATTAATTTTGGCCGAACCGACCAGTATTAGGTTATGGTACCATAGGATCTGACAAATCCCGTTATCAGACTACACCCATGGTTCTATGTGTCACACCCTGGCTTTGCGGAAGCGTGGTCAATTTTGGTGTGACTTCTTAATACCATAGCTTAATCATAACAAAGCTATATGAAATAAAATCATGCAAGATCATCCGTTTGATTAAGTTTTAAAACCAGAGTAACATACCATTGTCTTAAAGACTTACAACACCATAACGTAAAACATTGTCTTGAACAACATAAACATGAAATAAACGCAGTTTAAGAGTTGTGACTTGTCCAGGAAAGAGTCACATTTCCTAAACTGGGATGACCTTGGAACCCTTGTGCAGCGGGAAAACATAACATACCGTGCCAGATCTTTAATTTCCTGAAATACATGTAAGTTGAAAAATCAACAATAATGTTGAGCGAGTTCATGTGTAAGTGAGTATGTAAAACACTTGTAAGTATAAAAGTTCCCTGGTATGTAGCAGTGTAAGGAAAAAGAGATCACCAATGGTTTACAAGGCCATTAGTATGTGTGAAGTGCAAGTAGGAAGACTTAACCTAGCAGATTGTGCGTCGGGTACAAAGTCACTCAAGGTCCGTTCTGCTGGGCCTCTTAGAGGTCCGTTCTGTTGGGCCTAGAGTTGGGCTCGCTACACCCAGATAGATCTACCGCTTACGTCCCTCGGTGTTTCTGCCTACCCACTCACATGATCTAAGTAGTAAACCTCCTTACGCTAACCATACCGTGTATAAAGTACTTGTAAACAAAGTAACATGTATTTCACCCCCGCAGTTAAGAAAACTGAAAACAGTTAGAGAAAAGGGGGACATGAACTCACAGTGAAGCGTCTCTACCAAGTATCTCCTGCTCACGCAGCTGTGCGACGACCTACAGGTGCTAATTTCTATTAGACGGACGGCCGTGCCTTAGCTTTATAGTTTAAGTCTTTGGGAAATAGTTAGACAACTATTTCATGTTTACATTCTGTATATACTTGGTAGTTAATCTCCTTCCCAAGGATGGGGGATTCAATACATGTGCGTTCAAATGATATCATTAAGTCTCACTTAATATATACATATTTCCAATTCCAAAATATAAGTATTTTTCTCAAAAATATTATATTTTCATTTCACATAATTTTTCTCCAATAATACGTTGTTAAAATACGCGTTCATAAATATTTCCGTAAGTGCGTAAGTTACGTATTAACAATCGGGTGGTAATATAATTACCGGTGTAACTTATATATTTATGGTGAAAGCGTTCGTATTATTTTGGATTCGTTAACGTTCGTAAATATTATTTTTACTCTAAAAATAATATTTATGTATTTCACAAAATAATCATAAACAGTGTGTGAAAAAAAATATATATATTTATCACGTTAAATTTTGTGAAAATCCCACCTCCGAATATTTAGTAAATAAAGTCATGGCGAAATTTATGTTTCGAAAACATGTCAAAAATAATTCTAACACTTGTAGTGCAAATAGTTCTAAGTGTTAGGTTTTTAGAAAAATTTCGCCAGAGTTTCCTCTGTAACTAGAGGTGGCCACGCTTTCAAGCGTATCATTTTCTTTAACAAATCAACTCAACAATTTTCTTTATTTGATCAGAACAACTTTTATCACAACAACAAATCAACATATGTGTAAATTGCCAAAAATTACATGAACTTGTAGTTTTCCCAAAACTGTGGTGTACATCCCCTTAAATTTAGTAGATCTTCATATAAGGTAATTTGATCTTGTAAAAACCTCGTTTTTAGAGAAAATCCGTCTTTACAACTTCCCGTCATCTTTTACAAAAACCGTTATTTTGTCGGATCTTTTTATTTCACAAGTGTTTACACACTTGTGGTTTATAAAAATCATGCTTGTTAGTATAAAATCCATCTTTTAAAATACATGATTTCTTTGATACGTGGTTCTTTGAAAATACCACTTGCAGATACGTAGATCTGCTAGTTTTAAACACAATTCTTACAAGTAAAACTCTTTTACACAAGTTCATGATTCGCGTGTGGTAGAGTTTCACCTTTTAACCCTTGTATCATTCAAAACAAGCTTATGTTAAGATCCATGATCTTACCAAACCGGGTTAAACGATGATCCGAGCTACCACATCATAGATCGGGCCTAAATAATCATACATTTCGAATACTACATCATTTACACAACTTATGAGCTATTAACCACCATTTTTAGTGTTTTTAGTAAACTTTAAAGCATCAACTTGCATGTTAACGAGTTTTAACCGATACAAATCCTTTTATCCACTTTAGATTAGTTCAAGAAGGTGTTTTAAGCATTATACCTCTAGCTCGAGGCTAGGGAAGAATCTATGCGCAAAAGAGGTGGATAAAAGCAAGAGAAAGAGGTCCTTCGCGTTCCGCTTGCTCCAAGGCTCCTTGTATACGACCCTCGACACTTGTATGGACTTGGAATGTGATGATGGAAATCGAAGGGTGGTGGTGGTGTTGCTTGTGTCTTCGGCCGAGAATGAGCAAGAGAAAGAGAGAGAGTTGTGAAGTGTGTTGAGTTGTGTAATGATCTCATGTGTTTAGACATGATCTTATAGGCAATTATAAGTGTATTAACCAAAGGGTAATGTGTCTTGTAGATATTAGACAAAAATTAGATTATGGTAATCTTGCAAGGACAAGTGTGTCCCCCATGGTTGGGGACGGTTAGGAGGGGGGGTCCTTGGTTCGATTTCAACTAGTAATTAGGTAATTAGTTAGGTTAAACAAGTTAGTTAAGTACTTTAACTTGGTTAGTTATGTTTAGTGCTTTAAAGCGGGTGTTAGGGTAATCAGGGACCCTAACTGGCTCAGAAAAAGACAAGTAATGAAAATAACAATATTTTCATGTTCCGGGTATAGTCCGGTTGTTCGGTTGGATAGTAATCCGTTAAAGTGTTAATCAAAGCTTTAAAGTGTCGTTATTACTCTCTTTAGTGACACAACTTATTTCCGACACTTTGGAAAGTGTCTAGTAATACTTTTCTCATGTTTTGGCACTTTACTAGTTAGCTAGAAGCCGGATTGTTATGTAAAGTGCTGAGTTTTGTGCTTAGAGTACGTTTTAGGCACATCCAGTCATTGTGACTTATTCCTAGAGAAGTAGTTCCACAACCCTTATATCCCTACACTCACCACTTAGTGTAGCAAAATATTTCAGGCTCTTACAGGCCTTAGAGGCAGTGTTTGCCTGATGCTGGCTTTATCAGCATGTTCAATAGGTTATCCGTTATTGTGCTACTGTGCTTTTTGTGCATCATGTTTGTCACTAAGGTTCAGTATGTAAGTATTGTAGTGACGACAAGTAAAGTATGATGCAAGTAAGTACATGTATCAGATATCAAGTAGCAGTTCATCAGCTAGTTCAAACAAGCACAGTAATTAAGCAGTAATTAATTACTAATTAAGTCGTACGGATACCTGGTTTAGTGCGGGTTATCACATTCTCCCCCCGTTAAATAAATTTCGGGGAAGTTCTGCTTGTAGATGCAGGGTTCTTAGGAAAAAGGTGGGGGTATTTCTCTTTCATCCGGTCCTCACGCTCCCAGGTGAACTCAGGACCATGTCTGCCATTCCAACGAACTTTGACGAGTTTGACACTGCTCTGGCGGGTCTTGTTAACTTTCAATCCGTAACCTCGACCGGTTCTTCAACGAAGTGGAGCGTGTCGTCAACATGAATCTCGTCGGTGGGAATGGCAACGGTGACTTGAGTTGGACTTTTCTTTAGATTGGATACATGAAATGTATCGTGAACACCATTCAGTTCAGCAGGTAGGTCCAACTTGTATGCTACTAGTCCTATTCTTTCCAGAATTCTGAAGGGACCAATGTTGCGCGGATTTAACTTCCCACGCTTCCCAAAGCGTGCCACCCCCTTCCAGGGTGATACTTTCAATAACACCATTTCTCCAACTTGGAAATCCACATGTTTCCGGTTTGGATCCGCATAGGCCTTTTGTCTGTGGCGAGCTGCTTCGATGCGTTTAAGAATCTGTGCAATCTTGTCTGTCGTCTCTTGGACGATTTCGGGACCAGCAAGCTGTCTATCACCTGCGTCAGCCCAGCATAAAGGTGATCGACACTTGCGTCCGTAAAGGGCTTCGAATGGCGCGACACCAATACTGGTGTGGTAGCTGTTGTTGTATGAAAATTCGACCAAAGGTAAATGTTTATCCCAGCTACCGCCCAAATCCATAACACACGCTCTCAGCATGTCTTCCAAAGTCTGTATCGTTCGCTCACTCTGGCCGTCAGTTTGCGGATGAAACGCAGTGCTCAGATTCAATTGTGAGCCAAAGGCTTCTTGGAAGGATTGCCATATCCTTGACACAAACCTTCCGTCTCTATCAGAAATGATCGAGAGAGGCACTCCATGGCGCGCGACGATCTCTCTCATGTAAATTTCAGCCAATTTGCTCGTATTATCCTTCTCTCTGATAGGTAAGAAGTGTGCTGACTTTGTTAAACGATCCACTATCACCCAGATAGTGTCATGGCCTCTCGGCGTTCTTGGCAGCTTTGTAATAAAATCCATGGAGATTTGTTCCCATTTCCACTTGGGAATCTCAGGTTGTTGCAGAAGTCCTGAAGGCTTCTGGTATTCCGCTTTAACCTTAGCGCACGTTAAACATTTGCTCACGTAAACAGCAACATCGCCTTTCATCCTAGGCCACCAATAATAATCTTTGAGATCCTGGTACATCTTATCCGCTCCAGGATGGATAGAGTACCGTGATTTGTGAGCTTCATCAAAAATAACTTTCCTTAGATCACCAAACAGAGGAACCCAAATCCTTTTCTCGAAGCATAACGTTCCTTCCTCGTTTGGTACCAAAAGCTTCTCCATCCCACAGAGGTATTCTTCTTCAAGGTTTCCTTCTTTGAGAGCTTCTTTCTGCGCGGTACGAATGCGCAAGGAAAGATCGGTTTGGATAATCATCTCTAAAGCTCTAACCCTTATGGGCTTGATTCTCTCTTTACGACTTAGGGCATCGGCGACTACATTCGCCTTCCCTGGATGATACTTTATCTCGCAGTCGTAGTCGTTCAACAACTCAACCCATCGTCTTTGCCTCATATTCAACTCCTTCTGGTTGAATATGTGCTGTAGGCTCTTATGATCTGTAAAAATTGTACACTTCGTACCATAAAGGTAGTGTCTCCAGATCTTTAAAGCAAAAACCACTGCGCCGAGCTCCAAATCGTGCGTGGTATAGTTCTTTTCGTGCACTTTCAATTGACGCGATGCGTAAGCAATGACCTTTTGGCGTTGCATCAACACACAACCCAATCCTTGACGTGAAGAGTCGCAGTATACCACAAAATCATCTGTACCTTCTGGTAGAGCTAAGATAGGCGCATTGCAGAGCTTATCCTTCAGTATCTGGAAGGCTTCCTCCTGTTTGATTTCCCAATCAAACTTCTTATCCTTCTGCGTGAGGAGCGTCAATGGTTGAGCGATCTTTGAAAAATTCTCAATGAATCTTCGATAATAGCCAGCCAAACCCAAGAATTGCCGAATCTCGGTTGGCGTCTTTGGCGTTTCCCAATCCTTGATCGCCTCGATCTTGGTTGGATCCACGTGAATTCCATCTCCATTTACCACGTGCCCAAGGAATTGCACCTCACGTAGCCAAAATTCGCACTTGGAGAATTTGGCATACAGCTGTTCCTTCTTCAGCAGCTCTAGAATGGCTCTAAGATGCTGCTCGTGTTCAGCCTTCGTCTTTGAATAAATTAAAATGTCGTCGATGAACACAATCACGAACTTGTCCAAGTACGGCTTGCAAACCCTATTCATCAAATCCATAAAGACTGCAGGTGCGTTTGTCAAACCAAACGGCATAACAAGGAACTCGTAGTGTCCATAACGAGTTCTGAAGGCTGTCTTCGGGATGCTCTCTTCTTGTATCCTTAACTGATGGTATCCAGATCGAAGATCGATCTTTGAATAAAAGCTTGAACCTTGCAGTTGGTCAAACAGATCATCAATTCTTGGCAGAGGATACCTATTCTTGATCGTCAGCTTGTTCAATTCCCGGTAGTCGATGCACATTCGAAAACTACCGTCCTTCTTCTTGACAAACAGGACCGGAGCTCCCCAAGGTGAGAAGCTTGGTCGGATAAAACCCTTGTCTAACAACTCTTGAAGTTGTGTTGACAGTTCTTGCATCTCAGACGGAGCAAGTCTATAAGGTGCCTTAGCCACAGGCGCGGCGCCTGGAACTAAGTCAATGTGAAACTCTACCTGCCTCTGAGGTGGCAGTCCCGGCAAGTCTTCTGGGAAGACTTCTGGATACTCCCTCACGACAGGGATGTCTTCGATTCTTGGCTCAGCAGCCTTCTTATCCACAATGTGTGCCAGGAAGGCAACACATCCCTTCTGCAAACACTTTCGTGCTTTCAGGCAGCTGATAATTCTTAGCGGCGTATCACGCTTCTCTCCGTGAACCACAATTGTTTCGCCATCTTCGGTTGGGATACGAATAACTTTTTCGTGACAAACTATCTCAGCCTTGTTGCCTGATAACCAATCCATTCCTACTACCACGTCGAAGCTTCCCAACTGGACTGGTAGCAGATCCAGAGCAAACTCACGTTCTCCTAATTCTATCACACAGCCTCTGATAACTTCATTGGCTTCTACTAACTTCCCATTAGCTAATTCGATCGAGTACGGAACATCTAACTTATTAGCGGCTAACCCAAGCATACTCTTAAATTCTAACGACACGAAGCTTTAATCGGCACCAGTATCAAATAAAACGGATGCATAGCGTTGGTTCACAGGGAACGTACCAGTAACGACATTGGGATCCTGGCGCGCTTCCCTTGCTTCGATTTGGAACACTCTTCCACGGGCTTGGTTTAACTCTGGGCAGTTCTTCTTAAAATGCCCGATATCACCGCAGTGAAAGCACCCAAGTCTTTGCCCGTTTCCACCAGCTTGATCATTCCTCTGGTTACGATTCACAGTGCCCGCTTGGTTAGCATTGTTGCCTCGATTCTCGTTACCTCCATAGTTTCCTTGTGGGCGATTTCCATTCCCACCCCGGTTGTAACTTCTGTTTCCGAATCCTCCCTGGCCTCCCTGACCAGCAGTGGCCCAACAAGTGTCCTTCGAGTGACCACGTTTCCCACATGCTTCGCATACTTTCGGCCCGCAATGACCAGAATGGTGGCGCTGGCAGGTGTTGCATTTGGGCTGGGTGCCCATGTATCCCTTTCCTTTCTTCCCTCTACCAGCTGTAACCTGAGCTGGCGTGTCTGATCCTCCTTTCTTAACCACCACACTGGCGCCCTGCTTGAAGTTCGAGAACTTCCTTTTGTTACCTCCTGATGACTCGACGTGAGTCTCTGCCTTCTTGGTCTTGATCTCGTCAAACTTGTTCAGGCGAATAGCCTCCTCAGTGAGAGCTATGCTCAAATCAATCGCCTCAGTGATGGTCGCAGGCTTGGATGAGGTTACCATGCTTATGATTTGAGGAGCTAGTCCCCAAATGAAACGTTCAGTTCTCTTGAACTCAGGAGTGACCATGTAGGGTACCACATGCGATAAGTCATGGAACCTTTGCTCGTATTCTGCTATCTTTGGACCGTCCATTTTCAAGTGCCAGAACTCGGTCTCCAATCGCTGGATTTCTGCGCGGGAACAGTACTTTTTGCGCATGAGTTCCTTCAGTTCGGTCCAGGTCAGCGCGTAGGCAGCAGCTTCGCCTAGTGTCTGTACTTGCAGATTCCACCAAGAGAGGGCTCCATCCAAGAATAGCCCTGAGATATAGGTGACTTGCTGATCCAGTGCGCACTTGCTCATGCGAAGAACAGATTCGGTTTTCTCAGCCCAACGAACAAAGGCGACAGCACCTCCAGTGCCATCAAAGTTGACTGGTTTGCAGTCTAGAAACTGCTTGTAGGTGCACCCTGCACATACGTTATAACATATGAATGGCATTAGCATCCTTGCTAGAGATATCCAATTAGGTCACGGTATGTCTTAACGACTTAGTATTACCGTGAGGTGGATTGTTATTGCCTTGGTTAATACTTCCGCTCGTTCATGGCTGAGACGCTGCATACTGTGCTATGGCAGCAGCAATGACTTGTTGTAGTTCTGCCTCATTAGTAGGCATGCGTGTCTCACGTCTTGGCGGCATCTTCTAAAAGATGGTTTAAGTTGGTCAGGCCATAGTAAAGCTCCCATGTTATAATACGTAGGTCAGGTCATAATGTAGCGTACGTATATAACGATAATAATAGTAAAAACACATAACATCTCATGTTATCAATACATCACAAATACCAATCACACAACATCCCATGTCATAAAAATACAAGTAAGCAATCAAGCGAATCAAATATGATGAGAATACTGCGATTGCCATATATCGAGACCACATAGTAAGTGTATCAGTACATCCCTGTGTCATACAATCATCAATCAACTAGGGGCTACATCACCCCTGTCCAAAAGCTACATCATGTCAATGTCAAATACGTCAAATACAAGTCAACAAAAGTCAGAATCAAATGTAGTCTCCAAAAATGTTGTGCAGTCCAACAATCGCCGTCTTCTCATCCTCGTCTACCCAAACAGCACTGATGAGCTCTATACAGATGGTGGTGGAGGAGGGGGAAAGTGGGTGTAAAGTAAACGACGTAACTGGAGCCAGTCCTCCTCCATAGCCTACTGGGTACGAATGATAGAAGCAACCTGCTGCTCTAGTGTAAAGAGACGGGCAGCATAATCTGGAGGTAAGGGTCGAAATGGCTGCAGAGGAGAGTGTGTCTGACCATGGCACTGGCATGGCGGCAGCTGAGCTCTCTCAAGCTCCTGGATGCGCTGCGTGTGGGACTCGTGCTGGGCGACAAAAGACATCAAAACGTCCTTGATAGTATACCCCATGTGGAAGGAATGGTAGGGGTCAGTAGGTGGCATAGCAGAGTCCGGTGCCCAAAGGAACGGCTCACTGGTGGGGTCAAAAGGTGCCACATGAAATGGAGCAACAGAGGGTGGAACAGATGACATCTGGGGCATGAAGGGGATAGACATCGGTATGTGCCCAAAAGGATGGGCTGAAGAACCCTCTCCAGTCCTAGCTGGAGGTACAAACTGGGGAACCTGAAAAGAAAAATCAGCATGTCGTGTATCAGGGATCTGAGGGGGAAAAGGTGGAACATCCTCATCAGCAGGTATCCAACCGTGCTGTGCATGCTCATCTGGTGGATCCATGCGTGCCGCGAACAGTGCATGCTCGGGCTCTAGTGGGATGGGATCGGGTGCAACAAAAGGGTGAACAGGTGCAATGTGCTCAACAGGATGGTCAACAGGTATATCAACAACAGGTGGAGGAACGACAGGATCAACAACGACATGATCGCCCTCTAACAAAGGAACATCCACGGGGAGATCATCAACAGGCGGGTCTGCTATAACAGGCTCAATAGGGATGCCAGCATGTACGAGGTCATGCTCAAGTATGGGGTCTAGAGCGGCTGCCTGCTCAGGAGCGACGACAGGCTCGGGATCATCAAAAGCCATCTCGAAGTCAAACTCGGGGTCGATAGGGTCTACTGGGTCAGCTGGATCCTCCATGGGCTGATCCATAGGTATAAACTCGATATCATGATCCGGGTCGTATCCCGGGGGAAAGATAGGATCAGAATCCTCTATGTCATCATGGTCAAACGCAAAGCTGGGAATAGGTGCAACAGAGGATGCCTGGTCAGGATCAGAATCATGCGCAAGGTGAGGTGCGCTCAATGTGTGAGAAGGTGCGGATGCCACAGACTCGAAGGAGTCTGGGACAGGAGAATGTGCAGGCGAATCCTAAGCTGGAACGCCAGCGATCAACAGAAGATCGTCCGCAGGAAGAAGGGCCTCGCCCTGGATCTCATCCTCAAAGGGCTCATCCTCAAACAGGTCAACATCGCCGTCAGCCTCGGCGTCAAGAAGAAAATCATATGCTGGATAAACGGCTAAGGGTATAGGGGCCGGAATCTCCACTAGGGGTAGGTACTCAGCGGGAGGGTCATCTGCAGGCTCATCAGCACCATCGGGTAGTGCGAAGGGCTGGAAATCATCCTCGTCAGTACTGGTATAGTCAGATGTGTACACCTCGTGCTCGGAGGATGTGAGGTCATCAGATACGATAGGTATGGGTCCAGTGGTGTCCGAATCGCCAGTACCGGCGGAATCCATGAGTCTGTAACATAAACACAAATATGCTCAAATAATCAGTCATACAATCAGATAATCACATAATTCTCCTAGTCCCACTAGCCTCCCAGTCTCCTAGACTGCTCTATCAACTACCTCGACCTCTCAGATCGAGCCTCGGTCTCCAATACCGAGCCTCAGCCTCCAAACTGAGCCTACTCTTCCTAGTCCCACTAGCCAATCCTCCTAGTCCCACTAGCCAATTCTCCTAGTCCCACTAGCCAACTAACCTCGATCTCTCAGACCGAGCCTCGGCCTCTCAGACCGAGCCTCAGCCTTTCCAGACTGAGCCTATAAATAGTAAAATGTGCTCAACATTTGTTTGTAAAAAGTTTTGGATCTGGACTTAAGTGGTATGCAGAAAAATGTTTTCGTGAGAGCCCTAGTGATCATAGTCTAGACTCGAGAAGGAATCCTAGTTCGCTATGATCAGAGCTCTGATACCAAGCTGTCACACCCTGGCTTTGCGGAAGCGTGGTCAATTTTGGTGTGACTTCTTAATACCATAGCTTAATCATAACAAAGCTATATGAAATAAAATCATGCAAGATCATCCGTTTGATTAAGTTTTAAAACCAGAGTAACATACCATTGTCTTAAAGACTTACAACACCATAACGTAAAACATTGTCTTGAACAACATAAACATGAAATAAACGCAGTTTAAGAGTTGTGACTTGTCCAGGAAAGAGTCACATTTCCTAAACTGGGATGACCTTGGAACCCTTGTGCAGCGGGAAAACATAACATACCGTGCCAGATCTTTAATTTCCTGAAATACATGTAAGTTGAAAAATCAACAATAATGTTGAGCGAGTTCATGTGTAAGTGAGTATGTAAAACACTTGTAAGTATAAAAGTTCCCTGGTATGTAGCAGTGTAAGGAAAAAGAGATCACCAATGGTTTGCAAGGCCATTAGTATGTGTGAAGTGCAAGTAGGAAGACTTAACCTAGCAGATTTTGCGTCGGGTACAAAGTCACTCAAGGTCCGTTCTGCTGGGCCTCTTAGAGGTCCGTTCTGTTGGGCCTAGAGTTGGGCTCGCTACACCCAGATAGATCTACCGCTTACGTCCCTCGGTGTTTCTGCCTACCCACTCACATGATCTAAGTAGTAAACCTCCTTACGCTAACCATACCGTGTATAAAGTACTTGTAAACAAAGTAACATGTATTTCACCCCCGCAGTTAAGAAAACTGAAAACAGTTAGAGAAAAGGGGGACATGAACTCACAGTGAAGCGTCTCTACCAAGTATCTCCTGCTCACGCAGCTGTGCGACGACCTACAGGTGCTAATTTCTATTAGACGGACGGCCGTGCCTTAGCTTTATAGTTTAAGTCTTTGGGAAATAGTTAGACAACTATTTCGTGTTTACATTCTGTATATACTTGGTAGTTAATCTCCTTCCCAAGGATGGGGGATTCAATACATGTGCGTTCAAATGATATCATTAAGTCTCACTTAATATATACATATTTCCAATTCCAAAATATAAGTATTTTTCTCAAAAATATTATATTTTCATTTCACATAATTTTTCTCCAATAATACGTTGTTAAAATACGCGTTCATAAATATTTCCGTAAGTGCGTAAGTTACGTATTAACAATCGGGTGGTAATATAATTACCGGTGTAACTTATATATTTATGGTGAAAGCGTTCGTATTATTTTGGATTCGTTAACGTTCGTAAATATTATTTTTACTCTAAAAATAATATTTATGTATTTCACAAAATAATCATAAACAGTGTGTGAAAAAAAATATATATATTTATCACGTTAAATTTTGTGAAAATCCCACCTCCGAATATTTAGTAAATAAAGTCATGGCGAAATTTATGTTTCGAAACATGTCAAAAATAATTCTAACACTTGTAGTGCAAATAGTTCTAAGTGTTAGGTTTTTAGAAAAATTTCGCCAGAGTTTCCTCTGTAACTGGAGGTGGCCACGCTTTCAAGCGTATCATTTTCTTTAACAAATCAACTCAACAATTTTCTTTATTTGATCAGAACAACTTTTATCACAACAACAAATCAACATATGTGTAAATTGCCAAAAATTACATGAACTTGTAGTTTTCCCAAAACTGTGGTGTACATCCCCTTAAATTTAGTAGATCTTCATATAAGGTAATTTGATCTTGTAAAAACCTCGTTTTTAGAGAAAATCCGTCTTTACAACTTCCCGTCATCTTTTACAAAAACCGTTATTTTGTCGGATCTTTTTATTTCACAAGTGTTTACACACTTGTGGTTTATAAAAATCATGCTTGTTAGTATAAAATCCATCTTTTAAAATACATGATTTCTTTGATACGTGGTTCTTTGAAAATACCACTTGCAGATACGTAGATCTGCTAGTTTTAAACACAATTCTTACAAGTAAAACTCTTTTACACAAGTTCATGATTCGCGTGTGGTAGAGTTTCACCTTTTTTTTTTTTTTTTTTTTTTTGGGTAAAGGGTTACCCCGGTGATTCTATATATTCACAACCAACAAAAACCAAGTAGTGTAGAGAGCCTACACTAGTTCAATCATGGGACATGCCCCATGAAAGTAAATCAAAGAACCAAAATAAACCACAAACTACTAATTGTCTCACCAGACTACTATCTAGACCAACAAACACAAAGATAAAACAAAAACTACTAGAGTTTCACCTTTTAACCCTTGTATCATTCAAAACAAGCTTATGTTAAGATCCATGATCTTACCAAACCGGGTTAAACGATGATCCGAGCTACCACATCATAGATCGGGCCTAAATAATCATACATTTCGAATACTACATCATTTACACAACTTATGAGCTATTAACCACCATTTTTAGTGTTTTTAGTAAACTTTAAAGCATCAACTTGCATGTTAACGAGTTTTAACCGATACAAATCCTTTTATCCACTTTAGATTAGTTCAAGAAGGTGTTTTAAGCATTATACCTCTAGCTCGAGGCTAGGGAAGAATCTATGCGCAAAAGAGGTGGATAAAAGCAAGAGAAAGAGGTCCTTCGCGTTCCGCTTGCTCCAAGGCTCCTTGTATACGACCCTCGACACTTGTATGGACTTGGAATGTGATGATGGAAATCGAAGGGTGGTGGTGGTGTTGCTTGTGTCTTCGGCCGAGAATGAGCAAGAGAAAGAGAGAGAGTTGTGAAGTGTGTTGAGTTGTGTAATGATCTCATGTGTTTAGACATGATCTTATAGGCAATTATAAGTGTATTAACCAAAGGGTAATGTGTCTTGTAGATATTAGACAAAAATTAGATTATGGTAATCTTGCAAGGACAAGTGTGTCCCCCATGGTTGGGGATGGTTAGGAGGGGGGGGGGGGTCCTTGGTTCGATTTCAACTAGTAATTAGGTAATTAGTTAGGTTAAACAAGTTAGTTAAGTACTTTAACTTGGTTAGTTATGTTTAGTGCTTTAAAGCGGGTGTTAGGGTAATCAGGGACCCTAACTGGCTCAGAAAAAGACAAGTAATGAAAATAACAATATTTTCATGTTCCGGGTATAGTCCGGTTGTTTGGTTGGATAGTAATCCGTTAAAGTGTTAATCAAAGCTTTAAAGTGTCGTTATTACTCTCTTTAGTGACACAGCTTATTTCCGACACTTTGGAAAGTGTCTAGTAATACTTTTCTCATGTTTTGGCACTTTACTAGTTAGCTAGAAGCCGGATTGTTATGTAAAGTGCTGAGTTTTGTGCTTAGAGTACGTTTTAGGCACATCCAGTCATTGTGACTTATTCCTAGAGACGCAGTTCCACAACCCTTATATCCCTACACTCACCACTTAGTGTAGCAAAATATTTCAGGCTCTTACAGGCCTTAGAGGCAGTGTTTGCCTGATGCTGGCTTTATCAGCATGTTCAATAGGTTATCCGTTATTGTGCTACTGTGCTTTTTGTGCATCATGTTTGTCACTAAGGTTCAGTATGTAAGTATTGTAGTGACGACAAGTAAAGTATGATGCAAGTAAGTACATGTATCAGATATCAAGTAGCAGTTCATCAGCTAGTTCAAACAAGCACAGTAATTAAGCAGTAATTAATTACTAATTAAGTCGTACGGATACCTGGTTTAGTGCGGGTTGTCACACTATGTGGGGCTTATGTAGGTAACGACCGAATCTGTGATTGTTAACTTACCCTTTGGTGGTTTGTTAATACGAGAAACGAGGTAGTCGAGTGACGAAGGTTTGAATGTTACTAACGAGACGACCATAAGTAGTTTCACAATTAAAACGAATACGATTTTGGGACAAGTTAAAACGTTTTGAGACGACTTAAACGATTTGATTAAACGATTGGTTTGGGTAGTGATTAGATAATGGGACGGGTGTAGTATGATAGAATCATGGTAGATACGCCGCTGGTACATCTTATATATAAGTGCTTCTATCATATTACATTGCGTGTCATTATTTAGTTCACTTGGGAAACGATTTGAAACGATGTCACACAACGAGGTTTTCGAAATGATATAAACCATACGAGTTTTATTAACGAGTTTTAACGAGATGTTTTACGAATTGGTTTACTAAAACAAAAGTCTTTGAGTTAAGAATCATGGCTACGAGATTTTATAAATTATTGCCATCTTGATTTGAGTTGGTTAATCATGTTGCAATATTATATACTTTTCAAAACAAGGTTTTCGAGGTATTGCAATATATATAAACGAGCCATGACTCCGATACTCTTATAAAACCTATGTGCTCGCCAGCATTTCTTTGCTGACTTTATTTTTACATATGTTTCAGGTGGTATTGCTTGATGTTGCTTGCTAAGAAGCTTGTGTCACATAGGACCTGGACGAGGCCTTAGTGACTTAAAAACAATTATAAACAATGTGTAGTTTGTTTGTTTTGGTATTAAGACAATGTAATTTATTAAATGAATCAATAAAATGAAACTTTTAATTACCATGGTTGTTGAAATGATGATTCTGTTACAACACTCCCCGACGTTTCCGCCACGGTTTGTTGTTTTACGTGGTCGGGGTGTGACAGATTTTAACCCAAATTTGTATCTTTTTGACATCCTTCTTCTCTAGTCTCGAAGTAGGCGACCATAAACTAAGGAAGAGGGGTTGTGAACGAATAATCCAAGGTCCTTCTTTAAGAACATTCATCATACCGTCTTTGTCCGCAAATTTGAAAAAGAAAAACCCGTTTGCATTCATCATAGACTTTTGCAAACCAAACTTCTTCTAGTTGTTTCTCACAAAGTACTCTACAACCGGATAAGCCACCCGATCCCCCAAGAAATACCCATACAATGTATTTGCTAACCTGTCTTGAACTAGTTTAACCGATTCCCGGGGGAGGACCACATCACAACCATCTTGCAATACCGGACTCGCAAGAGTTCTGAAGTTTACCTGCTTGGTCTTGGTTGCCACAACCGAATCAGCATAAGACATAGGCTTCGAAGCACTACCCATATCAGTTCGGACCTGAAAACTAGCCTTATCTTCCCTATTTTCCGAAGCCCTCGTGTTTGGCTGCTCATTCTCCACAGGAACCTGAACCGTAGACTTTAACAATTCATCAATGATGTTGATTTTCCTAGGTTCCGTATGAGACGACTGAACAATACCCCGACGTGGCAGCCATGTATTTCCGTCAACATCAATAACACGGCTAGCTAATGTCTCAAAAGAAAGTGATGGCTTAGCACGATCATCTTGAGGAGATACACCATCAGTTTTACCTTCATCCATGGGTAACCTAATCTGAATACGGACATATTCTGATCTACAAAACCAGCCGACACAAAGAAAAGTGACGAGGAACAAACCTGCCGGAACCCTAACTCAATAATGAGACAGCCACACCCCCGTCGCTAATCAGAAAACAACGAAATCAAAACCCTAATCTCGATAATCTGAAATCAACTGAAGATGAATTGACGAAACCCTAATGCGAAGGAAACAGCCGCACACCCCGTCTACAATCAGAAAAATCAGATCCGAATTCAACTCAATCAGCGCCGAAGAAGATGTATTGCCGAACCCTAACTACAAAATCCTAATCCGATTTCAACTGATTATCTCCTAAGGATCGATTGGACAAACCCTAAGATGATAATCAAGATCAATCGAGAACAGGAGTATCAAGAATCTGCTAGGGTTTCACAAGATCGCCTAAGTCGCCAAAATCGCCCAGAGAGCCATAATCTGCAATACAAACTTGTTGGTTGTAATTACATAACAAATAACATTCATTAATTTTGGCCGAACCGACCAGTATTAGGTTATGGTACCATAGGATCTGACAAATCTTGTTATCAGACTGCACCCATGGTTATGTGTGGGGGTTGTGGGTAATGACTGAATCTGTGATTGTTAATTTACCCTTTGGTGGTTTATTAATGCGAGAAGCGTTAGGCGAGTTGCGAAGGTTTGGATGTTATTAGCGAGGCGACCAAAAGTAGTTTTCACAATTAAAACGAGAATGATTTAAACGACTGAAGCGATTTTAACGAGTTAAACGATTTGGGTAAACGATTGGTTTTTGGTTAGTGTTTAGATAATGGGACGGTGTAATGTGATGAAAACATGGTAGATACGCCGCTAGTACTTCTTATATATAAGTGTTTTCATCATATTACATACCCGTGGCGTTATTTAGTTCACTTGGGTAAACGATTTTGAAACGATGTCACACAATGATGTGTTCTAAATAATATAACCATACGAGTTTTATTAACGAGTTTTTACAAGATGTTTTACAATCTGATTTAATTAAACAAATGTTTTGGGGTTAAGAAACATGGCTACGAGATTTTACAAAATTATAACCAACTTGATTTGAGTTGGTTAATTATGTTGCAATACTATACACTTTTTCAAAACAGGGTTTTTAATTAGGTATTGCAACATGTAAGCTAGCCATGAATCCGACACTCTCATAAACCTATGTGCTCGCCAGCATTTCTTTGCTGACTTTGTTTTTACATATGTTTCAGGTGTTGTTGAATGATGTTGATTGCTAGGATGCATGCTCACATAGGACGGGACGAGGCCTTAGTGACTTAATAACAATGATAGACTATGTTTAACTTGTTTGTTTAAGTTTTCATGACAATGTAAATGGTTAATCTTTAAATAATGCAAAACTTCAAATTTCCGTGTGTTATGAAACAATGATTCCGTGACAATACTCCCCGACGTTTCCGCCGCGATTTGTTATTTTACGCGGTCGAGGTGTGACAGAAAAGTTGGTATCAGAGCTCATGGTTTTAGGGAATTAGGTTATTAGTGAAGCTTTGACCTAGTCTATAACCTTCCTAGGACCCTAACACAAGATTCTTGTGTTTAGATCTTAAAACAATACCGTCACTTATCCTTAGGTGACAACCACAACAAGAACATAAATTTCAAATCTCCTTTGAAAACCAATCATCTGTTCTAGGATGATTTATTATAAGGTTTTGAACCTTCAAAGTTTTCAAAATCCCGTCAAAGTTTGGGTCTTATAATGTGAACACGTGCAATCTGGAAGGGTGGACGCCTGTACTCTGAGTTTTCTATCTAAGGCTAGAGTGTTCGTACAAATCCACATAATCGGACCAGTCACTCTTACCTGGGAACTCTTCGGGTGAGTGTCCACTTATAGGCTAAAGCATGTCTTCGCGATACATTGATATGACCCGCTTACTTTGATTAGTCACCGTCTCATTTGTTTGCCTTAGGTAACAAACAAATGATCGCAATTTTTATGCGTTATCATTCTGTTTTGATTATCCGATAACATTTCACTTGTTTCCTCCTATGTCTTTCATTTCCTCCAGAATGTCTCTTCATCGCAGCGACGCTCAGATGTCCGAACCGGCTACCAAATTTGCCCAGCGAATAGGCGAAGTAATCCTGAAAACTGCTGAATTAGCTGTCGCCATGTCTCGTCTCAATGATGAAGCCACCCAAGAAACATTAAAGGAAGCAGAAGCCGAGCCTTCGAAAAGGTCAAAGAAGCGTAAAGCTTCAAGGGATCCCGTAGCCGTTGCACCAAATCAAAAAGAACCTAGCCAGGTGGCAGCACCACCAGCCAAGAAGCCATACTTGGGAACTACTCCCTTGTGCAATCAATGCAATGGTCATCATCCAGGTCAAACACCATGTTTCAAATGTACCCACTATGGACGATGGGGACATTTGGTCAAAACATGCCGTTTTGCGATCCAAAATAAAACTGTTGCAGATCCTACTGCTGCTCAAGCAGATCCAGCACGAGCTCATTTTCCGCCTGGTACTTGCTACAACTGTGGCGAGATGGGTCATTTCAGGAACAAATGCCCAAAGTTTGTCAATGCAAACCTGACTCACAGATGAGCATTTGGCTAATTAGAAGATGTTGTTGCTTTGAATAATCTGAATCTTATGCTTTTGTTTCTTTTGTTTTTCTTGAACTCTGAAAACAATCGGTTTTGTTTATAAAAAAAATCGTTGTTTGTAATTCTGATGTACAAGTGTAGTTACATGTGTGTATAGCATACCCCTACGATACCTACACCAAAGAACCATATTTGTAATTCTCTCGTTCATGTGATCGCTCATGATTTCCTTGAAAATTCTAAGTGCTCGTTTCATTCTAAGAAACGAAGTACAGAAAATAAGTGACATTTTGAGTAATCACTTTAAATCCTTGGTTAGATAACTAAGGGTATTCTTCGATCTCATACCCATATCATTACATTCTAGTTTTTATAACAACATGCATAGTATATATTTTTCAAAAACGACCTTCATGATTTTAATATATTTCATATAGTTTGAAAACAATTTTAAAACAGTATATTTACTTAGTATATCAAGTGCATGATTTCGAAAAGCATTATTCATGTTTTCAAAAACCTTATACATAATTTCAAAATTCATCCCACATGATTTTTATAAACATATTTACCTAATATATCTACCTTACGATTTCAAAAGTATTATGTAAGATTTCAAAAACATTAAACATATTTCTAAAGAACCCCATGCATATCTAGCACCTCAACTTCATGAGCATTCTACCTCATGTATCGACTTAAACACGTCTAGTGCAAGGTTTCGAAGAGTCGCTCTTCGAATTCCAAAATCCATATAGGATCTTCTTATCTTCACAATTAGATCCTTGTGGAAGTTTATCGCTCAAATCGGAGCCCTTGATTGGATTCCTTGTACGCCTTAATACGTACATTACGATCCAATAAGGACAAAGCCGAATTCCTATTAAAATCTTCCTATCTTCATAGTTAGATTCTTGAAAATGTTTAAAGTGCCAAGTGAAGTCCACGGATTGGATTCCTGGTATGCTTTAAATACCCGTGTCCAAAGATAACAAATTAAAGGTCAAGTTAAACGATTATGTGATTATGTGTTTTCTTTTTTTGTTTTTGTGTGATCCGAATTTTCATTATCCAAATCCTCGTAGAATCTTCCATATCTTCATATGAGGGATTCATAGTAGGATATTCAAAAGGTACTACCTCAAATCCTTAATGGGCTTCGACGTAATAGTTAAGACCCTTTGATTATATAGTACCATTCCATAATTCGAAAGAGACCCTTTGAGTGGTCTAGTTAAAAAGATTGATTCAGAATCTGGTTAAGAATGGCAAGTGATGATATAACTGAAAAGACTCCTTGGTGGTCTATTTAAAGAGATCATTTATTGATTTAATTAAAAAGGACCCTAGGATGGTCTAGTCACACTCATCACAGGTTTGTTCATTTGGTTTTCCCCCACACATTATAAAATGCACTGTGCGGACTATGCAAGGAACTACGTAATTATGGACGCGTACATAATTATGAAATTCAGTGCACAGGAACCCCAGTAAGATTTATCATGTGTAAGAACCTATAGTGGCAACAATAACGAAACGTGAACAATGTAATGGAGGTACGGTGGACGCACCAATGGCGCTTCATATACTTGTATATAAGTGTCCCTCTTACATTGCAAGCATAATGTTATTTAAAGTTACCAGAAGTTCAGAACCCTAACCAGTGTGACATCTGTGCCTCCACGGCCATCAAACAAATACCAAACCTGTGACACCTGTGCCTCCGTGACCATCAAACAAATACCAAATCAATGAGATATTGTGTTTCATACTTGGGATTTGTAAAAATATGTGCATCGTTTGCACATATCAATTCTTGTTCGATTTCGGGCTTTAAATCGCTTTCTGGAAGGTTATACGTGATCTGATGCGTAAATATAACCAGTTTAATGCAACAAACACTCCGGAACAGTGACATAGGCTTAACATACCTTAAATAACCTTTATTTTTTTGGGTAAAGGGTTACCCCGGTGATTCTATATATTCACAACCAAATAAACAAGTAGTGTAGAGAGTCTACACTAGTTCAATCATGAGACATGCCCCATGAAAGTAAACCAGAAAAAACCAAACCGACACAAAAACAATCAAGTAATGAAAAACACCTAGACAAGAATTCTAGACGGACCAATAACACATCTAATCATCCCCCATCATCATCCTTTTCTTTCGTATGGATCTCCCATTCTTCAAGAAATTTGCGCACCCTAACGGTATCCTTCAGCTTTGCTCCCATCAACTTGTATCGCACTGTTTTCATGATTACTTCACTAACCTTCTCAGGAGGTCTTAACTGATTTTTAAATAACCTGGCATTCCTCTCTTGCCAAATATTGTACGCAGCAGCGGCTACTAGTAGTTTAGCAACATAAGAATCGACCCTCCTTTGATGAGCACGAGCACAAAGCCAGCTAACAATCTCCATCCATTTCGGCGAAACAGTATTCATCCCCACCCTATTTCTAACTATAAGCCACACTTGAGATGAATATTTGCATTCAAAAAACAGGTGCTGGTGAGAATCAAAGTTCTCATAACACAATAAACAGCACATCATGTTCATGTTTTTTCTCTGAGAGAAATCCCATTTCAGAATTTTATCTTGCGTGAGGAGTTTACCTTTCATAATCAGCCACATCATGAAAGCGTGTCTCGGAATGCACTGGCCGAACCACACAACTTTACACCAATCGACTTCCGGCTCTCTATGCCGAAGTGAGTGCCATACCCCCGAAGACGAGAACTCATTAACATCACCACCATCTTTCCATAATAATCTGTCAACTTTAAAGGGATCCAATTGAACTTGATCAATCTGAATAAGAACAGGAAAGAGATCCCTCCAAGCCGTAGGCCACAACCAAGCACCATTAGAGTAAACATCGGCCACGGAGTCATCCAACTTAAAATCTGCATCCGTGATAGTTCTGGCCGACATAAAGTCGCCAAGAGGCCCCAAATCACTCCAATTATCGAACCACGCTGAAGTATTAATACCATTCCCAAACTCCGACCAAATATGCTTCCTAATCAAAGGCCGCAATTGTGTGAGTTTTCTCCAAGACCAACAGCTATTCGAAGGCGTTTTACTGACCCAAAAGCTCTTATCTTTTAACCGATACGAATAAACCCATTCAACCCATAGAGAGTCACGCTTGGAGACAATACTCCAAATATGAGACGACATCAAAGCTTTGTTCATATCTCCAATTCGTCTAATACCCAACCCCCCTTCGTATTTAGGCGTACAAACCAACTTCCAAGAGACTTTAGATTTACCTTTGCTGAAAGAAGAGTCCTGAGACCATAAGAAATTTCTCATTTTAGCTTCTAACTCCTGAATAATCCGAGCTGGCAAGATAAAAACCGAGGACCAATAAATATGCATAGAAGAAAGCACTGAAATAATAAGTTGAAGCCTTCCCGCAAATGATAAAAGTTTGTTCCTCCAATGCATAATACGTTTTTCTAATTTTTCCACAAGCACACGACAATCATTGTATCCAAGCCTAGCCGAAATCAGGGGTACCCCCAAGTACTTCACAGGTAACTTTCCTTCCGTAAAAGGCATAATATCCAGAATAGCTTGTTTTACATTATCCTTAACATTACAAAAGAAAATCGTACTTTTCTGGTTACTAGGAACTAACCCCGACATCTTAGTGAACTTCGCGAGAGAAGACATAATACAATTAGCCGAGTTCACTTCCCCCCTAGCGAAAAGAAATAAGTCATCCGCAAAACAAAGATTTATAATCTGCTGCCTTTCACATCTGTTATGGAATTTAAACGAAGAGTCAATTCGAACAGAATGATGAAGAATACCAGTTAAGACCTCCATAACGAGAGTAAATAAATAAGGGGACACTGGATCTCCTTGCCTCAGCCCACGCTTACCCTTGAAAAAACCATGCACCGTGCCATTAACACAGACCGAGAATGAGGTAGTCGACACACAAGTCATAATCCACCCCACCATCTTACTATTAAAACCAAAACCAATCAGAACACTTTTAAGAAACCTCCAATCGACAGTATCATAAGCTTTCTGAATATCTACTTTAAAAGCACATCTTGGAGGACCCACGTCTCTGTGATAGTTATGCATTAACTCTTGGGTTAAAAGAATATTATCCGAAATTTTTCGTCCAGGAACAAAAGCAGATTGGTTTATGCTGACGATATCATTTAGAGCCCCTTTAATTCTTTCTGAAATGATCTTACTGATGCATTTGTAGAAGACATTACAACAAGCAATTGGACGAAAATCAGTAACAAGCATAGGAGTCGAAACCTTAGGAATGAGGACAATAAGAGTATGGTTCATTTCTCGAAGCATGTTACCAGTTTCGAAAAAGTCTTTAATGGCATTAGAGACATCTGTGCCAACTAAAGACCAAGCACTTTTGAAAAACGCCGCCGTATAACCATCCGGCCCAGGAGCTTTGTCATTACCAATAGAAAACATAGCTTTTCTGACCTCCTCCGTTGTTACTTGTCGAACCATATTAGTAGCAACATTATGAGATAACCTTTTCGGAAATAAATCTGGAGCCGGCTCAAGCGATATATCACCTTGAGAACCAAAAAACTTCTCATAGTGCTGAACAAACGCTTTATACACCATATCGCCTTCATAAAGAGTCCCTCCTGAATCGTTTATAACCTCAATTCTGGTAAAATGATTTCTAGCTTTCGAAGGGGAATGAAAAAAAGCAGTATTCATGTCACCCGCCGCTAACCAATCCACCTTTGATTTTTGTTTCAAGAAACGCTCCTCATCCAACAAAGCCTCCTGTAAATCACAGCTAGTAGCAGCCTCTTCGGCCCGGATATCAACATTTAACGGGTCCTGATCAATATTTTGTTGAATCGCATCCAGCTTCATTCTAAGATTCTCAACTTTCTTATGAAGATTTCCTTGCTTGAATAACAAAGATCTAAGCGGGTTTTTCAGCAATCGAAGCTTTTTGACAACTCTAAATTGATGCACCCCATCAATATATGAAACCCAATGCTTTTTGACAATTTCTAAGAATTCTGGTTTAAAAACCAAGAAATTAGCGAATTTAAAAGATCTCGGCTTCATTTTCAAAGCTTCCGGAATGGATAAAATACATGGACAATGATCTGAAAGACGATATGGCTTGAATATTGCAACCGAGTTCGGGTATTCAGCCACAAAAGGAGTGTTCCCCATCACACGATCAATTTTCTTTAATAACCCCACCCCTTGTTTCGGCTTTTGGTTCCATGTAAAATGGATACCCGTCCGATTTATGTCAACCACTTCAATGTCATCAACACATGCTTGGAACTCCCTCATGCCAATAGATATAGAAGACGTTCCCATAGGTTTATCCTCTATGTTTAGAGCTGAATTAAAGTCTCCCATAATAACCCAAGGTTTATTAGCAACAAGGTTTTTATGTATAGAAAGTTGATGCCACAATTCCCTACGAGTCGCATAATAATTGGCAGCATAGACAATAGAACAAAAAACCATCCTTTTATCCAATTTAAACATAAGTTGGAGGTGCATCACCTGAGACGATTGCGCTAATATCATCACATCAAATATTGCAGGGTTCCATCCAATAATAATTCTTGTGCCTTTTTCACAACATCCTCCATTTGAAGTCCAATCCCACGAGCGAAAAACCGAATTACACACTTTACCCAGATTATTCACATTCACATGCGACTCTAAAATAGCACACAAACTTAAGTTATAATCCTTCACTGCCTGTCGAACCTCCATTTGTTTAAGCGGGCGGTTCAACCCCCTTATGTTCCATACTGCAAGACTAACCATCAGCAACTACCTGAGAAGGAGTGCTTGCCCCTTGTTTGCTCTTAATATTTAGAGACCCTTGCTGCATAAAAATATCCGTTTCATTATATACCTCGTCAACGTCATCATCCGTATCCTCCTGACCCATATCCGACCCTTTCTTGCTTGTACCTTCCTCTGTATCGACTTGGTTCAATACTTCAAAAGGATTGTTCACTTTAACAGGCATAGATGTTGAATCGTTAGTAACCTTCGATTGAGTCTTTGATCCCACCGGGCGATATTCAAATTTACTTCTTTGTTTGTTCACCGGTATACCAACCTTCCTAGCAACTTTCTTACCATGAACTTCCGTATAACCCTCCTGATCCACATTCGGTATCTTTTTCACTTGTTTATTTCTCAAAATATTGCGGTTGTGATCCTCATATCTAACATTTTTCATTGGCTTCTTTGGACACATGTCGTTAGAATGACCAAATACACAACATGTAGCACAACGATGCGGGCTCCATTCATATTCCACATACATAGTTTCTTTGATAAAACCTTAAATAACCTTTACATAACTTAGAAATAAGTTTTGGATGGTTTGGTATGCCGAAATCAAGTTTTTTTTTTGGGTAAAGGGTTACCCCGGTTAAATTTCATTCAACACCAAAAAAAAAAACAAGTGAGGAATAGAGTACACCTCAGTTCTCTAGAATGACATGCCAAACTAGAGTTCACACAAAAAAACAACAAGCAAAATCTCTAATGCAAACAAAGCAAACAAGTCAAAGCGACAAACAAGCACCAAAAAACGGCTCCAACCAAACGAGCTCAGAAATCAGCCACACTCGTCTTGGTCCATCAGCAAATCTCGAGGGAGACTCCAGTCGCTCAGAACTTGACTCACGTTACTCGTTATTCGAAACTTCATAGTATGTAATTTCATTCTAACGGTCATCAGGGTCACCTCAATAACTTGAGGCGCACTCCTCTTCTTTGGAGAGAACAACCTATTATTTCGTTCTTGCCAAATAAAGTAAGCCGACGCCGCCACGACCAATTTGCCAATGATGTGGGATGCTCGTTTTGACTCCGCATGTTGCAGCAAATAGCTCATAATCCTGTCCCACGTCTTCTCTATTGTTAGCATACCTGCCTTCTCGCGAACCCCATACCAGACTTTAGATGCAAACTCACACTCAAAAAATAAGTGATCATGAGAATCCGGTCCCGATGTACATAAAGAACAACACAAAAGGTTGTAGTTAGCATTACCCGACGCTCCCCATTTGCACATAATATCCTGAGTTTTTAGTTTCTTGCAAACTATAAGCCACATGAGAAAAGAATGCCGAGGAATAGCCTGAGGAAACCAAACTATACGATCCCAATCAACCTTCTCTTGAACCTGACGAATATCGTTCCACACTCCATAAGTGCTATACTCCATATCTTTACCGTCTCTAGAGCGCCAAATAGTCTTGTCTTGCACATGAGGGTCTAACATGACATTAGATAAGTCATGTAAACCCGGAAATCTAGTCACCCATGAGTTCGGCCATACCCACCTTCCGTTTTGAAACATATCCGCAACCTTGAACTTCATATCAAACCCCGCATTAGATATCATTCTCGGAGTAATAAAGAGATTCAAAGGGCACAAAGTATCCCATGTATCAAACCATACTCGTGTGTTAGCTCTATTGCCCAACTTAATCCAAATGTGTCGACGTATGAGCGTTCTCAGCTGAAGTATCTTCCGCCAACCCCAGGTAATGTTATTTCGAGCAGGCACATCCCAAAACTTCTATCCCGGATGCGATACGAGTGAACCCATTTAACCCATAATGATTCCCTATGAGTCAAGAGACTCCAGATGTGAGCAACCATAAGAGCATTATTCATGTCAGAAATTCTCCGGATACCCAAACCACCTTCTTCCTTAGGCAAACACACACGACTCCATTTAACTTTCGCCTTACCCTTTATATTATTCCCTTGAGCCCAAAGAAATCTTCACATCCTATCTTCAAGATCATGGACAATTCTTTTAGGTAATATAAACACAGAAGACCAATAAACATGCATAGACGCTAATACTGATCTAACAAGTTGAAGAGGGCCAGCAAACGACAAGCTTTTTGCTTTCCAATCCGTGATTCGAGATTCCAAGTTTTCAACAAGCTTTTTGCAATCTGAATAAGTCAATCTAGACGAGATAAGCGGAACACCAAGATACCTAACCGGAAGAACGCCTTCATCAAATTGCATGATACTACGGATTTGGTCTTTCACATAATTCGGAACACCTCCAAAAAAAGCAGTGCTCTTCGTCATGCTAGGGACCAAGCCCGACATATTCTTGAACAGATTCAACGACTCTAGGATAACAGCAGCTGAATTAGGGTCACCACAAGCTAACAAGAATAAATCATCTGCAAAACATAAGTTAATAATTCTTTGATCTTCACACTTATGATGAAATCTAAAATCAGCATTAATCTCCACTTGCTTTTGAAGAATCAACGTAAGGACCTCCATTACCAACGTAAAAAGATAAGGAGACATTGGATCCCCCTGGCGTAAACCCCGCTTCCCTTTAAAATACCCATGAAGATTCCCGTTTATAGCTAGAGAGAACGTAGTAGAAGTTATACACGCCATAACCCATTTGATCATCTTTTGGTGAAACCCAAAGCCATGTAAAATATTATCCAAGAAACCCCAATCAACAGTATCATACGCCTTCTGGATATCAACTTTAAACGAACATCTCGGCGGACCATGATTATGATGATAGTTGTGCATTAATTCCTGGGTTAGGAGGATATTATCTGAGATCTTCCTACCCGGGATAAATGCTGACTGATTAATATTAACAACATCTCCTAAGCCTTCTTTAATACGAGTAGTAATAATCTTACTTATACACTTATAAAGAGTATTACAGCAAGATATAGGCCTATAGTCCGTTACAGAATCTGGAGTCTTAACCTTCGGAATAAGAGAGATTACTGTGTGATTCAGCTGATTAAGGAGCTTTCTGTTGTCAAAAAAAATCTTTTATCGCTAAACATACATCCTTTCCAACAACATCCCACGCCTTTTTAAAGAAAACAGAGGTATATCCATCCGGGCCTGGCGCCTTATTCCCAGCAATAGAAAACATAGCATCTTTAATTTCATCATCAGTCACTATTCGAACCATATTATTTGCTTTTGCCAACGATAACTTGTTTCGGAAGAGATCCATATTCGGCCTAGAAGTAACCTGGCCGACACTCCCAAAAAACATAGCATAATGATCAACCAAAGCTCTGGCCACTGCCCCCCTTCATGTAAGATACCACCTGTATCACGAATCGATAAAATTCGGCTTCGGTGGTTTTTAGCTTTCACAACGTTATGGAAGTATTTCGTATTCGAGTTCCCAAGAGTTAACCAATCAACTTTCGAATTTTGTTGTAAGAAAACGGCTTCATCATGGATTGCATCCTTATAGTTTTGAAGAAGAATACTATGTTTCGCTAGCACATCCGCATTGGCTGGATCCTGGTCCATAACACCCTGCCAGTTATCTAACTCCTTTCTCGCCATTTTTACATTCTCATGCAAATTGCCTTGTTGAAAGAAAAGTTTTCGTAACGGGGTTTTAAGTAATTTAAGCTTCATCACTACTTGATACATTCTAAACCCTGTAATCTCTTTATTCCAGATCTGACTTACTTCTTCCAGAAACCCAAGCTTCTCGGCTATCAAATTAACAAATTTAAATGGTCTTGGTTTGTCTTTTGCAACACTCGGCAGCTTCAATATGCATGGGGCATGATCCGAGACCCGAAACGGATGAAAGTAAGCTCCAGCATTAGGAAAATTAGTATTACAATTAATATTGCACATGATTCGGTCCAATTTTTTAAGAATAGTACTACCTCTTTGCTGATTATTCATCCATGTGAAGTGTAGGCCTGTGCTATTAACATCAAAAACTTCAATAGTATTAACACAGTCCCGAAACTCCCGCGATCCGATGCTATAATTAGATGAGCCGGTACTCAAGTCATCATGAAATAAGGAGGCGTTGAAGTCCCCCATAATTACCCACGGCTTATCTCTCATGAAAGAGCTATGGCCACACAAATTGCTTCACAAGTCCCTTCTATTTCTATAATGATTATCTGCATAAACAAACAACCAAAATAATGACTTTCTATCGAGTTTAAACATCACTTGAGTGTGAATCACTTGATCAGTTTGCGAGAGAACCATAACATCGACCACATTAGGATCCCACCCAAGCATAATCCGAGTACCTTTCAAACAGCAACTAGCATTTGTTGTCCAAAACCACGAACTGAAAACTTTCTGACACACCTTAGATACATTTGACACGTCAATGTGAGTCTCCATAATAGCACACACCTGAACATGATTATCCACCACCACCTGACGAACCTCCTTCTGTTTGAGGGAGCGGTTCAACCCCCTGATATTCCAAGAAGCCACACTACCCATTGGCACCCACTAAACCGGGTGTGCTTGCACCCTCAGAATTGGAATCAATCTTGTTCTCCATGTACTTCGGAATATCAGCTAATAGATTATCAACATCAGTGTCATTGGCCATAACCTCATCCGTATTATGTCTCTTCCCTTTTGATTTCAATACAGCATCTGAATCAGGTTCCCCCCCAGTTTCCTCATCCATATTACTAGTATCAGCGCTTAGAACGTCAAAAGGATTGGATGTTTGGACTCGGTTCAGGTTCGGATCTGCATTACCAGGTTTAGACTTGGGCTTCACCACCGGCCGGTAAGTAAATTTTGGCTTCTGGTTTTTTACATTCACACCTTGAATATTATTTCTTTTAGTTTTCGAGACAGGCTCCTGAAAGTCTACATTGTGTTTCCTATTAACGTCATTCCCAACCTGAGTAGGTTTCTTCGGACATGAGTTGTCATTATGGCCAAATACACAGCATGAAGAGCATCTCATTGGTTCCCAGTCATAATCAACTTTTACCTCCACTTTTGCATGGCTATTCTCATCCAAGGTTGGAATGGCAACCGTAATACTTTTCTTCAGTTCCTTATCCGCATGTATTTCAACCAACGCCCTAGCAAAACTGCTCCTACCCCATGATTCAGCACACATAGTTGCAGTGAAAGAATCCAGCATCTTCGGATTACCTATCTTCGAGGCCAATAAACTGAGTCCGTCCTTTGTAAAGGCAGTTAGCGGTACATCATGCATTTTAATCCAGACCGGTACCGTTTTAATATCCTGTTTTTCCACCATCACATTTGGAGACCATTCATTTAAAATAATCGGAACATTTCTGATAGTCCATGGCCCATCTTCCATTAGTTTATCCATCCCCTCTTTCGTTTTAAATTTAAAGAAAAAGAATCCCTTTGCGTTCATCATAAGTCTAGAGAGGCCATACTTCACCCAGTTATTTTTAACAAAATAGTCCACAACCGGAAAAGCTAGACGTTTCCCCAAAAAATAACCGTATAACGTATTTTCGTATCTATCATGCACCTGTTTAACTGATGAGAGAGGAATTACGACCTCAGCTCCATCAACAGTTTCATTCGATTCCATTGCCCTGAAATTAACTTTGACTGGCTCCTTCATAGACTTAACAGCATTTGCAAACGACATTGGTTTCTCAGTATTGTTCTTTTTTACTTCAGTTCCAGACGAGGTTCCAACATCAGCATCCACGTGCATCTTCTCCATGTTCTGGGAGTCAAAAAATGACATATGCTCATAACCATCCTCTAGCCGAATCTCTGTAGGTTTCTGTGCAGCCAAGTTAGTGAACATAGTAGGTTTAGCCAACAGATTATCTACCGGCTTCGATATTTTTGTCAAACCATCCAGGATCGATGCATCAGAAGTTGAATACATCCCCCTTCTTGGAAGCTTTAGGTTGCCATCAATGTTCGTAACCCTTAGGCCTATTCCACGCTTTGATGATAAATCCCCAGACTCATACCCCAAACCATCACTATTGTTCCCCATGCAGTCAATCACACGTAAAGCCCAGCAACAGACTCTCTCCAAGAAAACGAAAACTCACAGAAACCAGAAAACGAAGCACCGAACCCTAATCTAGCACTATACCGAATGCAACTACACTAACCAAAATAGGGATTCAGATTAATCAAGAAACGATAACCCTAATCACTATTTCAATAATGTCGAAACACTAGGAATAGGTAGGCGATGAAACTGAAAAGAAAAACCCTAGATTAAAACAATCACTATTGCTAACAAGTTCGAATCAGATGTGTTGATTGAATCAACAATCCAATAAATCAGACTGTTATACAACGTTCATGAAAAAATCGAGGGTTGCAAGAGAAGACAAAAATCGCCCATGCTAGAGAGAGAATTTGGCTTGGTCACTCCATTAATTGTTAGTCTGCTCGTGTTCTCAAGAGAAGACAAAAATCGCCCATGCTAGAGAGAGAATTTTAGGACACAGGAGAATTTGGCTTGGTCACTCCATCAAGTTTATTCGCTTACGGGGACTAAATTTGACAAAGTGCAAAAGTATACCGATTTGTACTGTAACGAACAATCCAGAACTTGATCATAAGTTAAATATGCCCTAAATATCCTTTACATAGCTTAGAAATAGGCTTTGAGGTGTTTTTTGCGCAAAAATAAACTTTATGTTCATTCAGGGACTAAAAGCATCAAAAAGTGCATAAGTTTGCATTTTCGCGCATATCTTACGTTCTGAATACATCCGGACATCCAAAAATTTATGTAAGCATTAAAATATTTTATTTTAGTGTTTGGCATGATAAAATTCCATTTGTCGCGTAATTTGGATCGTTTTTGCGTCCGTTACGACTTCCGTCATAATTAACCGAACAACGCAACCGTACGACCAAACAAACCGACATCCGAGATGTTTTTGAGCATATTTTAAGTTCCCTATACTTTAACTTCATTTTAGAGCTTTTGAAATGGGGTTAACGGGGCTTAAAAGTGTCAAAAACGCATCAAAAACCAAGTTTGGGGCTTCAGGGACTAAAACTGCCATTTTTGAAACTTGCTGGCCTGCACAAGGCTTACGGACCGTAAGCACAAAGCCATACGGTCCGTAAGGACTCCCCAGCTCAGCAAAAATGTATTCCAGCTTGTTCCAGATGTTTCCCTCTTGTGCAAATGGTTTCTTTCATCTTGTGGGCTGGTTTTGGACTCCCCTAGTTTACCAAATCAGTGTGCCCACATGGATGGTTGAGATTAAAGCTCGAGAATCGAGGAACGATCTTAACGGTTGTCCAAAAACTATAAATACCCCCAAGCTTCATTGTTGCAACTCACACAAATCTGATCTAATGTGCTCTAAGTTGCAGCCTTTGCTTTATACCTGAGCTATTTGGATCAAGATTTGCTTGCTTGGACCCTTTGTAAGTATTCTTTCGTTCTTTTATGCGTTTTTATCGTGAAAGTTAAACAAATGGTCAACACGAAGTTCGTTTGAACTTCGCAACGTGAGCGTAATCACGATGGTTATAGTCCCTAGTTACTATACCTACTGATTACCACGTTGTTTAGGTGTAGTGACGAGTCGTAGTTTCGGCCAAAATGCGTATTCTTGCGTATTTTGTAACCAAACTACTTTTAGGTATCAAAACCGTTTGTTTTGATTTCAAACTTGTTTTCAAACCTTGTTAAACATGTTTTAACATGTTTAGCTCGTCACTTTAGGTTTAGTGCTTATGTAGGGTCGTAAGGTAAGCGGTCTAAACAACCGCTTAGACTTTCGAACCCGACCCATTTGGTCGATCATTAGGATCCGACCAAACACTTTAGGTGACCATAGTTGTATAGGGAATAACCTTCCGAGGTTATACCTTATGGTCAAGTCGTTTAGTTAGTTGTATGATAGGTAGTTTATATGCCTTAGGAAAATTACCAAAATGCCCTTTTTACGCCAAAATTCATTTTAAGCATATGTAACCTAAATTTTGACACACTAGTAGGTGTAAAAATAAAAAACCCTAATTCTCTCTCTAGCATGGCGATTTCCTTTCATTTTGCAACCTTCGATTTTGCTTTTTGATCTTTGTATAACAGTCTGATTATTGGATTATTGATTTATCAATACATCTAATTCGAACTTGTTAGCAAAGGGATAGAGTTTAATCTAGGGTTTCTGTTTTTGTTTGCTTCCAATCGCCGCCCTAGTTCTTGTGTCGATCTGATTGTATAGAGGTGTGGGTTTGCTAGATTTTGACTTACTAATTCCGCTATATGATTTCGAAAGATACATTTTTTTTTGGGTAAAGGGTTACCCCGGTGATTCTATATATCAACAAAACCAATACAAAACAAGCAGTATGGAGAGTCCATACTAGTTCAAACATGGGGCATACCCCATGAAAGTAAACCAAATAAACACACGACACCCAAATAAAACAACTAGACTACTGATCTAGACAGGATCCAACAAAAGCACTATAAAAAATCAGCCGCCATCAAACAATCGAGTATCGCAGATCTCCCATCACCTTCATAGTGTCCTTAAACTTCACTCCCATAAGTTTATAGCGATCCGTATGAAGAATTGTATCACATAAAACATCTGGAGGTCTTGTCTGGTTCTTGAAAAGTCTTGCATTTCTCTCTTGCCAGATAAAATAAGTAGTAGCTGCAAGGACCAACCTACTAACATAGTTGGAAGCCGATTTAGACCGAGACCTAGCCAGCATCCAGTCGACAATAGAGCTCCAATCAGAACCAACATTAGACATACCACCTTTGCTGCGAACCGAATTCCAAACTAGCTTCGAATAATTACAATCAAAGAAAAGATGAGCATGAGAGTCCGGTCTAATTTCGAAAGATACATGGGTTAGGGTTAGCTAGTTTAGGGTTTCTTATTTTTGTTTGTTCGTTGTTTTGTTTCTGGATTTCACTGGTTTGTTCGTGCATGGTAGTCTGAAACTTGGTGTTTATAGAGAGTTGTCTTTCTTAGTATAGATGATCGTAATAAATCCGGGAATTTTCAGCATGATGGCCGTCAAAACCCTGCTTTGTCTTTTAAGAGTCTTGCGGACAGGGTTGTTGATATTGATGGCAAAACATTTGTGCCACGTAGAGGAACGGTAGTGAACGAGAAGGCGGAGGGTAACCGTATTAATGTGATAGATGAGTTGCTGAAAGTAACAGTTCCAGTCAATCTAGAAGATGTGCAATCGGCGACTATGGCATCTGAGAATATTCATGCAGGAGGAGGTGTGACGGAAGATAATCAGGTTAATGTGGGGATTCAGAAACCCTTGTCCTATGCTGAATCAGTCTTGAATAATAACTCTAAAAAGGTAAACTTTTGGAACCTTGCTAGTGTTGAGAAACAAGATGGGTGTGATGTGGTTCTTCCCCGGGATTCGGTTAGGGCTGTTCAGGATAAGCTTGCCAATACTTTATATGGATATTTTTTGGGTTGTCGTGTGGCCTACCCGGTAGTAGAGTATTTCGTTCGAAACAATTGGAAGAAATTCGGCTTGCAGAAATCCATGATGAATGCTAATGGATTTTTCTTTTTCAAATTCGCGGATCAATCTGGCATGATGAATGCTCTTAAAGCTGGCCCGTGGATTATTCGGTCACAACCATTATTTTTAAATATCTGGTCGGCATCTACTAAGCTTGAGAAAAAGGAAGTAAAACACTTACAACTCTGGGTAAAGATCCATGATGTCCCAATTGCTACTTACACGGAAGATGGGTTAAGTCTTATAGCGACTGCGATTGGAGAACCGAAAATGCTGGATTCGTTTACTACAACTATGTGTATGGATGCTTGGGGGAGGAGTAGTTATGCTCGTGCTCTTATTGAGATCTCTGCCGAAAATGATTTTAAAGAGGAGTTAGTCATTGCTGTCCTAGATCTTGATGGAGATGGTTTCGTTAAAGAAAAGTTGTATGTCGAGTATGAGTGGAGTCCGCATAGATGTAGTCAATGTCATGTGTTTGGTCATTCTGATGAAGGGTGTCCGAAACAAGTAAGGAATAATCTGAAGCAGGGAAGTATGGGAAATAATGGGAAGAAACAAAAGGAGGTAGCTAAAAATCGTGGACAGGGAAAGAATATGGTTGATGATGATGGGTTTACGATAGTTGATGATAAAAAGACTGCAAAAAGAGCTGGGTTTCCAGTCAATAAACAGAAACCAAAGTTTGAGTACAGGCCAATAGGCAATAAGACGGATGGAGATATCAAGAAAGTTGTTAAACCGACTACTCTGGTGTCTAGCAATCCTTTTGATGTCTTAAGAGATGATGTTGGGGAATCTAGTAAGTCTAAACGGGAGATGGAAGGTGGGACCGAGAATTCTGATGATGAGGAGGTGGTGGAAGTATATAATGAAACGAACGAATTTCTTAAAGTAGACTCAGGTCATGATGTTCATAAAAATGGGGCAAGCACTCCTTCTCCCAAGGTGTTTAAATGATTAGTTTGGCTGTTTGGAATTTACGGGGTTTGAACCGGCCTCTAAAACAAAATGAGGTTCGTCAGGTTGTTAAAAATAATAAGCTCAGTTTGTGTGCAATCCTAGAGTCTCATGTGGATATGGATAATCTTCGTAAAGTTTGTAACGCTGTGTTCAGGAGATGGGATTGGACCTCTAATGGGGGTTGTTGTAATAAAGGCGCTCGTATTATCTTGGGATGGAATCCGGTGGAAGTGGATGTTATGGTTATTGCTCAGACGGCTCAAATTTTACATGTCCAGGTTATTTGTAAAGCTAATAAGAGTATGTTCTTTTGTTCTTTGGTATATGCTGCGAATTATTATGTTGATCGTAGGGATTTATGGCAGAATCTACGTATGCATAAGGGCCTAGCTCATGATAAACCTTGGGTTATTATGGGAGATTTCAACTCTGCTCTTAATCTTGAAGATCGATCGATTGGTAGTTCATCTTTTTCTCCTAGGTGAATTTAAGGATTGTGTGGAGGATATTGAGGTTTTTGATATTAATCGGACGGGTTTTCACTACACTTGGAGCCAAAAACCCAAAAGGGTGTCGGGTTATTAAAGAAGATTGATAGAGTTATGGGTAATGCTCCTTTTGTTAGTCCGTTTCCTCAGTCGGTTGCTGTGTTTAGACCTTATGGAGTTTCGGATCATTGTCCGTGTGTTTTGAAATTGTTTTCGGCTGAGAAATCTAAACCGAGGCCTTTCAAGTTTGCTAATTTCTTAGTGCATAATCCAGGGTTTTTGGATATTGTTAGTTCAAAGTGGGAGGTTAATGTTAGCGGGGTTCACCAGTTCCGTGTTGTTAAGAAACTTACTCTAATGAAATCTTCTCTTCGTGCTCTCTTATTTCAGCAAGGGAACTTACATGATAAGGTGTGACAACACGAGTTTTCAAGGTCTCTATTCGATTTAACTTATTACTTATTTGCAAGTGTGTTTTTATAATTACTAGATGTGCAATACATGTGTTGATTTTAGTTTGTAGTGTACATGTTATGTGTATAGAGGAAATACATATTGTATTGGTTATTTGATTGTATAATTGAAAAACAGGATAGTGGAGCTCTAGCCTAAAACCCCACCCACGAAAACACCTTATGTCCGAAAACACTTTAGTGTTTTCGTCCACTCCTAACAGCCGAAAACAACAACTGGGCTTCGGCCCAGCAGTGAATGATATATAGACTTTGTTTAACCTATGCGCATGTATTCGATAACTGACAAACCCTAAATCACTTCTCACCTCCTCTCGTTACCCTTTGAAACCCGACGACAGTTTTGAGCAATCGAGTCCCGTACATCAATCGAAGTATCACCTTTTTCTGCTTAGGTTAGTAATCTATTATTTATGATTTTTGTTATACTGAAATCTTTGACTGCTTGTTGAATCATGAATTAACTGTTAGTGGGTAATGATGATGAGCACATGATTGGAATTGATTTGTGTATTAAGGTTCTGTGTAAAACATGATTGGTCGAGGACATAAAACTGAAATGATGGATTGGATGTTTCTGTCATGAATCTGGTAGAATAGATCTGATGTTGTGAAGGTTATCTATGTTTGATTGATGTTAACAGTCTTGATATATTGATGATACGATGACAGATAACTGGTGGATTATGGGTTTCATGTTATAACATATGTCGATTACTTGCTGATGTCGAATGATGATCATATATGTTGCTATGTGATGTGTTGTGGATGGAATGATGATTTTGTTTATATGATGAATGTGTGAATAAATCTGATCGAGCTCATGACTGTTGCAAGTGTTATAATTATTAGACAATCATTAGGGTTTTGTGAAAACTGTTATTGATGATGATGCACCCGGCGAAAACCCTCCACCCAACGAAGACCCTATCCCAACGAAAACCCCTTGGGGATTTCGTCGCCCAAGTGTTTTCGGCCCAAAGGGATTTCGGCCCAAGTGGATTTCGGTCCATAGTGATTTAGCCATGCAAGTGTTTTCGGCACATGTAGTTGTTGTAGCACAGTATCATTGTTAGTTTATCAAACCTGTTAAGTTATTAACTCCATTAGTTCAGTAAACTCAGTAGGTTATTAATTATGTTAGTTTTTTTAACGCGGTTAAATGTGTCAAATATGTAAAGTATGTAACTAAGTTATGTTAACCATGTTATGGATTTTAAGCTAAGTATGTGTGATAACCCTATTAGTTCTGATTGACTCTGTCATGTATGTTAAGTATGTTAAGTGTGTTAACTCAGTCAAGCATATTAACTCTGTTAAGCATGACAATTAGTAAGGGACTTGCATGTAACTTGGAACCTTGTATGGATTGATCAATTGTTTGTGTGTAGACAATGTTAACTGCTAATCCCACTTTGTGACATAAACTGTGTATGAATCTTTACAAACCTGAACTGATTGGGTATACGTGCATACTATAGGATTTGACTGATTATTTGTGAGCACATAACTTAGCATACCGAGCAAACCAAGGTGAGTTCACACTTTATCCAAGGCATGGGATTCCCAAGGGTTGGGAATGGGTTAAAGAACTGAACGGTAACTACGAACTTGTGTATTCCCCATACAACAGGATACGTACGACCATAAGACCATCAACTCTATCAATTTAAGTCCCTCATTTATCGACTTAATCGCCGAGGCCTATGGCGAGCGGGTCATTAGTTAATAGCGCTATTAGGTTTAACAAACCTCACACCGTGCCAGTCGGACGGGCGTGTACTAATGGACTATGGGCAAAGGGTCAATGCTGATAGACATTGACTTAGGGCACCTCTTACATTTTCGTAGCAGTCGATACGCGTGGTCTAGTAACACATGGGAAGCCCCCACTTATCTTCGCAAACATGTCTGGGAGACCGCGATACGAATTAATACGATACATGGTTTACAAAATGAACATACGATTTACGAAACGAATGCTATAACTAAACAACCAACTGTGAACTCGCTCAACTTTGTTGTTGATTCGTTGCTACATGCCTTGCAGGTCGTTAGGTACTCAGGGAGCTTGCACAGGGAGGCGCAGTCGTTGTGGGACATGGCAATGTGTGCCATGCTAAAAACATTACTTTATTTCGTACTTAATACATACTTTGGGTTTTACAATTATGATTCCGCTAAACACTTAACTACGTTTTTGATTTGCAACACCTTTCATATTGTGTGGTTGAATTTTTTTTGGGTAAAGGGTTACCCCGGTGAAAATTTATATCAACCAAAAAAAAAACAGGGTGTATCAAGACACCGATACACACTACTAGACTTGGCATACCAAGACTAGGAAAGCAGAAAAACAATAAACCCGACAAGCAACACATCCAAAACAAACGGAAATACACGAAAAAACAACACGGCCCTAAACAAACATGCCAAAAAAACGGAATTTTACTTATTACTTGTTATGTTCAATATGATTGGTGGCTTGATCCGGGTCAGTCACGCCTCCAAGCGGTGATACTCCGCGTGTGGATTTTGGGGGTGTGACAGATTGGTATCAGAGCCATTGGTTATAGTGAACTTGGTTTTAATAAGGGAAAGCGTTTTTATTAAAACCAGACTATAACCTGTACAGTGCTCAACGATCCACAACGACGCTTCACTCCACGTGCAAGACTCAACATTCTAGGTGATACGATTTATGTTTACATTGCCTACTTGCTAGATTACATAGAACTTTGCTCATGGTATGCCTAACGTAACAACTATTGTTTGAAAACACTTGTGTGCTTACTCTCTTCTGTCATCGCACTTTCGCGAACCTTTCTCACTCATGTTTCCTTTGGTATGAAGATCATGAGTGGACGCGTTAACTTAACTCAAGCCCAGTTGGCGGCTTTGATCACTGAACAAGTTACTGCAGCACTCGCAGCTGCCCAGGCAAGAGGTATAGCCTGCCATCACAACTTACTCTAGGATCTTTAGATCCTACTCTCGTAAACCAACACTTGTGCTTAATTTTGTTTACTCTTACGCACACGACAGGTCAACACGCTCAGCCACCTGTGTGCACCTTCAAGACTTTTATGGACTGTCGTCCTAGTACTTTCAGTGGCACTGAAGGAGCCGTTGGACTCCTCCATTGGTTTGAAAAGCTCGAATCTGTCTTCGAGATGTGTGAATGCCCTGAGGCTCATAGGGTGAAGTACGCCACTGGTACTCTCAAAGGCACTGCGCTAACTTGGTGGAACACGCAAGTTCAAATGCTGGGGCTGGCGGCTGCTAATGCCACCCCATGGAATGATTTTAAGGAACTGATCAAGCGAGAATACTGTAACCGTGATGACATCCACAAACTGGAAGTGGAGTTCTTTAACCTGAAGATGACAGGGTCAGAGATAGAGGCGTATACGAAGCGATCTAAAGAACTGGCAATTTTGTGTCCAACTATGGTGGAACCTCCCATCAAGCGCATTGAGCTGTACCTCAAAGGCTTAGTACCAGAGATTCAAAGCCATGTGACTGCTGCTAACCTTGCTACTATCCAAGATGTTACTCGTCTTGCTCATCGTCTCACAGACCAAGCAGTGGAACAGAACAAGCTGCCTAAACGTATTGGTGCTACTACTATTACTACTTCTGCTACTCCCAGTGACAACAAACGAAAGTGGGATGGAACCTCCAGCAAGGGTTCGACTTCAGTCCAGTCCCAGGCACAGCAGCGAAAGATTGATGACTATCAGAGCCCTGGTCAGTAGTCTTCTGGTAGTCAAGGGCAGGGTGGATATCGAGGAAACCACCCAAAGTGCAACAGATGCAACAGGCACCACAGTGGTCAGTGCAACAGGGGTCGTTGCCAGAGGTGTCTCAAGATGGGTTATGAAGCTAAGGAGTGCAGGAGCTCGCGACCTGCGAATCAGAACCAACAACAACAACCACCAAATCCACAGAACCAGCAGCGACAGCGAGGTAATAGGGAATGCTTTCAGTGTGGTGCTGAAGGCCACTTCAAGCGGGATTGCCCCCAATTAAATCAAAATCCAAACAACAACAACAACAACAACAACAATCAGGGCAATGGGGGTAACAACGGGGGAAACAATGGAAACAATGGCGCCCGAGGACAAGCGTTCGTGATTGGTCAGGGTGACGCAAGGAATGATCCTAACGTGGTGATGGGTAAGTTTCTTCTCGACGACTTTTATGTTACTGTTTTATTTGATTCGGGTGCCGATACCAGTTATGTGTCTCTAAAAGTTAGTCAAATGCTCAAGCGCACACCAGCACCTTTGAACACCAAGCATGTCGTAGAGTTAGCAAATGGTAAAAGTCTAGAGGCCACACACATAGTTAAGGGTTGTAATCTCGTCTTAGCTGGTCAGACTTTCTCTATCGATCTCATTCCTATAGTTTTGGGTAGTTTCGACATCGTCATTGGGATGGATTGGTTATCCCAACAGCAAGCAGAGATCCTATGCAAAGAGAAGATTGTCCGTATTCCCCGTTCTGGCAAAGAACCTCTCGAAATTCAAGGCGACAAGAGTGGTGCTGTAGTGGGCATCATTTCCTTCCTTAAGGCCCAGAAGTGTTTGCGAAAGGGTCACACCGCTATCTTAGCACTTGTTACTGACGCATCAATGAAAGAGAAGAAGATTGAGGATATTCCAGTTGTACGCGACTTTCCTCAAGTGTTTCCTGAAGATTTACCTGGGCTACCGCCTCATCGCCAGGTCGAATTTCAGATCGAGCTAGCTCCTGGAGCAGCACCCATAGCTCGAGCACCTTATCGCTTAGCTCCAACCGAACTGGAAGAACTGTCTAAGCAATTGCAAGAACTCTTGGATAAGGGTTTCATTCGTCCTAGCTATTCGCCCTGGGGAGCTCCCGTGTTTGTGAAGAAGAAAGACGGTACCTTCCGTATGTGCATAGATTACCGCGAACTAAACAAGGTGAACGTAAAGAATCGCTATCCTCTTCCACGCATTGACGACTTGTTCGACCAGCTGCAAGGGTCGAGCTACTATTCAAAGATTGACCTGAGGTCAGGCTACCATCAACTGAGAGTCCGGGACGAGGACGTCTCCAAAACAGCATTCAGAACACGCTACGGCCATTACGAGTTTCTGGTCATGCCATTCGGGTTAACAAACACGCCTGCAGTCTTCATGGATCTTATGAACAGAGTGTGCAAGCCTTACTTGGAAAAGTTTGTGATTGTATTCGTCGATGACATTCTGATCTACTCTAGGAGTCGAGAGGAACACGAGCAGCATTTACGACTTATTTTGGAACTACTTCGAGCAGAGCAGCTGTACGCCAAGTTTTCAAAATGCGACTTCTGGCTTCGTGAAGTCCACTTTCTAGGCCACGTGGTAAAAAAGGATGGGATTCATGTTGATCCATCCAAGGTAGATTCTATCAGGAACTGGCCTGCACCGCGTACACCAACAGAAATCCGCCAATTCTTAGGTTTGGCGGGCTATTACAGAAGGTTCATCAAAGACTTCTCCAAGATTGCACAACCTCTCACCTCACTAACTCAGAAAGGTGTTGTCTATCGATGGGGTAATACACAGGAATCAGCGTTCCAACATTTAAAGGATAGACTTTGGAGCGCACCTATTCTTTCATTGCCAGAGGGCACGGACGATTTTGTGGTCTATTGCGACGCATCCATTCAGGGTCTTGGATGTGTGCTGATGCAACGTGACAAGGTCATAGCCTACGCATCACGCCAACTTAAGATTCACGAAAGGAATTACACTACACATGATCTAGAGCTGGGAGCTATTATTTTCGCGCTCAAGATATGGAGACATTACCTATACGGTACCAAGTGCACCATCTACACCGATCACAGGAGTCTCGAGCATATCTTCAAGCAAAAGGAATTGAACATGCGACAACGTCGATGGGTCGAGCTTTTGAATGATTACGAATGTGCCATCAAGTACCATTCGGGCAAGGCAAATGTTGTGGCTGACGCCCTCAGTCGAAAAGATACCACACCTAGGCGTGTGCGAGCACTACAACTCACCATCCAATCTAGTCTTCCTTCACAGATACGAGATGCTCAGGTAGAAGCATTGAAACCAGAAAACGTCAGGGCTGAAGCCCTACGCGGCTCAAGACAGCGGTTAGAACAAAAGGAAGACGGCGCCTATTACGTAACAGGACGCATCTGGGTCCCACACTATGGAAACTTACGTGAGCTTGTGATGGATGAAGCGCATAAGTCTCGTTACTCGGTACACCCTGGTTCGGATAAGATGTACCACGATCTCAGAACTACGTATTGGTGGCCTAGCATGAAAGCTCACATAGCAACTTACGTTAGCAAATGTTTGACTTGTGCGAGAGTCAAGACTGAATACCAGAAACCATCAGGCCTACTCCAACAACTAGAGATTCCACAATGGAAATGGGAGCAAATTTCCATGGATTTTGTTACTGGCCTGCCTAGATCCCAACGTGGGAATGATACCATTTGGGTGATCGTGGATCGACTCACAAAGTCTGCACACTTTTTGGCTATTAAGGAAACGGATAAGTTCTCTACTCTAGCAGACATTTACTTAAAGGAAGTTGTCTCGAGGCACGGGGTGCCAACCTCTATTATCTCTGATCATGATGCACGTTTTACTTCAGAACTGTAGCAAGCAATGCACAAGTCCTTTGGCTCACGATTAGACATGAGCACAGCTTACCACCCGCAAACAGACGGGCGGTCTGAACGCACCATCCAAACTCTAGAAGACATGCTTCGTGCGTGTGTAATCGATTTCGGCAACGGTTGGGAAAAACATCTCCCGTTAGTGGAGTTTTCGTATAACAACAGTTACCACACCAGCATTCAAGCCGCTCCATTTGAGGCATTGTACGGGCGTAAATGCCGATCACCTCTTTGTTGGGCAGAGGTGGGTGACAGTCAGATCACGGGTCCAGAACTGGTGGAAGACGCAACAGAAAGAATTGCTCAGATACGACAACGTATGGCAGCAGCTCGCGACCGTCAGAAAGCCTACGCAAACAAGCGCCGGAAACCTCTAGAATTCCAGGTCGGGGACCGGGTTCTACTCAAAGTCTCACCTTGGAAAGGTGTTGTTCGTTTTGGCAAACGAGGCAAACTTAATCTGCGTTACGTCGGACCATTCGAAATCATTGAGAAAATAGGCAAGGTGGCCTACAAATTAAACCTACCAGCAGAACTCGGTGGAGTTCACAATGTATTTCACGTGTCAAATCTGAAGAAATGTCTGTCAGATGAGACCCTCATGGTTCCTTTGAAGGAGCTCACTATCGACGATCAGTTGCAATTCGTCGAGGAACCAGTTGAAATCACGGACCGGGATGTTAAGGTCCTCAAGCGCACCAGAATACCTCTTGTTCGAGTTCGTTGGAACTCCCGTCGTGGCCCAGAGTTTACATGGGAACGAGAAGATCAAATGAAACTCAAGTATCCCCAGCTGTTCGGAAACAGTGCAACCACTACTGAGGATGAAGCTACTACGGAATTTCGGGACGAAATTCCAAATCAACGGGGGGATGATGTGACACCCCAGGAAAACCAGTAAACAACACAACACAACTAGCTTCCTCAGTAACCATGTACTAAATTTCGGGACGAAATTTCTTTCAAGTTGGGGATAATGTGACAACCCGAGTTTTCAAGGTCTCTATTCGATTTAACTTATTACTTATTTGCAAGTGTGTTTTTATAATTACTAGATGTGCAATACATGTGTTGATTTTAGTTTGTAGTGTACATGTTATGTGTATAGAGGAAATACATATTGTATTGGTTATTTGATTGTATAATTGAAAAACAAGATAGTGGAGCTCTACCCGAAAACCCCACCCACGAAAACACCTTATGTCCGAAAACACTTTAGTGTTTTCGTCCACTCCTAACAGCCGAAAACAACAACTGGGCTTCGGGCCAGTAGTGAATGATATATAGACTTTGTTTAACCTGTGCGCATGTATTCGATAACTGACAAACCCTAAATCACTTCTTACCTCCTCTCGTTACCCTTTGAAACCCGACGGCAGTTTTGAGCAATCGAGTCCCGTACATCAATCGAAGTATCACCTTTTTCTGCTTAGGTTAGTAATCTATTATTTATGATTTTTGTTATACTGAAATCTTTGACTGCTTGTTGAATCATGAATTAACTGTTAGTGGGTAATGATGATGAGCACATGATTGGAATTGATTTGTGTATTAAGGTTCTGTGTAAAACATGATTGGTCGAGGTCATAAAACTGAAATGATGGATTGGATGTTTCTGTCATGAATTTGGTAGAATAGATCTGATGTTGTGAAGGTTATCTATGTTTGATTGATGTTAACAGTCTTGATATATTGATGATACGATGATAGATAACTGGTGAATTATGGGTTTCATGTTATAACATATGTCGATTACTTGCTGATGTCGAATGATGATCATATATGTTGCTATGTGATGTGTTGTGGATGGAATGATGATTTTGTTTGTATGATGAATGTGTGAATAAATCTGATCGAGCTCATGACTGTTGCAAGTGTTATAATTATTAGACAATCATTAGGGTTTTGTGAAAACTGTTATTGATGATGATCCACCCGGCGAAAACCCTCCACCCAACGAAGACCCTATCCCAACGAAAACCCCTTGGGGATTTCGTCGCCCAAGTGTTTTCGGCCCAAAGGGATTTCGGCCCAAGTGGATTTCGGTCCATAGTGATTTAGCCATGCAAGTGTTTTCGGCACATGTAGTTGTTGTAGCACAGTATCATTGTTAGTTTATCAAACCTGTTAAGTTATTAACTCCATTAGTTCAGTAAACTCAGTAGGTTATTAATTATGTTAGTTTTTTTAACACGGTTAAACGTGTCAAATATGTAAAGTATGTAACTAAGTTATGTTAACCATGTTATGGATTTTAAGCTAAGTATGTGTGATAACCCTATTAGTTCTGATTGACTCTGTCATGTATGTTAAGTATGTTAAGTGTGTTAACTCAGTCAAGCATATTAACTCTGTTAAGCATGACAATTAGTAAGGGACTTGCATGTAACTTGGAACCTTGTATGGATTGATCAATTGTTTGTGTGTACACAATGTTAACTGCTAATCCCACTTTGTGACATAAATTGTGTATGAATCTTTATGAACCTGAACTGATTGGGTATACGTGCATACTATAGGATTTGACTGATTATTTGTGAGCACATAACTTAGCATACCGAGCAAACCAAGGTGAGTTCACACTTTATCCAAGGCATGGGATTCCCAAGGGTTGGGAATGGGTTAAAGAACTGAACGGTAACTACGAACTTGCGTATTCCCCATACAACAGGATACGTACGACCATAAGACCATCAACTCTATCACTTTAAGTCCCTCATTTATCGACTTAATCGCCGAGGCCTATGGCGAGCGGGTCATTAGTTAATAGCGCTATTAGGTTTAACAAACCTCACACCGTGCCAGTCGGACGGGCGTGTACTAATGGACTATGGGCAAAGGGTCAATGCTGATAGACATTGACTTAGGGCACCTCTTACATTTTCGTAGCAGTCGATACGCGTGGTCTAGTAACACATGGGAAGCCCCCACTTATCTTCGCAAACATGTCTGGGAGACCGCGATACGAATTAATACGATACATGGTTTACAAAATGAACATACGATTTACGAAACGAATGCTATAACTAAACAACCAACTGTGAACTCGCTCAACTTTGTTGTTGATTCGTTGCTACATGCCTTGCAGGTCTTTAGGTACTCAGGGAGCTTGCACAGGGAGGCGCAGTCGTTGTGGGACATGGCAATGTGTGCCATGCTAAAAACATTACTTTATTTCGTACTTAATACATACTTTGGGTTTTACAATTATGCTTCCGCTAAACACTTAACTACGTTTTTGATTTGCAACACCTTTCATATTGTGTGGTTGAATTAACATGTTTATCAAAGCAATTTCATCCATATGAAATAAAAACGCAGCGGAAATAATGTTTAAAACATGTTACTTTTATAAGATATAAAACCATTTATATGCAAAATCCCAAAACCCGGATCCATATATGAGATGTATACTATCAAACACAACCATAGGATGTTTAGAAAACTACCTTCTTGAAGTACAAGGATTATGAAACGGATGATGCTTCTTGAAATGGTTGTCTTCAAGAGTAGAGGACCTCAAGCTTGTATACCCCAAGCTTCCAACAAACACCACGAGTTTAGCTAGGATTTAACACTTGAAACGAAACCGAAAAGCTCCTTGGAACCCTTCTATGGCCGAAATTTTGAGAGCAAAAATTCAGCTCTTCTACTTTGAGATTCTCTCTAATATTTTTTATATTTTTGTCATACAAAAATATATAAATGATGAGAGAAGAGCCACCTCCTTTTTGCCCAATCAAGAGGCTTCTTCCACATGCAAAATGCATGAAAAGAGATTGGACCAAATCTTTTTGGTTAGAGAGAAAGGGGGCCGGCCCCTAGGTGGGTGTTTTTAAAAAAAAATCAATTTTATTTTGTTAAATAAAGTCTTGTTTATTTTTATAACTTTTATAAAATAAACACTATATGTTTTCAAGACTTTATGCACCTCTTTTAAAATGTTATTTAACTTATTAAATAACAAAATAAAAATATTCTCTCATAATAAATTATCCACATAAGTCACTGTGGAATTGAAAACCCTAGTTTCTCTCTCTAGCTATGGCGATTTTGGTTCCTTTCTCTACCTTGGATTTCTCTTCATGATTTTCGTATAACAGTCTGATCATCGGAGTATTGAGTTATCAATACATCTGATTCGAACTAGTTAGCGGAAGGATTGAGTTGAATCTAGGGTTTCTTTTCTGTTTTCGTCAAGCTAAATTAGGGTTTCTCTTGAGTTTACGTTCGTCTGGCTTCTTTGGTTTATGGTTTTCTTCTTGCATGGTTGTCTCACTTGCTGATTAAAGGAGAGAGTTGAGTATTGTGCAATGGATGATCGTTCAAAGTCTGATGATGTTGCTAAGGATGATCGAGGTAAGCCACCTTTACCGTTTAAGGGTTTAGCGAGTAGAGTGGTGAATATAGATGGTAATCCGCTGTTGCCAAGGAGAGGTACGGTGCAAACTGTTCAGCCTGATCCGAAGTTGATTAATGTTATTGACGAATTAACTAAGGTAACCATTCCTGTTTATCCGTCGGTGAATCAAGGGTCCGAAGGTTTGTTTCAAGGTATTCAGAGTGGCAGATTGGATTTAGGGAAATCTCCATTATCTTATGCTGAATCCGTGGGGGTATCTAATAACAAGAAGGTTAATTTTCGAGCACTTACAAGTCCAACTGGACCTGAAGGATGTGATGTGGTTTTACCGAAAGAATCTGTTAGAACTGTTAAAGATAAACTAGCCAATACTCTTTATGGATACTTTCTAGGTGATCGTGTTGCATACCCGGTAGTGGAATACTTTGTAAGGAATAACTGGAAGAGATTTGGTCTTCAAAAAACGATGATGAACGCTAATGGTTTTTTCTTTTTTAAGTTTGCTGATGAAAATGGTATGAAGAATGTTATGAAGGAGGGTCCGTGGATAATTCGCTCACAACCTTTGTTTCTTAATGTATGGTCCCCGTCTTCGAAACTGGAAAAGAAAGAAGTGAAGAATGTACAACTTTGGGTTAAGCTTCATGAAGTCCCAATTGCAGCCTATACGGAGGATGGGTTAAGCATGATTGCTACGGCTGTCGGAACTCCAATGGAGTTGGATAAGTACACTTCCGCTATGTGTTTAGATTCTTGGGGAAGGAGTAGCTTTGCGAGAGCGTTAGTGGAGGTTTCGGCTGAGCATGAATTCAAAGAGGAAATTGTTATTGCTGTTCCGGAATTGGAAGGGGAAGGATTTGTTAAGGAAAAAGTTTATGTTGAATACGAATGGTGTCCTCATCGATGTGCGTACTGCAAAATATTTGGTCATGATGATCATACTTGTCCGAAACAAATCAGGCAGGTCACTAAAGCTCCTGGTAAAATCCAACAAACTCAACATGGGTCTAAGAATAAAGAGTTTTTAAAGAAACCGATGATAGACAAGGATGGGTTTATAGATGTTGATTCTCGAAAAGCGGCCAAAAGAACCGGATTTCCAGTTACTAAGCCGAAGCAAAAATTTGAATACCGTCCTATTACCTCTAAAGCTAGCGGTAGTAGTAGCAAATCAGATCCGAATACTAGCTTTAAATCGTCTAATCCGTTTGATGTGTTCAATGATACCAAGTTAGATAATGTGGCGAAAGGGGAGGGAGCTGGAGATGATCCTTATGATTCGGATGATGATGAGGTCCAAGAAGTTTTTAATGAAACCGATGAATTTCTGGTTAGTGGGACTCTAAAACCTGATAATCCACAAGGGGCAAGCACTCCTTCTTTGAATGTTAACAATGGTTAGTATTGCTACATGGAATATTAGGGGGTTGAACCGCCCTCTGAAACAAACGGAGGTTCGGCAGGCAGTTAAAGATTATCGGTTGAGCTTATGTGCTATTTTAGAATCGCATGTTGATGTTAGTAGGCTTGGGCAAATCTGTAAATCTATTTTTCGTTCGTGGGATTGGACGTCTAATGGGGCTCGGTGTAATAAAGGTACAAGAATTATTATTGGTTGGAATCCAGCTGTTTTTGACGTCATGGTATTGTCTCAGTCTGATCAGGTTATTCATTTACAACTCTCTTTCAAGCTGGATAAGAAAATGATTTTTTGCTCGATTGTTTATGCCGTGAATTATTATGTCACTCGAAGGGAATTATGGCATCATTTGGCTTTACATAAAGGGTTTGTTGGGAATAATCCTTGGGTGGTTATGGGGGATTTCAATTCTGCTCTAAATCTAGAAGATAAGTCGATGGGATCCTCTTTGGTGTCTAGTAGTATGAAAGAGTTTCAAGAATGTGTTGATAAGATTGAGATGTTTGATATCAATAGGTCAGGTTTTCATTTTACATGGAATCAAAAGCCTAAGAAAGGGATTGGTTTACTGAAGAAGATTGATAGAGTGTTGGGGAACACCCAATTTGTGACCCAATGCCCGAATGCAGTTGCTATTTTTCAGCCGTATCGGCTTTCAGATCATTGCCCTTGTGTTTTATCAATTCCTGATGCTGGTATTCTGAAGCCTCGGTCCTTTAAATTTGCTAATTTTTTGGTTTACAAGCCAGAATTTATAGAAATTGTGAAGAGGGGTTGGGAGACTAGAGTTCAAGGAGTTCATCAGTTTTCTGTTGCTAAAAGGCTTCGTCTTCTCAAGACTCCTCTCCGGGCGCTGTTATTTAAACAGGGTAATTTACATAAAAAAGTGGAAAGGCTTCGTGATAAGCTAGATAACTTGCAGAAATTCATTGATCAGGAGCCGAATAATGAAGATCTTCGGATTCAAGAGGCTACTGTTACTAGTGAATTACAAGAAGCTATGTTGGATGAGGAGCGTTTTCTGAAACAAAAATCTAAAGTGGATTGGTTGAGGGCTGGGGATAGTAATACGGCTTTCTTTCACTCTTCGGTTAAAAGCAAAAATCATTATAGCCGTATTGATGTTATTAGTGATGCTGGAGGTTTCGTGTTTGAAGGTGATAAAGTTCAGCAAGCCTTTGTGGATCATTATGAAAAATTTTTGGGGTGCCGTGGAGATACGTCGATTAGTCCGGCTCCGAACTTATTCACGCAAGTTTTGGATCCTCAGATTGCTACTCATATGATTAGACAACTGACTGAAGATGAAGTCAAGAAGGCAATGTTTTCTATTGGTATAGATAAAGTGCCAGGCCCGGATGGTTTTACGGCTGCGTTTTTCAAGAGTGCTTGGCCTATTATTGGGAATGATGTTACAAAGGCTGTTATTGATTTTTTTGATACAGGTCGTTTGCTTCAACAGTTAAATCACACCCTTATTGTGCTTGTGCCTAAAGTCCCTTCTCCGTCGGTTGTTACGGATTACAGGCCGATTGCTTGTTGTAATGTTATATACAAGTGCATAAGCAAGATCATTGCGGATAGACTGAAGGTGGTGTTAGATAATATTGTTAGTATTAACCAATCAGCTTTTGTCCCAGGCAGGAAGATTTCTGACAACATTTTGCTAACCCAAGAGTTGATGCACAATTACCATAGGAATGTTGGTCCCCCAAGATGTGCTTTCAAAGTTGATATCCAAAAGGCCTATGATACGGTTGATTGGAAATTTCTCAAGAATATTCTCCTTGGTTTCGGTTTCAATGCTTCTATGGTGAACTGGATTATGGTGTGTGTCTCTACTACATCATATTCTGTTTGTGTTAATGGTAATGTGCATGGATATTTCAAAGGTAATCGTGGGCTTCGTCAGGGTGATCCTCTATCTCCGTATTTGTTTACTCTTGTTATGGAAGTCTTAACGGCCATTCTGCATCATTCGTTAAGGATTGATTCATCATTCAAGTTTCATAATAAATGTGAGAAGCAACAAATTATCAATCTCTGTTTTGCAGATGATCTGTTTCTTTTTGCTAGAGGGGAAATTGCTTCGGCTAGGTATATTATGACCTCTCTTTCAAAATTTGCTTTAATGTCGGGGCTGGTGCCTAATAATCAGAAAAGCACTGTTTTCTTTTGTAATGTGCCAAGTTATATTAAAAGTGCTATTCTGAATATTATGCCGTTTAAGGAGGGTTCGTTGCCTGTTCGCTATCTTGGTGTCCCGTTAATTTCCTCAGGGCTGTTATATAGAGACTGTAATGTTCTGTTGGAGAAATTAGACAAAAGAATCATGCATTGGAGGAATAAGTTACTCTCGTTCGCAGGTAGATTGCAACTCATTGTTTCTGTTTTATCTTCTATGCATATTTTCTGGTCCTCTGTGTTTATGCTTCCGAGTAGAGTTGTTCTAGAGTTGGAGGCAAAGATGAGGAACTTTTTGTGGTCTCAAGATACGGGTTTCCAGAAAGGCAAAGCTAAGGTCTCTTGGAAAGCGGTTTGTCTCCCAAAATATGAAGGTGGATTGGGTATTCGGCGTATTGGTGATGTAAACAAAACCCTTATGGCTAATCACATGTGGAGTATTCTTATGAGGAGGAAGTCTTTGTGGGTAGATTGGGTTCATGTTTACAGGTTAAAAGGAAAGAATTTCTGGATTGCTAAAACTCCCTCTTCTTGTAGTTACTCGTGGCGTAAGTTGCTTCAACTTCGTCCGTATTTGAGGGATTTCTTTTGGTTTGACATTGGTAATGGGACTTTGGCCTCAGCTTGGTATGATATATGGAGTGACATTGGGCCGCTTGGGGAATTTATTTCGCCTAGAACTATTTCAAATGCAGGCTTCCGGTTAGAGGATTCGGTTTCTAACATCCAGGCCAATGGAGAGTGGAAGTGGCCGGTTGCTTGGAGAGATCTTTTTCCAGTTCTGATTCAGCTAGATCAAGTTCATATTATTCCGAATAAACCTGATAGAGTTATGTGGCGTGATGGTAATAACACAAGCATTTTCTCGTCTTCTGAAGCATGGAATTCGATTCGTTATAAAGAAGCTGAGATTGATTGGAGCACTATTGTCTGGTTTACCCAATGCATTCCGAGGCATGCATTCTTAATGTGGCTGATTATGAGAGGTAAGCTGCTCACGCAAGATAAGATTCTGCAGTGGGATTTTTCGCGAAGAAAGAATATGAATATGATGTGTTGTTTGCTATGCTATGCTAATCATGACTCGCATAGCCATTTGTTCTTTGAATGTGAATTTTCTTCGAAAGTTTGGCATATTGTGAGACAGAAAGTGGGCATGAATACGGTTCAACCTAAGTGGGAGGATATAATCAATTGGCTCCTTGATCGATCAAATTCTAAGTTAGCTTCTGATTATGTTGCGAGGCTCTTGGTGGCGGCTAGTGCTTATGTTATATGGCAGGAGCGTAATATCAGGATCTTCAAGAATCGGATGAGACCTCCAGAGTTTGTTAGTGAGAAAATCATTAATTTGGTTCGTTACAAGCTGATGGGAGCGAGACTGAAGACTACTGAAAATGTGCGAAGACTTTGGAGGGAGTGGGAGATTCATGGAAATGACATTAATGATGATGGTGGCTGATTAGTTTTTATTTATTTTTGTGTTTTGTTGGTCTAGATAGTAGTCTGGTGGAACAATTAGTATGTTTTGTGGTTTATTTTGGTTCTTTGGTTTACTTTCATGGGGCATGTCCCATGATTGAACTAGTGTAGGCTCTCTACACTACTTGGTTTGTATTGGTTGTGAATATATAGAATCACCGGGGTAACCCTTTACCCAAAAAAAAAATAAATTATCCACATAATTTATTGGTTTCTCAAGTGTAGTTATTTAGAAAACCAATTTCTAAATATTGTAAGTGTTAATATTTATTTGTTTGATCATATCACAAATAAATAATATAAGTGTTTGTCTAGCTTGTTATTGGGTATGACTCGACTTGGATCATAACGTACTAGCCACGTTAATTTAATATGTGTCTTGGGCATACAGAGTCCTACAATCTCCCACTTGCACAAGATACATAGAAGATTGATGCAAGTAGTAAATGACGCCTAACTACGGTTTACTACCCCCAATACGTATGACTATATTTGCCATTCAATAACATCATCCCTTTCAAGTCCCTTACTTGAACATGATTTAGGTGAATCTATCATTTATCCTTTCGTTACAGATGTCATGTTAAATCCAGAGACACAGAGTGATCACTCTCTGTTGATTTAACTTTAGCAGGCCTTAGACATCTTACTCTCAACGAATAAGAGGAACAAATCCCTTCTTGACTACATACGTCTTTCACAATCACCTTGTATCACACCTGAGCTCAGCCTTATGTACTGTCATATTACTGACAGCGAAGAAATAAGTCAAGGCATAATGTTTGGTGAATATCAAGACCCAATATGTATCTCAGGTCAGAGGATACTATGATATTCGCCTTAACTCAAAATTTACTTATGATCAATCACAGATGATTCCATGCAGTAATATTTGAGAGCGAGTCAGTCCAATATTTGTATCCCACAAATATCTATGAACTTTGGCAGCAACACTTTGCTCTATATTCATTCTAAATGAATATCCACCAATCCAAGTTCATAATAGTCTTACATTCATATTTGTTCCCACAATTATGATCGACTACGGACATTTAGAATAATTAACTTATTCACGGATTTAAACATGCTAATATGAAACATAACTCAAAATACCATAAAAGAGTTAAATTAATAATTGTTTCAATATCCAAATACAGAATTAGATCAAATCCAATCACTAGAATATCGAAGTCCTAAGGAACATGTATGACCCTCATGTTTTCCCCTGTCAAGGAGCTTCGTGAGTGGATCCGCAATGTTTTGATCTGTGTGAACTTGGCGGATACATATCTTTCCTTTTTCAACTTCATCCCTTATGTAGTTGAATCTCCGCTCGATATGTCTAGTCTTTTGGTGCGCACGAGGTTCCTTGATTTGAGCAATCGCACCCTCGTTATCACAAAAGATCTCTAGGGGGTCTTGAATGGTAGGGACCACCCCTAGATCGGCTATAAATTTCTTCAGCCATGGAGCTTCCTGGGCTGCCAATGAAGCGGCGATGTATTCTGATTCTGTAGTGGACAATGCTACCACGTCTTGTTTTGAGCTCTTCCAAGAGACTGCTCCTCCATTTAAAATGAAGACATACCCCGATTGTGATCGAGAATCACTTCGATCGTTTTGGAAACTCGCGTCCGTGTAACCCTTTACAACGAGTTCCTCCTCACCAGATCCATATATTAAGAACATATCCTTAGTCCTCCTAAGATATTTCAATATGCTTTTAACAGCCATCCAATGACTGTTACCTGGATTCTGCTGGTATCTACTCGTCATGCTCAAGGCACATGAAATGTCCGGTCTGGTGCATATCATTGCATACATGATGGATCCTATAGCTGACGCATATGGGATTCTTTTCATTTTCTCTTGCTCATCCTTTGAGCTAGGACATTGAGATGTATTCAATATTGTCCCTTTTTGAATAGGTACAAAACCTCTCTTAGAGTTCTCCATTTGGAACCTATTCAAGACTTTGTCAATGTATGCACTTTGGTTTAAACCTATCAAGCGCCTTGATCTATCCCTATAGACCTTTATTCCCAAAATATAGGCTACTTCACCAAGATCCTTAATGGAAAAACAACTTCCAAGCCAAGCTTTTACACCTTCCATGGTTGGAATGTCATTCCCAAATAGTAGAATGTCATCGACATACAATACTAAGAAACTGATGACGCTCCCACTAGCTTTCTTGTACACACAAGCTTCATCATCATTCTTGATGAATCCAAAATTCTTAATTTCTTCATCAAAACGGTGATTCCAACTTCTGGATGCTTGTTTCAATCCATAGATTGATTTCTTTAACTTGCATACTTTGTCAGGATGTTTTGGATCGACAAAACCTTCAGGCTGAACCATATAGACATCTTCATCAAGATATCCATTAAGAAAAGCCGTTTTGACATCCAATTGCCAGATCTCATAGTCATAATATGCAGCTATGGCAAATAATATCCTGATTGACTTTAGCATTGCCACAGGCGAGAAGGTCTCATCATAATCAATCCCTTGAGTTTGAGTGAAACCTTTTGCTACAAGTCTTGCTTTGTAAGTATCCAAGTTACCATGCATATCTGTTTTCTTCTTGAAGACCCACTTACTTCCAACTACTTTGGAGTTGAGTGGTGGCACAACCAATTCCCAAACTTGGTTGTCATACATGGATTGCATCTCTATGTTCATGGCTTCAAGCCATTTGTCACAATCAGATTTTGACATTGCATCATGGTATGTGGTTGGTTCATCTGAATCTACCACGTAGCATCCATCCATGAAAAATCCATATCTTTCAGGTGGATTACTAATTCTACCAGATCTGCGAACATTTTGTGTGTTCCGATCAACCTCTTGATCATTTTCAACAACCTCTTGTTGAGTGCTAGTATCAACCAAACGTGTATCGTCTTGTGGTTCTTGATCCTCTTCAAGTTCCACTGTTCTACTACTAGTTCCTTCCATAAGGAATTTAGCTTCTAAGAACTTACCCTTTCGAGCAACAAATACCTTTTGCTCGGTTGGATCGTAGAAATAATATCCTATATCATCTTTAGGATATCCTACAAAGATACACTTAGTAGATCGGACTTCCAATTTATTTGGAGTGTATTGCTTAACATAAGCTTCACAACCCCAAACCCTTAAGAATGATAATGATGGAGGGTTTCCATGCCATATTTCAAAAGGTGTCCTTTCTACTTTCTTGGTTGGGGCCATATTTAGTATACGGACTGCGGAGAGCAAAGCGTAACCCCAAAATGATAGAGGTAATGTGCTTCTAGCCATCATAGATCGAACCATATCTAATAGAGTTCGATTTCTCCTTTCGGACACACCATTGTGTTGTGGTGTTCCAGGTGGAGTAAGTTGTGAAATGATTCCACAACTTCTAAGATGATCTTGAAAAGCACCACTTAGGTATTCACCTCCTCTATCGGTACGAAGGACTTTAATTGTTTTCTTGAGTTGATTTTCTACTTCACTTTTGAAGTCTTTGAACATTTCAAATGCTTCATCCTTGTGTCTTAGTAAGTACGCATATCCATAACGACTATAGTCGTCAGTAAAGGTAATGAAGTATCTTTCACCATTCCTAGTCATCGGCTTAAAAGGACCACATACATCTGAATGTATGATGCCTAGTAAGTCTTTTGCCCTTTCAAAAGTTCCACTAAAGGGTGTCTTGGTCATTTTGCCTTGTAAACAAGATTCGCATACATCAAATGAATTATCTTCATTTGTATTCAGAAGACCATTTTTCTGAAGTGTATGCATGCGATTCTTGCTTATATGTCCAAGGCGACAATGCCAAAGATAGGAATCACCCAAATCAATTTTGAGTTTCTTGTTGGTTACTTGGTACATTGAGCTATCATATGATGCGTTATCATGATCTAATTCATAAATACCATTTAAAGACATAGCTTTAAAATAAAACACATCATTCATAGAAACATAAATGTCTTGGTTAATAAAATCAAATTTAAAACCACATTGTCTCAAAAGGGAAACTGAAATTATGTTCCTAGTCAAACTAGGAGCATATAAAACATTCTTCAAAATCACTTCCAAACCACTTGGAAGCTTTAAAACGTAGTCTCCTTGAGCTTCGACTTCAACTTTTGCTCCGTTGCCCATAAAGAGACTACTGTCTCCCTTCTTGTAATGTCTACTTCTTCTGAACCCCTGCAACGAATTGCAAATATGAGTTCCACATCCGGTATCTAGTACCCATGTGTTAGAAGAAATAACATTAAGCTCAACATGTATCATAAAGATAGTACCTGAGGTTTGCCCTGCATCCCTCTTGTTTTTCAACTCCTTGAGGTAGGTTGGACAATTTCTCTTCCAATGTCCTATCTCACCACATTCAAAACATGGGTCATTTGTAGCAACCTTTTGCTTCTTCTCCTTCGGTTTGGTGGGTTCTGCTTTAGCTTTTCCCTTCCCTTTTCCTTTGACGTGTCCCTTTCTTTTAGCATAGGTTGCTTTAGAGTCGGGGTGGGGCCTCTTCTTGTTGCCTCCTTCATTGATCGCTAGGACGGGTAAAGCCTTTTTGCCCATACTTGCTTCGGCCGTCTTGAGCATTGCATGAAGTTCACCAATGCTCTTGTCCCATCCATTCATGTTGTAATTCATTACAAAACTCTCAAATTTCTTTGTTAAAGAGTTGAGGATCAAATCCGTAGCCAACTCTTTAGAGACGGGACAATTTAGCCGTTCGAGGCGATCAATGTGGCTTTTCATCTTGAGAACATAAGATGATACCGATTGGGTTTCCTCCATTCGACATGCATGAAGCGCCCGAACAGTTTCGAAGCGTTCTACCCTTGCTTGTTGTAGGAACATTTCTTTCAACTGGGTAATCATGTCGTATGCCCCGTGGTGTTCAAAATCCTTTTGAATTTCGGGAATCATAGTTCCCAACATGAGGCATGAGGCTTGCATGGAGTCCTCGGTATACTTAACCCAATCGTTGTAGGCTTCCACATCTTCCACGTTAGGTTCATCGGGAATAGGATCGTCCAACACATAGGATATTTTCTCTTGCTTGAGAACGATTCTCAAGTTTCGAAACCAATCCATGAAGTTGTTATGGTTGAGACGATCCTTTTCAAGGATGGTTTTTAGTGACAGGTTTCGGACGGTTTGGTTAATCGGGTTTGCATTGTTAGCGGCCATCTACAAAATTTAACAAGTTCAATTTTAGTATTTTCGATATTATTATATTTTAATCATTAATACCCTTTTGTGTTTTAAAGACAATTAATAATTAAAATCTAGAATCCAACGTTACATTTAAATATTGGTTAGGTGACCTTTATCCCTCTATTTAAATTAACAAGGTAGTCAACGTTTGACAATTGCAACTCTTTGCAACTTCTAGCCATATGGGATCGGTTAAACATCTTTATGTTTAGTTGGCATGTTTAATCCCATCAACACCTTTGTTCCCCATGCTTCGGTGACCCTAAGTTCATGGTTTCCAAATCAAGTCGTCCAACTTACACACACATGTGAGTTTATACACATAAGTGGTTAGGTGACCTTTATCCCACAAACATGGTAAACCCACCTCGAACATATAAGTTCCCTCAAATGTGGTTAGGTGACCTTTATCCCACAATAAGAGTTCCCAAGTGTTTCGAGTGTTGTATAAAAGGATGGTGTTTGACTTGTTTTATAAAAGGGTTTTTAATATTTCAAAATTCTAGTTTAGAAAATATTATGTACCATATATTTGCATGCATTCAAATCAATGGTAATTTGGTGAAAACAAATTTTCAAGGTTCTATTTAATAAAACCCATTTTATTATAAAATCATTAATTTTTAATAAAACCTTTATTAAACATTTTAATGACTTTTTCAAGAACCAATTTTACGCTTGTTGTTGATTATTAGTTTGTTAAGTCATGCATATCTACATATCATCTAAACAACAAAATAAACAACCACACAAGCATAACAATAGGTGCATAACCATAGCCAACTATTTTGACCACACTTGTTAGCCGAAACAAGTGTGCCAAAAGGTCCTTCCTAAAGGGTGAAAAATGACACAAGAAATGTGTCGTTGAACTCCCACTTGATCCCGCATCCAAATGCTTCAAGTATCCTTCTTGTGTTGTGATTTCTCCACCTTCTTTGAGCTTCCAAAAGTCTTTTATTTTCAGCTCCAAACTCCTTTGGACTTGAAAAACGTGTTTTGGTTATTGGGCTAAAATCCCGTTAAGAACTATGAAGTCCTTTATGCCCGAAATTGGCAAAAACCAAAACCGCATTTTTGTGTGCATCTTCTTTTACAAAATATATCCTAATACATTTTTTCTAGTAAAATAAAATGCACCTAATCTATTTATTTTACATGCCAAATGAAAAATAAATAAATTACATATCTTACAAATGGAAGAACAAAATAATAATTATTACAACCCATTGAATAATTAATAAAATGAATCACAACACAATCATTCAACACAAGGTCATGGCTAGGTTATATGCACCAAAATATATATCCAAATATATATATTAATTTCAAGAAGCATAAAAAAAATGGTTCCCTTTTATAAACATTTTCGGCTATTTTCAAAAAACCGAAAAGTTAAGTTTTGTCCAAATAAACAAATCATCCATATGAAATAAATTTTTCAAGATTCTCTTATGCATGTAAGAAAATAAACTTGAAAAACAAAGGGTTAACCATGTTAAAAATTTTCGGCCATAGGGTTTTCTTCAAACCCGAAACCCGAAATTTTTAATCTATTGAAGTATGCACTCATATAGCGGCTCTAGATGACATTGATGGGATTTTAACATGTTTATCAAAGCAATTTCATCCATATGAAATAAAAACGCAGCGGAAATAATGTTTAAAACATGTTACTTTTATAAGATATAAAACCATTTATATGCAAAATCCCAAAACCCGGATCCATATATGAGATGTATACTATCAAACACAACCATAGGATGTTTAGAAAACTACCTTCTTGAAGTACAAGGATTATGAAACGGATGATGCTTCTTGAAATGGTTGTCTTCAAGAGTAGAGGACCTCAAGCTTGTATACCCCAAGCTTCCAACAAACACCACGAGTTTAGCTAGGATTTAACACTTGAAACGAAACCGAAAAGCTCCTTGGAACCCTTCTATGGCCGAAATTTTGAGAGCAAAAATTCAGCTCTTCTACTTTGAGATTCTCTCTAATATTTTTTATATTTTTGTCATACAAAAATATATAAATGATGAGAGAAGAGCCACCTCCTTTTTGCCCAATCAAGAGGCTTCTTCCACATGCAAAATGCATGAAAAGAGATTGGACCAAATCTTTTTGGTTAGAGAGAAAGGGGGCCGGCCCCTAGGTGGGTGTTTTTAAAAAAAAAATCAATTTTATTTTGTTAAATAAAGTCTTGTTTATTTTTATAACTTTTATAAAATAAACACTATATGTTTTCAAGACTTTATGCACCTCTTTTAAAATGTTATTTAACTTATTAAATAACAAAATAAAAATATTCTCTCATAATAAATTATCCACATAATTTATTGGTTTCTCAAGTGTAGTTATTTAGAAAACCAATTTCTAAATATTGTAAGTGTTAATATTTATTTGTTTGATCATATCACAAATAAATAATATAAGTGTTTGTCTAGCTTGTTATTGGGTATGACTCGACTTGGATCATAACGTACTAGCCACATTAATTTAATATGTGTCTTGGGCATACAGAGTCCTACAAGTAAATGGGAATATTCATGGTTTCTTTAAAGGAAAAAGGGGTCTAAGGCAGGGTGATCCTCTGTCTCCTTACCTTTTTACTCTAGTGATGGAAGTTTTGACTTGCATTCTGAACCATGCGACAAGAATTGATTCTTCTTTTCGGTTCCATAATAAATGTGAGAAGCACGAGCATGTGTCAATAACGAGTGCCAGAATGGCAGTGTGGCCCTTTCGCAAACATTTCTGGGCCTTAAGGAAAGAGATGATGCCTTCGACAGCACCACTCTTGTCACCATGAATCACGAGGGGTTCTTTATCAGAACGAGGAATGCGGACGATTTTCTCCTTGCAAACAATCTCCGCCTGATGATGAGATAGCCAATCCATCCCAATAACGACGTCAAAACTACCAAGTGTGATAGGAAGAAGATCGATAGGGAAAGTCTGCTCAGCTAAGACAAGGTTACAACCTTTAACTACGTGTGTGGCTTCAAGACTTTTACCATTTGCTAGCTCTACCGCGTGTTTGGTGTTCAAAAGTGTTGGGGTGCGCTTAAGCATTTGGCTAACTTTTAAGGACACATAACTAGTATCGGCACCCGAATCGAATAAAACAGTAACAAAGAAGTCATCCAGAAGAAACTTACCCATCACAACGTTGGGATCGTTCCTTGCTTCTCCCTGACCAATCACGAACACACGACCCCTTGCCCCATTGCCATTGTTGTTTCCCCCATTGCCGCCTCCATTGTTGCCTCCATTGTTATTCCCATTGTGGTTCCCATTTCCTTGGTTATTGTTCTGGTTTTGGTTCAGCTGGGGGCAGTTCCTCTTAAAGTGGCCTTCAGCGCCACACTGAAAGCATCCTTTATTTCCCTGCTGATGCCGCTGCTGGTGGTTCTGTGGGGCTTGTTGTTGTTGTTGGCGATTCTGATTTGCTGGTCGGGCGCTCCTGCAATCCTTTGCTTCATGACCAAACTTGTTACACCTCAGACAACGACCTTTGTTGCACTGCCCGCTGTGATGTTTGTTGCACCGGTTGCACTTGGGGTGGTTCCCTCGGTATCCACCATGTCCTTGATTACCGGAAGATTGCTGACCGGGACTCTGGTAGTCATCAGTCTTTCGCTGTTGAGACTGAGCTGAAGTTGAACCTTTACGGGAGTTCCCATCCCATTTTCGCTTGTTGTCGGTAGGTGCTTCAGAAGTAGCTGTGGCACTGATTCGTTTGGGTAGTCTGTTTTTCTCCACCGCCTGGTCAGTGAGTCGATGGGCCAACTTGATGATTTGCTGTATGGTACCCAGGTTAGCTGAAGTCACGTGACTTTGGATCTCTGGTACAAGGCCCTTGAGATACAACTCAATTCGTTTGATGGGGGGTCCACCATGGTAGGGCACAAGATGGCCAGCTCATTTGACCTCTTAGTATACGCCTCAATCTCAGACCCCGTCATTTTCAGATTGTAAAATTCCACTTCTAGCTTGTGGATGTCATCCCGACTACAGTACTCCTCCTTGATCAGCTCTTTGAAACCATTCCAGGGTGTGGCATTAGCAACTGTCAGTCCTAGTAGTTGAACCTGTGCCTTCCACCAGGTTAACGCAGCTCCTTCAAGTGTTCCGGTAGCATATTTCACCCTACGGTCTTCGGGGCATTCGCACATCTCGAAAACAGACTCAAGCTTTTCAAACCAGTGAAGAAGGCCCACTGCTCCTTCGGTGCCACTGAAAGTAGTAGGTCGGCAGTCCATAAACGTCTTGAACGTGCACACAGGAGGTTGAGCATGTTGACCTGTTGTGCGAGAATAAAAGACAAGGTTAAGCACGAGGGTTGGTTTGCGAAGGTAGGATCTAAACGTCCTAAGATGGGTTGGTATGGCAGGTTATACCTCCTGCAGGGTTAGCTGCGAGTGCCTCAGCGACTCGTTCGTTGATTAAAGTCGTCAACTGGGCTTGAGTGAGGTTGATACGTCCTCCGCGTCCGCTCATGATCTTCATAATGAAGCAACGTAAGTGACGAAAGTGTCGCGAAAGTGCGTAAGTGTGGGACGCTATTAGAGAGTAAGCACACAAGGTTCAAATAGCAATTATCACATTATCTAATGCACAGTGAGAACTTATCTAACCGACAATATAACATAAATCATACCACTTATGGTGTCGAGTCTTGCACGTTGAGCGAAGTGTCATTGTGGATCGTTGAGCATTGTACCGGTTATAGTCTGGTTTTATCAAAAACATTTCCCTTTTTAAAAACCAAGTTCACTATAACCAATGGCTCTGATACCAATCTGTCACACCCCCAAAATCCACCATGCGGAGTACCACCGCTTGGAGGCGTGACATGACCAAGATCGAGCCACCAATCATACTGAACAACGTATTTAAGTGAATAAAGCCAACCACAATACGATTGGTGACCAAAAGCTAGTTAACCAAGTTTTAATTTAGACAGCGGAAGCATAAACGTAAAGTTCAAAACATAAGGTCGCAGTTCATAAGTTAAGGTTCAAAACACAAGTTTAATAAGTTCGTAAGGATTTAAACAATGAGCACGGAACATAACAGTCCATACACCACAACGACTTCTTCCTCGTGCAAGCTCCAAGCATTTAGCGACCTGTAAGGCATGTAACAACTAGTCAACAACAAAGTTGAGTGAGTTCACGTTTGGTTGTTTGGTTTTAAGTTGTTTCTGAAAAACGTGGTTTGACTTTCGTTGGCTTATTTTCCGTGGGGGTTACCCCGAAGTTGAAAGTATGTTTAACCATTTCCTTTTTTCTTTACCCAAACCGTATCCATAATTAGTGGGGGCTTTCCCCGTGTGAACTACTAGACGGTATGATATCGACTACTACGAACAATAGTTATGCCCTACATCAGTGTCTATCATCACTGACAGTTTGCCATAGTCCATTAGTACACGCCCGTCCGACTGGCACGGTGTGAGGTTTGTTAAACCTGATAGCGCTATTAACTAATGACCCGCTCGCCATTGGCCTCGGCGATTAAGTCGATATAAATTGAGGGACTTCATGATAGAGTTTTGTCTAGCTAGTTTTAAGGTTGTTGTCCTGCACCAGGAGGACGAACGTACGTATTCTGCACCAGGAGAATTCGTAGGATTAATAATGGCATCCTATCTATGGAGGATGGCCGTACATATCCTACCCAAGGAGGATATGTAGATTTAGTTTTAAATTCTTTAACCCATTCCCAAACCACCGGGAATCCCATGCCTTGTAGAAAGTGTGAACTCACCTCGGTTTGCTCGGTTAGATTCTCAATATAGCTAACAGTCAAGGTCGGTCAATCACGTCCTAGTATGATTTACCAGTTAGTCATTTAGTGGCTTTCAAATAGAACACAAAGTCCCTACACGTATCTATCACACAACATGCATCACTTTAACGGTTTATGCCCATCTAAGTTTCCCATCCATTCCCCACTCAAAATCAAACATACGATAATGCACATAACATATATAACATGTTAGATCATTCACAGATAGCATACTCGACATTTAGACACGCGAGTCACAACTTATGTCATTTCAGCATTTATATTCAAAACCGGCTGTTTTCGGACATTTTAATAAAATAGTTAAATTGTTCCAAAAATTCCCAAATATTTACAGGATGTCTTAAACATTCTATATATTATTGTGAAAAAATATCGGGGTCCGGTTCATTACCAATATTTTATAAAAATTCATATTCCGGACTGAACTCAGATTTATGTATTTCTGACCATAGTCCATGGAACAATTTATTAAAAATTCATCGAGTGTCCGATTTACGAAATTCCAGTGGGGTAATTACAAATGCATCGGTTGTCATCTACTGTACAAATTTCATGGTCCGATTCATCACAAAACTCAGGTTATGACTGAAAGTACGACACCCATTTATTGCTGTCAAAATTCAGCTTAAGCTGTTGTTACAAATCGACACATTAAAAATAGTAAACGAAGTCCAAAAATTACAATTCCAGTGCCATTAGAACTGTATTTCATAATAACATATTTTAGATTCAAAATATCAGTTTTTTGTTGAGTTTAAGACCTGTTTACAGCCAACTGAAGTTGGGTATAAAACCGGGACAGATTCTGCTTTCACTCTTTAACTTCCTAGTTCGTGTTCGATTGATTTCCGTTAGCAAGTTTATTAATCGCAACAACATCACATATTAATATTAATCAGTAAAACGTCAGATAATCAACCAATAATCATAATCACACAAGATCTACATGATTTACACTAATATTCATCCATTAACCACCTTGTTCATTACTTTAGTAGACTTTTAGACTTTGATCTTATATGTTCCTAATTTTTAACCGACAAATCTCTTATTAACCACTTAAATCAAGAACAAGATAGTGATTTAGAACACTTACTACTAGCACAAGGCTAGGGGAGTTCAAGTGTAGAAAAGTGGTGGATAAAAGAAAACGAGAGCGGTCCTTGACGATCCGTGAGCTCCACACTCCGCGATTCACCTTTGTGCACCTTGTAGTGGGATTTGGATACTTGAACAAGAATAAAAAATGTTGGTGTGTATGGTGGAGTGTTCGGCCGAAGCTTTGTTTGAGGGGAAAAGGAATTGTTGTGGTGTCTTGATAAGTGGAAGATGATGGAGGTTATTAATACACAATTTCTATTATCCATTGGGTCCTATGTCCTCATGAGTACATACAAAGTCAATTCATATTCCCACTAGAGATTGCATGGGAAATGAAGACTTATTCAAACTTGTGGTTGAGGTTTGGGAATCGTATGGTGGTGGGGGGCCACATGTGAACCGATTTCATGCAAGGGTATTGAAAGTTATTTGGTAACTAAGATGGTGAGTGCAAGTATAATCAAAACCTTAACATTCCCTAGGTAAACACATGGGGATTTGTAAGATTCATAAAAAAATCTTGTAAAAGGGGGCCCAAGGGGGACGGTCACAACATGAAGGGGGGGGGGGGTACTAGCTTAGGTTTAAACCATTAGTTACAATCTAGTCTAATTTCAAGTATTAGTTACGTGTCTCGGTTATAAGATATTTCATATGATGTGTTATGATGCTCGGGGATCATAACTAGCTTGCAACCATTAAAACAATGTGTTTGGTAATATCTTTATGTTCCGGGTAAAGTCCGGTTGTTCGGTTTGACACTGTTCCGTTAAAGTGCTTAATTGAACCGTAAAGCGTCCTATATATATATTTTTGTAACGTTTCTAATTTCTAACACTTACGAAAATAGTGACCTTTCTGTACACTATTAGTATATTAACAAATACGTGTAAGCATAACACAGATATCAGAAAGCAGTTAAGTGATTCCACACAGTCGTCAAGCACATTAATTATTATTAATAAACTGTACGGTTACATGTAAATTTGAGGGTTGTCACATTCTCCCCCTGTTATGTTGTGAGCAGATTGGTGGTTGCAGCGGCGTCCTACTTTGTTTGGCAAGAAAGGAACTCGAGGCTTTTCACTTGTAATCAACGTACGCCGATTGTCTTATCTAAGGAGATCATTAAAACTGTTCGTTTGCGGCTTTTGACCTTCAAATTCAAACAGGGATTTGCGAATACAACTCTCCTTCAGAAGTGGAACATTCCTAGCAGTAATTTGGATCTTGATCCTGGCTAGTTAGTTTGGCGTGTTTGTTGTGGGTTGTTTAGGCTGGGCCGGGCTTTGTCTGTTTAGTCATGTGTTTGGTTGTTTTGGTTTTGTATTTGGTTGTTTGTTTTTTCTAGTCTTGGCATGTCAAGTCTAGAGGGGGTGTAACATTTCAGTTGCACTATTGTGCTTTTTGTGTTTTTTATAAAATTCACCGGGGTAACCCTTTACCCAAAAAAAAAGAGAATTTCGTCCCAAAATTTAGCGCGTGGTTACTGAGGAAGCTAGTTAAGTTGCGTTGTTTTCCAGATTTTCCTGGGGTGTCACACAAGATTTCCACGCAAGTTTGGGAAATGGTTCGTTCTAAAGCTGGTATGGAGAAAGTGGATTCAAAGTGGAGTGCTATTCTCGACTGGTTTGGTATTCATTCACGTTCAAAATCAGCAAAAAATATGGTTTGTAGATTGTTAGTTGCGGCGCTGGCTTACAGTATTTGGCAGGAAAGGAATAATCGGCTGTTCAGGAACCATGCTAGACCATCGGATACCTTATGTCAGGCTGTCTTAGAAAGTGTCAGATATAAATTGATGGGGCTCAGATTCAAGAACACTGCGAGAGTTCAGGAGTTACTGGAGAAGTGGGATATTCATGGAGCTGATTTAGTAATGGATAATGGATGAGTTCGTATAGCTCTGGCGTCCTTTTAGTCTAGATAATTTGTCTAGTGGTTGTTTTGGTTTACTATTAGTTGTTTATTTTATTTTACTTTCATGGGGGTATGTCCCATGTTTGAACTAGTAAGGATGTTACCTTACTACTTGTTTTGTTAGTTTGTGAATATATAAAATCACCGGGGTAACCCTTTACCCAAAAAAAAAAACCTAAATTTTGACATCTAAACTAATTAAGCAACATTATTAGACATGTTAAGGCATATAATACTTGTCATAGGGCTAGTTAGGCGGTCCGAACGCGTTTTACGCGAACGACGCGTTAAAGTGGCGTAAGCTACCTAAAGGAGTCGTAATGGGTCGTAAGCACTTAGGATAGGTTCCCTTTAGTATGTAGGCTTTGTTAAACCATATCATATGAGTTCCAACACTCATTTGGTTTACGAAACCTCATCCTATCCGATCTCCCGATTTAGGTCCGGTTATTTACATAGCTACCTATATTAGGTGCCGTTTGATTTCCGTGATCCCTCTAGCTTTGCTTGGTTGTTGTTCAAGACTTCTAAGCACCCTCAAGTGAGTACATAGCCCCCCTCTTTTACTGTTTTCAAACTGTTTTGGGGTGGAACACATGTGCCTACTTGTTACTTTCATGCTTTTCATGTTTTCATATCATATATCTTGCAATGGAATCATACACGGTGTAACAACATGAACTTGATGTGTTGCCTGTTGTGTTATGAGAATGTTGACTCGCATGACCATTTATTTTTTGAGTGCAAGATTTCCACGCAAGTTTGGGAAATGGTTCGTTCTAAAGCTGGTATGGAGAAAATGGATTCAAAGTGGAGTGCTATTCTCGACTGGCTTGGTATTCATTCACGTTCAAAATCAGCAAAAAATATGGTTTCTAGATTGTTAGTTGCGGCGCTGGCTTACACTATTTGGCAGGAAAGGAATAATCGGCTGTTCAGGAACCACGCTAGACCACCGGATACCTTATGTCAGGCTGTCTTAGAAAGTGTCAGATATAAATTGATGGGGCTCAGATTCAAGAACACTGCGAGAGTTCAGGAGTTACTGGAGAAGTGGGATATTCATGGAGCTGATTTAGTAATGGATAATGGATGAGTTCGTATAGCTCTGGCGTCCTTTTAGTCTAGATAATTTGTCTAGTGGTTGTTTTGGTTTACTATTAGTTGTTTATTTTGTTTTACTTTCATGGGGGTATGTCCCATGTTTGAACTAGTAAGGATGTTACCTTACTACTTGTTTTGTTAGTTTGTGAATATATAAAATCACCGGGGTAACCCTTTACCCAAAAAAAAATACTTGCTATGTTCATTAGTACACTATTAGTACTTGATTTCATTATGTTTTGCTTTGTATGTGCTCTTAACATGCTAGCACATTGATTTCCGTATATTACATTTTGTCGCATATGCTCATCCAGCATATGGACACATTGTTTTACATTTTGAACCGTTGTAACCGTTTGACTATGTGAACCGTTTGTGATCATTTGACTATGTGAACCGTTTGTAACCATTGGATTATGTGAACCGTTTGTAACCATTTGATTATGTGAACCGTTTGTGACTACTTGACTATGTGAACCGTTTGTAACCGTTTGATTGACATGAACCGTTTGAAATCTGTTTGAACCGTTGGGATTGGGAAGTGATTAAGTAACGGGGAGGGTGTAATGTGTTAAAGGCATGGTGGATACGCCGCTGGTACTTCCTATATATAAATGCTTTTAGTACATTATATATCGTTGCGTTATCTTGATCACTTGGGCAAGGTTATCGAAACAAAGTTATATTACAAGATTTTTCTAACGATATATATACTAATCGAGTTTTTATTTCAAAAACGATTTACAATCTGAGTTTAATTAAACAAATGTTTTGGAGTTAAGAATCATGGCTACGAGATTTTATAAATTATAATCAACTTGATTTGAGTTGGTTAATCATGTCGCAATACTATATTTTTCAAAAACAAGGTTTTTAAATAAGTATTGCAACATGTAAAACGAGCCATGAATCTGACACTCATACAAAACCTATGTACTCGCCGGCATTTTTATGCTGGCGTATTTTCACATGTGTTTCAGGTACAATAGTTGATGATGTTTGATGATGATATTGGTGTTTGCTCACATAGGAATGGACAAGGCCTTAGTGACTTAATAACAATGAAAGTCTATTTGTTCATGTTTTGTTTCTATTTCCAATGTAATGTAATACATTTAATTCAATAAAACGAAACTGTTTGATCCATGGTTGTGAAACAATGATTCTGTTACAACACTCCCCGACGTTTCCGCCACGATTTGTTGTTTTATCGTGGTCGGGGTGTGACAGAAAAGTTGGTATCAGAGCTCATGGTTATAGGAAATTAGGTTATTAGTAATGCTTTGACCTAGACTATAACCTTCCTAGGACCATAACGCGAGTTTACTTGCGTTTAGTCATAAAACAATACTGTCACTTATCTTTAAGTGACAACCACAATAAGAACACAAAATTCGAATCCGCTTTGAAAACTAATCATCTGTTCTAGGATGATTTATTATAAGGTTTTAAACCTTCAAAGTTTTCAAAATCTCGTCAGAGTTTGGGTCTAAATAATGTGAACACGTACAAACTGGAAGGGTGGGTGCCTGTACCCTGAGTTTTCTGTCTAAGGCTAGAGTGTTCATACAAATCCGCAGTATCGGACCAGTCACTCTTACCTGGGAACTCTTGGGGTGAGTGTCCACTTATAGGCGAGCATGTCTTCGCGATACATCATGAGGACCTATTTACTTTGATTCAGCCTTTGTGTGTCGTTTGTTTGCTTCGTGGTTCAAACAAATGACCATCACCCATGCTTTTGGTCGGTATTTGTAACATCCTATTCTTACCCAATGCCACTTCACTTGTTTCCTCTCTTTATTCCCCTTTTAGAATGCCTCCACGACGCGATAATCGGGTACCTATTGAAGAGCTGGCAGCTGTCATCACGCAGCAAATGACTGCCGCAATCCCGAACATCGTTGCTCAATGTAACCAGGCTCTCAACAACAACAATGTCCCCTGCAACTTCAAGACGTTCAACTCGGCTAAGCCATCAAAATTTTCTGGGTCTCAAGGAGCGACTGCACTTCTGCAATGGTTCGAGAGTTTAGAGAGCACCTTCAGACATGTTCAATGTCCAAACGAGCGAAAGGTAGATTTCGCATCTAGTGTCTTTGAGAAACGAGCTTTGACGTGGTGGAACAGTGTGATGAGAGATAGGGGTGCCGATGTGGCACTCGCTCAAACATGGGAAGAGCTTCGAGCTCTGATGATGAAGGAATTCTGTCCTCGTCACAAGATCAGGGCCTTGGAAAGGGAATTTGACGATCTTAAGCAAGATAGCGGTGAGCATCGAGCCTACACGGACCGTTATGAGGAGTTAAGTCTGTTATGCCCAAACATGGTCACGCCTTTGGATAAGGCAATCGAAAAGTACATTGATGGCCTCCCTGACTCAGTATAAGACATTGTGACTGGTAGTAATCCCACTACAGTTAGACAGGCCATTGAGCTGTGACAACTCGTATTTCAGAACCTCTCTTTGTACTTTGATGTAACTTGTTTGAACACTATGTGATTATGTGAACTTTAATGATTAATGAAATGCTATGTTTGATATGTGTTTATTGTGTAACGAATGTATGTATATATAATATGATAGCATTACACGAGCCTAAACGCACAACCCAACCCGATCGCACAAGCCCTTTTGGGCTACACTTTTTGTATCCGAACCAAGGGCAGTCCAAAGCTGGGTTCGGCCCACTCCTTTATGTCGCATAACCTCATGAGAAAGGGGTATACTCTTCATAGTTTGGCTAAACACTTTGCACATCAAAACCCTACCCTCTCTTTCTCTCCCTCACGAACTCGACGGCAGCCACATCCTTTCTTCACCGAAGACTCTCTATTCGGATCACTTCTCATTCCATTCTTTAATCGGTTAGTGTTTATAATTATCGATTGTTTGTTTGATGGTGTTATGATCTAGGTGTATTACATGATGATCTAGTGATACCATGTGATTGAACATAATATAAACTGTTAAATCTATGTGCTCATGAAATCGGCTCACATGTATGTATTTGATAATGTTCATATTAATCGGATTTACATAATTAAGATCTAGAATCGATTGAATGATAGTCGGCTGTGATATGCCCCTGTTCGAATGAATTGTGGGGGGGGGGATTGTTATGTTAGTATGCATATTAGTGATCAAGAATATGAATCATGTTTAGGTGTTATGATTATTGTTCATGTTTTGATTATAGGGTTCATAAGAATTAATGTTAAAACACTTGTTTGATCGATTTTGGTTGGCTTTGGAAACTGTTAGCATTGATTGATTGGATAAGAAATTTGAAAACCATTTGAATGATTTTAACTATTGCATGAATTAAGGGAATTAGTTAACCAGTCGCACAAGACTCCTTGGTCGCACAAGATCAGATCGTACAAGATCTGATCTGATCGCACAAGGCAGTCGCACAAGATAGACTGTTGTACAATTAGTTAGAACACAGTGTACAACACCACTTTGCATGATCGCACAAGACCTTGTGGATCGCACAAGATAGTGCCGATCGCACAAGGCTTGGGCCTCACACGAATTGTATTACTGTTGGGCCTCAAAGCCCAAACCCCAGTCGCACAAGATGTTCGAATCACACAAGTCGTCCGGATCGCACAAGACATCCGGACCGCACAAGATCAACATGTATTATTGTTTGGGCCGGGTTATTCTGTTGGGCTTCTTTTAGGGAATCGCACAAGACTTATGGGCTAATGAACTTGTGCGGGCCCAACCTTCTGAGTCGCACAAGTTGGGTATTATGTGGACTTGACTGTTTAAGTGATTTACGTGTTTGCCTTGATCAATACGTGTTCGTAACCTGTTAGCTTATGTGTAAACATACGTGCACTTCTTGAACCTAGACCTGACTTGTATGGTAACCATGTTAGGACGTGGTTGACCTCTAGCAGCTCGATTGACCTTTCGTTTATCTGCCGAGCTAACCTAAGGTGAGTTCACACTTTCTACAAACCAAGGGATTCCCAGGGGTTGGGAATGGGTTAAGGAACATGGATTCCTCGTCCTTCTTGGGTAGGACAGTACGGGTTCAGGAATATAATTCCTCGTCCTCATGGACAGTTAAACTTCACTAGACCAAAACTCTATCACGAAGTCCCTCCTTTTTATATCGACTTAATCGCCGGGCCAATGGCGAGCGGGTCATTAGTTAGATAGCGCTATTTAGGTCTGACAAGCCTCACACCGTGCCGCAGAGGACGGGCGTGAACTAATGGATCTGGGCACGTCAATGATGATAGACATTGACGCTAAGGGCACATAAACATGACTACAGTCAGCGGTCGATATGGTAACGAGTCTAGTAGTATATACATGGGGTAGCCCTCACGGCCAGAGAGCCAGATAATTAAACAAGGGGTAGCCCCCACGGCTGGATTGCCAGAGTAAACGGGAATAAACAAAACACGTTTTCAACTATGGGGTAACCCCCATGGCAGGGATGCCAGTTAAAGGAACTGTTTTTGGAACAACTTAAAGCGAACACCCAACTGTGAACTCGCTCAACTTTGTTGTTGACTCGTTACTACATGCTTTACAGGTCAATAGGTACTTAGCTGGAGCTTGCACGGGGAAGAGTCATTGTGGGACATGGACAGTTGTGTGCCATGTTAAACATTGAAACATTTAAACTTATGTTTTGGTTTTAAACATTATGCTTCCGCTTGCAACTTAAACTATGTTTTGTTTGGACACCAATTGTATTGGTTGGATTTTTATAATTACTTACGTGCTTGTTCAATATGATTGGTGGCTGGATCCTGGTCAGTCACGCCTCCAAGCGGTGGTACTCCGCAGGTGGATTTTGGGGGTGTGACAGATTGGTATCAGAGCTATTGGTTATAGTGAACTTGGTTTTAATAAGGGAAAAAGTTTTGTTAAAACCAGACTATAACCTGTACAGTGCTCAACGATCTACAACGACGCTTCGCTCCACGTGCAAGACTCGACATTCTAGGTGATATGATTTATGTTTTATTGCCTACTTGTTAGTTACATAGAACTTTGCTCATGGTATGCTTAGATAACGTAGTAACTACTGCTTGAAAACACATGTGTGCTTACTCTCTTCTGTCATCGCACTTCCACGAACCTCTCTCACTCATGTTTTCCTTTGATATGAAGATCATGAGTGGACGCGTTAACATGACTCAAGCCCAGTTGACGGCTCTGATTAACCAACAAGTTGCTGCAGCACTTGCAGCTGCACAAGCAGGAGGTATACCCTGCAGTCTAAACTCACTCTAGGATCTTTAGGTCCTACTCTCGTAAACCAACACTTGTGCTTAACCTTGTCCCTTCTTACACCCACAACAGGTCAGAACACTCAGCCACCTGTGTGCACCTTCAAAACTTTTATGGACTGCCGACCCACTACTTTCAGCGGCACTGAAGGAGCCGTAGGCCTCCTCCACTGGTTTGAGAAACTTGAATCTATCTTCAAGATGTGTGAATGCCCTGAGGATCGCAGGGTGAAATATGCTACTGGTACCCTTGAGGGGATAGCGCTCACGTGGTGGAACGCTCAGGTCCAAATGCTGGGGTTAGTTGCTGCTAACGCCACCCCCTGGAACGATTTCAAGGAATTGATCAAAGAAGAATACTGTAGCCGTGATGATATTCATAAGCTGGAGGTAGAGTTTTACAACTTAAAGATGACGTGGTCAGAAATCGAAGCATATACGAGAAGATCAAACGAGTTGGCTATTCTGTGCCCTACTATGGTAGACCCTCCCATCAAACGTATTGAACTGTACCTGAAGGGTTTAGTGCCAGAGATTCAAAGTCACGTGACCTCAGCAAATCTTGGCACCATTCAACAGATCATCAAGTTGGGTCATCGTCTCACGGATCAGGCGGTGGAGCAGAACAAGTTACCAAAGCGTATTGGTGCAACTACTACTGATACTCCCAGCGACAACAAACGTAAGTGGGATGTAACTTCTAGCAAAGGTTCAACTTCTGTTCAGTCTCAGTCACAGCAGAGAAGGACTGACGACTACAAGAGCCCTAGTCAGCAATCATCTGGTAGTCAAAGTCAAGGTGGGTACAGAGGAAATCACCCCAAATGCAATCGCTGTAACCTACACCACAGCGGGCCATGCACCAAGAGTAACTGTCATCGGTGCAACAAGCCAGGCCACGCCGCAAAGGATTGCAGAAGTTTATACCCCGCAAACCAGAATCGTCAGCAACAACAAGCCCCACAACGCCAGCAGCAGCAGCAGCAAGGCATCAACAAAGGGTGCTTTCAGTGTGGAGCTGAAGGCCACTTCAAGAGAGATTGTCCCCAACTGAACCGGAACCAGAACAACAACAACAATAATAACAACCAGGGGAATGGAAACAATGGGGGTAACAACGGCAATGGTGCCAGGGGTCGTGTATTCGTTATTGGCCAGGGTGATGCAAGGAACGATCCCAACGTCGTGACGGGCAAGTTCCTACTGGACGACTTTTATGTTACTGTTTTATTTGATTCGGGTGCTGATACTAGCTACGTGTCCCCTAAGAGTTAGTCAAATGCTTAAGCATACCCCAACACTTTTAAACACCAAGCACACTGTAGAGCTAGCTAATGGTAAGAGTTTAGAGGCCACACACGTAGTCAAGGGTTGTAATCTTGTTCTTGCTAATCAGACCTTCTCTATCGACCTCATTCCTATCGTTTTGGGTAGCTTCGACGTTGTCATTGGGATGGACTGGTTATCCCATCATCAAGCAGAGATTCTTTGCAACGAGAAGATTGTCCGTATTCCTCGTTTGGGTGATGAACCTCTCATGATTCGTGGCGACAAGAGTGGTGCTGTTGTGAGCATCATCTATTTCCTTAAGGCCCAGAAGTGTTTGAGAAAGGGCCACACAGCTATTTTGGCTCTCGTTACTGATACCTCAAAGAAAGAGTGGAAGATAGAAGATTTTCCGATCGTACGTGACTTTCCTGAGGTATTCCCTGAGGAATTACCTGGCCTTCCGCCTCATCGCCAGGTCGAGTTTCAAATCAAGCTAGCTCTTGGAGCAGCGCCCATAGCTCAAGCACCTTATCGTTTAGCTCCATCAGAATTGGAAGAACTGTCCACGCAACTACAAGAGCTTTTGAATAAGGGTTTTATTCGTCCTAGCTCTTCGCCATGGGGAGCTCCAGTGCTATTTGTGAAGAAGAAAGACGGTACCTTCAGAATGTGTATCGACTTTCGCGAGCTCAACAAGGTGACAGTGAAGAATCGTTATCCTCTTCCACGTGTTGATGACCTATTCGACCAGTTGCAAGGGTCGAGTTTTTACTCGAAGATTGATTTGAGATCGGGATATCACCAGCTGAGAGTCCAAGAAGAGGACGTCTCCAAAACAGCCTTTAGAACTCGTTATGGACATTACGAGTTCCTGGTTATGCCTTTTGGAATGACAAACGCACCTGCAGTCTTCATGGACCTTATGAACAGAGTGTGCAAACCTTACCTAGATAAGTTCGTTATAGTTTTCATCGACGACATCCTGATCTATTCTAAGAGTCAGGAGGAACACGAGCAGCATCTACGACTTATTTTAGAACTCCTTCGAACAGAACAGCTTTACGCTAAGTTTTCAAAATGTGACTTCTGGCTTCGTGAAGTCCATTTCCTAGGCCACGTGGTAAACAAGGATGGGATTCATGTTAATCCATCCAAGGTAGACTCGATCAAGGACTGGCCTGCACCTAGAACACCAACAGAAATCCGCCAATTCTTGGGCTTGGCAGGTTATTACAGAAGGTTTATCAAGGATTTCTCCAAGATCGCGCAACCTCTCACCTCACTAACTCAGAAAGGTGTCACCTATCGTTGGGGTGATGCACAGGAAACTGCATTTCAACATTTAAAGGATAGACTTTGCAGCGTACCTATCCTCTCATTGCCTGAAGGCACAGACGATTTCGTGGTGTATTGCGACGCATCCATTCAGGGACTTGGATGTGTGTTGATGCAACGTGACAAGGTCATTGCTTATGCGTCACGTTCGCACTTAAGATATGGAGATATTACCTGTACGGTACCAGGTGCACCATTTACACCGATCACAGGAGTCTCGAGCATATCTTCAAGCAAAAAGAGTTAAACATGCGTCAACGTCGATGGGTCGAGCTATTGAATGATTACGAATGCGCGATCAAGTACCATCCAGGCAAAGCCAATGTTGTGGCTGACGCCCTCAGTCGAAAGGACACTCCGCCTAAGCGCGTGCGAGCATTACAACTCACCATTCAATCTAGTCTTCCTTCCCAGATACGAGATGCTCAGGTAGAAGCATTGAAACCAGAAAACGTCAGGACTGAAGCTCTACGTGGCTCAAGGCAACGGTTAGAACAAAAGGAAGACGGTGCTTACTACGTAACAGGACGCATTTGGGTCCCACTCTATGGCAACTTACGAGAGCTTATGATGGATGAAGCACACAAGTCTCGCTACTCACAATCGATGACCGGAAGCTTGGGACTGTGAGTTTTAACACCAATGCTGCCCATCTGGCCCTTTCTTAATGTTAATACCTACCCATTCTAACCCTTTCCCAGTCTTAGTCTTACCTGTTTCAACCCGTTCTCAAATTTTATTTGTTTTAGTTTAACCCGTTTATGGATTTACTTTTGCCCAGAATCACCCAAAGGGTCATTATTAAGACCCATTTGGACCCAAAATTAAGTCTCCTTGCCAGGCGTAAGTATACCTATAATACTATACAAAGCCTCACCTTGGGACAAAGATGTAATTTCACTCACAATTTTTAAGACGTCCATCCAACAATCATTGTTTGTTACCTTAACTTTTCATCCCTGCTCCCAAATTTGCCCCCATTCAATGTCTTCTTAATGATTCCTTCCAACAAAACCAATGTAAATTGAAGACGTAAATGAAACGATGGGAGCAATTAATTATGAAATCAATTGGGGTTGAATGATTTAGGTTCATCAATTTCACTTTTGTCGATTCGTTTTTTGTTCCAGTTTTATAGTTGGAGGCTAATGATAATGGTGGTGCATATGAGAAATTGAGGACGCAAGAACCGTCACAACCGCCTATTGTGGAGAATTTCAAAGAAATGCGGTCGCCGGTGGTTGTGGATCGGCCGAGATACGGCCGGAAGTTGTGGATCGCCGGCGGTTGAAGCAAATCAGTTATAGGCATAACTCTACCTAATCGATTCAATGGGATTGAATGCTAGGGGCAAGCGAATGGTCTGTGCTTCTCGTACCCTGTTAAGAACTCCGTAATTGAAATCATTCTTCAATTAGCAATCAGGATCATACATCATCCACGGGATTTATTGTCAGGTTTTTCGTGTTTCTATGTCCCGTGTGGTCGTTAATTTTGATCATCTTCAATTTATTTACATTCTATTTGTTAATAATGATACATATTGGTTAGATCTGATGTACTAAATTAAAATTTTGACATTCAGAGTTAATTGTTCTTGGGTGAAAATTTATTTTCAATTTTCTTATATTGATTGTTAAAGATAGAACTTTTTCACCAGAGTTGTATTTGGCTTTCCATATTAGAAGCTTTCTGATTTTTAAATGTTCTTTATATTTGTTAATCTTGTTGATGGGGTTGTTAAAGTTGGAACTCCAACTCTAGTCTTTGAGCTCTCCTTTTTATGTCAATTTATCTTTTATTTACTTTTATAAATGATATGACTCTTTTTTGTCCATTTTTTTTATGTATGATGAATAGGTACCAAAGCTGAATGGGAAGGCAACGCTCGTTCGTTTGATTATGATGAAGGTAGCGATCATTTCAGTTGCGAAACTATATATGATTTTTGCTTAAAGTTTGTTGTTTGTTAAATTTCTATTTCCTATTAGTCTAAACAAGGTTAGTACTTACACATCCGGGCTTGTACCTTTCCTGAGTTTTCTATTAGAGGGTATGAATTGGGGGCGACAATTTGTGAAATGAGTCAAAACATGACACTAAAATAATCAGGTTTTTGGTTGGCCAATATAACCCGTTTAATAATCACATTGCGGATGGGTTGCATTAGAACTGAAATGGTGTGATCCATTAACCCATTTAAGTTTGAGGTTTCTTTTTTAAAAATGTCACATTAGAGGGCTTGTTCAGAAAGCTTTTTATTTTCACTTCAGTTGGTATTGTGAAAGTAATAGGTACAAAATGATGGTTTTTATTTTCACTTCATTTTCTATAGAATTAAAGAATGGGTTAACATTGTGCTTGTAATCTGTACTACAGAAAATGACGGTTTTTGAGTCGAAAGTTTTTACTAACGCTCTTACAAAACCTTGCAATAGAACTCATCATTTAAAAAAAATGAGAGCTTCATTGTTTTGAGTTGAGAGTTAATACATCATCTTAATACATCTAATTGTCGACACTACCGCAACGCGCGAGTTCCCCACTATGTTATATTAATTGGATTATAGCTATTAAAGGATGGTCATGTTGTTCTTGATGGATTTTAATTTGCTGAATTTATGAAATTATGTTGTAATCTATTTGTGTCCAAACTACACATGTGAAATTAGTGTCTGCACTATACATTATTAAAGTAATACGTTGGAACTTGAATTTGCTAGAACTAAAGTTGTATTTTAGGTTGTTCAAGGGTTGTTACACTGTCATATAAAGCTTGGCAATACAGCCACACAAGGCTATGATATATGCTCATACATGGCTGGATTTTTGTTGTTGTACAAGGGCTGTCATACAGCCTGTACATGGCTGTGAAATACGCTTGTACATGGCTAGAACTACGGTCGTACAAGTATGGAAATATGCCCGCATTGGGCTGGGCAAATGCTTTTAATATTGGCAAACATTAGGAGTTCGTGTAGGGATGAGCATTTGGTACTGGGTGTCGGTACCGGTACCCAGTTTTGACGATTTTCGGTACCGGTACCGGTATCACTCTCATCCCTAAGTTCGTGTATATTTTTAGAATTAACGTTGTGATTAGGAGTTCGTGTATATTTTAGAATTAACGATGTGATAATTAATTGAAACATTTAAAGCGTTGTCGTAACTTGATAAGATTTTTAATAATAATCTGCTGCAAAAAAAACCGATTCATGATTCACCATTTACTAATATGTTACTAGGGGTGTCAATGGTGTCAGGTTGGCGGATTACAAGGTTGACGAGTTGCGGATTGGCGGTTGAAATGTGCAACCCGAACCCAACCCATATTATTATTCATGCTTCAAGAAAATCTTACATGTATGCATTTTTGATTCCGTAAGCGTATTCGACATTTCTGTTGGTCCTTGTGGAAGTTATTAACATGTTCCCAGGAGAAGAGATGTGAATAATTTGATTGATTTCCATATGCAAATGCAAAAATGTTCGGTGTCTTTAGCAAACTGTAGCTTACATACAAATTTCATTGTGTTACATCGTGCTGCATCAATCTTTATAGCATCTCGCTTTATGATCTACCTTTCATACATATAAGAATCTGGATCTTATTGAACTTTGAGAATATTTCAGTTGGTATCAAGATAATATGATATGATTACGCAAAAGTAAGGGTTTGAACCAACAACGGTTCAAGACACACCCTTTGGTCTAAAAAAAAGATTTGAATGTTACTAGAGTTGTAAAATTAGGAGTTATTGTTACAAAAAAAAAAGTTAATATAGTACTTGAATATATTTAGGTATTTTGGGATTTTTTTTTTACATAAATGCTTTCTCAACTTCCATTTTAAGTTCAGTTCTTTATATACTTAAATACTAGATAAGTAACCCGTGTATTACATGGGTTGGTCTATAAAAATGATAAAAATTCATAAAATTGTAACATACATGTTTAATACTCGGTATTATTTTATTTTTTTTAAATACGTGGCAAAGATCATAAAATAAAAATGTAGTAGAAATAGAAGAGTGGGTTACAAGTTTGTAAAACATGTAATAAAACCTAATGATCATACCAATAACTAATACAATTCAAAACCATTTGTATAAATAACAAATATAAATTCATAATTACCAAAAGTCATATGAATAACCAATAACAAATAACAAACACAAATTGAAAATTACCAAAAGTTTTGTACGGTAATTTTGATAATTATCCTACGAGCAAATAATTACGAAAATGCCACCGCGTTTTTTTATTTTGCTTTTGCATGTCTTTCGTACGTTTTGTACAATAAGGCTGTTTGTACGTGAACTTAACTCATAATAATGCAGCTACAAAATTTGTAATTTGTTAACAATTTTTGATTTAGTCATTTTTCTTACCACACAAATCACTAATCATCGAACACCCCGTTTCTTCAAAATTAACATCTTAAACATAAATCACTATAAAACATCTAATATAGTGCATCATATATTGCAGAACAACCATAATAGTTAGTTTTGTTATATAATTAGTTAGTTATATTTATTTTTTGATATAAAATTAATATAAGATAAGATATCTAATATGCATCATATATTTCGGAACAACCATATTAGTTAGTTACTTATATTAATTTTTAATATAAAATCCTAAATTGTAGAAAACTTTCCCTCCAAAACTTTGGATTGTCAAGGGTGCCATATGGCAACCCAAGTTCTTTATTTATTAGATAGGATAGATGCAATTTGTTTAAAATGTATACATATTGATTTTCCTTGTGTGCATTTACAGATGTGGATATCAAAGTGAAAGCAATGATAAAACTCATCGAAGAAGACGCCGATTCATTCGCTAGATGCGCAGAAATGTATTACAAAAAACGACCTGAGCTTATGAAACTGGTCGAAGAGTTATACAGAGCATATAGCGCCTTAGCCGAAAGATACGATCATGCAACCGGGGCCCTCCGCCAAGCCCACAAAACAATGACCAAAGCATTCTCGAATCAAGTCCCCGCAGGATGCGACGACTCAGCGACTAATTCTCAGTACGATACCGATCCTCAGACCCCAGATTCGAGAACCACCCGAAACCCGTATTTTGACCTGGATGAGTTATAGAAAGACGGGTCAACAGGAACTGCAAGAAAAGCGCTTAACTTCAGTGATTCGGAAGATGCTAGCAACGATAAAAACGGGACCAACGATAATTTGAGTCAAGTTTCTGAGAAGAACACGGTTCTCGAAAATTCCCTTTTTGACGCGCATGTCAAACTCGAAATCTTGAAGCAAAAGTCGAAGAGTTTCGAAGATTCGTGTCGGTTGCTTGTGGATGAAAAGTCTGCGCTTATTAGCGAAAACGGTACTCTCGTCTCACAGATGGAAATTACCGAAAGAACGTTAAAAGATCTAGAGACGAAATACACAGATTTGGTAGAGAACTATTCCTTAATAGAGAAAGAACGAGAATCTACGTATACAGAAAATGTTCGACGCTACAAACCGTGCCGTAATCGAAAACGAAGAAAAAGATTTCAACCCTAACCCACACTGACATCATTCGAGTCAACCCCAGCACGACCCGTTTAACCTTGCAAAAGAATGATAAGATTTTTATGTACAACTTGCTGCTTAAATTTGATACGTTAATATGTTAAATTACGTGACATTACATCTTACTTGATTAGGTTTTATGCTTTAATATCCTATTTATGTTAAATTTTAGGAAATAGACATTTTGTTTTAGGAGTGAACTATGCAACATTTTGCTGGTAATTCTGTTGCTATTTTGATATTTTTTCAATGTTTACTAACTAATTAGTTTAATAAATTTGTTGATTTGTGCTACAGAAAGCAACGATAGATTGTTAAAACTTTTGTATATTGGTTTCGCCTTAGTATATTCTATTACATAATACTTAATCCATAAGACTATAAAACCATCTAATCTTTCTGTTGTCTTAGAATATGCAAAGAGAGATAACTTTTTTGTTGATGACTTAGGTTTGTAGATTTGTAATTTTTTAGTACTAATAAGCAAAAACGAATAAAAATTATTTTTTTTTTGGGTCAAGCGGGTCTTGTTTAGGTAAAAAAAAATATGAAAAACTTTGACTTGATTATCACCAAAGGCATATACCCCTTACAAAAATCATGATCCCGTACAAGGAAGAAGTCTCAACAATGGATTCTTTTTGTGATTTAATCGAAAAACATACATTTTTTTACAGAAAAGAAAAGGTAGTCGTTGACTTTGATAAATTCCAATGTCAAAGTCAACTACCTACTATTATTGTCACATTAAGACTATGAGGTAGTCGAATACGTAACATATTCCCTTTGTCAAATGTCAACTAGTATGACTTTATTAAGCAAGACAACTGTAATATACCAAAAAAAAGCCTTTATAAGAAAGAGTTGACAGTTCAAAAACAGCAATTGCTTGCCAAACAAAATGCTTCTACTCTCCCTATTCCTGTATCATCTATTCTCACAGGCCGCAAGCGCGGTGAACGTCAACAACACGCTTCCGGGCTGCCCAACCAAATGTGGGAAGCTCACAGTACCATACCCATTCGGCATTGGAACCAATTCGGGCTGCTCCATGGGTCCCTGGTTCGACATCACTTGCAACACATCCTTCAATCCCCCAAAAGCCTTCTTGCCGGCCGACCTAATTTCGTACACCGGGGACTTCCACCGCGTGGAGGTGGTAGATATCTCTGAAGAGCATGTGAGAGTCAAAAACACCATTGCTTCTAGGTGCTACAATCAAACTGGTGGAGTGGTTCAATACAACCCCAGTGGGCTTGTGGTGAAGAACTCGTATTTTACGTTATCAGAACGGAACAGGGTGTTTGTCGTTGGGTGCAATGATTTCGCACGCGTAGCTCCCGTGGAGGGGATTGAAGGCAAGAATTTCAGCAGTGGGTGTGTGTCTATATGCTCCAATGTTCAAGATGTTCCTGTTGGTTCATGTTCAGGTTTGATTTTTAGAATCACAATATTATGGTTTGGAAAACTGAGTTTTAAAATTAAATCTTTATAAATTTCAATAAATATATATGAGTCAATTATGTTTTTGGCCCCAGTGGTTATCTCACTTTTACTATTTTGGCCCAAAACAAGAATTTTTAACATATCTACCCCATGGTCTCTATAACTAACCACTTTGGCCCCTAAGACATACATTTTAGCCCTCATGGTCTCTATAACTAACCATTTTGGCCCCCATGATCTGTAGACTTAGGGCCAAAATGGTTAGTTATAGAAACCATAGGGGCAAATATATTAAAAATTCTTATTTTAGGCTATAGTAAAAGTGATATAACCACAGGGGCTAAAAACATAATTTACTCAATATATATTTTTCACGTTAATACTTGTACATTATTATTATTATTATTATTACTATTATTAGTATTACTATTATTAGTATTACTATTATTACTATTTTTACTATTACTATTATTAATATTATTACTATTATTACTATTACTATTATAATAATAATAATAATAATAATAATAATAATAAGTTTCCTTATAAAACCTAAGAATTATTTCTATTATTACTATTACTATTATTATTATTATTATTATTATTATTATTATTCACAAAAGATAAAAGGTTTATATATACATAGTAAACTGAAGTTTCAAGTTCTAGTTATGTTACTAGCTGCTGATATATATATATATAGGTTTGGGGTGTTGCTCAACTAGTTTGCCGACGGGTTTAACAACTTACCTGGCCTCGATAAACACAATTTATTTTCACACCCAGGTCTGGTCTTTTAACAAATGCGGCTACAGTTTCCTTGGCGAGCAAAGTGCCTTCACCTTTCAGGGCGCTTCAGATTTCGTAGACCCTGATTTTGTGACTCGGACCGCAGAGACTGTACCTGTAGTGCTTAATTGGGTGATTGGTAGTGGGACCTGTAAGGACTACAAAAACACAAGCGATTACTATTGTCAAGAGAATAGTGTTTGTGTGGATTTTGAGGGGGGTAATGGAGGGTATAGGTGCTCCTGCAAGAATGGTTACCAAGGCAATCCTTACCTTTCTCCTGGTTGCCATGGTTGTTAGCCCACCCACACTTTTTTTTCTTTATATATATATATATATATATATTCTTTTTCCATCAGTCCTCCATTTCATATCGTATATATATATTGTTGCACCAGATATTGACGAGTGTGCGGATCCAAACACTAACCCGTGTAACGGGACTTGTACTAATCTTCCTGGAAGTTACAAGTGTTCATGCCCGCACGGGTACCAAGGAGACGGGAGACGATATGGGAGTGGTTACACCCCTAGGAACTCCAAGTCCCCGGCACTAAAGTTGTCCCTTGGTGAGGAACCAATGTTGGCTGGCACTTGTTTCCTTGTAATGTTAACTAATCATTCATGCATATCGACTGACTGACTGACTGACTTATGCAGGAATGGGGATTGGGTTCTTGTCTATATTCATAGCAATGGGATGGCTGTATTTCAGCCATCAGAGAAGGAAGGTTATCAAAATGAGGGAGAAGTTCTTTTTAAAAAATGGTGGCATGTTGTTAAAACAACAAATTAGTTCAGACGACTTTGGCGGGGCGGCTAACAAGATTTTCACAACCGAAGAGCTAGAAAAGGCTACAAAAAACTTCTCTAAAAGCATGATTCTCCGTCGTGGTGGGTTTGGGACGGTGTATAAAGGGATCTTACCTGATGGAACTATTGTCGCAATAAAGAAGTCAAAAGTTATGGATGAGGGCCAGATCGAGCAGTTTATCAATGAGGTGGTTATTCTTACTCAAATCAACCACCGGAATGTGGTCAAGCTATTAGGGTGTTGTTTAGAGACCCAAGTTCCATTACTTGTCTATGAATGTGTTTCCAATGGCACGCTCTACCACCATATCCATGCCAACGAGGGAAAGGCATGGTTATCTTTGGACAATCGTTTAAGAATAGCTGTCGAGTCTGCTGGAGCACTTGCGTACCTTCACTCGGCTGCTGCAAAGCCAATTATCCACCGAGATGTGAAATCTGCCAACATATTGTTAGATGAGAACATGGTCACTAAAATTTCAGACTTTGGGGCTTCAAGGTTGGTACCCTTGGATCAAACACAAGTGACTACAATGGTGCAAGGGACAATAGGATATCTGGATCCTGAATACTTCCACACAAGTCAGTTAACAGATAAAAGTGATGTTTATAGCTTTGGAGTTGTGTTGCTAGAGCTTCTAACCGGTAAGAAGCCACTTTGCATGGAACGTAGTCAAGCGGAACGAAGCTTAGCGACCTACTTCCTTGTTTCTTTAAAGACAAACAGCTTATTTCAAATCCTTGACCCAAGAGTTGTTAGAGAGGGTTCACTTGATCAACTCCAGGCGATAGCGTCCCTAGTAAAACGGTGCCTCAACATGAACGGTTATGACAGACCTACAATGAAGGAAGTGGCTATGGAGCTAGAGGGTTTGAGGAAATACACAAAACAACCATGGGTTAATCAACATGGCTCGGAAGTGGTTCATGAGGGTGAACACTCCGATCTTTATAATGTCTTGATTAATCCATATACGGATTCAATAGAGTCTTCGAGTCTCTTCAATTCAGGTCAAGTTCGTTTGTTGTACCCAGTCGATGAACCTAGATGATTACCTGTTTTTGTTGCATCTTAATCAATATCCAGAACCTTAAGTACCAAGTTATTACATGTCATGTAACTCTTTCTATAGTTTGAATAATATTAGCAATAAACTCAACTTAAAGGATAACTTTAAGGTTGTTATAGTTTGTTTATCTGTTAAGTTGGAGAAGTTTTAGTATGCATATGGCATTATCCGAATAAGAGCAGGTTGTTATGTAATCCTATTATATACGAACCAATTAAGCGAACATGTACGGAGTTCGTTCACGTTTAATCTTTTAACTTTACCTGAACAAACATGAACATTTAAACATATGAATTTTGTTGTTCATGTTCGTTGGTTAAAAAAATGATTATGTTTGTGTTCGTTGGGGGCACCTCATCCCTTCTTTGCCGAAACAAGTACGTGCACTCTTTTGGAACACCTCATTGAACAAAAAGAATACATTAGCAAAATCCAAAAATCAATTATGCTGAAAGCTATACTAGGCGACCGGACAACTCTAGGCACCCAATAAAGAATCTAGAACCAAGGTAGAATGTCAAAAAAAAAAAAAAAAAAAAAAAAAAAAAAAAAAAAAAACCCAAACTTGGTAATCCACTTCAATTTCATGTGTAGTGGCCAATGTCTCTTTGCATCTTAGAAAAGATGGTTCCGCAGACTAACTTTCATGGAAGGCAAAGATATAGTATGATACTAGACGAACCAGAAATGCCCAGAAGAGAACCAGCAACTTGCGGAAAACTACATTCAGCGTTCTAATTATAGTGAACGTTTAATAGAAGTAAATTACATAACAAAATTGCATGAGTTTGTTTCATATTTGAATTCTTTTACACTCCTCAATTTCGGCTGGTAAATATTAATCAGGTTCAAGCTCCAACTTAACTCATTACATACTAGGTTAGTTATCCGGGTTGATATATAATATGTTACGTTAATAGATGTTTTGAATAAAACTACATGAAACATTGATTAAACAAAATACAAAATTACAAGATCAAGTTTCTAAAATTCTTATAGCACAAAAAAAATCATATGTAATTTTTTGTTGGATCGTGATAAATAACTCCACGTCTGCTCGAGCATCACATGTAGGAAGTTGAAGATGACTATGGCGGGATAGTGCTACAATGATTCTAGATCTTGGTTTAAAAAAGCGTGAAGCGTACAAAAACGACAAGGTATAAAATCAAAGCGCAAATCGAAAAGCTGCGGGCTTTTGGTACGTGAGGCGCAAGGTGCTTATATTTTTTTTATATATATTCTATAGGCTTTTAGCATCCCTTAACCAAAAATACAGTGATAAATTAGGTTTATATATGATTTAATGTATAAATCACATAATGTATAACCATTTTAGCTACATGTATAACATTTTAAAGCACAAAAACACCTTCTGTAGCAAAAGCACACGTCTCAGTGGGATTCTTTTCCAAAAAAAGCTCACTTTTGTGCGCTTTTTGTACAGAGCTCGCCTTATGTCACACAAGGCGCCGCTCTTTGCGCCTAGGGTCCCTTACTCCCTTTGTGCATAAGGCGCACTTTTTTAAACCAAGTTCTAGATATTGGTGACCCCCTTGACTAAAATAATTTAACAAACCCACCCGTTATAAGTCATAAAATGTCCAGACTACTTGTGACTCAAGAATGACATAATGCAATATGCAAATGGGGTTTTCTAATGGCACACCCCCTCTCTATCCGCATACTTTTCCAATTCAATACGCATCGTATAGGCCTATACGATGCGTATTGAAACAAAGTAAAAGACATGGCAGACTGGCAGGTGCAGGTTATATCTGGCGGCGGGCTTGATACGCATCGTATAGGCCTATACGATGCGTATCAAGGCACTGATTTTTTGAAGTTAATTTTTTGCTGTGTTGTCGAATGCGGACCCGAGAAACGAAAGGGATTTCGAGCAGTTGGTCGATGACATGATAGATAAAGCTCTTGACACGATCATATCCATTTTCAAGTATTAGACTAGATAGTCCAAGATGAAATATACTAAAACCATTCAAGCCCACTAGTCTACAATGTGTTATGGTAAGATTTTTCAAGTTTGCACAGTGGGAGAAAAGACTAGCACCCCTGTCAATGTTGTCATAATACAATGAGACATAACTGAGATTTAAGCGGCGTGTTAAAACGGAACATAATCCCAGATTGTCTAAAGAAGCGCTTTTATCATGTGTCATGTGGTAAACAACTACTAAGGGGATATTCAGATCTCTATTCGGTCATCTTTCCGAGCTTTTACACACGAATATGTGGTTCTCAATTTTTAAAATATTGTGTCAGTGGGAATGTTTTAAAAATCAGATGCAACTTTATGGCACGCTTACCTTAATCACATCTTCCATGGAGTCACAGATCCCACAATAGGGCCCACGGATCTTCAAGCCCACCAGTCTATAATGTGTTATGGTGAGATTCTTCAAGTTTGCACAGTGGGAGAAAAGACCAGCACCCTTGTCGTTCCGTATTTTCTCCTTTTCTAATTCTCAAAGAATCTCGTAACGTATTCTCTATTTCTCTAAATCGTCTGTAAAATTATGTTTCTCTAATATGACACATGATAAAAGCACTTCTCTAGACAATCTGCGATTAGGGATGTCCAAACTGCTCAGCGCTCGAAGATCGTTCGACGATCGTTCAAAAACGCTTGGAAATTTGCTCGTTCGATTTCTTGCTCGGTTAAAACCGAGCCGAGCAGCTCGGTTCGGTTTAAAAACGAACCGAGCACGAGCATAGGTACGCTCGCTCGTCGCTCGTTCGGTTTCGATCGAATTTATTATTATTATTATTATATATATTATATTTATTAAATATATATATTATATGTATTAAATATAATAAACATGTAGCAGCATATCCAACCCCTAAATCCAAATCCTCACGTCTTTTGTCTTCATATCTTCTGTTCAAAAAAGAAAAAAAAAACCTAATCTCTTATCTATCTCAACTCTCAAGTCCCCAGCCGCCGGCCATCCAGTTCCACCGGCCACATCCCTCGTCCGCCGGCCACGTCCCTCGTCCGCCGGCCATTCACCGTCCGCCGGCCATCAACCGTCCGCCGGTCAATCAAAACGCACAGCCTCAAGGTTTGATTTTGTAGAATATTCTTCATCACTGTTTTTTGATGCAAAGTTAATTCGGTTATGTTGTGCATTGAACATCTATCAATTAGTTTGTATGTTCTGTTTGCTATAGATTTAAATGTGACTTTCTGATTTTTTTTTTGGTCGATTTTGAAGTTGGTGAATGATTAGTATATCTTTTTGTTTCCTCTTGGAATAGAGGCATTCTTGTATTTGTTTAGAGAGATTAAATATATGCAAAAATTAAAATGAAAGTGAAAATTACGGTTTTTATTGGTACTGAAGATGTCTTGCAGATAACATACAGTATGAATGTATTAGATATATAATTTGTTTGAAAAGTTATTTTGACTAAAGAGTCATTAGTTACTACTTACTGTTGAACCTGTAATTCTTCTAGCTTTAACTAATTTCTTAATTTTTTAATTTGTAGGATGTCTTCTCATAAGGCATCAAATGTAATGGAGAATATTAACACTTCAAAGGATTATGGGGCTCTGGGCGATTTTGGAGACTTCGTGAAACCCTAGAAGATTAAAGCTGTTCCTGGTATTGATCGATCTTACTTAGCATCTAAGGGTTTCATCCTTTAGACGTTAAACATTGTAATCAGGTCAGGGATTCGTTTTTAGGGTTCCGTTTTTTCTGTTTTCGATTTGATTTCTGATTGTAGACGGGTCATCTGCGGAGTGGTTGCTTGCAATCGACTAGGGTTTCGGTAGCCTGCTTACTTTGTCGCTGATTAAGTTTAGTCGGCTGACCGATTCTCGTTAGGGTTCCAGCAACATCCGTTTGTTCGCTGATTGTTTCTTTTTGTTCTTGTCACAACGTTAACTATTACTCCCTTTTGTGGTTATGGCTGGCCAAGATGCTGAAAATTCTAATGTGTTTGTGACTAAGATTAAGAACATTGATGGTAAACCATTTGAGCCTAGACAAATTTCACTTATGCCGGCTAGAGTTGCTGAATTGCCGAATAAGAAAGTTTGTTTTATGATGCCGCTTAATGATTCTGAGCATGTTATTGGCAATTCTGATTCTCCTAATCAGATTTATGCGAAGGTGTGTGACAAAAGAAAGGTAGCATTTGTGCTACCGTTGAAGGATGTTAGTCCTCCTCGAGTTCAAGTTCAAGATCAGATACAAGATGATAATGTTCATGTCCAATCTTATGCGGATGTGGTCCTAAATGAACAGTTCGAGCAGGGGGATAGTAAGCGTGGTAGTGAGTTTATTCAGAAACAGAATGATGATAAATTTGCTAGGAAGCCCAATGATGCGGCTGAACAGGTTCCTAAAGTCAAGTTTCGTTCTCTAAACTCAGAGGTCTCAATGGATGGAGTGGATGTAGTGCTTCCGATTGATTCTGTTCGCCAGGTTGAAAACAGGTTAGCTAACACTCTTTATGGTTATTTTCTGGGGGATAGAATTGCGTATCCAGTAGTTGAACACTTTGTGAGAACAAATTGGAAGAAACATGGTCTTCAGAAAACTATGATGAATTCGAATGGGTTCTTTTTCTTCAAGTTTGAAGACAGAAAGGGTATGGATGTCGTTCTTGAAGGGGGTCCCTGGATGATCTGTAACAAACCTATGTTTCTCAACATTTGGTCCCCTACAAACACTCTTAAAAAAGAAGAAGTTAAAAAGGTTGCAGTTTGGGTTAAATTGCATGATGTCCCTCTAGTGGCATATTCTGATGATGGTTTAAGCATGCTGGCTTCAAAAATTGGGAATCCTGTGCGGCTTGATTCGTATACTATTGATATGTGTAATGAGGCTTGGGGAAGGAGCAGCTATGCTAGGGCTCTCATTGAAATATCGGCTGATCAGGATTTGAAAGAGACTCTTACTATGGCTATTCCTGAATTGGATGGGAGTAAATATGTTACTGAAACTATTAGGGTGGAGTATGAATGGGAACCCCCGAGATGTGCCCATTGCTGTGTTTTTGGGCATGTTTATGAGGAGTGTCCTAAAGGCATTCGATCGACAGTGAAACCTCCTACAAACAATCAGAAAGTAGATGAGGATGGTTACACGGAAGTCAAGACAAAGAAGAATGTAAAGAAGAGTGGTTTTCAAGTTAACAATCAAAAGCCCAAGTTTGAATATAGACCTGTGGATAAGAAGAAAAAGGCAGTGACTAGCTCGTCCAAGGTTCAAACACACAATTCTTTTAGTGCTCTTGGGTTTGTTAGGGGGGACGGGGGTTCCTTCCAAGGGAGATCTAAAGGGGAACGTGAGCTAAATGCGGAGTCTGACGATGATGAGGTAGAGAATGTATATGATGAAACGAAGGAGTTTATGACATCGGGTACACATCCTACGTCTTCCAGTACAGGGGCAAGCACCTCTCACATAAAGGTGTCCAATGCATAGGTGGTTTCTGGTTCATGCAAAGGGGCTGCCGGTTGGTAGCAATTTCATTTTTGATGATGGTGGTTGACGTCGTTTGTTTGTTTTTTTTCGTTTGTCTACTAGTTAGTATTATCATGATTGTAGTAGGCTAGATTGAGGTGGTAACTTGTTTTGTTTTGCTTTTTTGTTTACATATACGGGGCATGTCCTGTATATGAACTAGTGGGGAACTCATCCTCACTACTTGTTCTTATTTGGCGGTTGTCTATAATAGAATCACCGTGGTAACCCTTTACCCAAAAAAAAAATGTAATGGAGAATATTGTTGAGTTAAGTGATGGGGAGAGTGTTGAGTTGGAAGATGAAATGAAAGACGTGAGAGACCAATCTTCTAAAGACGTTTTTTTTTGGGTAAAGGGTTACCCCAGTGAATTTTATACCAATCAATCAAATAAAACAAGTGAGAGACTAGAAACAGCCCTCAGTTCTCTAGTATGACATGCCATACAAGAGTAAACACAAAACAAAAAAAACACCCTAAACAACATGCTCCCTAAACAACCAACCTCTAGGCAACATGACACACCAAAAACAAAACACGAAAATTAACCACAATCGTCCTCCGCTATCAACAACCCACGTGGAAGCATCCAATCTTGTAAAACTCGAGCTGTCTGGATTGTGGGCCGAAATCTCATCGTGTGCAGTTTCATACGTATCGTCATTAAGATAACTTCAATAAGCTGATTCTTGTTTCTCCTTTTAGTCGTAAAGAGCCGTCTATTCCTTTCCTCCCACACAAAATAAGCCGTTGCTCCCACTACTAATTTCGCAATAACATGACTAGCTTCCTTCGATCTTGCATTGCCCATTAGAAACTCAATGATATCACTCCATTTATTCTGAATATTCTCCATACCAGCTTTGTCTCTAACACCATCCCAGATTGATTTCTCAAATTGACATTCAAAAAATAGGTGATCATGGGAATCAGGTCCCAACGTACATAAGGAACAACATAACAAATTCATATTCGCATTGCCCTGCGGCAGAAACGTCGAGGAGTGGAGCGACAGAATTATTGTTCCACAACCATGGTAAATTAAAGTTCGATTTTATTTGAAATTAAGAGGTTACATTGTCTTAAACAAAGAGAACATAACATAAATTAAACTAGTCTTGCATCTTTTATTGTCATTAAGGCCCGAGTCCACCTAAGTGTATCACGATCAACCCTATGCATCAGCTCCTGAAAACACATGTGAAAATAGGTATGTCAGCATAAAAATGCCTGTGAGATACATAGGTTTCGTTTATGCATGATTCATGACTTGTAAGTTAAAAGAAAATGTTTAACAAAAATAGTCATGAACCTTAATAAAATGTTTTCTTTTATAAATCATATGAAAATCGATAAGAAAATCATATGATATAACAGAATATTGCATGGTTAGATAAATAACCAAGTGAAAATGAATTTGTATAAAATATGTCTTTTGTAAAACCATGTCTTGTAAATAATGTATCATGTCTTTGTATAAATTGAAGTGGTTTAGATAACGCTACGATATGTAATATCATAAAAACACTTATATATAGGAAGTACCAGCGGCGTATCCACCATGCTTTTATCATATTACACACGTCTCGTTATTTAAACCACTTACCAAATAACCATCAAAATGTCTTGTTTTTGGGTAAAGGGTTACCCCGGTGATTTTATATATTCACAACCAAAAAACACAAGTAGTGTAGAGAGCCTACACTAGTTCAGTCATAGGACATACCCTAAGACCGTACAACCAGAAAAAACAAACCAAAACAAATACAACCACTAAAGAGTAACGCCACTAGACAACCACTATCTAGACAAACTAACACATATAATAATCGTTAATCAGCTTCCATCATATTGAAATTCGGACCCCTTTATCTCCCAATCCCCAAGCAACCTTCGAACATTAGCACAATCCTTCAACTTCGCTCCCATCAGTTTATACCGCACTTGTTGAGTAATAAGTTCACTAATAGTTTCCGGAGGCCGCAATTGATTCTTGAATAATCTAGCGTTACGCTCCTGCCAAATGAAGTAGGCACTAGCCGCCACTAACAGTCTTGCAACATAGTCATTAACGGATTTCGACTTGGCACAATCACGCAACCACTTAACAACTTCATCCCACTTCGGCTGAACCAAATCCATGCCAACCTTATGCCTAACCATAACCCACACTTTAGTCGAAAACTTACATTCAAAGAATAAATGATGATGAGAGTCGTGATCCTCATAACATAATAAACAACACATCATGTTCATGTTCTTTCTTCGCGAAAAATCCCAGCTCAATATTTTGTCTTGAGTAAGCAGCTTCCGTCTCATGATCAGCCACATTAGAAAAGCATGACGAGGGATGCACTGTGAAAACCACACAATACTACACCAATTAACCTGTTCTTCCTGATGCCTTACCGAATCCCAAGCGCGAGAAGAGGAAAAGTCATGTTTATCATCACCATGACGCCACAAAAGTTTATCAGACTTGTTCGGATCCAAAGACAACCGATCAAGCTGATTTAGAACCAGGTAAATATCCCTCCACGCATCTGGCCACCTCCATAAGTTATCAGAATAAACATCGGACACTTTAGAGTTCATGTCAAACCCCGCATTAGCGATAAGCCGAGGAGATAAAATCTGCACGAGAGGCCCTAATTCGCTCGAAGTATCATACCAAGCAGAGGTGTGTAAGCCATTACCAATTTCGGACCATATAAAGTTTCTCATAAAAGGACGAAGCTGAAGAATTTTTCTCCAAGACCAACAGCAAGTAGACGGAACCTTGCAAGCCCAAAAGCTTTTGCCTCTTAACCTATACGCGTGAACCCATTTAACCCACATTGACCGACGGTTCGTAAGGATACTCCAAATATGCGTAGCCATAAGAGCAATATTGACGTCTCCTATCCGACGAATCCCTAAACCACCCTCATGTTTAGGAACACAAACCGTTTTCCACGAAACTTTAGCACGACCTTTCTGAAAAGCACTATCTTGGGACCATAAAAAATTCCGCATCAAAGCCTCCAAGTTAACGATCACACGGTTCGGCAACATAAAAACTGACGACCAGTAGATATGTAACAAAGACAAAACAGAGACAATAAGTTGCAACCTGCCTGCAAAAGAAAGTAACTTATTCCTCCAATGCATAATACGTTTTTCCAGCTTCTCCACCAAGATTTGACAGTCTTTATAAAGAAGCCTCGAGGATATAAGAGGCACACCCAAATATTTCACCGGCAAACAACCTTCATTAAACGGCATAAGGTTCAAAATAGCGGACTTCACATAAGATGGCACATTCGAAAAATAAACCGTACTCTTCTGAACACTTGGAAACAAGCCAGACATTTTAGCAAAAGAATCAAGCGACTTCATAATGCATCTAGCCGAAGCAATCTCACCTTTCGAAAAAATAAACAAATCATCCGCGAAACAAAGGTTGATAATTTGTTGGCGTTCACACTTGTTATGAAATTTAAAAGAAGAGTCAATCCTTACCGCATGATTTAATATGGCCGTTAGAAATTCCATAACTAGGGTGAATAAGTAAGGAGATACCGGGTCACCCTGTCTAAGCCCACGACTACCCTTAAAATAACCATGAACCTCCCCATTAACACAAATCGAGAACGTAGTAGTGGAGACACAAAGCATAATCCAGTGAACCATATTGTGATGAAACCCAAACCCAAGTAAAATACTTTTGAGAAACTTCCAATCAACAGTGTCATAAGCCTTCTGAATATCAACTTTGAAAGCACATTTAGGAGGGCCGATGTTCCGATGATAATTATGCATCAACTCTTGGGTTAACAGAATATTATCAGAGATTCTTCGACCAGGCACGAAAGCTGATTGGTTTAAACTAACGAGGTCATCCAAAACCACTTTAATTCTATCAGCTATAATCTTGCTAATGCATTTATAAAAAACATTGCAACAAGCAATAGGACGATAATCAGTAACCATTGTCGGGGAAGAGGACTTAGGAAGCAACACTATAAGCGTATGATTTAATTCCCGAAGAAGCTTACCTGTAGCGAAAAAATCAATAACCGCCTTCGTCACTTCACTACCCACAATAGGCCAGGCACCCTTAAAGAAACCCGCTGTGAAACCATCAGGGCCCGGAGCTTTATCTGAACCAATTGAAAACATTGCCTTCTTAACCTCTTCAGAAGTGACCGGCCGGACCATATGAGCCGCTGCATTCAAATCCAACGACTTGGTGAATAAGTCTGGAGCTGGCATAAGAGACGAGTCTTCAGTTCCACCCAAAAATTTCTCATAGTGATTTACAAACGCTACGTGAACCAAATCATCCTCAAACACCTTGCCACTAGTATCACGAATGACATTTATACGGCTATGATGAACTTTATTTTTAAGAGACGAGTGAAAAAACGCGGAGTTCATGTCCCCAGCCGCCAACCAATCCACTTTTGACTTTTGTTTCAAAAAACGCTCTTCATCTAAAAGAGCTTCCTGATAATCACGATGTGTATTAATTTCCTCTTCTCGAAGTAACACAGAAGACGGATCATTATCAATACTACGCTGAATCCCATCCAACTTAACCCGCAAGTCTTGAACTTTATTGTGCAAATTTCCTTGTTGAAACAGTAAGACTCGAAGAGGGGCCTTTAACATCCTAAGCTTCTTTACAACCGAAAACTGAAACACCCCATTAATACACGTATCCCACCTTCGCTTAACGATGTCTAGAAACTCCGGCTTATGAACCAAGAAATTAGCAAATTTGAAAGACTTGTGCTTTAGATTCCCAGGTTCCTGAATTTTCAACACACACGAACAATGATCCGATAGCCTAGCTGGATGAAACAACGCCACAGCATTCGGAAACATAGATATGAACTGCGAATTCCCCATGATTCTATCGATTTTTTTCATTAACCCAATCCCCTTCCTTGGTTTTTGGCTCCACGTAAAGTGAATGCCCGAACGATTCACGTCTAGCATCTCTATATCAGCAACACAATCCTGAAACTCCCTCATACTAGCCGAAACAGAAGAACAACCCATAGATTTATCATCCAAGTTCAGAGCAGAGTTAAAATCACCAAGTATGGCCCAAGGAGCGTCACGGACCAACGCTTTATGTAACGAGAGCTGGCTCCATAAATCTCTACGAGAAATATAATAATTTGCAGCATAGATAATCGAACAAAACATCATTTTTTTCTCCTGTTTAAAAAACAATTGCAAGTGCATAACCTGGTCCGTCTGCGATAGCACCATAACATCAAAAACATAGGGATTCCAACCCACAATAATTCTTGTACCTTTATTGCAACGAGCCCCATTAGAAGACCAATGCCACGAACGAAACACCGACTTGCATATATTAGAAAGATTACTCGGATCGACATGGGTTTCAAGAACAGCACACAAACTTAACTTAAACTCTTTGATATTTTGACGAACCTCAGCTTGCTTAATAGGGCGGTTCAAACCCCGAATATTCCAAGAGGCGATGTTAACCATTAATAACTAGTGAAGAAGGAGTGCTTGCCCCTTTTTTATCGTTTTTAAAAGAATCTTGCCTCAAAAACTCATCCAACTCGTACCCATCCCCCTCGGAATAAACCTCATCCACCACCTCGTCCTCCACATTAACCCGAGCATCACCTGACTTACTACTCTCCCCTACCTCAATAACACTTGGATCATTTAGAATATCAAACTGGTTAGCCGATTTTACTATCGGCTCACGTGACCCACTCCCTTTCTCTTGACTCTTCTTTGCTACCACGGGCCTGTACTCAAATTTTTGCTTAGGCTTGTTAATCGTGAATCCAGATTTCCTGGCAGCCTTCTTACCATAAACCCCTGTATACCCCTCCTCGTCCACCACCGGTTTCTTACCAGTCTTATTAACATTCCATGCACTTGTCTGAATCTTAGGCTGGTACGGACAATGATCATCAGAATGACCAAATACACAACAGTGAGCACAACGCAGCGGGTTCCATTCGTACTCAACCGACATCGACTCCTTAATAAACCCCTCCCCCTCAGGTTCAGGTATTGCTAACGTGATCTCCTCCCTTAGTTGCTTATCAGCCGACACCTCTATTAAGGCTCTTGCATAACTGCTACGGCCCCACATATCCATGCACATCGCTGACGTATAAGAATCCATAGCTTTCGGCTCACCAATTGTAGTTGCAATCAAACTAAGCCCATCCTCCGTGTAAGCAGCAATCGGGACATCATGGATTTTTACCCATATTTGCACCTTTTTGACACCCTTTTTTTCCAACTTAGAAGTCGGGCTCCAAACATTTAGAAATAACGGTTGTGACCTAATAATCCATGGGCCATCCTTCAAAACATTCAGCATACCTTCCTCGTCTGAGAACTTGAAGAAAAAGAATCCATTATCATTCATCATCGACTTTAAAACAATGTCAAAATATCTTCAAAATGTCTTGTTTAAAACAATGTCAAAATATTCATGTGTAAACAATGTAAAATGTAAATCATGACTTGTATATCCAAATGTTATGTATGGCAAGCAAAAAGTATCTACTCAAACCATATGTATAATGTTAATGTGTAATCAAATGTATGTATGGTGAATAAAAAGTATTTACTCAACCCCATATGTAAAATGTACAAAACAAAAGTCTTTTTAAATCAAAAAGTTATGTTTTGCAAAAATAATTGATTTATTGATACAAACATTTATGCGGTATGAACCGGCCTCTCAAACAGAATGAGGTTCGTCAAACTTTTTGTAATTGATTTATTGATACATAAACCGGATTTGCATTATTATTGTTCACGGAGAGAGTTGCATTTTATAGTATGGATGATCGTAAAAAATATTCGGGTATCTTGCCGGATTTGCATCGGAAATCTGGTTCTTCTTATCAGGGTTTAGCAAGTCGCATTGTCAACATAGAGGGTAACACTCTAGCTCCGAGGAGGGGTGTGGTTCAATCGAATCAGACTCCAGTGGCTCAATCTGAACCGAAATTGTTTAATGTGATTGACGAACTGGAAAAGATCACACTACCGGTAGATTTGCAGTTTCAGCAAAGTGGTCATCAGGTTGTCGTGGAGGATATGAGTCAGGTTAAATATGGGGCGGTTTATATTCAGAACTGCTTAATAATTGAATGCGGTTATAGCAACTGCAAATCAATTATTTAGCATTATTATTGTTCACGGAGAGAGTTGCATTTTATAGTATGGATGATCGTAAAAAATATTCGGGTATCTTGCCGGATTTGCATCGGAAATCTGGTTCTTCTTATCAGGGTTTAGCAAGTCGCATTGTCAACATAGAGGGTAACACTCTAGCTCCGAGGAGGGGTGTGGTTCAATCGAATCAGACTCCAGTGGCTCAATCTGAACCGAAATTGTTTAATGTGATTGACGAACTGGAAAAGATCACACTACCGGTAGATTTGCAGTATTGGTTCCCCAATCGCAGTTGCTATAAGACTTAATCCATCTTCCGTGTAAGCAGCAATCGGTACGTCATGAATCTTTACCCATAGTTGTAATTTTTTGACTTCTTTTTTCTCAAGCTTAGTAGAAGCTGACCAAACATTTAAAAATAAAGGTTGAGAACGAATAATCCACGGGCCAGCTTTTAAAGCGTTCATCTGGCCCGTGGATTATTCGTTCTCAACCTTTATTATTAAATGTTTGGTCAGCTTCTACTAAGCTTGAGAAAAAAGAAGTCAAAAAATTACAACTATGGGTAAAGATTCATGACGTACCGATTGCTGCTTACACGGAAGATGGATTAAGTCTTATAGCAACTGCGATTGGGGAACCAATAAACTATGGGTAAAGATTCATGACGTACCGATTGCTGCTTACACGGAAGATGGATTAAGTCTTATAGCAACTGCGATTGGGGAACCAATAACCAATAATGCTAGATTCGTATACCACAACTATGTGTATGGATGCTTGGGGGAGGAGTAGTTATGCTCGATTCGTAAGCCAAGACCATTCAACTTATTGTTACGCTCTCAAGAGGCTTCGGTGCTTCGTGACTTTCAAGAGGCTTCGCTTGATGAGGAGAGGTTCCTAAAGCAGAAGTCTAAAGTAGAATGGCTTCGTGCCGGTCTCCGCTTCATCCCAAACCTGCAAATAAGAAAAAAGAGAGAAAAACGGAGATGTAGAGACGGCCGTTAGGGAAAGAATCCCCTATTTTCCAGCTACAAAAGTGTTTGCCCCATATCTCACGCCCTGATAAGGATCGTGACTTTCAAGAGGCTTCGCTTGATGAGGAGAGGTTCCTAAAGCAGAAGTCTAAAGTAGAATGGCTTCGTGCCGGTGATGCGTGAGATATGGGGCAAACACTTTTGTAGCTGGAAAATAGGGGATTCTTTCCCTAACGGCCGTCTCTACATCTCTGTTTTTCTCTCTTTTTTCTTATTTGCAGGTTTGGGATGAAGCGGAGACCGGCACGAAGCCATTCTACTTTAGATTTGCCCGTGGATTATTCGTTCTCAACCTTTATTTTTAAATGTTTGGTCAGCTTCTACTAAGCTTGAGAAAAAAGAAGTCAAAAAATTACAACTATGGGTAAAGATTCATGACGTACCGATTGCTGCTTACACGGAAGATGGATTAAGTCTTATAGCAACTGCTTAATAATTGAATAGCTTCCAGCTTACCTTTTAAATTCACAACCTTTACATGTAGATTTGCATTCTGAACATTTATTGGTATAAACCGGATTTATCTCAAACAGAATGAGGTTCGTCAAACATTTATGCAAAAATAATTGATTTATTGGTGCATAAACCGGGTTTTTTGGATATTGTTACTGCGAAGTGGAATGTGCATGTTGAAGGGGTTCACCAGTTCCGTGTTGTTAAGAAACTTTCCCATATGAAATCTTCTCTTCGTGCTCTTTTATATCAACAAGGGAACTTACATGTAAAGGTTGTGAATTTAAAAGGTAAGCTGGAAGCTATTCAGCGTGATATTGATAGGGACCCGATGAATGATTTGTTACGCTCTCAAGAGGCTTCGGTGCTTCGTGACTTTCAAGAGGCTTCGCTTGATGAGGAGAGGTTCCTAAAGCAGAAGTCTAAAGTAGAATGGCTTCGTGCCGGTGATGCTAATACGGCGTATTTTCACACGTCATTAAAGTGTAGGAACCACATTAATCGGATTGAGACCATTTCTGATTCAAGTGGTAACATGTTTGAGGGTGGCAAGGTGGCGGAGGCGTTTGTTGATCATTATGAGCGTTTTCTGGGTTGTCAGGGCCAGGTTTCTTTGGTTCCATCTCCTGATCTCTTTTACAATAAGCTGAATCCTGATAGTGCTAATCACATGGTTCGGCCTGTTACTTTGGAGGAAATTAAATCAGCTATGTTTTCTATTGGGAATGATAAAGCTCCGGGCCCGGATGGATATACGGCTGCGTTTTTTAAGAGCACTTGGCAAATTGTGGGAAGTGATGTTTCGAATGCTATTCTTGATTTCTTTAATACAGGCAACCTTCTTCAACAACTTAATCATACTTTAGTTGTTTTGGTCCCCAAGGTGTCGACTCCTTCATGTATTACCGATTATCGGCCTATATCATGCTGTAATGTTATTTTTAAATGTATCAGTAAGGTTTTGGTGGATCGTTTGAAGGGTTTCCTGAGCGAGATTGTTAGCATTAACCAATCAGCTTTTGTTCCTGGTCGGAAAATCTCAGATAATATTCTTCTTACACAGGAATTAATGCATAACTATCATCGAGATTTCGGTCCTCCGAGGTGTGCGTTTAAGGTGGATATCCAGAAAGCTTACGATACGGTAGAGTGGAGTTTTCTTAAAACTGTGTTGCTCGGTTTTGGGTTTAATGGTATCATGGTAGATTGGATCATGCTATGTGTTTCCACTGCCTCTTATTCGGTTTGCGTCAATGGGAATATTCATGGGTTCTTTAAAGGAAAAAGGGGTTTAAGACAGGGTGACCCTTTATCCCCTTATCTTTTTACTTTAGTAATGGAAGTTTTGACCTGCATTCTTAATCATACGACAAGAATTGATTCTTCTTTTCGGTTCCATAACAAATGTGAAAAGCAGAAAATCGTGAACCTGTGCTTTGCGGATGATTTATTCCTTTTTGCTAGGGGGGATGTGGCTTCGGCTAGGTGTGTTATGCTTTCTCTCACTAATTTTACAAATATGTCGGGATTGGTTCCTAGTGTTCAAAAGAGTACAAGATTTTTTTGTAATGTTCCGAATCATGTTAAAAGAGAAATTTTGACTATTATGCCATTTGTTGAGGGTACGTTGCCTGTCAGATACTTGGGGGTTCCTCTTATTTCTTCCAGATTGCTGTACAGAGATTGTAGCATTCTAGTTGAGCGTCTAGACCGTCGGATTGATAATTGGAAGAATAAAATGTTGTCGTTTGCGGGTAGACTTCAGCTAATTATCTCGGTTCTGTCATCTCTTCATGTTTATTGGTCTTCGGTGTTTATTTTACCAGCTAGGGTGGTTAAGGAATTGGAAGCTAAAATGCGGAATTTTCTGTGGGCTCAATCTTCTTCTAAGCATGGTAGAGCGAAAGTTTCTTGGAATTCTATTTGTGTGCCGAAATGTGAAGGGGGTTTGGGTATTCGTCGGATTTCTGATTTTAATAAAGCTCTTATGGTTTCGCATATTTGGAGTATCCTTAGTAATCGCCAGTCTTTATGGGTTGCTTGGATTCACTCTTACCGCTTAAAAGGGAGAAATTTCTGGGATCACAAAGTACCGAATAGTTGTTGTTGGAGCTGGAGGAAGATGGTTCAGATTCGACCCATGATTCGTCAACATGTCTGGTCTATGGTTGGAGATGGCAGAAATACTTCAGCTTGGTTTGACACTTGGAACAACATTGGTCCGCTTTGTTCTTTTCTAACTCCGAGAATCATAACTCGAGATGGTTTTTCTCTCAAGGCTACTGTTGCGGATGTCTATTATAATGGTTCTTGGCTTTGGCCGGATGCGTGGAGGGATATGTTTCCTGTTCTTATTCAACTTGACCACATGAAGCGGAATTTAAATGCACAAGATCGTCTTCTTTGGAAACATGGTGATAAGATGGACGAACACTCTTCTGCTATAGTGTGGGAATCCATTCGTACAAGGGATCAGGAGGTGGATTGGGCTAATCTCGTTTGGTTTTCTCAATGCATTCCTCGCCATGCTTTTCTAATGTGGCTTATTGTTCGACGTAAGTTGCTGACGCAGGATAAAATCTTGCAATGGAATCATGCTAGGTCTAACAACATGAACATGATGTGTTGCTTGTTGTGTTATGAAGATGTTGACTCGCATGACCATTTATTCTTTGAATGCAAGTTTTCAACGCAAGTTTGGGAGATGGTCCGTACAAAAGCTGGTATGGAAAATCTGGATTCAAACTGGTATGCCATTATTGATTGGCTTGGTACTCATTCTCGGTCAAAGTCAGCAAAAAATTTAGTTTGCAGATTGTTAGTGGCAGCCTTAGCTTACTCTATTTGGCAGGAAAGGAATAACCGCTTGTTCAGAAATCATGCCAGGCCTCCGGATATCTTAAGTCATGTGGTGTTAGAAAGTGTAAGATACAAACTGATGGGGCTTAGGTTCAAGAATACCGCGAGGGTTCGGGAGCTACTTGAGAAGTGGGACGTTAAAGGAGCTGATTTGGTCATGGACAATGGATGATTTCGCTTGTTTTGTTTTAGTCTAGATAGTTGGTCTAGTGGGTGTTTATTTGTTTCACTTCTAGTTGCGTTGCTTGTTCTACTTTCATGGGGGTATGTCCCATGTTTGAACTAGTAAGGAAGTTACCTTACTACTTGTTTTGATTTTTGTGAATATATAGAATCACCGGGGTAACCCTTTACCCAAAAAAAAAAAAAACATTTATGCGGTATGTTTATCGTCTACATTCAAGTCTTGCGACTAACGGACAAACCTTCAAACAAATCAAAGGTTTATCAATTATGTATATCGGATTCAGTCATCCCTTACGTCCAAACAAACCTAGGATTCCAGGGATGGGAGTTGTCAATTCCTTTGGTACCACTACATACTACCGAGCGACATGATCAGTGTTAATGAACGTATTTTAGTTTCATTAAACAAACCAAATGTCATACCAAATGTAAGCATGTTACGTGAAAATAATGTACTAAGTATGCTAAGTAAACATACGAAGCAGAAATATCATGTAAATCAATGTGCTAGCATGCTCAGTAAACATACATAGTAGAAATGTAATGTAAATCAATGTGTTTATATGCTAACTAAACATATGTAACAAATAATGTTTATGAAATCAATGTGCAAGCATGCTCAGTCAATATACATAGCAAAGCATAAAGGAAATCATGTACTATATGCGTACTAATGAACATAGCAAGTATATGTCATGAAAGCATGAAAGTAACAAGTAGGCACATGTGCATCACCCCAAAATATTTGAAAACTGTAAAAGAGGGGACTATGTACTCACTTGATATTGCTTAGTAGTCTTGAGATAACAACCAAATAAAGCTAGAAGTGTGACAACCGGTAATTAACGGCTTCTAATTACACAATTAGCGAACGTTTAAGGCGATGATTAATAGTGTTTAAGGCATGAATTAACCCAATTAGGCTTTTGTAATGCCTTGGAACGCCTACTCGACTTTACAGTACGTGAATGATAATCTGCGGAGAAACTGCGTAACGTTAAACAATAACGAACTGATGCCGTACAAAAAACTGACCACGTCGACTAATATTAAATTTTTTTTACGATATATTTTAGATTTGTACTTTAAATTTTAACAACCGTGGTCGAAACCGGATCGAAAAACAGATTGAAACGAACAAACGACACATTTTACGCGATTTTACCGTAAACGACAAACAAACGCGCCAACGACTACCGGTATTATTCTACATATTTTTAAAACTAAGATTTTATATTATGACGTTCAGACATTCTCGGGTTTTGGTAACGGGTCTCGTATAAAATTACGGGCCACCTAAACACCGGGATTGGGCTTATGGGCCTTGGGCCCAAGCCCAAAGCCCACTAGACTAACCCTACCTATATAAAGGTAGTATAACCCTAAAATCCATTCATTGATCAGCTGCTACCTTCACTTTATCATATGTTCTTTTTGAAAATCATATACACACACAAGACTTAGATTTCATCTTCCCCAAACAAATCATACTCACACACACCTCTCGATTTCTACTCACACACAAACACAAAGAATGAACATTATCCTTCCTTCACCTCATCCACTCAAACACACAGACATACCACAAAGCCAAACACCCTCTCACAACTACTCTCTCCCTCTCGATCTACTGGATACGTGGATTGGAGCCGGAACCGGCGTCGATGCCGGTGGTTTTTCCGACGAGGCACCCCCCTTCAACACCCCTTTAACCATCTGCTCGTATACCTCTCTTCGGTGAACTCCTACCGGCATCTGTTAACCGGCGACCACACTCCGTTCACACCCACACCGGGTCTCAGAACGGGAGAGAAGAAGAGATAGCAGGAAGATGAAGAGTGACGTTGAGAGAGAGATCGGGAAAGAAAGGAGTAACCGGCGACGGCAGCGCCGCCGTGACGGCGGCTGTCACACCCCCATAATACCACCTAGGGAATGTCCCTGTTAGACGTGTGACGTTCCAACAACGAGCCACTAATTACATTGAACCCATACAAGTTTATAAATCAAATCCTCAATTATTAATGAAAAATACCATCAACAAGTTTAAACGAAAACCAATATGTTCAGCGGAAGCAAATAGTAAACCAAGGTTAAACAGTTTCAAAACCAATGTATAGTATCAAGAAATCAATCTCATGAATCTCTCCAGTCAACCCATGACCACTCCAGCTACTCCAAACAGCAAGTTCCCAAATCCAAGATATCTAACGACCTGCGAGCATGCAACAAGTGTATCAGATAACGCTGGTGAGTTCATTGTTTTACGAAAACGTTGGTTACCAAGTGTTTAGTTAATCCACTGAATTTACAATGTTGATAATACACCGAATACAAGACGGCCCCTGATTTACATTGCCCTTTCTCCAATGCTCCTATCAAAGCATTGGTCATGACTAGGTCATTAGTTCAACACCCGTCCTCCCAGGTACGGGGTGAGGTTGCCAAACATAAGTAGCGCTACTAACTAATACCATGTTACCTCTCAGGTAACCAAACAACACGGAGGGACTTTAAAGGTGATAGGATGAGTATATTATCCAACATTACCGATTTACAAGAAGACGTATTCCTCTCTGGAATACCCAAAACCTGTCCCTCCCAGGGATACCCAAAGACTGTCCCAACCACCGGGACGCATGCTCGAGAGAGATGAACTCACCTTAGATTGCTCGGTAAGACTAATTACTTTGTTATCAATTGATCAAGCACGTCCTATCATAGTTTATCAATAACAATCAGTTTCGTATCCGTATTGAATCACGTACTTTTATCACGTATTACACAAGTTGCACTCAAGGATTATGCACATAGTCATACGCATTAGAACAGTCAACTACGTCATGCATTAACCAAGTTATCACAGTTTATCCACTTAACAGATTTTCGCACCACACACAAGCTGACTTCCCAAGCCCAACTATTTAAACATGTGCGGCCCAATGACTTTCACAAGTCCGTTACCACTGTTGTGCAGCCCGCCATTAGTGCCCAACCCAAACATAAAGTAGTTCCTAATATTTAATGTGCAGCCCACTATCATTTGAGGTCCAATAATGTATATTTCATTTTGACGGCCCATGTGAAGTAATCGGTCCATTTGATTCTTCAGATGAGACGTGATCTGTTAAAAGTTTGATAGCCCATGTGACTTCATAATTCTACTCGGTCCAATAAGATTTAGAACATTTGAATATGCTTGTCGGCCATAACTGGTAAATGATATTAATTGATGTCTATTGTTGCGGCCCAATAAGAATTACACAACTTTCAGCATCAAATTTACCTAAACATGTTCTTACACAATCATAATTAGTTTCCTAACTTTATATACCCTAATCCTCAATGATCATTAATAATTACATAGAATCATAGTGCTGTTTTCTTTACATCATACCATCATAAATTACAATTTAGATCATCATATTTATCAACCAACACTAATGGAGTTTAACATTAAAAACATCATTTAAACATAACATTCACACACTACACTAATCATGAAATTGTAACATACCATTACGGATTACCGATTAACATTACTAGCATAGTTCAACACACAAACTCTTCCTTACTATACATAATCACTACATCAATTCCCTATACATGGCACATCATCATCTCATCAAAATTACCAAGTGTAGTTAATCACATGTATTCCTCTAGCATGACCCTATCATAAGACAATATTTAATTTACGTGTAAAGCAAGATGCTAAATTAATTGATACCTACTTCCTAGTTTACATACATTCCATGACATCCAGTTCAAGAATTTACAATACCATCAAGCCCATTGCAAACATAATACGAACACATGTATATATATATATATATCGAATAGAAGATTTCACACATGAACAATATCACACAACCATGAAAATCAACAAGTACGACTACTAACCAGGAACTCGGTTGATCAGAATGCTAGTTCGAAAGGGGGGGGGGGGGTGTTCCACTGCCGTACGTAGTAGGGGATGTGTTAGGGTTTAGATTTAGTTCTTGTGATAATAGAGAAGGTGTATGAATATACGCTTATAACAAATCGGGACAATGTGGGCCGAACCCATATGTGTTGGTTTATAACCTGAATGGGCTTCTCATACATATGTTTGGGCTTAATAATACATATGATGGCTTGGGCTTGTGTGAATCGGGTTTGACACTAGTGTGGGCCGAGTACATATAAGGGGTAACGAGAGTGTGTGTGTTAAGTGAGTTTTGCGGCCCACTTGTGTAGAATAGTTCGCGGCCCAAACAATTTGGCTCTCCAAATTAATTGCACGACACACAAAAGCGTTTAACAACTTCATGTATAGCTAATCCGTTAAACACACGCAATCATAAAATGATGCACGAGATAGGCAGATAATATAGAGATACACACTAAAAGTTGTGGGATTTCAAGCAATGTTAACCTTAATTATCCGGGTTGTCACATCATCCCCAACTTGAAAGAAATTTCGTCCCGAAATTTGTGAAGTAAGCACAGAATAATGAAGCGATAGAAACTCTAATTAAACTATATGTAATACTACACAAATAATAATCACAAATAATAATCAAGCATTACACGCAATCACTAAGCATCCAGATAATTGCACAGACACCACGTAAATCAAATTGTAAAAACAGGATTGCGAGGTCAGTTGGGTGCCACATCATCCCCAACTTGAAAGGGAATTTCGTCTCGAAATTCGCCAATGATATCAAAAGTTGGTCCCACCGTTTAAACAATCGGGGATAACAGAGCTTCACCTGATCTTTGCGTTCTCACAGGAACTTCGGTCCACGTCTTGAGTTCCAACGAACTCTCACGATTGAAATTCGACTGTGTTAACAGTGGGTTTCTCAACAAGGGTATCACAAGTGTTGCATCGAACAGACGCTTCTTTAGGTTCGAGACATAAATGACATCATGTACGTTATCTAATTCGTCAGGTAACTCGAGTTTGTAGGTTACCCTACCGATTCTTCCCAGACTGTTGAATGGTCCATCGTGACGTCAGTTAAGCTCGCCATGCTTCCCAAGCATTCCACACCCTTCCAGGGTGAGACCTTCAACATGATATGATCGCCTACAGCAATCTTCCAGTGTTTCCTAAGCTTATCAGCTTTTCTGACGGTCACGCGTTGCCGCCCACGATTTCCAATCCAAGGAGATTAGTGTTACTGTTCATGCAATGCCTCAAACAGAGTTGTCTGAATACTAGAATGGTAACTGTTGCAGTAAAACTCAACCAAAGGTAGATATCCCTCCAAATTTACTAAAGTCAATCACACACATGCTCGCCGCATGTCTTTGAGTGTCAGGATGGTTTGTTCATTCTGACCGTTTATCCTACGGTGATAAGCAATGCTCATGTCTAGACGTGAGCCAAGGGTATTGTGCAAGGCCTGTCATAAATCAGGTATAGATCAAAATCAGAGATAACAGGAGTTGGCACCTCATGCCTAAAAAGCCGCCTCTCTTAGAGGAATATTCACAAGCTTATGAAGACTCGTCAGTTTCCTTGATTGCAAGAGAGTGTACTGGTTACATGAGACAATCAATGATCACCCAGGTAATATTGCTTCCGTTCTGGGTTTTAGGTAGTCCAGTGACAAAATCCGTGGTAGTCTGTTCTCATTACCAAATGGGTGTTTCTGGTTGCTGACCCAAACCAGAAGTTCTTGATATTCCACCTTGACTTTCGCACAAGTCAAACATCATTCACGTACATTGCTATATAGGCCTTCACGCCTGGTTGCCAATACCAGGTTTATAGATCCTAATATCTCCTATCAAAATCCAGACGCCTAGAATAACGAGGCTGGTGTGCTTTGCTCAACACAAGCTCCCTACGGTTGCCGTATGGTGGGATCCATATTCGTTCCATGAAGTAGCGAATATCATCCGACTTGCCAAAAGTTGCTCCTCCATGCCCCGCATGGACTCAACTTGAAAATTCTCTTCCTTCAGTGCTTCGATGTAAACAGGGCGAATCCGATCGGGTAAGCTAGAACCGATGGTGTGCTTCGAGGCTCGTACACGTCTAGGTTTCATAGTCGAAATCATTCAAAGGTTCCATCCAACGATGTCATTACATGTTTTAGCTCTTCCGATACAACGACACACGGGAGGCCCTTGTGATCGGTCTAAGTAGCGCATTTGGTACCGTCCAAGTAATGCCTCCAACTTAAATCCAAAGACCATGATTTCCACCGCAGGTTGAGACTCGTTTAACTCTTTTTGTAAATCCACTACGTAAGCCATCACTTTCTCATGTTGCATCGATGTGTAACTAGGACTCTGATTCGAACCATCATGATATACCACTAAATCACCCGCACCCTCGGGTAGAGATGATGCTCAGTGTATTGCAGAGTTGGGATTCGAAAGCTGAAAAGACGTCCTCCTGTTTTGTCTCCCACGAACACAGCACCCTGCTGTGCTAAAGAGATTTAAGCTGTGCGATCTTTGAAAATCCTGTGATGAATCTGCGATAGCATCTAGTGAGACCAAGAAATTGCTGTATCCTCAAAGGGATCTTTGGTGTCCATCAGTTTCTAACCAAAACGGGTCTTAGCGAGATCCACGTGTATTCCCACTTCGTTGGTTACATGCTCAAAATGTATCTCTCGAATCCAGATGTTACATTTAACAAGACTTCACACAGAATGGCTTCTCCCCCAGGAGCTTTGAAATAAGATACAGATGCCGTCATGATGTTCCTTCCTCCTGGAAATGATCCAAAACGTCATCAATAAACACGGTCGATTCATGTGATCCATAGTACTGCGAGTGTGTTGATTTCCCCAAAGGTCATGGAGTACAATGTCGCAATGACCGCATTGCATTCGATATGCCGTTTTTAAGAACCTTTCCCCTTAGACTCCCATCTGATAATAGTTCGTTCGTTAGTCAACCCTTGATTGGGAGCTTAACCCTTGCAACTGGTCAACAGGCTGTCAATACATGATCGAGGCAAACGGTTCTTGACTGTCACCTTGCTGAGTTTCTCGATAATCAGTACACATGTCCAACGATAAGGCTTATCTTCACGGATGTAACTGGGGCTCCCCAAAGCGGTAAAAGCTAGGTCCAACAAAACTTCTGTCCAACAATTCCTGTAGTAGACTAGACAATTCTGGCAACCCTCTTGATGCAAGACGGCAAGGAGTACAAGTAATCAGGGTTGCCCTTGGCGTGAGATCAAACTGAGGTTCTGTCTAACAGTTGTGGAAGTAAACCTGAAAGTTCCTCAAACACCATGAACACTTGGTGGATCCTCGATCTTTTTTCCTCAGCCGAACACTAGTAACGGTTGCCAACATAGCGGAGTAATTCTTCCGTAGACACTTCTGGCCTTTATTGCTGAATTGATGCTAATCTCTGCACCTCTCCGATACTTTATGACAGACGACAACTTTCTCCTCACAGGGTATATCTGCACGATATCTGGATAACCAATTCATACTGACTACTGCATCAAAACTACCAAGGGTAGTAGAAAGAAGGTTGATGTCGAACACATGAAGTCTCAATTGACTTGTCATCAGTCGATCCACAACAGGTTCGGTTTCAAGAAACATTAGGGTTATGCAGAATAGAGACGAAGCGATTAGCTACCAATACAAGCTACCATATTGCTATAATCCTGGCGTCGCCCACACTAATCCTAAATGCCCTTCCACGAGCATCATTTCCAGTGTTGTTATTGTCGTCGCTCCCTGGGTTGTTGGCGTCTTGACTCAACATCGGCCATTCCTTGTTGAAGCCACCATCATTTCCATACCGAAAGTCATGATTTGCGAGTACCTTGACATCATCGTGACTATTGCTTCTAATGTCGTTGCTCGAAACGGAGTCCTGCGGCCTTTCACCATTAGGGTCCTTCCTTTCACATTTCGTGTCACGTCCTATGACACTACTCCTGGTGTGGGCATTTACACATTCCACCCTTTAGCCAATTGTCATCGATTACGTCCCGATTGATTCGTAAGTGTTGACTCCCATAAGTTGCTTACTAGGGTTAAGGATTCGATTGTAGCCAATTTTGCTGGTGCTCGTTGCCAGAAACCAAGGCCGTTCTAATACTGAAGTCGGTGAGATACTACGATCATCCTCTTGCCCCTCGATCTTGCAAGTTGGTCGAGTAATACAGAGTACGTTGCTAGGGTGTTGCAGAAACGATCGCACTTACGGAATCTAAGGCGTCAATACACAGAGTTCCAACCAATGAAAAAAAAAGGAGTGAGAAGGTATCGACCAATCATTCGACGCTGCAACATCCAACTCAGGGATGTTCGTACAAGCACCTAACATTCTACACAGTTCGCTAGGCGTTCAGATGGGTGTTCAGGTAATGCGTCTCTAAGATAGCACAAACACTCAACTGATTTTCAGCAATAAGAACACGGACCTCGTTTTGTTTCAGGGGACGATTCAAACCCCTTATATTCCAAGCGGCCACACTACCCATTGAAACCCATAGAACCGGGAGTGCTTGCCCCCTCAAATTGACTATCAGTTACGTTACTACCCATAAATCTCGACATTTCAGTAGGGTTGGTCTCTAGCACCTCATCGTTTAGCATAGTGACCTTCTCTATAACTTTCTCCACATGATCCGAACCATTGCCAGCCTTTGACCTCTCATCATCACTATCTGTAGCTAACGCCTGAAACAAGTTAGCCACTTTCACTATTGGCGGTCCAGTGTTAGGATGATCATCCGTCTTCGTTCCAAAAGAACTAGCTCCAGCTTTGTTGATCTTTGGTTTATACATAAACCTAGGCTTTTGCTTCTTTTGAGGAAAAAATTGTTTAGCCACTCGCCTCCGATCAGTTATGAATCCTTCCTCATCAACCATAACTTGCTTTGCCTTATCCTTGTCAACTTTACTACATGTAGCATGATCATGGCCAAATAAACAGCATGTGGGACAACGTAAAGACTTCCATTCATATTCAACTTTTACTCGTTCCATTATGTATCCCTCCTCATCCATCTTAGGTATAGCTAGAGTAATATAATCTTTAAGATCGTTATCCGCATTTACGTCAATCATAGCATGAGCATAACTACTCCTACCCCAGTTCTCTGCACACATATCTGCCGTATATGAGTCCAACCTTTTCGGAACCCCTAACTTAGAAGCCAACAAACTCAAACCATCATCCGTGTACACTGTAATCGGAACATTGTGTAATTTTACCCAGAGAGGGACTGTTTTTATACCATCTTTCTTTAGACTAACCTTCGGCGACCATATGTTCAAAAATAATGGAACTTTTCTTATCAACCATGGTCCCCCTTCCAGAACCTTCATCAACCCATCCTTCGAATCAAACTTGAAGAAAAAGAAACCAGATGAGTTCATCATAAGCCTTGAAAACCCAAACTTTGCCTAGATATTCTTCGCATAGTATTCTACTACAGGGAATGGTAATCTACTCCCTAAAACATAACCATAAAGAACATTTTCAAACTTTTCTTGTACCTGTTGAACAACCTCTTTCGGTATAACAACGTCAGCATCTTCTCTAGTCTCAACTGGTTCCATAAGTCTGAAGTTGACCTCCCTTTTATTACGAGTAGAGATAAGTTTTTTAGCATAAGATATCGTATTATCCTTGTTACCAACATCCCAGAAACCCTCACCATCAATATTACTTTGCTGAAACCTTTCAGGAACATCTTCGGCCGAATCAACTGGAACAGTGATTTTTGTTAGCTCATCAATGAAATTAATAACCTTCGGTCCCTGCTGTTGACCAGACAAAACTCCACGACGAGGGCAGAATGTTTTCCCATCAATATTCAGTAATCTATTAGCAAAACCCTTGTTAGGGTTTTTTTGGTTGCCCACGTTATCAGGCGGATTGAACAGATTAGCACTCATAACATGCCTAAATAAGGAACCATGCAACGTAACAGAAGAACGAACGAATCAAGAACCAAAGCAAAGAAGACGACAAACCCTAGAGAGAAAAAAACGAAACGAAAGAACCCTAATCTTGACTTCAAAAGATTAGAAACCAAGGTAGAATCAAGAAACCTTACTCAGAAGGATCAACAAACCCCCAACACCTAACCCAGATCGATCAAGAAGAAGATCAGAAAACAAGAACACTAGGGTTTCTCAAAGTCGCCAATTTCGCCCAGAGTATACGATAGATTCTTAGAAGGATATTTAAAGTATTATCATAGATCATTGATTTGATTTATGTAATACTTATATAAGTTTTGATTTATTTCAAAACAGTTATTATTAATCCTTGATTTGGATTCCTAATAACATATTAACAAGTTTTTACGATGGTTTAATCGAGATTTCAATGTAAGGCATAAAATGACTTGGTAAATATCATATTGCCATATACAAACCTATTTTGTCACGAGTTTTCACAATTAAGATTAATACCAAATGTTTTGCCATTTATTTGGCTCATAAAACCTATGTATTCGCCGGCATTTTTATGCTGACTGTTTTCGCATATGTTTCAGGTTTTCAACTATTCAAGCATGCAACGCATAGGACTGCATACGGGCCTTAGACTTCTAAAACAAAAGAACAATTACATGTATTCTTTGTTTGTAAAACGATGTCAAAGATATTGAAACAATTTAGTACCAGTAGTTGTGAGCAATTTGTAACGTGACTCCCCGATATTTCCGCCGCGTATTGTTATATTACGCGATTGGGGTGTTACATACCACCCGTTCTGAATCCTTCTGGTTAGGGATACTACAGGAACCGAATCCAACCAAGTCATGATGATATTCAAATCACTCTTAGTTCGGTTTCTATTTGATCGGGAAAAAAACCACCCATTCTAAATCCTTTTTGCTAGGGAATCTATATGATCAGAATTCAACGAGTATGCATGATTCAGAATCCGGATACCTCCCGTTCTGAATCGTTCTTGTTATGGATTTTACAGAATCAAAATCCAACCGAGTATGAATGATAATCGAATCACTCTTAGTTCGGTTGCTATTGCATCCAGAAACCACTCATTCTAAATCCTGCAAGCTTGGGAAGCTACAGGATTCGATCTCAACCTAGTTTGGATGATTCTGGATATAGATACCATCCGTTCTGAATCCTTCTAGTTAGGGATGCTACAGGAACCGAATCTAACCATGTCATGATGATATTCAAATCACTCTTAGTTCGGTTTCTCTTTGATCGGGAAAAAACCACCCATTCTAAATCCTTTTTGTTAGGGAAGCTACGTTATCCGAATTCAAGGAGTATGCATGATTCAGAATCCGGATACCTCCCATTCTGAACATTGAAGGGAATACTTTTGCACCGCGTAGGGGTGTTGTCCAGCAATCCAGCTCTGATCTGAAACTGATTAATGTAATCGATGAATTAACAAAGATCACCGTCCCAGTTAATCCGGAAAATTGTGATCTTGAAGTAAGTAACCTGGAAAAAGATAATAGCGTGAAAGGGCAGTCTTATGCGGAGAAATTAGCTACTGTTAAACCAATTCAGAAGGTAAACTTCCGATTCATGGAAAGCTCTAAAGCTGCTGAGGATGTTGATGTTACTATTCCGGTTGCCTCGGTTAAGCAGGTTCAAGATAGATTTAATAATGTGTTATTTGGGTATTTTCTGAGGAAAAGGTTAGCGTTTCCGGTTGTTGAGTATTTTGTTAGCCATAGGTGGGACAAATATGGGTTGCAAAAATGTATGATGAATGGCAAAGGGTTTTTCTTTTTCAAGTTTAACTCAAACGATGGTATGGAACAAGTGTTGCAAGACGGTCCATGGCTGATTAGAAACATACCTCTTTTCCTAAAACAATGGTCGCCGAACACTGAACTTAAAAAGGAAGAATTGAAAAAGATACCAGTTTGGGTAAAGATGCATGACGTTCCTCTGGCTGCTTATACGGAGGATGGGCTTAGCTTGATTGCCTCTAAAATAGGAGCCCCTAAGGTGCTTGATAATGAAACGACTAAAATGTGCTTGGACTCGTGGGGAAGGAGTGGCTATGCAAGAGCTATAGTCGAGTTAGATGCTGAAAAAGAATTGAAAGAGAACGTGACTGTGGCTATCCCTAATGTTGAAGATGGAGGATACCTTAAGAGTAATATTAGGGTGGAATATGAGTGGAAACCACCACGGTGCAACTCTTGCAACGTGTTTGGTCATGGCTTTGAAGAATGTCCAGCTAATGTCCATGAGAAACCTGACAAGAGAACTAATGAAAAAGGGAATGTTGATGAGCAGGGTTTTAAGAGTGGAAATAGCCGGAGAAAGGGTGCTAAACATCAGTATAATGTTAAGGATAGGCAGCAGTTTATTTATAGGCCAAAAAAACCAGCCGAAAAGGTTGACAAACAAGCTGAAAAGGTGGATACGGCTAGACCGAGTTCATCTAAAGGACCGGGTATTCGCACTAGCAATACATTTGATGCTCTGAACGATGTGGACGATGAATGGGGCTCGGAAGCTGATGAGGTCAGGCTTAATGCGGAGATAGGTGGGTATAATTTCTTAGATGGTACTCAACCTGGTATATCTATTAAAACAGGTGCAAGCACACCTACTTAGGAGGTTATTAATGGATAGTATTGCAGCATGAAACATTAGGGGCTTGAACCATCCCCTCAAACAAAAGGAGGTTCGGAAGTTTGTTAAAGATAATGGGCTGCAGGTCTTGGCTATTATGGAATCTCATGTTAAGGTAGCTAATCTTGATGTGGTTTGCAAGAATGTTTTTAGAAGTTGGGATTGGACTTCAAATGGAAATCTGTGTAATAAAGGTACAAGAATCGTGTTAGGTTGGAATGTGGAGAATGTTGATGTTATGGTGCTGCATGCAACTGATCAAGTAATTCATGCTCAAGTTCTCTTTAAAAAGAGTTAATTACATAGTTAGTCCCTGTGGTTTGCACAAAATAACATACTTAGGTACTAATAGTTTAAAATCACCTTCTAGGGTATTAACTTTTCATTTTGTAACGTTTGGATGTATTAACTTCTAGGGTATTAACATAGTTAGTCCCAGTGGTTTGCACAAAATAACATATTTAGGTACTAATAGAATGTGATTTTAAACCTTCAAATAACGTTAATACCCCCAAACGTTACAAAATGAAAAGTTAATACCCTAGAATGTGATTTTAAACTATTAGTACCTAAGTATGTTAATTTGTGCAAACCACAGGGACTAACTATGTAATTAACTCCTTTAAAAAAGATAAAACTATGACAAATGTTTCGTTTGTGTATGCGAGTAATAGTGATCAAGAAAGAAAGAAACTTTGGGATTCTTTAAAAATGCACAAAGGAGTGGTTCGTTCGAACCCGTGGATAATCATGGGGGATTTCAATGTGGTGCTGAATTTAGAAGATAAGTGCTTCGGGTCGTCTACTCTTACGGCTGCAATGAAAGAATTTAATGATTGTGTAAACGTTCTTGAAGTATTTGATGTTAGAGCTCATGGAATGCATTTTACATGGAATCAACGTCCAAAGAATGGTGTAGGGATCCGGAAGAAATTGGACAGAATAATGGCAAATGTTAGTTTTGTGGATACCTTTGTGGATGCTTATGGGGTTTTCCTTCCGAATGGGATTTCTGATCATTGCCCAGGTTTATTAAAAATTCATATGGCATCTCGGAACAAACCAAAACCATTTAAGTTTTCTAATTTTTTGACGCATAAAAAAGATTTTATGGAAGTGGTGAGTAGTGGTTGGGCCTTGGAAGTGTTGGGGGTTCCGATGTTTCGTGTAGTCAAGAAACTTAGGGGTCTCAAGCACCCTTTTAGACTGCTTTTGCGTAAACAAGGGAATCTTCACAAGAAAGTGATAGACCTGAAAGTTGAGCTGGAGAACTTGCAGAGTTCGTTGGATACTGATACGTTCAATATGGAAATTAAGGAAACCAAAGGCATCTATTTAAAGAAGTATTTGGAAGCAACGGTAGATGAGGAGAGATTCTTGAAACAAAAAGCTAAACAAAAATGGCTAGAGGCAGGCGATTCGAATACAGCTTTTTTCCATAATGTGGTGAAATGTAGGAATCATGTTAATAAAATTAATGTAATCAAAGACACATCTGGAAATATGTATGAAGGAGTAGAGGTTTCTACGGCGTTGGTTAATCATTTTCGAGGGTTCCTTGGAACGAATGGGGGTACGATGAGTAGAGTTAATCGAGATGTTTTTTCTACTACACTTAATCCTCTAGTGGCTGATTCGATGTGCCGGCCAGTGACTCCAGATGAGGTGAAAACAGCCATTTTCTCGATTAGCGAAAATAAGGCGCCGGGGCCGGATGGTTTTACGTCTGATTTCTTTAAAAAGGCTTGGTCTATTGTTGGTAGTGAGGTTACGGATGCTGTGATTGATTTCTTTCATTCGGGTAAAATGCTCCAGGAGGTTAACCATACATTTATAGCTCTTATTCCTAAGGTTACTACTCCTGAAGTAGTTACGGATTACAGGCCTATATCGTGTTGTAATGTGGTCTATAAGGCGATAAGTAAGATAATAACGAGCCGGATTCTCGAAGGGTTAAAGGATATTATAAGCGACAATCAATCGGCATTTGTTCCAGGTAGGAGAATTTCTGATAACATAATGCTAACTCAGGAACTTATGCATAATTATCATCGTCCAACTGGTCCTCCTAGATGTGCTATGAAAGTGGATATCCAAAAAGCTTATGACACAGTGGATTGGAGATTTCTTCGTGATATTCTGTATGGATTTGGATTTCGGCCTCTCTTTATTTCCTGGATAATGGAATGCGTCACGACTTCTTCATTTTCCTTAAGTATAAATGGGAATATTCATGGTTATTTCAAAGGAAAGCGTGGATTACGTCAAGGAGATCCAATGTCTCCATATTTATTTACTATGGTGATGGAAGTGTTAACGTTGATGCTTATAAAAGCAGCTGAGTTGGATGCTTCGTTTAGGTTCCATAACAAGTGTGAGAAGCAAATGATCATTAACCTATGTTTTGCCGATGATCTTTTCCTATTCGCTAGGGGTGATGTTGCTTCGGTCAAGGTTATTATGCGGTCCTTGAAGGAGTTTGAGGAGGTGTCAGGTCTGATCCCTAGTAATTCTAAAAGCATTATATTTTTTTGTAATGTTTCTAGCTCTGTTAAGACCAGGATTGCTCAATTTGTTCCGTTTGAGGAGGGAAAGCTCCCTATTAAGTATCTGGGTGTTCCTTTGCTGGCATCGAGGCTTTTAGTTAAAGATTGCAAGGTTCTGGTGGAGCACATGAATAAACGGATCTCTGATTGGAAGAACAGGTTCCTTTCTTTTGCTGGTAGGCTTCAACTTGTGATCTCTGTGCTCTCTTCTATCCATGTCTATTGGGCATCAGTATTCATCTTGCCGGTTAGTATAATTAAGGATCTGGAGAGCAAAATGAAATGGTTTCTTTGGGGATATGGTACTCTATCTAAGGGGAGAGCAAAGGTAGCGTGGAAAGATGTTTGTCTTCCGAAGTTGGAAGGTGGTTTGGGTATACGGCGTATCTCAGATGTGAACAAGTCCTTGATGGCGTATCATATTTATAGTCTTTTTGCGGGTAGAGAATCATTGTGGACTAACTGGATTCGTATCTATAGGCTTCGTGGTCGTAGTTTATGGGATATTCCGGTGCAAGCCAATTCCCCTTGGGGTTGGAAGAAATTAATGAAATGCAGACATATCTTTCGAGATTATTTATGGTGTAAAATCGGTAATGGTCAAACTGCTTTTCTTTGGTTTGATAAATGGAATGCTGATTGTCCTCTTGCCAATGTTGTTACACCTAGACAAATGGCCAGATATGGGTTTTCTATCAAGTCTAAAGTTGCTGATGCTATTCATAATGGAGTGTGGGCTTGGCCGGAAGAATGGAGGAATGTGTACCCGAGCTTGTTTCAGCTTCGGCCCCTGAGTTTGTCTTCTGCGAAGGATAGAGTCTTGTGGTTGAATTCAGAGGGTAAGTTAGTTCCATTTTCATCTAAGGAAGTATGGGAGTCTATTCGTATTCGTCACCTTCCGGCCGCTTGGTCAAAGGTGGTTTGGTCGTCTTTCAATATTCCAAAACATGCATTCATATGTTGGCTCATCTTCAAGAGGAAACTTTGGACACAAGACCGTATTTTACAATGGAATCATCGTGTTACGGGTTCTATGAACCAAATGTGTTACCTATTGTGCTATTTGGATCTAGAGACACATGATCATTTGTTTTTTCAATGTGATTATTCGAGATCAGTGTGGTGTAGTGTGCGGAATAAAGTTGGCATGAATTCGGTTCATGAGTCGTGGGATGAAATCTTGAGCTGGCTGGTTCCGAGAGCTAATTCTAGAGCTATTTATGCGGTTGCTAGTAAACTGCTTGTGGCGGCTTCGGCATATGCCATTTGGACTGAAAGGAACTCTAGATTTTTTACTAACAGATTGAGGCCACCAGAGCAGATTGTTGATACTGTTATTAGCACTGTGAGAGCAAAATTAATTTCCTTTAAGTACAAGCAAACATCCATTGTTAAGCGGTTCCTGGAGGAGTGGAAGCTGGACAAGGAAGATCTCTTAGAAGATTGAAGACCTATGTTTCTAGTTTTTGTTTTGTGCTAGTATTGGTTGTTTTTGTTTGGTTGTTTTCCTTGTTTTACTCTGTAGCGGTATGTCGCTAAGAGAACTAGGGGGTTTTTGTTAGCCTTCCTACTTGGTTTTTATTTGAATGGTATAAAATCACCGGGGTAACCCTTTACCCAAAAAAATCAAAATCCAACCAAGTATGAATGATATTCGAATCACTTTTAGTTTGTTTCTATTTGATTGGGAAAACCGTTTCTACTTCTACTCCGGCTCTAGTCACGGATTATAGGCCTATTTCATGCTGTAATGTTATTTACAAAGGGATTAGTAAGATAAGTACTAACTGGGATTCTGGAGGGCCTGAATGAAATCATAATTGACAATCAATCGGCGTTCGTCCCGGGAAGAAGGATATCGGATAACATATTGTTAACTCAGGAATTGATGCACAATGACCACAGACAGGTTGGTCCCCCAAGATGTGCTTTTAAGGTGGATATTCAAAAGGCGTATGACAGCGTTGATTGGAATTTCCTTCAGGACATCTTGCATGGTTTTGGTTTTAACCAGAGGATGATATTATGGATTATCGAATGCGTGACATCTACCTCATTTTCTCTAAGTATCAATGGATTAATTCATGGCTATTTTCGAGGCACGAGGGGTTTACGTCAGGGAGATCCGATGTCTCCATACTTATTTACTATGGTTATGGAGGTGTTAACGTTGATTCTTCATAAAGCGGCTGATTTGGAGCCGTCATTCAGGTTCCATAACAAATGCGAAAAGCAGATGATTATTAATATTTGTTTTGTAGATGACGTCCTCCTCTTTTCGAGAGGAGACACCCAATCGGCCAAGGTTATTATGGATTCGTTGAAGGACTTCAAGGATGTTTCAGGTTTAGCCCTGAGTAACGCTAAAAGTACCGTTTTCTTTTGTAATGTTCCTAATAGAGCTAAGACCAGGATGGTGGAGTTCATTCCTTTTGATGAAGGAAAGTTGCCAATCAAATACCTGGGAGTTCCGCTTTTGGCTTCTCGGTTGTTAGTCAAAGATTGCAAAGTGTTAGTGGAAAGAATGGATAAACGAATAATGAATTGGAAAAATAAATTCCTTTCCTTTGCTGGACGGGTTCAGCTCGTCATATCAGTGCTCTCCTCTCTTCACGTTTATTGGGCTTCGGTCTTTATCCTTCCAGTTAGTATAATGAAGGAGCTTGAAAGTAAGATGAAGTGGTTCCTATGGGGCTATGGCACGACTTCTAAAGGGAGAGCTAAAGTGGCATGGAAGGAGGTTTGTCTTCCTAAGTCTTAGGGTGGGTTAGGCATTCGTCGTATCTTGGATGTTAACAAATCCCTTATGACTTTTCACATATTTAGTATCATTACGGGCCGGAAATCTCTTTGGACAAACTGGGTGATTTTGCATAGGCTGAAGCATCGCAGTTTTTGGGATATTCCTATCCAAAATAATTCTCCTTGGGGCTGGAAGAAATTGTTAAAATGTAGGCAGTCAGTGAGGAGTTTCTTTTGGACCAAATTAGGGAATGGCGAGAACACCTTTCTTTGGTTTGATAAATGGTGTAGCCAATGTCCGTTGGGTGAGTATGTTACTCCTAGACGTATGGCGCAACATCGCTTTAGTGTCACTTCCAAGTTGGCTGATGTTATGGATAATGGTGTTTGGTCGTGGCCGGATGCTTGGAGGGATTTATACCCGGTGTTATTTCAGCTCCCTCCCGTTAATATCTCTGAACCCCTTCAAGATAAGATTATGTGGATGAATACTGAAGGAAAGCTGATTCCATTTGCTACTAAAGATGTTTGGAATACTATTCGAACTCGAGAACAACCAGTTATCTGGTCTCAAATCGTTTGGTCTCCATTTAACATCCCGAAGCATGCTTTTATATGTTGGCTGATTTTGAAGCGAAAGTTGTGGACTCAAGATCGGATTCTACGGTCGAATCACAGTGTCACACCCCGACCGCGTAAAACAACAAACTGCGGCGAAATCTTCGGGGAGTGGAGCGACAGAATTATTGTTTCACAACACATGGATTGAATGTTTCGTTTTATTTAAATATTAAACATTTAACATTGTCTTGAAATTAAAGTTAAAACACAACCACATCGTCTATCATTGTTATTAAGTCGCTAAGGCCTCGTCCGATCCTAAGTGAACATCCATCCTAGTCACAATCAACATCATCAATCACCACCTGAAACATATGTGAAAATAAAGTCAGCAAAGAAATGTCGGCGAGCACATAGATTTTGTGAGTGTGTCAGATTCATGGCTCGTATACATGTTGCAATGCCTCGTTTGACTATAAGAGTCGATAATTGAAAACCTTGTTTTGAAAAGTGTTTAGCATTGCAATATGATTAACCAACTCAAAACAAGTTGGTTATAGTTTATAAAACTTTGTTGCCATGAATCTAGACCAAAACATTTGTTTATGTAAACCAAATTGTAAATCGTTCTCGTATATAAAACTCGTATTGTTTATATCATTTAGTAAACATCGTTGCGTGTATCGTTTGAAATCGTTCATTCAAGTGAACTAAATAACGCCACGAAATGTAATATGATAGAAGCACTTATATATAAGAAGTACTAGCACGCACCATGCTTTTATCATATTACACCCGTCCCGTTATCTAATCACATACCAAAAACCAATCGTTCGTTCAATTCGTTTAACTTGTTTAAATCATTTAAATCATTCAAATCGTTCCAAATCGTTCAAATCGTTCTAATCATTCAAATCGTTCATAATCGTTCAAATCGTTCATAATCGTTCATGTTTAGTTGTGAAAACACTTTTGGTCGTCTCGTTGAATACATTCAAACCTTTGAAACTCGTCCATCGTTCAACTCGTATTAAAACAGTAAAGATGGTATTAAAACAGTTCCTCTTTGGGTTAAATTGCATAATGTTCCGATTGCAGTTTACACGGATGATGGCTTAAGTTTGTTGGCTTCTAAGTTAGGAGTTCCTAAAAGATTGGATTCATACACAGCGGATATGTGTGCGGAGAATTGGGGTAGGAGCAGTTATGCTCGTGCTATGATAGAGGTAAATGCAGAGAATGAACTTAAAGACCATATATCTCTAGCTATCCCTAAGATGGATGAGGAGGGATACATTATGGAACGTGTAAAAGTTGAATATGAATGGAAGCCTCTTCGTTGTGCTACATGCTGTTTGTTCGGCCATGATGAAAATACATGTAGTAAGGTTGACAAGGGTAAGGCAAAACAGGTTATCGTGGATGAGGAAGGTTTCGTAACTGATAGGAGACGAGTAGCTAGACAAGCTTTTCCTCAAAAGAAACAAAAGGCGAAGTTTATGTATAAACCAAAGATGAATAAATCTGGAGCTAGTACATCCAGAACGAATAGAGGGCAGCCTATGGTGAAAGTGGCAAACTCGTTCCAGGTTTTAACTCCGGATGATGATGGTGACGGGCCAAAGGCTGATAATGGTCATATTCAACAGAAAACAACTATGGAAAAGGACACTAAGATGAATGAGGAAGTTCTAGAGACGATCCCAACGGAAATGTCTAAATTCATGGGTAGCAATGTCAAGGATAGTCAGTCTGAGGGGGCAAGCACTCCCGGTTCGAAGGGTTTAAATGGGTAGTGTTGCTGCATGGAGCGTAAGGGGTTTGAATCGTCCTTTGAAACAAAACAAGATTCGTGTTCTTATTGCTGAAAATCAGTTGAGTGTCTGTGCTGTTTTAGAGACACATGTTAATGTTAATAATCTAGGAAAAGTTTGCAAGGGTGTCTTCCGTAGGTGGAATTGGACTTCGAATGGGGGCTTATGTCAAAGAGGAACTAGAATTATCTTGGGGTGGAACACGAATGATGTTGATCTCATGGTGCTCTCTCAATCAGATCAGGTTATTCACACTCAGATTCATTTAAAAGCTGAATCAAAAATTTTTCTTTGTTCCTTTGTCTATGCGGAGAATAAATATCAAGATCGTAGAACTCTTTGGGAGGACTTATGTAAGCATAGCTGCTTAGCTCATGATCAGCCGTGGGTAGTGCTAGGGGATTTTAACACAACTCTTAATATGGAAGATTGTTTATATGGCCCCTCAAGCCACACCATTGGTATGAGAGAATTTTTTGATTGCCTCCAAGTTGCTGAGCTTATGGATGTTAGGAGTCATGGGTTACACTACACCTGGAACCAGAAACCTAAAGAGGGGATTGGAGTCCTCAAGAAAATAGATCTCATTATGAGTAATATTAAATTTATGGATTTGTTTCCGGATGTGTATGCGTTGTTTCAGCTTGCTCGGGTTTCTGACCATACCCCTTGTGTTCTAAAGTTATCGTCTACTACTCGTAATAAGCAGAAGCCATTTAAATTCCCGAACTTTCTGACTTCTAAACCAGAATTCAGACAGTATGTTGTTAATGAATGGGCTAAGGGTGTGCAAGGCTATGCTATGTTTTCGATTATTAAGAAGTTGAGAAACTTAAAACCGTGTTTCCGTAAGCTTTTACATCAACAAGGAAATCTTCATTACAAGGTTACTCGGCTGCGTAGTGAGCTGGACTCGATTCAGCAGATTGTGGATGCCAACCCCTTAGATGTAGAAGCTCGTGACTTGGCAGCCAAATGTCTTCATGATTTTCAGGTGGCGGCTTATGATGAGGAATGTTTCTTAAAGCAAAAATCGAAGATTGAATGGCTTTTTGCTGGTGATTCGAATACTTCTTACTTTCACAATGCGGTGAAAAGCAGGAACTCTAGAAACAAAATTTGCTTTATTCATGATGTGCATGGGAATCGGTTTGAGGGTAAGGATGTCACTACTGTCCTTGTGGATCATTACTCGAATTTCTTGGGTACTGAGCAGGGAGTTAAGAATTTTCATGATGAAGATCTCTTTATCAATACTCTTAACCAAGTCACGGCTGACCACATGGTTAGACAAGTGACTCGAGAGGAGGTGAAAGCAGCCATGTTTAGCATTGGTGAAAATAAGGCCCCTGCTCCAGATGGATTCACGTCTGCGTTCTTTAAACATTCATGGGATATTGTGGGAGATGAGGTGACGAATGCTGTGCTTGATTTTTTTCATAATGGTAAACTTCTGAAACAGGTCAACCACACTATTCTTGCTCTGGTTCCTAAAAAGGATACTCCTAACTCGGTTATTGACTACCGTCCAATGTTCTCTTTAAATGCATCAGCAAGATTATCACGGATAGGATCAAAGGGAGTTTGGATAAATTGGTCAGCATAAATCAGTCGGCTTTTGTTCCGGGTAGGAAAATTTCGGATAATATTCTCCTGACTCAGGAATTGATGCACAATTATTATCTTAATAGAGGCCCAGCAAGATGTGCTTTTAAGATAGATATACAGAAGGCGTATGATACAGTCAGCTGGTCTTTCCTGGAGACAATTCTTCATCGTTTTGGGTTTCATCGTAAAATGGTGAATTGGATTATGACCTGTGTTACAACGATGTCATATTCGTTAAGCATTAATGGTGAGCTTCATGGTTATTTTGCAGGGAAACGGGGCCTTAGACAAGGGGATCCATTGTCTCCGTATTTATTTACGTTAGTTATGGAAGTTTTGACCCTTCTATTGCAGCAAGCAGCTTTGCACACATCCTTTAAGTTCCATGCTCGTTGTCCTAAACAAAAGATCATAAATGTTTCGTTTGCTGACGACTTGTTCTTATTTTCTCATGGTGATTGTGCCTCGGTTAAACATTTGAGAGATGCACTTGAAAAGTTCACAAACATCTCGGGTCTGGTCCCTAGCTCGTCTAAAAGCACCGTTTTCTTCAGTAATGTTCCTCGGTATGTTAAAGATCAAATTATGGACGTTATGCCCTTTCAAGAGGGTTCCTTACCGGTGCTTTATCTTGGGGTTCCGTTGATATCTACTAGACTGGCTGCTCGTGACTGTAAAACCCTTTTGGAGCGTATAGAAAGACGTATAGATAACTGGATGTCTAAGTCCTTGTCTTTCGCAGGGAGACTCCAGCTTATCAACTCGGTCCTGGCAGCCATGTATTCTTATTGGGCTTCGGTCTTTATGCTTCCCCATGGTGTTATAAAGAACTTGGAGAAAAGATTGCGTACTTTCTTATGGAATGGTGGTTCTCAGGGATCGGCTCGTGCTAAAGTTGCCTGGAAGGACGTTTGTATTCCTAAAGATGAGGGTGGCTTAGGCATTAGGAGTATTATGGATGTGAATAAAGCTCTTTTGACGTCACATATTTGGAGCATAATTACTAACCGTAAGTCTCTTTGGGTTCAATGGATTCATTCTTATAAGTTGAAAGGTAAAAGCTTCTGGGAGGTTCAGAGTAGAGGTAACATTAGTTGGGGATGGAGGAAGCTCTTGTCTATACGTACTAGAGTTCGGTCCTTTTTCTGGGTGACTATTCGGAGTGGGCGTCAAACTAATGCTTGGAGTGACAATTGGTGTTCATGCAGTCCTCTCCAGTCCTTTATTTCTCCAAGAGCTATCGCTAATGCTGGTTTCTCTCTAAGTACTATGGTCGCTGATCTTCTTGTTGAAAATGGTCAATGGTTGTGGCCCGAGGCATTGTATAATACTTATCCAGTCCTTATAAATATTGATATTCCTAAGATCATGGCTGGTGTGGATGATCGGTTCTGTTGGAAAGATTTGGACGGTAAACTTCAGCATTTTGGATCTTGGGAGGTTTGGAATAGCTTGCGGCATAGAGATGATAAGGTTTGATGGGCCAATTCGGTGTGGTTCAGTCAATGCATTCCTCGACATTCTTTCCACTTGTGGTTAGTTATCAAGAATAAACTTAAAACGCAAGACAGGATGGCTGTTTGGGAAGCGGGCAGTGCTACTAATTTGCAGCTCATGTGCTGTCCTTTATGCAAATATGATCGTGACTCTAGAGATCATCTTTTCTTCCAATGTCCTTATGCATCCGAGGTATGGGGATTGGTAAGGAAAATGGTGGACATGGGGGGTGTTTCGAATACTTGGTCTTCGATTATGCAGTGGATGGAGCTCAATACTAATTCTAGAACTCTGGAACATATTGTTTGCAATATTCTGGTAGCGGCTACCACGTATTTTATATGGCAAGAAAGAAACAATCGTTTATTTTATCTGCTTCAACGAAATGCTGGTGCTCTCTCAAAGGTTATCATTGATACGGTTCGGCTTAGAATTATGGGATTCAAGATTGGTGGGGACTCGAAGCATAAGAAGATTTTAGAAAGATGGCTGATCTCGAAGAATATGGATTTGGATCCGGGCTAAAGAGGGATTAGTTAGTTTAGCCTAGTGTTTGTGTGTTGGGTCGTGTTCCCTTGTATAGTTTGTCTTGGTTGTGACGTTTGTCGGGTTTTTCTTTTGCTTGTTGTCCTAGTCTTGGTATGCCAAGCCTAGTAGTGTGTGTTCATGTCTTGACACACCCTGTTTTATTTTGATGGTAGATATAAAATTTCACCGGGGTAACCCTTTACCCAAAAAACTCGTATTAACAAACCACCAAAGGGTAAGTTAACAATCATCAGGTTTTGTCGTTACCCACATATCCCCACACATAACCATGGCGATTGTTTGATAACGGGATTTGTCAGATCCTATGGTACCATAACATACTACTGGTCGGCTCGGCCAAAGCTAATGAATGTCATTCGTTATGTAATTACGTCCCAACAAGTTCGTTCACATTATCGAAATCGTTATGTTTAATATAAACCATAGTATTCATTTTTGAAATCATCGTAATTGTTTAACACATATGAATCACCCTAAAACAATCGAAAACAGTAAAATAAGGGAACTATGTACTCACATTGAAGTGCAAAGTATCCTCGATCTAATGAACTTAACAAAGCTCTGGCAAACCAAGGAAATCTAGTATCACCTAGTAATAGGATCACTATATTAATAAATCGACACCTAAATCGGGAGATCGGATAGAATGAGGTCTCGTAAACCAAATGAGTATTGGAACTCATGTGATATGGTTTAACAAAGCCTACATTCTAAACCGGAATCTATCCTAAGTGCTTACGACCCGTTACGACACGTTAAGGTAGTCTACGCTACTTTAACGCGTCGTTCGCGCGAATGCGCGTTTGAGACGCCTAACTAGTCATATGACAAGTATTATATGCCCTAACATGTTTAAATGTGTTGCATAATCAGTTTAAGTGAGAAAAGTTAGGTTTTTTTTTTTTGGGTAAAGGGTTACCCAGGTTAATTTTATATCAAACCAAAAGGAAACACAAGTGAGAAGCAAAACACACTCCTCAGTTCTCCTGAAAGACATGCCTAACAGGAGTTACCACTAAGAAAACAACTAAACGACAACCAATACACCCATAACAAAACTAGCCAATACAAGGCACATACGAAATAACAAAACTACCAATAATCAACCACAGTCGTCATCCGCCATCATCAATCCCGGAGGGAGCATCCATTGCTGTAACACTTGTGCCGTGTGATAAGTCATCTTGAACCGCATCGTATGGAGCTTCATTCGGACGGTACCAAGAATCACCTCCACCAGCTGGTCTTTGGTCCTTTTCTTGTTCGAGAATAGTCTTCTATATCTTTCATTCCACACGAAATATGCTGAAGCACTTACCACCAAATTAGCGATAATATGTCTAGCCGATGTTGAATTCGTGATCCCCACTAAGAAATCCATGATATCGCTCCAAATGTTCCTGACCGAATCCATACCAGCTAAATCCTTCACCCCATTCCACACTTGAGCCGTATACTCACACTCAAAGAACAAGTGATCGTGGGAGTCTGGACCAGATGTACACAACGAGCAACACATCAGACTATAATTTGCCTTACCTGAAGAGTGCCAGCTACTCATGATGTCGTGAGTCTTCAATTTCCTATTGACAATCAACCACATAATGAACGAGTGCTTTGGAATAGCCTGCGGGAACCACACCACACTCCCCCATTGAACTTCAGCATCGTGCATCCGAATGTCTTCCCAAACTATAGATGTATTGAAATCCTTTTGACTCCCTTGCCTTGACTTCCAAACTACCATATCTTTACGCGTAGGATGAAGATTAAAATCAAGAACATTACGAAGCACCGGAAAACGATTGGACCAATCGGACGACCATCTCCACTCCCCATTCACATACACATCCGCTAGCTTAGAGTTAAGATTGAAACCTGCATTTGCTATCAAACATGGGGTGACGATAGAGATAATTGGACAAACCTCATGCCATTTATCATACCACACCTTCGTATCCGTACCTCTCCAACTTTAGTCCATATATACTCGCGAACAATCGATCTAAGTTGAAGTATCTTCCTCCAACTCCAAGTAATACTGTTCCTTATCGGTAATTGATAAAAACTTTTATCACCAATACGATATGAGTGAATCCACTTCAATCGGCTTGTGTCTGGAATACAATTCGGAATCGGGAAGAGCAGGTGCTATGGGCTGATATGGTTTGGTACACGCAATGTATTCCTAGGCATTCATTTCATCTATGGTTGGCATTTAGAAACAAGCTCAAAACGCAGGATAGATTGATGATTTGGGAAGCGGGTAGTCATACCAACTGGAATTTGATGTGTTGTCCGTTGTGTAACCATGATAGAGATACTCGGGATCATCTTTTTTTCCGATGTCCTTTTGCGGCGAAGACGTGGAATGAAGTTAAGAAGCTTGGTACGTTGGGTAACGTTGATGATTCATGGTCGTCGGTCGTTTCTTGGGTGGATCAACATGCAAAATCCAAGAACGCGGATCATATTGTGTGCAAATTATTGATTGCTGCTTCGGCTTATTATATATGGCAAGAACGGAATAACAGGCTTTTCAAGAACAACAAAAGAACGGCTGAACAAGTGGCTGAGGTTATTAAGTCTTCGGTTCGTTTGAAGCTCATGGGATTCAGATTTCGGCTTGCTTCGGCTAAACAAAGGATTTTCAAAAGATGGAAGATTGAAGATAATGGAGCGGACCCGGGCTAGAGTCTAATTTCTGATTATTGTTTTTTCGGTTGGGTCTGGTTGTGTTTTTTGTGCGTCTTTTGTCTGGTAGTGTTTCGTTCGTTTATGATTCTTGTTTTCCTAGGCTTGGTATGTCAAGTCTAGTTGGTGTGTTACACTGACACACCTTTGTTCTGATTGGTTTATTTTATAAAATTTACCGGGGTAACCCTTTACCCAAAAAAAAAAAAGCTCCAAATATGCGATACCATAAGAGCATTATTCATGTCTTCAACCCGATGAATGCCCAGCCCCCCTTCACCTCTAGGAAGACAAACCGTTTTCCATCGAACCTTAGCTTTTCCTTTAATCTTATTGCCTTGGGACCATAAGAAAAACCTCATCCCATTTTCAAGTTCACATATAATACGCTTTGGTAAAATGAAGACCGAGGCCCAATAAATATGCATGGATGCCAACACAGAACGAATTAATTGCAATCTACCTGCAAACGACAAACATTTTGCTTTCCAATCCGTCATCCGTGCCTCCATACTCTCTACAAGTCTTTTGCAATCCTTATACTTCAACCGAGTTGATATGAGAGGAACACCCAAGTATCTAACTGGAAGCTCACCCTCCTCAAACGGCATGATGCTCAAAATTCTTGTTTTCGCCTGATCCGTTACATTGCCAAAGAAAAGAGTACTTCTCGTGATGCTTGGAACAAGACCCGACATGGAGCTAAAATCCTTAATGGCCGACATTATGACTTTAGCCGATTTATGATCTCCTCTCGCAAACAGAAATAAGTCGTCTGCAAAGCACAAACTGATAATTCTTTGTTTCTCACACTTATTATGAAATCGAAAATCATTTGATATCGCTACATGTTTAGCCAATAATAAAGTGAGAACTTCCATAACCATCGTAAACAAATACGGAGACATAGGGTCTCCCTGTCGAAGCCCTCGTTTCCCTTTACAGTACCCAAAGAGGTTCCCGTTAATAGATAATGAAAACGAAGTAGAAGTCACACAAGCCATAATCCACTTCACCATCCTCGTATGGTACCCAAATCCTATCAACGTTGCTTCCAAAAAAGACCATTCCACCGTATCGTACGCCTTTTGGATATCAATCTTAAACACACATCTAGGAGGACCCACTTTCCGATGATAATTATGCATGAGTTCTTGTGTTAATAAGATGTTATCTGAAATTCGTCTTCCAAGCACAAATGCAGACTGGTTAATACTAATAATATCCACTAAACCATCTTTCATACGGTCACTTATTATCTTGCTGATGCACTTGTATAACGTGTTGCAACACGATATAGGTCTGTTGTCCATAATAGAAGACGGAATTGGGACTTTAGGAATTAACCACACTATGGCGATCCTTGTTCCTCATGCAACCTTGGTTTCTTCTTCGTAAATATGGTGTATAACAGTCTGATATTAGGGATTTGATCTATCAGATTTCTATTTCGAACTAGTTAACACGAGAAATCGGATTAGAACTAGGGTTTTTGCTTTCGTTTTTTTCTCAATCGCCACCCGAATCTGTGTTTCGATCAGGTTGGATAGATCTATTGTTTTATCGGTCCTTCTGGTTAGGTAGAAACCTAGATTTAATAAGAACTCTATTCGATTTTGTTAGAAGCATAGGCCAGGGTTTTACGCTAGTTTAGGGTTTTTGCTTTGCTGTTTGGTTTTCTGGTCTTCGTCTTCGTGGTGCATGGTGTGGTTTTGTCTTTTTTGTAGTGAGAGTTAGTATTTTCTGTCATGGATGAACGTAACAAAGCTGGGGGTAATAACCAGGGTGATCGTGGGAAGCCGCCATTGCAGTTCAAGGGTTTTTCCAGCCGAGGGTTGAATATTGACGGCAACACAGCTCTTCCTCGACGTGGTACAGTGACGTTGAATCAAGATAACACAAGGATGGTTAATTTTATTGACGAGCTTACTAGGATAACAGTACCGGTTACTGTGGAAAACGTACAATCGGAAAATCTGGGTATCTAAATGGAGGACAAGGGATTCAAGGAAGTCAACCTGAATTTGGGAGCACGTCGTCGGCTATGTCATATGCAGATTCGGTACTAGTAGACAAGTCTAAGAAGGTTAATTTCCGAACTCTTGCTAGCTCAGTTATGCATGAGGGTTGTGATGTGGTCTTGCCGAGGGAATCAGTTCGGGGTAGTACAAAATAAATTAGCTAACACCCTTTACGGATACTTTTTGGGGGACCGAGTTGCTTTTCCCGTGGTGGAGTATTTTGTGCGGGTTAATTGGAAAAAGTATGGCTTGCAAAAATCGATGATGAATGCAAACGTTTTTTTCTTTTTCAAATTTAATGATGAAGTAGGTATGCTGAATGCAATGAAAGCGGGTCCTTGGATAATTAGATCACAACCTTTATTTCTTAATGTTTGGACTCCTACGACTAATGTCACACCCCGACCGCGTAAAACAACAAATCGCGGCGGAAACATCGGGGCGTGTTGCAACAGAATTAATGTTTCATAACCATGGATACCAAAAGTGTTTCGTTTTATTAAACATTGAATAATTACATCGTCTGGAAATCTAAATACACAATTTAAACATAATCTATCATTGTTATTGAGTCACTAAGGCCTTGTCCAGTCCTATGTGAGCATGCATCTTATCAATCGATATCATTTAACAATACCTGAAACATATGTGAAAACGAGGTCAGCAAAGAAATGCTGGCGAGTACATAGGTTTTGTGAAAATAAGATTCATGACTTCTGTTTAAGAAAATGTTTAGTCATGAACCTTGTAATTTGCTTTGTCTTTGTAAATCATTTGAAAAATAATAAGTTTAGGTGATATGTATAAATAAGAGAATAATGCATGATTAAATGAATAACCATGTAAAAATGAGTTTGTATAAGATAAGTTGTTTGTAAATAAATGTCTTGCGAAAAGTATGTTACTTGTATAAAATGTTCTATGTCTCAAACTGAAATGATTCAAATAACGGTACGATATGTAATACCATACAAACACTTATATATAGGAAGTACCAGCGGCGTATCCACCATGCTTGTATCATATTACACACGCATCGTTACTTAATCACTTACTCAAACCAAACCAACAAATGTAAACCATGTACTGTATAACCAAAATGATATGTATGGCTAGTGAAATGCATCAACTAAACCATAGGTGAAAGCACAAAACAAAGTATTGAGGTAAAACTTGGTTTAAATCAATACTATGTTTCGTGGAAATGCATGACCAAATGTAAATCATGTACAAATGTTTACCCAATCGTTAAAACATCGTGTGAAACCCAATCGTTACCCAATCGTTAAAACATCGTGTGAAAACCAATCGTAAATCGTTTAATTCGTTTTAGGTCGTGAAACTACTTATATGGTCGTCTCGCTAATAACATTCAAACCTTCGTGACTCATCACTCGTCGCTTCTCGTTTTCGTCGCTTCTCGTTTTCGCATTAACAAACCTCCATAGGGTAAGTTAATAATTACAGATTCAGTCGCTACCTACCATACCCACACATAAGCACGGGTGTAGTAAATAACGGGATTAGTCAGATCCTATGGTACCATAACCTAATACTGGTCGGCTTGATCATTGCTAATGAATGTCATTTGTTATGTACTACAACCAACAAGTTTGTTCACTTTATGAAATCGTTATTAGTTTTGTATAAATCGTCTTAATTGTTTTTGAAACCATCGTTATAACATCGAAAACATTTAGCACATATGAGTCACCCCAAAACAATTGAAAACAGTAAAAGAGGGGAATAATGTACTCGCCTGAGAATGCTTGGAGGTCTTGAACAACAACCAAACAAAGCTAGAGAGAGCACGGAATCAGTCGGCAATCTAAAACTATTTAAATAAACCGGACTTAAATCGGGAGATCGGATAGGATGAGGCTTGGTAAACCAAATGAGTATTGGAACTCATATGATATGGTTTAACAAGGCCTACATACTACAATGAAACAAAACTAATTGCTTTCGACCCATCGCGACCCATTAAGGTAACATATGCTACTTTAACGCGTCGTGCGCGTGAAACGCGTTCAGACCGTCTAACTAGTCCTATGACAAGTGTTATATGCCTAAACATGTTACATAATCAGTTATGTGACAAAAGTTTAGGTTACATATGCTTAATTACCAATTATACATGAAAAGGGTATTCTGGTAATTTACCTAAGGCATATAAACTACCTATCATACAACTACTTAAACGATGTGACCATAGGGTATAACCTCGGAAGGTTATTCCCTACCTACTATGGTCACCTAATGTATTTGGTCGGATCCTAATGATCGACCAAACTGGGTCGGGTTCGAGGGTATAGGCGATTTATCAGATCGCCTACCCTACGACCCTAGACAACGTGGTAATCAGTGGGCATAGTCCCAAGGGACTATGACCAACGTGATTACACTCACGTTGCGAAGTTCAAACGAACTTCGCATTGACCATTACTGGTCAACGCTGAAAGTCAAACAAAGTTTGACTTTCGGACTCGAAAAGCAGTAAAAATAAGGAAAAGAACGAAAGAATACTAACCCAGGGTCCCCGAATGCTAATCCCGATCTAAGAACTCAGGTATGAAACAATGGTTTCAACTTAGAGCTCTAAAATCAGAATTCTTGTGGGTTTTTAAGCCAAAGGGGGTGGGGTATTTATAGTATTCGGTCCACCGTTAGGATCGTTTCATGGAAAACGTGCCATGATCCAAGCCGTACATGTGTTGGAAACTTATGGTGGCTAGAATTTGATGTTTATCAGCTGACTAGACAAATTAGAATGTGTGGTGGAGGATCAAACAGCTGCAACTTGCTGTTTAATACACTTAATCTGGTCAGAAGGTGCCATGCGGCCCGCTTCAGGATGTCCTTAAACTAATGCGGGCCGCCTGAGCATGTCAGATCAGAAACAACTTACAAAAATGACAGTTTAGGTCCCTGCACGTGTTTAAGCCCATTTCCGGCACTTCTAAGGCCCGTAAAGCCAACTTTAAGGCCCTAAAATGATGCCTAAACATTGTGGACTTGAAACATGTTCAAAAATATGTCTGATGTCAGTTCGTTTGGTCGTACGAACGCGATGTTCGCTTAATTACGACGGAATGCGCATAAGCGCGAAAAACGAACCAAATGACGCAACGAATGGATTTTTGACAAGCCAAACACTAAAGCATAATATAGTCATGCTTACATAAATTTTTGGATGTCCGGATGTATTCAGAACGTAGGTTATGCTCGAAAATGCAAACTTGTGCACTTTTTGACACTTTTAGTCCCTGAATGACCCAAAAGTTTATTTTAGTACACCGAACCCCTCAAAGCCTATTTCTAAGCTATATAAAGGATATTTAAGGCATGTTTAACTTATGGTCATGTTCCGGAAGGTCTGTTACAGTTCAAATTGGCATACTTTCACAGTTTGTCAAGTTTAGTCCCTGTAAGCGAATTAACTTGTTTTTGCCATACCAAAGCCTTCTAAACTTATTTCTAAGTTATGTAAAGGTTATTTAAGGTATGTTAAGCCTATGTCACTATTCCGGAGTGTTTGTTGCATTAAACTGGTTATATTTACGCATCAGTGCGCGTATAACCTTCCAGAAAGCGATTTAGAGTTTGAAATTGAACAGAAATTGATATGTGCAAATGATACACATATTTTTACAAATCCCAAGTATGAAATATAATATTTCATTGGTTTGGTATTTGTTTGATGGCCGTGAAGGCACAGGTGTTACAACTAAGCTGGAAAAGAAGGAAGTAAAAAAGGTAAAAGTCTGGGTGAAAATTCATGAAGTTCCTCTTGCGGCTTATACCGAAGATGGACTTAGTTTAGTTGCTACGACCATTGGGGAACCAAAGATGTTAGATACTTTTACTACGTCAATGTGTAATGAGGTATGGGGTAGAAGTAGTTATGCTCGAGCTTTGATTGAAATTTCTGCTGAGACAGAATTTAAAGAAGAGATTACTATAGCTATACCTGAACCAGAGGGGGAGGGGTTCGTCAAGGAGACCATGTATGTTGAATATGAATGGAGTCCTCATAGATGTGCTGCATGTTGTGTGTTTGGTCACTCTAATGAGTCCTGTCCAAAGAAACCAAAGATAGTTGGTAAACCCATGAATGAGACTCAACCTTGTAATAATAATGGATCTCGAAAGAAGGCCCCGATTATTGATGAGGATGGTTACATAAGGGTGTATGGTAAAAAGGCTGCGAAGAAGAATGGGATCCAGGTTAACAAGCAAAAATCTAAATTTGAATATAGGCCTGTGGGTTCGAAGCCGAAGGGAGAGATTAAAATAGTAAAAGCCGTGAATAACGTTGTGTCTACTAACCCTTTTGATGTGCTAAATGAAATGGGTATGAATGATATGGATGTTAATAAAGAGGGAGTGGACGGTGGGCTCGGGGATTTGGATGACGAAGAGGTTATGGAGGTTTATAATGAAACGAATGATTTTATGGTAAAAGGGACTCAAAAGCCGGTGATTAGTACAGGGGCAAGCACTCCTAAACAGGTGGTGTCCGATGATTAGTCTCGCAGCCTGGAATATAAGGGAGTTGAACCTCCCTCTAAAACAAATGGAGGTTAGCCAGATTGTGAAAGATAATAACCTGAGTTTTTGTGCTATATTAGAGTCTCATGTGGATGTTGGTAACCTTGGTAAAGTTTGCAAATCTGTCTTTCGGAATTGGGATTGGATGTCGAATGGAGGTCGAAGTGATAAAGGTACTAGAATTATTATTGGTTGGAACCCGGAAGTGTTTGATGTTATGGTTTTGAATCAAACTTCTCAGGTCATGTATGTCCAGATTAGATTTAAGAGTGACAAAAAAATGTTGTTCTGTTCGATAGTTTATGCGGCTAACTATTATGTTTCTAGAAGGGATTTATGGAAGCAACTCTCGATGCATAAAGTGTTGGTAGGTAATCAACCGTGGATAATTATGGGTGATTTCAACTCGGCTCTAAATATTGAAGATAGATCTTTGGGAGCTTCTTCGATTTCGGTTGGTATGAGGGAGTTCCAGAGTTGTGTTGATGAGATTGAGGTCCTTGATATAAACCAGTCAGGCCTTCACTTTACTTTGAATCAAAAGCCAAAGAAAGGTATGGGTTTACCAAAGAAAATTGATAGAGTTTTGGGGAATACGCAGTTTGTGGTTGAGTATCCTGGTGCGGTCGCTATTTTTCAACCGTATAGGTTGTCGGATCACAGCCCATGTATCCTTAAAATACCAAAACCGGAGGTGTGTAAGCATAGATCGTTTAAGTTTGCAAATTTTTTGGTTCACAAACCTCAATTTCTGGATATTGTTAAAAGGTCTTGGGAATCGAATATAGATGGCGTGAATCAGTTCCGGGTTGTAAAGAAATTACGGTTGCTTAAAGGTCCGCTTAGAGCTCTTCTTTTCCAACAAGGAAATCTTCATCACAAGGTTATGGAGCTTCGAACTAAGTTGGAAGGTGTTCAAACTCATATTGATATGGATCCGCTGAACGTTGAGTTACGGGCCGAAGAGTCCACTCTTACTCGTGACTACCAGGAAGCTTGTTTGGATGAGGAAAGGTTTCTTAATAAAAAATCTAAGGTAGATTGGTTACAAGCTGGTGACATGAATACGGCGTTTTTTCATTCGTCGCTAAAAACTAAGAATCATCGAAGCCGGATTGATTTCATTAAGGATTCGAATGGTTTGGAGTATGAAGGTGAGAATGTTCAAACTGCGCTAGTTCAACACTATGAGAAATTCTTGGGGTGCCGTGGTGATATTTCTCTCACTCCTTCGGCTGATTTGTTTAGGAATATTTTGGATCCTGAAATTGCTAGTCATATGGTGCGTCAGGTTACAATTGAGGAGGTTCATAAGGCTATGTTTTCTATTGGTACCGACAAAGCCCCAGGTCCGGATGGGTTTTCTTCAGCGTTTTTCAAAGGTGCTTGGTCGGTTATAGAGGAAGATGTGTCCAATGCTATTATTGATTTCTTTTCCACTTGTAAATTATTACGCGAATTAAACCATACTCTCATTGTTCTAGTGCCGAAAATTGCTACTCCTTCTAGTGTTACAGATTACCGTCCGATAGCGTGTTGTAATGTTCTCTACAAGTGTATTAGTAAGATTCTTGCGGATCGTATTAAAGTGGCTCTGAATACGATTGTAAACATCAACTAGTCTGCTTATGCACAATTATCATAGGAATGTTGGACCCCCTCGGTGTGCTTATAAAGTTGACATCCAAAAAGCTTGTGATACCGTTGATTGGAGTTTTCTCAGAAGTGTGATGCTGGGTTTCGGCTTTCATAGAAAGATGGTGGACTGGATTATGCTTTGTGTGTCTACTCCAACGTACTCTGTTTGTGTTAATGGCAATGTTCATGGCTATTTCAGAGGTCAACGTGGATTAAGACAAGGGGATCCAATATCCCCTTATCTGTTTACGCTTGTTATGGAGATTTTGACGGGTATTTTGCAACATGAGACCAGGATTGATTCGTCGTTTAGATTTCATAACAGATGTGAGAAGCAGCAGATTATCAATATGTGTTTTGCGGACGATCTTTTCTTATTCGCTAGAGGAGATGTTAGCTCGGCTAAGTGCATCATTGAGTCTCTCTCGAAATTTACTAAAATGTCTGATTTGGTCCCTAGCGTTCAAAAGAGCACGGTTTTCTTTTGTAATGTGCCTCAACATGTGAAGAATGCTATTCTTAGTGTTATGCCTTTCGTGGAAGGCTCTCTTCCGGTCAGATATTTGGGGGTTCCTCTTATTTCTACACGGCTCCTATACAAGGATTGTAGTATCCTAGTTGAAAAATTAGAAAAACGTATTTCGAACTGGAAAAATAAACTCCTTTCATTTGCAGGGAGGGTGCAGCTTATCTTGGCGGTCCTGTCTTCTATGCATATTTACTGGTCGTCAGTGTTTATTCTTCCGAATCGGGTCATTCATGACTTAGTAGCTAGAATGCGAAACTTTTTGTGGACTTAAGATAGCTCGTTTCAAAAAGGAAGGGCCAAGGCGTCTTGGAATTCTGTTTGCACTCCGAAATATGAAGGGGGCTTGGGAATTAGACGTATCGGTGATGTCAATAAAGCGCTCATGGCAAATCACGTTTGGAGTATCATTACAAAACGAAAATCTCTTTGGATTGATTGGGTGCATGAATACAAGTTAAAAGGAAAGAGTTTCTGGATGGTTAAGGCTCCAACGAATTGTTGTTGGAGCTGGCGAAAACTCCTTCAGCTTCGACCGCTTATAAGGAGTTATATCTGGAGTAGTCTTGGGGATGGGAGGTCGACGTCAGCATGGTATGATACTTGGTGTCCTATAGGGCCGCTAGGTAATCTCTTGACTCCCAGAACTATTACGAATGCAGGATTCAGATTGGATGATTCAGTAGCAAATATTCATGTTAATGGTGTTTGGCAATGGCCCACGGCTTGGAGAGACCTATTTCCAGTTCTTATCCAACTAGATCATGTCCATACGATTGCAGGTAAACCGGATCGGGTTCAGTGGCGGGTTGGTAATGACATTAGTGAGGTCTCGGCTTCATGCATTTGGGATACAATTCGGTATACTGACCAGGAGGTTGAGTGGAGTAAAGTAGTCTGGTTTGCTCATTGCATAGCGAGACATTCTTTCCTGATGTGGCTGATTATGAGGAAGAAGCTTCTCACACAAGATATTATTCTTAAATGGGATTTCTCGAGAAGGAAAAATATGAATATGATGTGCTGCCTTTTATGTTATGAGAATCATGATTCTCATAAACATCTGTTATTTGAATGTAATTTCTCATCGCAGGTTTGGGCTACGGTTCGGCATAAGGCGGGTATGGATAGTGTGGACCCAAAGTGGGATGATATTGTGGACTGGTTACTGGTCAGAAGTCGTTCTAAATTAGCGACTAATTACATAAGCAGGATTTTGGTGGCGGCTAGTGCGTATTTCATCTAGCAGGAACGTAATGCTAGACTTTTCAAGAACCAGTTGAGGCCCCCGGAGCAAGTATTTGAATCGATAGTCAAGACTGTGCAATACAAGCTTATGGGAGTGAAGATGAAGCGGACGAAAAGAGTGAAAAGGCTTCTAGGTGAATGGGAGATTCCTGATGCTGATAGTAACGGTGATGGAGGATGATTAGTTTTTGGTTCGTTTGTTTGTCTAGATTATAGTCTAGTTTTTTTTTTGGGTAAAGGGTTACCCCGGTGATTCTATATATTCACAACCAAAAAAGAACAAGTGGAGTAGAGAGCCTACACCAGTTCAATCATGAGACATGCCCCATGAAAGTAAAACCATCAACAAAACAAAACACCGAACAAAAACCAGGAAATAAAACACCTAGACACACATCTAGACAATCAAAACACTACAAACTAATCAGCCTCCATCATCTTTATTTTCGGTTGTAATCTCCCAATCCCCAAGCAGCTTTCGCACCCTAGCATTGTTCTTTAGCTTAGCTCCGATCAACTTGTATCTCACTGTTTTCAGAATAATATCCTTTACCATTTCGGGTGGACGCACTTGATTTTTAAACAACCTAGCATTCCGCTCTTGCCAAATAGTATACGCAGCTGCCACAACTAGAAGCTTAGCAACATAAACCTCAGCTTTCTTTGACCGAACTTGAGCACATAACCATTCGATGATATCCACCCATCTCGAACTGACGGACGCCATCCCCACTTTATTTCGAACCATATTCCAAACTTTATCAGAGAATTTACACTCAAAAAATAGATGATGATGAGAGTCAAAATTCTCATAGCATAACAAACAGCACATCATATTCATGTTTTTTCGCCTTGAAAGATCCCACTGCAGAATTTTGTCTTGAGTAAGAAGCTTTCCCTTCATTATCAACCACATCATAAACGCGTGCCTAGGAATACATTGGGCAAACCAAACAATGCCGCTCCAGTCCACCTCTGATTCTCTATGTCGGACCGAATGCCAAACAGCTGACGAAGAAAAATCCTGAAAATCACCACCATCTTTCCATAGCAACCGGTCAGATTTTGACGGTTCTAACTGAAAGTGATCCAGCTGAATGAGAACAGGGAAAAGATCCCTCCATGCCACAGGCCAATTCCACGTTCCGTTAGAGAAAATATTGAACACGGTGTCATCCAAACGAAAATCAGCATCTGTAATAGTTCTTGGCGAGAGAAAATCACCAAGAGGCCCCAAATCACTCCAAAAATCAAACCAAGCTGAAGTATTACTGCCATTCCCTACGTCGGACCAAACATGTTTTCGAATGATATGCCGCAACTGAATAATCTTCCTCCATGACCAACATGAATTCGACGTTGCTTTACAAACCCAGAAGTTCTTGCCTTTTAGCCGATAAGAGTGAACCCACTCGACCCATAGGGATTCACGCTTCATCACAATGCTCCAAATATGAGACGCCATCAGGGCTTTATTCATATCCCCAATACGTCTAATGCCTAATCCGCCTTCATACTTAGGGGTACAAACCGCTTTCCACGAAACTTTAGCTTTACCTCTACTAAACGACACATCTTGAGACCATAAGAAATTTCTCATTCTAGCTTCAAGTTCCTGAACAACCCGAGTTGGTAACATAAACACCGAGGACCAATAAATATGCATAGAAGACAGGACTGAAATGATAAGTTGAAGACGACCCACAAACGATAACAATTTGTTCTTCCAGTGCATAATACATTTCTCTAATTTTTCCACAAGCACACGGCAATCATTATATCTAAGCTTAGATTATAGTCTAGTTGTCGGTTCCTTTTGTGTTGTTTCGTTTGGTTTGTTTTTGCTTACTTTCATGGGGGCATGTCTCATGATTGAACTAGTGTAGATACGCTACACTACTTGTTTTGTTTAGTTGTGAATATATAGAATCACCGGGGTAACCCTTTACCCAAAAAAAAAATTGTTGTAACAATTTCCCATTAAGGAAAAACGCTTTCACCGCACGACACACATCATTTCCAACCACATTCCAAGCTCTTTTAAAGAAAACCGACGTATACCCATCCGGGCCTGGAGCCTTATTCGTTGCAATGGAAAACATAGCTTTTTTAATCTCTTCATCCGTCACCTCTCGCACCATATACTCAGCCTTTATATCCGTCAACTTTGTTTGAAACAGATCTAGAGCCGGCTGCACATTAACATCCGTACTCGATCCAAAAAACTTCGAGTAATGGTCGACCAGGACCTGCATGACCATACCTCCCTCTACCATGTTACCCGTCGCATCCTTATTAGACGAAATCCTGCTTCGATGATTTTTTGCTCTAACTATATTATAGAAATACTTGGTATTCGAATCTCCCAACTCTAGCCAATCCACTTTAGACTTTTGCTGGAGAAATAAAGCTTCATCCCGAACCGCCCCCTTGTAAGCTTGAAGAGAGTGTGAGAGTTTATTCACTAAGTCACTATTTGTCGGATCACTATCAACCGCACATTGGCATTCATCCAACTCCTTCCTCGCTCGTTTTACATTGTCGTGTAAGTTCCCTTGTTGATGCATGAGTTTCCTTAACGGAGTCTTCAGCAATTTCAGCTTCCTAACAACCTGAAACATACACACTCCTTGGACATCCATATCCCAAATACGTTGAACTGCCTCCAGGAAACCTGTCTTGTCCGCCAAGAAATTCACAAACTTAAAAGGTCTCGGTTTATCTCTATCAATACTTGGTAAAGTAAGGATAGATGGAGTGTGATCCGATAACCTATAAGGGTGGAAACAGGCCGAAGCCGCTTGAAAAGTATTAATAAATTTAGTATTACCCAGCACATGGTCAAGCTTCTTAAACACCGCTCGTTGCTTTTGCTGTTTATTTGTCCAGGTAAAGTGTAGCCCCGAACTATTAACATCCATCACTTCAATAGAGTTTACACAATCTTTAAAATCGATCATCCCTATATTACTCAAAGAGGCACCCGACAAAGTGTCATCAAGAAACAACGTGCAATTAAAGTCCCCCATGAGAACCCACGGCTTATCACGCATGAAAGAATGGTGCATACACAAGTTACCCCACAACTCTCTCCTATTTTGATAGTTATTTTCCGCATAGACGAAGGAGCAAAACACAATTTTTTTGTCAACTCTAGAAACAATCTGCGTATGAATGACTTGATCCGATTGAGCTAGAATCATAACGTCTACCGCATTCCCATCCCATCCCAGCAAAATACGGGTTCCTTATTACAATAACCAGCATTAGAAGCCCCCCCCCCCCCCCCCCCCCCACGAAGAACAAACTTTTTTGAAAACTGACTCTACATTAGATGCATGAATATGAGTTTCCAAAAGCGCCCAAACCTGAAGATGGTGCTCCACCATTAGTTGCCGAACCTCTTTCTGTTTAAAGGGGTGGTTCAAGCCCCTTATATTCCATGTTGCTATACTACCCATTTAAACTATCTTGATCGGGTGTGCTTGCACCCTCAGATTTTTTTTTCTTCTACTTTCCGATCCATAAACTTAGGGATTTCTAAAGAAACCCTAATTCTTTTTTTTTTTTTTGGGTAAAGGGTTACCCCGGTGATTCTATATATAGACAACCGCCAAATAAGTACAAGTAGTGAGGATGAATTCCACACTAGTTCATATACAGGACATGCCCCATATATGTAAACAAAAATGCAACAAAACAAGACATCACATCAACCTAGCCTACTACAAATCATGAAAAATGACCTAACTAGTAGACAGGATAAAAACCCAAAAGACCAACATCTTCATCCTCCATCATCAAAAATGAAATTGCCACCAAAAAGCATCCCCTTGGCACGACCCATCAAAAAACTAACCATTAGATAATTTTGTGGCAGAGGTGCTTGCCCCTGTTCTGGAAAGCGAGGGATATGTACCCGACGTCATATACTCCTTGGTTTCATCATAGACAACCTCAGTCTCGTCTTCATCCGACTCCTCATTAGGCTGTCGACCCCCTTTATTTTGCCTTTGGAGAGAACCTCCATTCCCACCATCAGAATCAAGAACAGAAAATGGGTTATGAGTTTGAACCTTAGAGGACCTAGTACCCTGCTCAGACGCACAGGAGACACTCCCTACCATTACCATTTTCTTTCTATCCACCGGTCTATATTCGAACTTGGGCTTCAGATTATTAACATGAAACCCATTCTTCTTTGCAATCTTTTTAGCGTTAACTTCAGAAAAACCATCATCATCAATTTTCGGCCTGTTATTAGTAGGATGCGATATCAAGCCAATACAATTAGGACAACCCTCAGAGTCATGCCCAAACACACAGCAATGGACACATCTCGGGGGATTCCATTCATATTCCACACGAATAGTCTCATTAACATATGTCTTCCCATCTAATTCAGGAATAGCCATGGTTAGAACCTCTTTTAAATCATTTTCAGCCGATATTTCAATAAGCGCCCTAGCATAGCTGCTCCTACCCCAAGCCTCATTACACATATCAATAGTATACGAATCCAATCGCACAGGAGTCCCAATTTTTGAAGCCAGCATACTTAATCCATCATCAGAATACGCCACGAGAGGGACATCGTGCAATTTGACCCAAATCGCTACCTTTTTAAACTCTTCTTTTCTAAGGGTATTTGTAGGAGACCACATGTTGAGAAATAATGGTTTGTTACGTATCATCCAAGGGCCCCCTTCAAGAACAGTATTCATACCCTTACTATCTTCAAACTTGAAGAAAAAGAACCCATTTGAATTCATCATAGTTTTCTGTAAACCATGTTTTTTCCAATTTGTTCTCACAAAGTTCTCAACAACAGGATAAGCAATTCTATCCCCCAGGAAGTAACCATAAAGAGTATTAGCTAACCTGTCATTCACCTGCCGAACAGAATCAACCGGTAGCACTACATCCACTCCATCCAATGAGACTTCTGACTTTAGTGTTCTAAAGTTGATTTTTTGAGTTTGAGCAGCCGAGTCCTTGGCAATTATAACACTATCGTCAGCCTTCTGATTCTGATTAGAACCACTACCCGTCTTAACACCACTTTGGTCTACCTGTTCGTTCAGGACTACCTCCACGTAGGATTGTTGTTGAACATGTGCAGTTTGTACCTGTTTCTGGTTTTGTACTCGTGGAACAGGACTCGCATCATTGAGCGGTAGCACAAAAGCTACCTTTCGTTTGTCAAAGACCTTAGCGTAACTCAGACTAGGAGAATCAGAACAACCCATATCGATGTCATTATCATTTAGCGGAAGCATAAAACTAACCTTCTTATGCCACAAATCAGAAACCCTAGCCGCCATATGTGACGACTGTCTTGGCTGAAATGGTTTTCCGTCAATGTTCTTAATCTTTCTTGCAAAAACGTTTGACTTGTCTTCATCTTGAACATCCATAACGACAGCCACAAGAATGAAAACCTATAACCAGCCGAGGCCCAGATCAGATAACACGAACGAAAAACTGGTAGTCAAGCCCTTAGGTAATACGGAAGAACTCGACTGAAGTAGAAACTGTATAAACAGAAAGCCTATCAATCAGCGCTTCGATATGAATCAGAAACTGTATAAACAGAAACTGTAATACGGAAGAACTCGAATAACGGAATTGAAATTGCTGAAACTTTTATACAAATCGGACAAAAGAAACAGCCCTTTAATCCCTAATCAGAAAAACAGCTGATCGGAAAACAAATGAGACAGAAACCCTAAATACGAAAGCCTTAATCAGATTTCAGTTGGTTAGAGAACGAAGGAGCAATTCAGAAAGAATCGACCCTAGCTTCTAAGCAAATCAATCAAGACCAGGCTGCATTGAAGAAAAAAAGGGTTTCACGATTTTCTCCAAAATCGCCCAGAGCACCCCATTAGTCATTTTTCCAGGCTTTGAGGTGTTCGGTATAACAGTCTGATTATTGGAGTGTTGATTTATCAATACATCTGATTCGAACTTGTTAGCAATAGTGATTGATTGAATCTAGGTTTTATTCTTTTTTCTGTTTCATCGCCGCCTTGATCCTTTGTTTTCAATGGGTTAGGGTTTTGCTAGTTTAGGGTTTTCTTTATTCGGTTTTCTGTTAGTTGCTTGGTTTCTCGGGTTTTCTTTGCATGCTAGGACGCTGTTTTGATTTCTAGAGAGTTGTCTTCTGTTAGTATGGATGATCGTATTCTTGAAGTTGGGAGTGATGGTAGGTTGAACGGCA